>OY728123.1:375543598-376793598 GCA_963277665.1 Viscum album
ATGATACATTAGTTATGTCATTAACAAAATTTTTTCAAATGAAAAATACTTTAATATGGAAGATAAAAGTTTTGATATGATGTCTTTTATGACAGATAGATAAACCGAAGGGAAATAAACATTTAGACCAACACAATCCAGTTCTTCAACCATGAAAAAAAGAGACATTAGAGGAGTACCTTATACGGTCCAGTTACACTACATCAGGTTTTATCATTAAAACAACATGTAGAAAACACATTCAAATAAGGTTATTTTCCTAACATTACATATAAAAAATATTTAAATCATTCGTTACAAATAGAGTTATTCTTAATGGTATAAATGATATTATCATGATTAAATTTCTCATAGACTTGTTTTTGAATTTATACACAATTTAAAATTTTATAATACTTATGTCATACAAAATTACCTAATATATTCATTAATGTTTATAATTTTTCATATATTTAGTAGGAATTTATATTAATAATAAATTATCATAAAACCCAATGAATTACAGTTTGGAATCATTAATTCATGTATACATTTGAGGTCCAATAATCCTCATCCAATGAATGAAAAATTGAACAGTCATAGATCCAAGTGCCATGGGACTTGATCTATAAAGATCCATCTTCAGTTGTCAATTCCACTCGAATGTGTGTGTCTTGTCAAGTTCAGAACCACCCGACAGTGTCAAGATAAGAAATATGGGGTTCTATAGTGAAGAATTCATAAAAATGATGGATAAAATCACAGTAACAATGTTTTAACATCATTGGACATGTTTTCATGGAAAATGATCAATGAAATCATATTTGGGTTATAAAAAATGATTAAATATATACTGATAACCAATACACAAAACTGAGTTGCAAATATGATCAAACCACAAATTAATATATTTTTGGATTGGTCTATGTTCATAGTAGGAATCATGAAGAGGGATAAAAATCATGAAAAATGTGTACCTTGATTAGGATCACTCGCTAACGAAAACTGGTCTTCACATCGTTATTGTAGGAAATGTCCTTTATATCTGAGGTGCATTGTTTGTCACTCCCTGATATGTCACCATTGCGTGACATAAAATCAAAAATTCTCTCTATAATGGTTTAACATGGTGTCTATTTTTATGTGGATAACCCTGTAAATGCTCCATATCAATCTTTTTATTTATTTTAAATCATTGTGTTAATAAAATATTCTTTTTTATTAAATTATTTTAAACACTTTACGTCTTATGATTGATTTTTCAAAAGAGACCCACACAGACATAAGTTAAGTCGTGCTTAAGGAAAATCCAACATTTTGAGCATAATGGTTCCCTTGTATTTCCAATTTAGGCTTTCATTTAAGATTTATTATACTTTTCCAGAGAAAATATGTTTGAATAGTATTAAAATATTAATATTTTTCAAACATTTATTTAGTGCACATCAGACCTCGCAATCTCATGATGTCTTAGTGACATGACTCAAAATATGGCCTTATAATATCTACAAATAGTATATGAAAAAATATGATATGTGATACATGATATAATTTAATAAACAATTATTGACATAGTTTCTATGGTTTCTATATATTCAATACATTTATATACTTTACATGTAATTGAAACTAGAAACACACAGATATATATATATATATGGTAAAACTAAGATCCATAAAAACACATACGAGAACGTACGTAATACCTGAATCAGTTACAGCCTATAAATTACAACATATTATAAATCATATTAAGATTTATTGGGGATAAATGTATAAATTCATTTGATATCTCACCAACCTGCATATTGGCGAATAAGTGGATCATAAAAAATTTGGACTTCACATTCCAATATAAAATATTTCATGATGAGAATGAAATCCAAAAATATATGTAATAATATATCACATGACCAATTACGTGGAAATGAGAATCAATTTTTATCAACCCTTAGTTATCATCCAACGTGAAACCCATCGAACAATTTTATGGTCATGAATGATTGATCTCATTCAAATTCTTATACATCATGGTCCATCATTAAATAAAGTTGTTAATGAATTAATAACGTACATATAATTTTTTACGCCATCATTACACATTGTTTTACTAATTTATTCATGAATAAAAATTAATTTCTTTATTTTATTTAAATATCATATTCCCATTATGAGGATTATGTTTTTCAACCCTACCAAAATCAAATATTCCATTTCATTTCAATGTTACAAAAACAAAAAATCAATAATTTTATTTTATTTTATAATTAATTAGATTTTAAATATTTTTTGTTTTTCCATGATGCAAAAATGAAGAACATAAGGAGACAATACCAGTGAAAAAGAAAAGTACCTTATATATGAATGAAAAATAACAACTAACTAATAAACAAAAAATAATAAAACCATGATACAATGTAATCATTTCAAATTGAAGCTCTCAATGACTACTAGCCCACATATAAAAAATGGCACCACAATAATATAGAGAGAATAAATCCATGCTCCCAATATATTCAATCAATCTAATATAACCGTAACTATAAAAATCCATAGTCAATACTGGTGTACACAAGCTCGTTCATCATCTATCATCGAACCACACGTGGATCACAATAAAATAACTATGAAGAAAAATGTAGAATGATAAAAAAAATTAGCAATAAAAAATCATGATGTTGAAAAAACAATTATATAATCAATATGACTAAGAAAGACCATCACTAGGTTCATTATGAAAGTAGAAAAATTAATGTCAAAAATCATCATTTTAAATTACATGACTATAATAAGTGATAAATTATAATAAGGTCTTACAAATAATAATACAAATAAATATAAACTAACAATGACTAATAAAATGTTATGAACATTATTTTAGGATTACATTATCATTTATATGTTTTCAAATACTATTGGTAAATAAATTATAAACCCCCATTATTCATTCATGTAATCCTACAATAATTACATTTGCCCCAAATTCATGAATATTAATATTGATAACTATGTCCAATAATATTCGCATCCAAATTCACATTGTCAATAAAATCACATTGTTAAATCATGATGGGTAATGTGTAAATGTATAAGATCATTATACCAATTTAACTATTGATCAATCATCAAATTTTTGTATTTTTAATAATATTAGTTAAATTCCAATTATTACTCAATAATGTCAATTCATGCTTATCAATCACTTGAACCTAATAAATTAACCACCCCAAATCATATACCTCAATATAAAGGATTCAATATTATCCAAAATTGAATAGAATGATTGAAAGTGATTATAAATCAACTCTCCATTGATAATTCCATAACTCATAAGGTATATATATATTTAATAATCAACTATAAATCATTATATTAAATCCATAAAAACTAATGATAATAAAGAATCGATAATTTTGTATGAAAGAACTACGGAAGTCATGTGTGGAACAAACATTTTATAAAGAAAATTACCTTTTTAAAAAACTGAATTCAATATTAATAAAGAAATTATTGAAAATAAATGAACTATTTTTTAGACCATTATTTGATATATCTTGTTGGATTTGAAATAACATCAAACATTATAATCATTGATAATATCTCCAATATACTGTGATCATATGATTACTAAATATTAGGAGTTATGAGAATTTCAAATTGATCAGTACATAGGAAGATATATCCTATTCATGTAGGAATGTATCCTATTAATACCATTTAATAAATCTTAAAAGGGAGATAGTATACTTTTATTTTACCCTACCTCATCCTAGGATCATATCAATGACTAAATTACAATAAAAATGGTTTATGGTAGAATTTCAATCTCGACAAGATTAAGGCTCAAACAATATTTTCTAGTCCACCCTATGAAAATATATTTATTTCCAACAATACCCATTCATAAATTTCCTCTGAATAACAGTCAATATATCTAGAATATAACAATATGAAAAATTTATATCTTCGAATTTCTGATAATACTTATAATTTATTATCAAATTATAATGATTGAATAATATAATTAAAATTTTATTTTGATACGATGAAACAAAAAAATTAATTTATGGATGTCAATTTTTCAATCAAGACATTGATTTATTTTGAAATCATGATTTTTTAAAACAACTTATATATAAAAATTAATTTTTAAATATACGTTTTTAAATTAAATGAAAATATAAAATTATTATGGAAATTGGTGTTTTTATAATGTTTTATAAACTATTATTTTTAAAAGGCCATCAACTTTTAATAAATGTGGATTTTGTATTTAAAATATTAATTTTTCATATTTTATGAAATATTATCCTTAATTAAATAAAAAAAATTAAATAATAAGTTCAAAATTATCAAAAAAATCATTTTTCAAAATATAAATATTTAGTCGAATTGATGAGAAATAATTAAATTCATAATATATAGATTTAATGTATTATGACATCACAAATCATAAAAACCTATGAAATAAATAAAATAAATATTATAAAATGAAATTTTTTTATCAAATTTAATAAATTTTCCTTTTGAATTTATTATATTAGTTTTATAAACACTAAATAAATCCTCCTAAAATATATATTAAATTTAAAATTTTCAATATAAATGTATTATAAACACGACCCACCTCCAAATCCCTAATGGTTTAATTTCATTGATTATGGTTCATAGGCTTATAAAATAAATATATACAATCCTATTTGCTAAAAAACCTCAAAAAAACATCATATGTTTTGGGTTTTTCATTACATTATCATATGTATTCAAAATAATTTGTTTATAAATTAATAAAAATCTATAATCTATTTTTCTATATAAACCAACCCATATCCCAATTCAATAGCTTTCAAAACTCTTGGATCACCAATTTTATCTAGACATCCCCTCCAATTCACCACCATGGTGTCCCCATGGATATAATAAAATCCTTCCATTTTTTAGAAGAAACTTCTCATAGAAAGGGATCCCCTTAACCCCCCTTTTTTAAGAACCATTATTATGTTATTCTTTCTGATTTCAAATTTATCATGGTTTAATATGTTTTTATCTATCCAAATTACTATTATTATGATTTCTATGTGTTTAGATACCTATTTAACTCTCATTAAACCCTTCCATGAATATTTATATACACTTGATATACTTCCACAATCATCATGTGACATTTCAAACAAATCATTTTTGTAAGGAATACAAATCCCAATTTCCTCTAAAAGATATTTATAAAGGCTTACATATTTTTCTTTGATTTGGGATATCAATGTATATAGTTTAAAAAATTTAATAATGTGATTAAAAGTCATTAAATAATTTATTATGTTGTCTGATATATGTTATACATGTATTCATGAACATGATATGAAATATATCAGATGTCTATGAATTATATTTCCCTATATGGATTTGATAAATTTTTCTATCTAATTATATACAATATATGGTGTTTGGTAGGTTATACTAAGAAAGTTTAGTTATAATGTCATTATTGTTATCCTTGGATTCATCTTATTATGTCATTATTTAAGATGTTACCACATTTTCAATTTTCCTTTATGTAATCATGTTATATCGTGACACATTTTTCAATATTACAAATTTCAAGATATTTATGTTACCAAGATAGGCCTCTTGGATATCATTTATTTATTTATTTTATTGTATTTTTTTCATTCACATATTATAATTTCTATCTCACGCCTTTTTTATGTACATCCATAGGATACAAAAATCAGTTTTAGAAGAGAAAAATAAATTTTAAGGGAATGTTGTGGAGTGTAAAATAATTTCATTTCATCCATGTTTAATGTTGTTATTAAACGTAAATAAGTTCATAAAAACACAATGCCTCGGGATATTTGGTGATTTTATTATGTGTTATATTGTATAATAAATAGAGAATTATTTTTTATTAAAAATATGGGTTTTATAGTTGGTATCATAGAAATGAATATTTTCATATTTTAAAATTTTAAAGGCCATAAAGATAATATTTTACATTAAAATATGTCACTAAATTTTTGTTATGTAAAAAGTATGTGGTTTCTTAGAAAATAAATCCCTATCTAGATACTCATTATAGTTGGGGCTTTAGAAGAGCAATAACTATGGGTAATATCCCTAAATGTGTGTATTGGGCTATAATTGATTATCACATGGTGAATTACAATGATCATTACTACACACCATGTTTTATACTCCCAAAGTATAAAATTCAGAAATTATTCAAGATTAATATAATCCATTTTTATGAAAAAAAAACCTAAAATATTTTATATTATGAGACAGATAATTTATATTACCAGAAATAATTCCTGAAATTCATAGGTTATTTGACATATATCATTTATTAATCATCCCATCAACTATCTTAATAAAAACACCACAAAAAACAAGGTAGTCTAGTTATAAGGCTAGCTGGAAAATGGGGAAATTATCATATCAATTGTATAAAACTCATCCTCTATTATCAATATTTGTTGGATGAAGTTAACAAAAATCATTTTATGTTACCGTTAGAATAATTGGATGCTATCTGGTTATAGAATACAAAAACATAAATAAAAAAACATAAATTCATTGTATAATTAAATAACCCTCTATATCTCAAATCACTATCTGATTCTATAAATTATCAAATAGAAGGATGGATCTCCTTTGGTATCATCATCTCATCCACATATATTTTTTCTTTATAATAATGTGTATCTATATTAAATTATTTAGACAAAATAAAAGTTCATCATTGCCGATGTGACCATTGTAAGGGGTTATGTTTCCATATTTCTAGATGAACTTCCTTGTCTCAAAGAAAACCATTAGGATAATTTCTCAATCAAGTATATACATGAAGAAATTCCATTATATAACACTCATTATTTAATATCCATTATTGAACATGTGTCTGTGGATAAAAAAGTAAAGGATATTATAGAATACAGTTTTTTATGGCTTTGTGATACAAAATTCGGTTCCCCAATCAATATCATCAGGATGAAGCATGTGTCAATAAACCTAAAAGTTAATTATCATGATATTAAAAGGATCACAATAAAAAAAGTATATTCATGCATGGATTGAGGACTTATTTGATCCTTTATTTTTATCTGAGTACTTATCCTAGGTGGATATTGGGTATGTCTATATCCAGGTTAATGTGAAGAAGGATGATATCACCAGAACAACATTTCATACATTTCATGAGAACGATGAGTTCATAATGATTGTATTTGGACTCATAATTCTCTATATATCAAAATGGAAGTTATGAATAGTTTAATTAGGGATTAAATAAAAAAAATTGTGGTAGTTTTTATAGATGATATTCTTATCTGCTACAAAATAAATGAGGAACATAAGGTGAATTTGAAATATATATCAAATCAGAATAAAAGATTAATTTATTTGTGAAGTACGCTGAATGTCATTTATAAAATGATATTGTAACATTAATTGGATATATTATCACCATTAAAAGGGTTTTTAAGGATCCTTTAAAATATAGAAATAATTTATGGTCGACCAAGGATAATATATATTACTAAAACATATTGTATCCTTGGATCAGTAACATATTGTCTTTTATTAATGGGAAATTTATCATGATATTTAAACACATTATCCATGATTAGAAGTATATCATGTTTTGTAGATTGATGAATGTGATGCAATTTATTAGTAGATGAAGAAGAGAATAAATAATACCCCAGTTCCCACATCACCCACCAATGGGTAAGTATTTTTTATATACCCTATTGTGTATAAAAAGGTATTATATATTATACCCATGAAATATGAAAAAAGTGATGGCCTATGAATCCCACCAATTAATGATCCATGAGTTGATCTACCCAACTCATGATAAAGAATTGGTTACTATAATGATCACATTGAATATCTATTGACATTATATATATGGAGAAAATTTGGATATATATATTCAGAGTAAAAAATAATCTAGTACATATTCACTTAATGGAGATTATTATTAAAAAAATTGGATATAACAAATAAAGAATCATTAATATTTTATCAATTACCATCTTAATAGGGTGAACAATGTAGAAGATTATCTAAGTTGAAACTGTCTTGAAACTATATCCATGATGAGGATTTATAGGGATTTAATCTTATTCTTCATTTAGAGAATGTACATTAGAATAATGAAAATAAATTATCCTACCATTCCCAAAAAACTACTCAACCATCTACACATGGGATACTCAAGGAGGCTTAGAAGGATCATGAGGTTTAATAAAAAAATACAAAAAAAATTCTTGATTTCATATTTTGTAATGTTAGAGTTATAATATTTCAAACCCATATATGTGCACCCTAAATTCAATAAGTAATTAGGGATCTTTAAAATTTTGAACAACAGCCATCCATACCTTTAAATCTAGGAATCTATAAGATCTCCAGAAATATGAATAGACAAATATGGTTGGATAACATAAAGAGAGATAGAGAATAATTTCTATCATGATGATTGGTATGAAAATATTTCAATGATAAATGACCAAATATAAGGTTATAATGAAAAAATTACACAAAATTTTATGGAAATTGGAAAACATAACAACAAATTTCATAATAGGAGTCACCAGTACACATAAATTTAATAAATCCATTATAGTGACCCTATATTGTAATATATGGATATTATATCTATTTAGATTAATATTAAATACATTACCCATACATGTGAATAAGGAAAATAATATAGTATTTCCATCAATAACATATAATAAAATAATCATAATTCAAGGAACATTATCAATGTCTCCCATAAATACCTCTACCTTCAGTACTCCTTTGTAAAAAAATATTGTTCATAACATGGGAAATGGAAACCTAAGAAAATGAGATTATAGATTATTAGTAAGGGTAAATAAGGGAGTGATGTATGAAAAATCTAAGCATAAGGGTTTTAAGATATGGTTATCACATTTCAAAACCATACACTACATTTCAAATATCACAATCACAATTCATGTCATTCAGATTGATAATTCAACATATGAATCATATTGGAATCAGACAACATGAACCATTAGAGCATAAAATTTCTGTAATAAATAATATTCCGGTATTAACATAATAATATAATTTCTTATGTCAAGGCTACCAACTAATATTTTAAGTATATATTAGTACTGGGTAGATCACCCATGTATTTTCTTCGGGTTTTTGAATGAACTCATGTGAAAAAAACCTTCATTATAGGGATTTCCTCTTGTGTAACCCCTTTTATTCTTTGGATAGTGTCATATGTATCATATTTAATGCTCTGGATAACATTTAGTCTACTATTTATCATCATCTACCATTAATAGATATCCAATGAATTATAAAGAGACATTGTTCCCACCAATCAAATAATCCATAAATTTTATTTTCTAAAAATCATGGAATATTAATCATATTTTTACCAATGAATAAAAATGGATTTCATAAGACATTCAATCATATAAAATCCCAAGAAAAAAACGGATTTTAAAAAATTTCATTATTTCATACTAAAAACCACATTTAATAGTCAGGGTATCATAAATATCTTTTCATCCTTAAAAGTATCAATTTATGGAATTAATAACATGGGTATCCTTTGATACTATCCATAATAAATCCTAAGTATCATCATATGTTGTCATCAATTTTTGAAAATGATATTGAATGAAAAATCAACTCAAAGTTTTTTATAAAAATACCAACTGCACCTTGTAAAACTCTTTATTTAATTTATATATATTGTTTTAAAATCATTTCTTTTTTAATAAACATCATACGATATAATAAAACATTTAAAAATCATTTAAAAAAATACTTATAATTACTGAGTACATAAAGATAGTAAAATTAATGACAACATGTATTATCATGTAATAATAAAGGGATTGTAAAATTCATTATTTTTTGAGAGATAGATCATAACATTTCCTCACTAAAAGAATAATCATAAACTATCCTGATAAATGATAGGATTGTAATATATATCTCATTTCACTTTGGTAACATTTAATAACATTCCCCAAGGAAAGGTAAAATTAAAAGGTACATAGAATTACATAAAAATAAAGCTATTCATGGTAAAAAATTTCTATGTTTTAGTTAATAAAAAACTAAAAATATATGGAAGGAATGGTGGAATGTTGTCTTGGGAAAGATATAAATAATGATGGATCTTATGTTTTCATATCTCCAGGGTGTGGCCGCAATACGTCATCTTTGACCTAATCTCCAAAAATCATATTGTGCCTACTAATTGATTCACTAATGCATCTAGGTGGGGAGGAAGTGACCAGCGAGATGCATGTGATTGGCCTCCCTTCCAGCATGGATGATTTTCATAGGCCATCTTCCTTCCTAGAGCATCATATTAATGTTTCCTCCTCCAACAAGGTGACACCCTCAGTTCAGGGTAAGCCCTTAGAATCCAATAGCAGGCTCTTCCACTCTCCATTGTGATTATGAAACTTTCCATATTTTAAAATAAAGAGATGCATGTCAAGTTATTTCACAGCTATATGTTGTTTTAGGAGGACTAATGCTCTGTTATAACTCCATTATCGGATGTTTGGTTCTCTCCAAAGAGGGTAAACCATGGAAATAATGTGATCTAATAAAAATATTATCTTTTATTTGGTTATTTTAAAACATGAAATTCATTCGAGTGGGGTGTGGGGTTTTTCACCTTTTATTTGTCAATTTAGAACTACTGAGTATGTCATTGGGATTTGGTTTGAACCCATGTGTTCTGAGAATTCTGGAAGTAAAATCATGCTTATATCCAATTGGGTGGATTAAATATGTTGATAACATATTGGTTAGATACTGTGGTATCAACTATATCTATTTTCACTCAAAACTAATCTTCAAAAATTTTCCTAGAAGTGGCCACGATGCCCCTAGGGGTAATATATCACATATTTAGGAAGAAATGGAAATATTAAATCAGGGGATCCCCCATCTTGTGATCATAATGGTAATAAAAATTATATATTTTTATTATTGACTACCCGAAAGATGAACCTCTAAATAAGAATGGTTTTATTAGTTTTGTAAAATCTCATAAAATTAGGCCTCTTCTTCTCGAGTCAGAAAAAATTCACAGGAGTGGATATTTGTTCATTCAGCTAATCTATCAGTAGAAATGGGGACTCTGGGTGATCCCCCATGTGATGTTGATCTCAGATTTAGTATGGAGGAGGGTTGACCCATAGAGGTATGATTACTAAAATATGGTCTTGCATTCTCATACCCAATGTTAGGGTAATCTAATAGGGTTTCTAGGGCCCCACGTAGATATTTCGTTCAATCAATCTAGTGATCATTTTCAATGGAGAAATACACCGCATTTTGACATCATCAACAATCTGTGATAAATGGGGGAAGTCCTCTGATGTTGTGAGGGTGAGTTATATCAATGATGTTATGTCTTTGTATAGTACTCATAATTCATATTATTACAGTATCATAAATGGTAAGAAAAAGTTGATCAATGGTGAGGTCTTTACTCTTGTCCCTACTAAAACAAGGCCACATAAAGACTACTCTAACATACCAAGAACCTTGGCCACTAGATCTTCCTCTATGATGAAAATAATGATTAATGCCAAAAACCGTAACATTTTAAATAATGATAATTCTCAATATGAGTTGGAAACCACTGATGACAATGATTATGAATATGATTTTTCATTCTATTATATATAACTTAACTTTTCTTTGATGAGGGAAACTGACATTATTTGAATTTATATCTCTCATGTATACTTTATTTATTTTAATAAATAGTTAGAATAATTTCTTCTAGCTGGACTTATTTTCTAAAATACTTTAAATAAACAAATTTATAATTTTTGGTATGTCTCCATGAAATAATATAGAGACTATAAATCCACTACCGTAACTCTTTTTATGCTTTATACTCATTAAAACTACACATATTATAATTTATTGTTTATTATAAATCAATTATTGAACTTAAATAACATATATCATACCATATTGTATTTAAAAATGTATTTTTACTTGTAATTTATTAAAAATTCCCTATTAATTTCATGTTATAGGTAATGACTCATTTATTTTTCTTGTAATTTTCAATTTTTATTTTCAGTCCTCTTATATTCATCATGTTTTTATAATATCCATAATAATAATGATGATATAATTATTATATATACAACTAAAATATACATTAAATACCTATTAGGAAACAAGTATTTTAGAAATGATGTGTGTTATGATCATGGAGGTGGTAAGTTGATTGTACGTAAGAGTAATTTTTCTATTTTTCAATGATCATTATTAAAATCAGGTATGTAATATATTATTTTTCATGAATGGTCACAACATCATAAAAACTATATTAAATCATTAATATAATTGTAAATATCATACATGGGGTCTGGTGATGAAATGAGTTTCACGTTGCTTCGTGAAGGTAATAGAACACATATACAGAAATGAGATTATCCTCTTTTAGTTCATGAAAAGGTAAGAAAGAAAATGATATATTATACATTAATAATGAACCATATGTACTGAATGTCATAATTGAGTAATTTATATCAAATTTATCTGATTAAAATATCATTATAATCATACATAAAATGTGTTTGGGAAAATGAATCGCATTGATTCATGAGGAGGTATTCATCCGTACACATGAACAATGATATCGTATCCTATAGAAATGGAAATAAAAAATTTATATATATATATATATATTATAATGAGTTTAGTGGTAATATTATTTTATAATTATCATATATATATATTGATTATATCAATTAATATAACCAACCATGAGATTTGTTAATAAAAAAATGAATAACATTGGTTCGCGAGTCTGCTGTATGTCATACACCTGAATGATGATTTCATAACCCATTTGAATGATGTATGGATGGTTATAGGAAAAGCGGTTAGAATTAAACATCATGAATATATATATAATAAGGATATTAAATCATCTTATTTTAATAAAAATTGATGTAGGAGTGGTAAAATAAAATAAAAATTGTCAATGAAGAATGTTACATATTCTTTTGGTATCCTCCTTATGTTTTCATCAAAATCCTTGCTGGTTTTTTGAACTATACATTTTATGATTATATGTGTAACACCACAAGGTTATAAAAAAACATTGAATTCATGAAACATGGTGTCCCTATAAAATAATACATTTTATAATCTATCCATAATCCCGGCTTTTCCACTTAAATATATTGTACTTCAAAAAACACTCATCTAGAGTTCTAATCAAGAAGTCTTGTAGAGTGTGGTAAAAAACATGATTTTTTGTGAATAGTAACATACCCTTATGGATATTAATATTAATAGAGATATGTCCCTAATGAATAGTAAATAAAGATATAATTTTATTTTCTAAATGTAATATGACAATGAGATCTTAATTAGTTTTACAATGTTATATAAAACTAATTAAAACTTTAAAATTGTTATTTTTAGAATTAACTATGATTTTATATAAAAATTAAATTACTAAAATTTAGATAATTATTTTGAAAAATGGAGTTCATTTTTTAATAATATACATCAAAAAATGGTTCGGGTGAATTTTTGGTGTTTTTCTAAAATTCTTGAATTTTTTATGAATAGTGAAATACAGTATAATACCGTATATACAAAATATCTGTAAAATACACTATTTATGTTATAATAAGTGATATAACACCACATATATTGAACTCAAATGAACTTATTACAATTATGGGTCACATGAACAAACACTATTGGATTTCTTGATGGAATTAGTAAAATAATGAATAAAATATTCAAAATTAACTATTCTCCTCCACTATAAAAACCCTCCATAACTCCTTATATTATCTCCTCTATGCCTTGAATATCGTCAAATCACTGAAAAATTATCCTTCCCTAGTAACTCCCCATGGCCAAGAAGCTCTTGGTCTTTCCAAAAGACTAAAACCACTTCCATCGGACCGGCCTCCTTCCCCAGCCCCTACGGTGGTTCCTCCAGGGGTTAAAACCTCTCTAAAAGATGTTATTCTCAGATCCTCAGCTCCGCTGGTGCTCCTATGCTTCCCTATGGTTCATAAGGAGGCTCCCAACGTGGATTGGAGTAATGGTGTCACTTTCATCCCCTTCACAGAATCTGTGTTTGTTGATGCTTCATCGCTCCTTCATTGGTCCCTTGTTGCCTGTTTTGGGTTCGACAAGCCACCTTTATGCTTTTTCCATAACTTCATTCAGGGCTAGAAGCTGGATCATCTGGAGAGAGTCTCAGAGCTCAACAAAAAGGCCTTTATCTGCGTGCTAGAGTCGTGGGTGGATTTTTTGCAAGCCTGGTCACGGTGCCCTTGATCAATTAACCGATGGCGTTTTAGCCTTTCTCAATGGTCTTCGGATGCTCATTAGGGATGAGATCCCTCTGTGGAAGTGGTTTGGGTGAGCCTTCCCAGGCTCCCCCCGCCTTTTCAGATCCTTCGTTTCTTGGAGGAGATCGGGCGATCTCTTTGGGAGTTCCTGTGTGCGGATGACCGGAATCCGATTCTCATGGACAGTGCGTCTCCTCGTATTTGTGTGGCCATGGACCTCTCGGTGTCTCTGCCTCCTCATCTTCTCCTCTCGGTTGGGGACTCATTTGAGTAATCACAGTGTCTCCTTTATCTTTCGGCTACAATATAATGTGGTGGTTGCCATCTTCAAGGCCACTGGTCTTCGGATTGTAGGAAGCATCCTTCCCACCAGGGTCAAAGGAGTATTCAGCAGCATTTCGAGCATGGTGAACCCTCCTCGGCAGCCTATCCTGCCCCTGGCTACTGGTTCCCCTTGTTCCTTTCCTCCCTTTGCCTCAGGCCCCAGTCCCTACTCTTCTCTACCACCCCCTCCTCCCCTCCTCCTCCCCACCCTTTTCCTCTTCAACTTCCCCCTCCTCCTTCTCCATCCACATGAATGGACCTTGTCCCCTTTCCACCCTTCTTTTCTCCCTCATTTTCTCCCTCCCCTCCACCACCCTATTGCTCAGCCCGTGTCCCGTTCTCGACCATGCCCCCTTCTCAGTCCCCCTTTGCTACTAACTTTATCCCCTCATATCCTAATGGAAAGGTGTGTATTAGGGATTCTCCCAAGGCCTTCCATGACAAGTCAGTCCTCTGTCCCCTCCCATTTTTCTCTCTAACTCTTTTGAATCTCTTCTTCTTGTGGAGGACTACCCTTCCCAGAATCTGGCTGGCAGGAAGGGCCTCTTCTCTCGGAATGGTTCGCCCGGGGCGGTCATCTCCTCCCTTGTCGCTCTCCCGGTTTGTACAGGATCATCACAAGATCTCAATCCCTTATCTCTTCTACTTCCTCGCGAGAGTTTGTTAGGATGCCTCCCCCACCTAGGGCCACTACTAGGAATCATCTTTTTCTATGATCTTGTTGTTTATCCGGAACGCCCAGGGCCTCGGGGCCAGGGTGAAGATATGCTTTCTTAATTCTGAGGTGTCTCATCATTGGGTCTTTGTTTCCATGATTTTAAAACCCAAACAGTTCTCATCAAAGATCGATATGTTTTCAAGAAGGATGGACATACGGTCCTTCATTCATAGAGAGCCTGTTAACCACCATATTTGGCTTTTTGGAAACCCTCGGCTATGATTGACTGGCTTGCAGCTTCTGATCAACACATGTCAGTTAATAAATATGACGGAATGCACCAATGATTCTGCTCCTTTATGTATGAAAAATGTGAAGCATACCTTCGCGAGAAACTTTGGGAGGATCTGGGGGCCTTTAACCCAGGCGATGTGCCTTGGGTCGTGGGTGATGATTTCAAATCTATCATACTTTCCGATGAGAAAAAGGAGGAAACTCCTTGCCCATAGCCAACAGACTTTCCAGCTCTTCCTTCTCCACGTAGGAGGGTCTCCAGGATCTTGGTTTCTCTAGAAACAGGTATAGTTGGTGCAACCACCAGAAGGTAAACAGGTGTACCTCATGTAGACTTGACCGATGTCTGGGAAACCTCCATGCGATCTCGACCTTCTAGAATCTTAAAGTCTGTCATCTAGTCTGGGCCTTATCAGAACATTCTCCCCTTTTGCTTCATTTATGATCAAGACCTTTAGATCCCAGGTGATTCTTCTTCTCCAAAAGCTGGTTGCAACATCCTGAGTTTTTGGATAGTGTGCACTAGTCCTGGACTTCCCCCTGTCAGAGTGCCAGCTGGGTGGGTCTTCATTCCAAATTGTGGTGCCTAAAACAAGCCCTCATGGCATGGTCCTCCTCCCATGTTTCAGAGGAAGCACAGTTCGATGATATTTAAAATGATATTGAGGGTAGGGAAATTATCCTGGAAGAAGAATGGAACTAGGAGACCTTTGGTGCTCTATACCTTAAAAAACAACGCTAGAACGAGCTTCGACTGGAATAGAAAAGACGCCTCCAAGAGCGATCTTGCTATTTATTTCTTAGGGAGGGAGTCCGAAACTCTGATTTCTTCCATTCATGCTTAAAGGAAAATCAACGTGCTCAGACCCCTAGTATCTACCTTGAGGACGGATCATTCTACAGTGATTTGGACCTGATTAGTGGTATGGTCTACTCCCATTTCAAAACATTATTGTGTGACCCGAGTTATCGTCTCCCAAATGGTTACCCCTCGAGATGCTCAGACATCTTTTACTCTATCCCCAGCTCTGTCTCGTGCCATGTGAATGGAATTCTTGGAAGTGTTCCTGAGGAAAGGGAGATCTGGGAGGCAGTTAAATATCTTAACCCGGACAGTGCCCCTGGCCCGGATGGCTTTCTGGGGTCCTTTTCCGTTGAAGCTTGGATCATCATCAAGGGGGACCTTAATGAGGCTATCCAAGACTTTTTTAGGGGCGGGCCTCTCCCTCGCATTGCCAGTGCTACTAATATGATCCTTATTCCGAATATGTGCTCTCCTTCCTCTATCTCTCAGTATCGACCTATTAGCCTGTGTAATTTTTCATACAATGTTTTGGCCACCATCATCAACATCAGACTTTCTGAATTCATGCATGGATGGATCTCAGAGGAGAAACAAGCCTTCATTCGTGGAAGATCAATTCAGGGTGCCATCGGGATTTCCCAGGAGATGGTTTGGGATATCAACAGGAAGGTGATTGGATCGAATGTGATTATCAAATATGACATGGACAAATCCTACGATCATCTGGACTGGAGCTTCATTATTCACATCATGAGGTGTATGGGCTTCTCTGAGACTGTTGTTGATCTTTTATTCCGTTGCTTTAGCTCTCCATGGTTCAACATCATTTTTTCTGGAAGATTGTGTGGGTTCATCAAATCTGTAAGAGGACCTAGACATGGGGACCCCCTTTCTCCAAATCATTTCATAATGGCCCATGATTTTCATAGAAAATTCATCTCCTCGGGAATGTGGGCCGGCATTGTTCAGCCTTTTCAATGTGGCTCTCGTTTCAGTGGTATTTCTCATCTCATTTTTTTAGATGACTATACGTTTTTCATCGATGGTAGGAGCACATCGGTAATGAATTTTGTTAAGTTAATACAGTAATATTCTAAATGGAGCGGCCATGTTATCAATAAGGAGAAGAGTGGGGTCTATCTCTCTTCTCACTACTCGGGAAGGCGCCGGAGTAGTATTGAGTCTTCGCATGGAATTCTGGGGAAAACATTACCCATTACTTACTTGGGCGCTCCAATCGCTCCTGGAATAATTCGGATTCACCACTTTGAGGAAATGGCTAATAGGATCATCAACCACATTAAAAATTGGATGAACCAATTCCTTTCATTTGGAGGAAGGTTCACCTGCATCAATAGTGTGTTGTCCTCAATCCCCCTGAACATCTTGTCTGTCCTTAAAGTCCCCAATTAAACTATCATAAAAATGGAGAAAGTCTTGAACTCCGTCCTGTGGAATGCCCATGGAGAGGGAAGGTGCCGATGGGCCTCATGGAGTAGGTTGGCAAAACTAGTGGAGCATGGGGGTATCAATGTGAGGAACATGGGTGAGTCTATGTATCTCTTGCAGGGTAATATGGCTTGGGATGTGATTGAGGGTAACTCTTTATGGAGTCGTTTCATTAGAAAGAAATATGGCTATTGCTTGAGGAGGATTTGTAGGAAACCTTCCTCGTTGTGGACCTCTCGTTTCAAGCACATTCAGTTCCTCCGGAACCATTATCAATGGCTACTTGGTCGGGGAGACATCATCTTCTCAGAGTGCAACTGTGGTGCTGGGCTGCTTGACTTCCCAGGTTTCCCTGCTCCTCACATTTCCTTCAGGGGGGCCAGCTCTCACCCCTCATTCATAAGTGCTATCTTCAACCACACTCAGGAAATTTTTTCCCAGAGCATCTGGTTGGATGGCTTCCATGATAGGTGCATCTTATCGGCCTCCTCCTCAAGTAGATTTTCAACCAAGGATTACAGTAGGGCCTTTCCCCGTCAGCCGATTATGAACACCTAGGGATCGGTTCTCTGGTGCAAGCATATCCCGAAAAAATATAATTTCTTTCTATGTAGGGCTCTCTCAGGCTATTCGCACAGAGACGGCGATCAAGGGGAGGGGTATTTTTATGGCCTCAAGATGCACATGTTGTCGTGCTCCTTCTGAGGAATCTGCGCTTCACCTCTTCATTCATAGAGAAGGGTAAGTCCATGTCTTGAAAGACCATGGAGAGTTCATCGATATTTACACAGGTTCAAATTCTTATGACGTGTTCACTATGTGCTGGTTCAGAGGGGCTTCAAATAAGTGCAAGGATGCGGCCCGCAAAATCCTTCTGGTTGCGAGATTTTGGTGTATTTGGAAGGCTCGAAATTATGAAAGGCACAATTCTACTCATCCTTCTTCCCACAGTTTGGTTATTAAAACCAGGTTTCTAGTGTCCGAGCTGGCAAGTCTGGATGGAAATTAGGAGTTTCCCCCTCCCTGCTTCGTTATTTGGCTAGCAGGCATCCGTCTTGTTCCCCTGGCCCCATGTTGACTGGTGTTTTGGTTCGATGGACCCCCTCTCATGACTTTAAACTAAATACTGGTGGTTCTTGCAGACAAGGTATAATGAGGGGGGTGGAGCAGTTCGCAACTTGGCTGGCTCGGTTTTCCTAAAATTTAATACATATTATGGGATCGGTTATTCTTTGTTGGCTGAGGCGAGGGCCATGCTTGATGGCATTGAAATCTGCAGTTCAAGGAATATTACCCTCAATATGGTGGAGACTGATTCTAATATTATTTAGAGTTCTATTAAGGGTTACGTTGCCCCTCCTGGGCACATCACCTACCTCATCCGCATGTTCAAGGCTCTCCTCCCTAATGGCATTGATATTTCTCATACATGGCGTGAGGGAAATCGATTGGCGAACTTTCTTGCCTCTAGTGCTCCCCAGTCCTTTACTATTATGGGTTTTGACTCTCTTGGATCCCTCCCCCCGAGCGGAATGGAAGTGGATATTGCGGATGCTCTCGGTGTCCACTTCTTAAGACCTCCTTGAGTTTTGTTCTTCACCATTCGCCTTTCCCCTTTCTCCTTCTCTTTAATAAAATAAATTGTTATTTAAAAAAAATCACCCTTATTTTTCATTTAGTTTCATTTCAATATATCTTCTCTTATAGTCCTTTACTCATCTCCTCTATCCAAATAACCTTTATAATTTCATTATTATATGAATACTGAAATAATATATGGGTAATTTAATAACCATAATAAATATTCATACTCCCTACATTTTTTAAATGAAATCAACATTCATGAGGTTCCAATTTATAACCATCATGGATGATGATGTTTCATTATTCAGTTTCCACTTCATTACTGGTCATGAAACAAATTTAATGGTCAAACCAGAATATAATAAATTTATTATAACTAAATTAATATTCAGAACAAGTATAAGTACATATTATTAAATCAAATGACCAACTAGTTCCTAATAATCAAAATACCACTAAAATAATATAAGTGATTGTCATTAATAATTCATTTGATGATTCATCCTATTTCAATTTAAAAAATGATAGAAATTACCATTAAAACTTCATAATGTTAATTAATAATATTTAATTTCAAATCTAGATATTTACGTCCATTTTACATTAACTCTATTACTTAAAAAGAATTGAACCATTTGTGAATATAAATAAAATGAACAATCTAGAACGACGTAATTAAATATAATAAAATATCAATAAGGACATAAATATGCTAAAAATAATAATTATAAACCAAAAAAAATTCAAATAGATTCATAAAAAAATTATTAATAATCCCAATTTCATATTCCATGACATTATGTTCATTATTGGAACAGATTCGGACATTAGGAAAGGGTTTTCCACTTGATCATCCATTTTCATTCAGGTTACATATATTTTCAAATTACCTCAACGAAATTCTTATGTATTTTTATTTAATCCTCATAAATTCTATATGGATGATACTAATATTTTTAACAACTATAATACTTCTTTATTTTATGTTGATTTAATTGTTTTAAAAGCAACATTCGTTATTATTTCCAAAATACAAGCCTATTTCAAGGGAGTTTCTAAAATTCATACCTATTATCAAGGGAACTATATAATATGGTTTTAGAAACCATTATATTTATAAAATAACTCGTTTTATTGTTAAAATAATATCTTAAATATCTTTGTTTATTCAAATAATTTTCCCAAAGAACTCTTCTCTTCCAAATAAAAGAGTATTTATCTGAAAAATTACTCAAGGATTTTATTAGAGTATTTTCATCTATTTCTACACTCTTTTGGATTCTCATATATTATTGGGATTATTATTCTATGATATCATTTATAATATTTAATTGCATAGTTTATGACTAGTTTTATTGTGAATGGTCAATCTTAAAACCATTCACCAATTTACTCTGAATGGTTAGTGTTTAAGATTAATGTTCGGGGAAAGTTAATTACCAATTATTTTTGAGTTTTAATATGAATGTATATATTATTAATGTTTATCTTCAGTCATATTAAGAATTAATTCTACCTATTATGTGGTGAGTGGGGCCTTCTATATCCCCTTTAAGGATTGGCAGGTCTCATGACACAAATAGAAGCGGACTTAGCCGAGGCCTTTCCCAAATTGATATATAGTTTTGGTTGAGGATATAATCATTTTTAGAAGTCCTGGATGTGTCCTTTAAAATATGTTTTATAATTTCAATCATATGAAATTCCTTCATTATTAATCTTTTAATTTAATGTTCATGTGGTGATTTTATAAGTAAAATACCCATGATTACGTTAGAATTATTTACTCAGCTCAAGTTCATGCCATAATGTGTTGAAGTAATATTATTTGTAAAGGATGGTGTTTTCAATTATTCTCCATGCCTAATTTTTATTATTGTGTTATCTTCTGTTGTATTTTCTACTTTTAATAAGCATTTGATCTCATCCATTTTGAGTTCATGCCATATTGTGTTGATGTTTATTATTTGTAAAGAAGGTGTTTTCAATTAATCTCCATGCCTAATTTTTATTATTATGTTATCTTCTATTGTATTTTTTTACTTTCACTAAGCGTTGGAGGTCACCCAATTCGTATGATTCATTTTTTCGAAGATATGAAGACGTTAGTTATGAGTGACTTACATGAATAATCTAGGAGGCCTGGATGTTTCTAATAGAATAAATTAGTGTTTTATTTACTTTCATGATGTAATTCTGACCTTATATATGTATCTTGTATTCAAAATCAACTAAAAAACTTGGTTCTTCAGAATAAATATTCCTTATTTATTTTCCAATGTAATAAAATAAGGCACTGACTTTGGGAAACTAGGTAGGGTCCTTACAGTTTGCGTTAGGGGAAATTTAGTAGAAAATATGAAAATATGTAGTACAAAACCTAGGTTAGGGAAATAATACCAATGAGAGTCTTTGAGGATAAACATACATGAAAATCTAAGTATTTTTGTGTGAAATATATTATGTGGATATTTCTTGCAAATACATCCCTCTATGGATAATACAAGTGGATGTGGTTCTGAAACAAATATACCTAAGAGTGAAAACTCTGATAAGGAGTTTCAAGATCGACCTAGGGTATCCTAGTACACGAAAATGGCCCTTAATCATCACATGGTTCAACACTTCTGGGGGATATGCTTAAGATAATTCACATTTTCTTTACAAACCATTATGAAGGATTGAAATGTAAATTTTCCTCAAAGTAACCATTTTTTTGATTATGGGGTTATCCATGCATTGGATTTCAATTTCTTCTAAGTATTTTGATATTTTTATATTATATATCATGATTCATAACTTAATATTGTGAATTCCATTATTTAGAAATAGATCCTAGTAGAAGGAATAGAAACTGCATGAATGTGCAGGTCCCATGTAGGGATTGCCCTTCGACGCAAGATAATTTTGCTAGATCTAGTGTTGCTACTAGTGTATATCATCTTATAAAAATAATGAGACATCTTACTCAGGTAATGAACAATAACCTTCACCGTATGGAGCATCCAAACCCACCATATAGAGGGGATTTTTTGGATCGCTTTCTGTGAAAACAGCCTCCATAATTTAATGGGTCTACAGACCCATTTATAGCTAAGATGTGGATAAGTTCCCTAGAGAAAATATTCCTCCCATTTGGATATATAAAAAAAGATAATTTCATCATGGTAGATTATTTTATATCGAGAGATTTGGATGAGTGGTGGTCATTAATCAAAAAAAACAAAGGAAGAGGAATACATTGAAGAGATGGAATGGATGGATTTTAAGGAAATAAACCCTGAGAAATACTTTCCTCATGAATAGAGAGTGGATATGGAAAGGAAATTTATATATTTTAATAAAAATAAATATGATAATGTTGCAAATTATGAAGCTAACATCACCAGGTTAGCAAGGCATGTTGTGGACTATATACAAAATACAAGGAGAAAGATTGATCGATTCTTTGATAGCACAAAGCAGTTCCTCCGGTGGGTACTGGTCTCCCAATGTTATTAATCATGTGAGGATATATTTTCATGTGATATCATGACATAAAAATTTTTCTATAAGTCTTACAAAATTAATGGATAGTAAGAGAATAATCGGGATATTGAAAACTCTGGAAATGAAATAAGGAAACATGGAATAATGGAAGAGTTGAATTTCCACCCTTTGATAATTGTGGTAGGAAACAGCCTAGTGCCTGATTAAAGAGAAAATGAGTATGCAAAAAATGTGAATAGGAAAAACCATATTATTTGTGATTGTAAGGGGAAGAAGGAATATATTAATGATCAATGATATAATTGTAGGGATATGGGACACTATGCTAATACTTTTTCAATGAGACAAGGAAACATTGCCAAGAAAAGGACATCGGTAGAGGGACAAGATTATCATATCACAAAAACTAATGTTGAAGCTCCTAATGATGTGGTGGTAGTATCTACCCACTATTCAAAGAAATATAGATATTTCCAATTTTATTTAATAAGGAAGTGCATATCAAAACACCTTACATAAGTATCATTGTAGAAAAGTTGTGTTATGAAGTCCCCATTATTTCATTTAAACTTAAATTATTTTCAAATTTTATTTACATTCCCATGATTGACATTGATATGATCCTTGGTATGGACTAGTTTTTGAACAATGATGTGAAAATTGATTTTAATAGGAAGGATGTTACAATTTTTGAGGATGATGTGGAATACCATATCTTTGGGGATGAAACATCACCCTCTGATTTTCTTCTAGAACCACACCCAATAGCTCTACTGAATTAAATTATTGGGGAGGAAGTGAATAAAATAACTATGGGTGAGGAAATGTGTGACGACCCAAAAATTAATTAATTGAAATCTCTCTTGATCTAATTAAAAGTCTCTTTATGTAAAATGTTCATATAAAATGTCAACTTCTTTGGTTTTATTTTAAGAATTGTGATTGTTTCTAATATAGTCGTTGAATAGTGATCACATTATTAGTATAAATACAGGGCTTTAACAAATATAATTTACTCAGAAAATGGAAGCGAGGGCCTCATCCAATAGACGTGCACAATAAGAATCCCATTAGTCAGAGCTTAGAAAGGAGGTGGCATCATTGGGAATTGATCTTGACCAAGATCAAGCTGAGCTTGAACACGTTATACAAGAGTGGTACCGCCTATGGGAGAAGTGGAAGTTGATAGAGATTACCACCCAAGCGATGTTATCCGAGCCACCCCAAGAGTCTGTCACCATTGCACACCTCATACTTTAGTATTATGTAGGTTTTTAAGGGTTTATTTAACAACAACCTTGTACTATGGTTATTTTCATTATTTTTTGTATATAATAATGAATATACATTCATTTTATTATTTTTTACCTTGTAAAGAGTTTTTAAAGCAAAAAATAGTATTTTTAGATAAGAAATCTATTTTGTTGTATTAATAGATTTTTGAATTAAATAATATTTAAATAAAATATTATTATTATTTTGAAATTAATTTTTATTTTATTTAAATTATCATATAGTTTTATGAATGAAATTGTAATTTTTATTAATGTTTGAAAGCCATTTTTGTAAAATCCCTTGAATTTTTTATAAATGACTGTTTTTATTTTTAAAGTGAAAATTAACATATTTATAAAATTATTCAGATAAAATGCATATTATTTCTGAAATAATGACGTCTAAATTAACCAATGGTGAATTCTTCATAATTTTTTGAGACAGTCAAATTTTTGGGTAAAAATTAAATATCTTTTAAATATATAAGTTGTTTTATGACTTCATAATGACCCAATAGTGATTTAATAAAATACTATAAACTTTATGTTCGGCCAATATATGTTTTACCATTAATATAATGTGATTTTGGGTTTGTTTTATTTATTTTTCAAAGCTTTAGTGGACCCTTCAAGACTTATTAATCATTTTGTATTTTTAAATTGATTTCCTCGGGAGTGTGACTCACCTCCACATAAAAACCACATTATTTTAAGAAGTTCATACTTTGTCCTTATAATATATTTTTCCCACTCCCCTTTGGAAAAAATGATGGGCAAAAACCTAGGGATGGTTTGTGGTTTAGATTAGTTTAGTGTGACATGTCCCAAACCTAAATAATAAACAATTCCTTCTCCTTTCCTATATAAACCCACCCAAGATCTCACTTCCTACTCAATCAAATCCTTCGGAGTTCTTCCAACATCTTCCCTCCTCTCTATATAATCCTCCCAAGGTACCCCAAGCTCCCAAGAAGCCTCTCTCAATCCTCTCTAAAGCCATTGGAAGCACACTTCCAAATAAGGTTTTTTTCTACCTTTCTCATTTTTTCCAATATTCTTTAAATTGTTATGCCATTTTAATTTCAATTATAAATGATGGGTTATGGTTTTTCACCTCCCCCATACTGCCATATTTATGTTTTAATGATATTATACCCCTTTATCTGTCATTAAATTCCTCCCATGTACACCCATTACTATACTAAATTTCGAAAGGAATTTCTCTCTCCTCATTTACATTCAATCAGTTATTTTTTATCATGAATAAAAATTCCATTAAAGTTGGTGCGACATGTATCTATATGACCACCTTACTGTACATGTCATTTAAATATTATGAGAAACCCCTCTCTCTCTCATCTACCATTTTTATGAGCTCTTATGTCACACCATTATGCAACTGAAATTGCACTACGCTTTTCCAAGCCAAAGTCATTGTGTAGTGAATACCATTCCCATTTATCTATCAAGGTTGTTCACCTTTATGCATTTTTAATTAATTGTTAAATAGTTTCATGTATGTATTCTACAGTCGTGTATCATGGAATAAATGATTATGTTTAATGATTCAATATTTTATGATCTATGAGGCACACTTATGCATCAAATGAAATGTTTAAGAAGGGTGAGCACTAATAACACTCTAATTCATTAGGTGAAGTATATAATCATGATACTTAATGTGAAATGGGTGTTTACTCATGATAATTCAAGTGCAACAAGGATTTACTTGTGCTTCATGTGCAGTGTGGTTTTACTCAAGATCCATGTGCAATGAGCATTGTCTCATGCTAATTCCATTTTAAGTGTTGTTGCCACATTTCCATGTTATGATTATCATGCTTTAGCATGAATTTATTTTTGTGCTTCTCCTATGATCTATTGATATGCCTATTGTTAAACATTTATTGTATTCTTCTTGTTATTCCATGATTATTCCCTTATTTGGATTTATAGCTAACCTGTTTCTTATGCATGTCCTCAGGTTATCCCATGGAATGCTAAGTACGAGGTAATGTAGTGGTCATATAAAGGATTTTTTCAATAAAGATGTTGTATTTCATGTTTTAAGATGTTATTTAATGATCCTAATCCCCAAAGACACTATACCTCTCGATATTTTATGTTTTATCAAGTGATGTTTATATAATAAATAATGTTTAATTGTGTAATAAAATGAGGGTTGTTATAGTTGGTATCCGAGGATAGGTTTAGTTATTTTTGGAATTATGATTAGAAAAACCTAGTAAATCCATAGAGAAAAGACTAAGTATAATAAAAACATCACTAAGTCATGCTGAGTATTGATTAATTGGTTTATCAAGAAAATACTTCCATGTTTGGATACGAGCAGGTAGAGGTGGCACGTTCACAGATATATCCTAGGGGTAAAACCAAAAAAACCACTTTGATCTAGACTCGAATGGGAACTAGTGAATGAAAATGGGAATTTCTTCACTCTTGGTTATGACACTCTAGGGGGATATGATTTGTAAACTTCACAAGATTAGTATAAACGATTATTATGGGATAAAAAATTCCCTAAGAATATATGTTTGAAAGTAGATAATGGATAACATAGACTGAAGCCAATAGATTCATATGTTAAGGAAATAGATGTTTTTTATAATTCATCAGTTTTTTCCGTGTATTACCCTTTATTTGTTACCCCTATCTTTTACTTTATTCCAGACAATGGCCGGTAATATGAGGACTCGGGCTAACAACCGATGTGAATATGAATGTGATGACTGTACAAATGAGATCCCCAATCTAATGAGAGCAGGAATCACAAACTTTGTCATGATTCTCTCCCAGCTTACTCATGCTATAAATAGAAACATGGGTCAAGAAGAATGTTCAACCCCCCCCCCCAGAATGAACTAGTCGCTATCAATAACTTCATGAGACAAAGGCCTCATATTTTTAATGGATCATTTTATTCCTCAATCACTAAACAATTAATCCACTCCATTAAATAGATATTCTCCATCCTTAAATGTTCTGAACAAGAGAAGGTTCTCCTAGAAGAATATCGTATGGAGGGTGAAGGTGAGAAATGGTTGATGTTGACCAAAATACGAATCCTGCGGAGGAGATCGAGGTATTGTAATGGAAGGATTTCTGGAATATTTTTTCCGATAAATATTTTTTTTCCACCCTATAACTTAAGATGGAAAGGGACTTCCTTGCCCTCAAGAAAAAAGATGGTGAATCTGTCAAATAATATGAGGTAAAATTCACAAGGCTTTCACAATATGCCTTCGGCTTTGTCGTTACCCCATAATATAAGGTTGACCACTTCTTTTTTGGGCTAAAACCTATCCTGCAGAAAGTACTAGTGATCTGTGACTTCAATACCTATGAGTAAATTGTCTAATGTGCCCTCAAGGTCTAAATGGAGATCATAGAATCTCAGTGGTATCATGGTGACAATAAGCATAAGGTGGAATTCAATACTGGTGGTCCAATGGATAAATCAAATGGTGCTAAGAAGATCAATCACCCAACTTTCCAAAGGTGTGGAAAGAAGCACCCCATAATTTTCCTAAAGGTGATGAGGAAATGCTTTAGGTGTGGAAGAGAAGGGAACTTTACTCTTAATTGTAGACAACAATGACCCATCGCTGTGACAAAGGAGAGGAATTCTTTGTTCGAACCTCAATGTGTGGCTCATTTCAAAAATTCAAAGAACCATTTCATCTTTCAAATTAGTTCCCTAAGACGAGGGTTTTATGAGGCAACCAACAACCTCCATGGTATCATGGGTGAGATTTTTCCATCACTACTGCCAAAGTGAACCCCGGAAATGATGTGGTAATAGGTTTTCAAGTGACTCCTTCAAGAATAGCGAGTGTACATTTGGATTCATGTTCTATGCATTCTTTTATATCTCAAAAGTTTAGTAGAACAATCCCAGCACCACCACAAATTAGGGAAGTAAAGATGTTGGTGAGTATGGAAAATGGGGAAATCATTGCATCCCTTGAATATAACTCATCCCCTGTCATAATATGTGGATTAAAATTCCCGTAGAACCTCTTCATGCTCCCTCTTGTGGAATTTTATGTGATTGTTGGCATGGATTGGATTTCCTTATATAGAGCCAACATAAGTTGTCGGGAGAGGGAAATCACTCTACATGTGGATAATCAACCCCCGATTCTATAAAAGTGCAAGGAGGAATATGAATCTACTTTAGCTCCATCATCTCAAGTGTGGATATTACTACCCTATGAAGATGCGTATCTGAATCGGATGATTGAGTCCATGGAGGCAACCATTATTGAATACATGGTTATTTTGAAGGAATTCATAGAAGTGTTTCCTAATGAATTTTGTGGTCTTCCTCTATGAAGAGATGTTTAGTTCTCAATTGATCATATACCTGGGGAATTTCCAATATCCAAGACTCTATATAGAATGGCTATTGTGGAGCTTGAGGAGATGAATAAACAACTACAAGAGAATTTTGATAAAGGGTTTATATACCCAAGTGCTTCACCATGGAGTGCACCAGTCCTCTTCATCATGAAGAAGGATGGTTCAATTCTCCTTTGCATCAATTATCATGAGCTCAACAAAATCACAATAAAGAACAAGTATCCTCTCTCACGAATTGATAACTTGTTCGATCAGCTTCACGGAGAACAATACTTCTCCAAGGGGGATTTTCAGTCAGGTTATTATCATGTAAGGTTGAAGAATGAAGATATACCCAAGAATTCTTTTCATATAAGATACGGGCACTTTGAATTCATAGTAATGCCTTTCGGACTCACTAATTCTCTAGGTATCTTCATGGACTTGATGAATAGAGTCTTTTGTTATTACCATGAAATATTTGTGGTAGTCTTTATAGATGATATTCTTATATACTCCAAAACCAAAGAGGGTCATGGGGAGCATCTAAGAACTATACTAGATACCTTCTAGAAGAAGAAGCTCTATGAAAAGTATAGCAAGTGTGAGTTCTGGTTGATGGAGGTCTCATTCTTGGGACAAATCATCACAAGCAATGGGATATTTGTGGATCCCTCCAAAATAGATGCAATTGAAGGATGGATGAGGCCAACATCAGTAATGGATATCTATAGCTTTTAGGGGTTATCTTGATATTATCAATGATTTTTTAGAAATTTCTCATGATTGTCAAACCCTCTTACCATGATAACTCAAAAGGGAGTAATGTTTTCTCGGATTGATGAATGCGATGAAAACATCAAGGAGTTGAAATGGAGGCTTATCACTACGCATGTGCTCACTTTACCCACAAGTGGAGAACTTTTTGTTGTATTATGTGATGCTTCGAAGAAGGGCCTGAGATGTGTGTTGATGAAAAATGACAACCCCATTGCATATGCATCCAGGAAAATGAATGTTCATGAATAGAACTATCCAACACATTACCTCGAGTTGGCTGCGGTGATCTTCTCTTTGAAAATTTGGTGGCATTATCTCTTTGGGATGAAGTGTGAAATATATACGGACCACAAAATCATCCTGTATATATTCACAAAGAATTATTTGAACATGTGACAATGAATATGGTTGGATCTGATCAAAGACTATGACTGCTCAATCCATTACTACCCAGGGAAAGTGAACAAGGTGTTCGATTCCCGATATAGAAATTACTCAGTGATTTTGTCATACTCTTAGATTTGATGAAGATGTAAATGGAAATCATAAAGAAGGGAACATCATCAATCCTTTCAAAAATGATTTCTTAACCGTCACTTTTGGAAATGTTAAAGGATTCTCAAAAGGATGATGTGGGAATTTAGGAAAAAGTGGAAGCTATCAGAAAAGGGAAATACTCAGAGATTAATGTTAATGAAGAAGGAATTGTATGATTTGGGAAAATAATATATTTTCCATCAAGTCCGAAGCTGAATATGGAACTTTTGGATGATGCACAAAGTTTGAATTTCTCTATTAACATAGAAAACAAAAAAGACGTATCGAGATCTCCGAGAGCATTACTGGCGGGATAATTTGAAGAAGGAGATCACTGAATATACATCAAAGTTCCTATTGAGTCAGCAAGTGAAGGTAGAGAGGCAGATGTATGAGGGAATGATTCTACCATTACCCATACAAGAATAGAAATTAGAGAACATAACATTAGACTTTGTCACCACACATCCGAAGACTTCCAAAGGAAATAATTAAGTCGGGGTTTTTATAGATCATCTTACAATTGCTGCACACATCATTTCTATTCGGGGGGATTTCTCATTGGATCAACTAGAACGGATATATATTAGGGAATTGGTAAGGCTTCATGGAGTACCATTATTTATTGTATCTGATCGGGATTAAATATTTACATCTAAATTTCGGAAGAGTCTTAAACATGCTATGAATACTGAACTGAATTTCAATATGTCCTATCATCCTCAAAATGATGGCCAATCCGAGTGGACTATCCAAAAACTTGAGGACATGTTTAGAGCATACTCAATAGACTTTAAAGGAGAATGGGATCACTATCTTCCTCTGGTTGAGTTCTTTTATAATAACAGTTTTCACTCAAGCTTCCCAATGGCCCCATTTGAAGCCCTTTATGGGAAAAGGTGTAGAACACCAGAGTGTTGGGATGTGGTCGGTGAGCATAATCTTCTTGAACTATATATGGTCTAAGAAATTGTGGAGAAGGTGAAAACCATTCAGCAGCAAATCAAGGCAGTCCATTGTTGATAGAAGAGTTATGCAGATAACTATTGATGAGAACTTGAGTTTAAAGTTTGAGATATGGTATTTCTACACATATCTCCATGGAATAATTTCATGAGGTTTTGAAAGAAAGGGACGTTAATTACAAGGTACATTGTCTCCCTCGATACTCTTGATCGTATTTGGGATGTGGCCTATCGACTAAAACTTCTACCAACCATGGCCAAAGTACATGATGTCTTCCATGTATCCCTCTTATGGATGTACATACTAGAACATTCGCATATACTCTTTTCTGAGGTGGTACAATTAGAGGATGATCTTTCTTATGAGGAGGAACCAGTGAAGAACTTAGATTGTAGGGAAAAAGTTCTATGAAATAAGACAATACCTCTCACAAAATTGTTTTGTAGAAACCACAGGATTGAAGAAGCGATGTGGGAATCAGAGGAAATGATGAAGCAGAGTTTCCCTAATCTATTTTACTATGGGAAAAGGAAATTTCAAGGGTGAAATTTCTTAAGGGGGAAGATTGTAACGACCCAGACATTCATTAATGGAACTCTCTCTTGATCTAATTAAATTTCCCTTTAGGTAAAATGTTTATATAAAATGTCAACTTCATTGGTTTTATGTTAAGAATTATGACGGTTGCTAATATAGTCATTGAACAATGATCACATGATTAGTATAAATATAGGGCTTTAACAAATCAAATTTACTAAAAAAATTGAAGTGATGGCCTCATCCAGTAGATGTGACCCTTAAGAAGCCCATTCTTTTAGATCTTGGAATGGAGGTGGCCTCATTGTGCTTCTCTCTTGACCAAGCTCAAGCTGATCTTGAACATGTTAAGCTTGAGTGGAACCACCTACGGGAGAAGTGGAATTTGATAGAGATTACCACCCGAGCAATGTTATCCGAGCCACCCCAAGAGACTGTCACCATCGCACACCTAACCCTTCTGTCTTATGTCAGTTTTTAAGGGGTTATTTTACAATAACATAGTACCATGTTTATGTGTATTTTTTTGTATATAATAATGAATATACTTTCATTTTTTATTGTTACATTGTAAATTGTTTTTAAAGAACAAATAGTATTTTTAGTTAAGAAATCAATTTTGATAAATTAATGGAATTTTGAATTAAAAAATATTTTAAAAAAATATTATTAGTATTATTAAATTAGTTTTTATTAAATATAAATGATCGTATAATTTTATGAATTCAATTGTAATTTTTATTGAGCTTTGAAATCCATTTTTATTAATTCCCATAAATTTTCGATAAATGTCTGTTTTTTATTTTAAAAGTGAAAATTACCATATTTAAAAAATTATTTAGATAAAATGAATATTATTTATAGAATCTAGATATTGAAATTATCCAATTGTGATTTTTTCAAAATTTTCTTAGACAGGCAAATTTTTTGGTAAAAATTAAATACCATTTAAATATATATTGTGTTTTATGACATCATAATGTCCCAATAGTGATGTAATAAAATACTATAAACTATATGTTCGGATAATATATCTTTAACATTAAAATAATTTGATTTTGGTTTTCTTTGATTAATTTTAAAAAGCTTTAGTGGACCCTTCAAGACATATTAATCATTTTGTCTTTTTAAATTGTTTTCCATGGGAGTGTGACTCACCTACACATAAGAAACCCCATTATTTAAAAACTTTAGGACTCCGGACTTATAAAATATTTTTTTCCACTACACTTTGGGATGAACCATGGGAAAAACCATGGTCTAGTTTGTGGTTTTTATTAGTTTACTGTGAGGTGTCCCAAACCTAAATGATAAACAATTCCCTCTCCTTTCCTATATAAACCCACCCAAGCTCCCACTTCCTCCTCACTGAAATCCTTTGGAGTTTATCCAAACTCCACCCTCCTCTCTCTAAAATCCACCCAGGGCACCCCAAGATCCCAAAAAGCCTCTCTCAAGCCTTTGTAAGAACACTTCCAAGTAAGGGTTTTTTCTTTCGTTCTCATTTTTGTCCAATATTCTTAAAATTGTTATTCCATGTTAATTTCAATTATAAATTTTTGGGGTATGATTTCTCACATCCCCCATATTTCCCTCTTTATTTTTTAATTATTGGAGACCCCTTTCTCTCTCATTAAAGTCCTCCCTTGTACACCTGTTACTATGCCAAAATTCCAAAAGGAATTTCTCTCTCCTCATTTACATTCCAGAAATTATTTTCTATCATGAATCTAAATTCAATTAAATTTTTTGGGACATGTATCTATATGACCCCCTTACTATCAATCTCATGTAAATATTGTGAGACATCCCTTTCTCTCTCATCAACCATTTTTATGAGTTCTTCTGTCACACTGTTATGTTTCCGAAATTGCACCGCGATTTTCCAAGCCAAAGACATTGTGTAGTGAATACCATTCCCATTTCCCTATCCAGGGTATTCACCTTTATGTACGTTTAATTATTGTTTAAAGAGTTTCATGTATGTATTCCAAATTCGTTTATCTCTTAATAAATTATTATGTTGAATGATTGAATGTTTTATGATCCATGTGGTTCACTAATGCATTAAATGAATTGTTTAAATAAGGTGTTCCATAATAGTGCTCTAGTGCATTAGGTAAAGTATAGTATCATGATATGTCATGTGAAATGGGTGTTTAATCATGATAATTCAAGTGAAACAAGTTTTTACTCATTCTTCATGTGCAATGAGCGTTTACTCATTCTCCATGTGCTATCAGCCTTTGCTCATGCTAATTCCATGTTATGTGTTGTTGCCACATTTCCATATTGGGATTATCATGCTTTATCATTCCTTTATGTTTATTAATATCTTGTTCTCTATAGATATGCCTATTTTCAAAGAGGTATTGCATTCCTCATGTTATTCCATCATTATTCCATTACTGGTCTTTACAGCTCACCCTTTTCTTATTCAGGTCCTTAGGTTATCCCATGCAATGGTAAGTTCGAGGGAATGTAGTGGTCATGTAAAAGAATTTATCAATAAATAATTTGAAATACACGGCCAATTTTCACCTATTGACTGGTAAAGGTTCCGGTGCTCTGATAATGTGTATAGAAGCACTTGGGTCAAATCCTCAGTGATGATACTTTATAATAGTCGTTTGTTTTTAGTTAATTGTATTCTGATTGGGGGGTTTGTTTGCAGATCTTATGAAATAATTTGTGGATGATGTTTTATTTAACAAATTGCTAAACATTGTCATGAGTTCATCATTAGGTAGTTAATATTGTGATATCCTTGTGCTTTTCTTTATATTGCATTAAATTAACACCCATGTCACAAGATGATTTTTATCGGAATTCCCAAGTGATAAAGCTTTAATCCAAGCCGTAACTTAGCTTATATTTATAATAATTACCATTACTTGTTTATGGTATTGTATTTGTGGTTCCAATAATCCATGGAATCCACATATTAAACAAAACATTTCATTAATCCATGACATATAAAGTTCAACATACACAATATTAATTTAAAGAACATTCGTCATGAAAAAGATCTCAATCACTTAACATACATAAATTATAACTCACCCCAATTAAAGATTTTCACAATCATTAAAATGATTACTAATCTAGTTATAATGATTATGATGATAAATTAAGAAGATAAGATTAACAAATGGATAAGAAAAGATTTTTACGTCGAACACACAGACACACGAATGATGATGATAATTAAAAATGGATTTTCAATTGATTGAGGAAGAAAAATAAGGGAAGGGGATTCAACTGAATTTAAACTATTTGAAGAACATAAATATTAAACTACCAAAGGTGGATGAGAATAAGATATATTGAAAAAATAACTTGCATTAAAATAGAATTACAATGAAAGATAATTACAAGATTACAAAAACAAAGAACATAAAAGTAAGTGAAAATAAAGAGAGGAGGAAAGGTCTATCAAGTAAAAACATGAGTATGGCAGGTCCTCCCAAACCTTTGGCAAGTCTTTGGTCATGCCAATATGTTCTCCTATCTTCTGAAATGCCAAACCCTGTTAAGGAGAGAAGGGGAGAGTATTTATAACCCAAGGAGTGGAATTTTTGCATTCCCAATCTCCCCCCCCCCCACTTGAATCGCCAATTTGGATATCCATACTTCTAGATCCCTAAATATCTCCTTCTTCAAAGTTGTAGATAATAATGTTTTCCGACTACTGGAAAAAGTTGGAGGCATTTGGACAAGGGGATCCAAAGTTATGTCTCTTTTATTAAACGAAGGTAAACTGTCGATTTCTATCCATGCTTTTTCGATGGCAAAAATGTGAATGGATTTTTGGTACAGGAAGATGCCTTCAAATACGAATGATTTCTTCATAAAGTAGACCTTCTATATCTCCTATTTCACAATGAAAAATATCAGCTTGATTTTATTCTTTCATCAAGAGATATTTCATTAATACTATACTGAATTTATTTCTTGGCCAGCATGGTGGACTGGAATTCAAAGCATATGTTGGGCCCCTTGTTTTTGGAGTTGGGCCTTGAAATTTTTATCCAAGACTCCTTAAATTGTCTGTCGAACCACGGTAGAGAATAATATAATTTGGAAATCTTTATTTATCCTAGTATATCAATATTTATGAATAGTCCAGTTTCATCACAGATTCGTTGGTCTTGTTTGAAAGGACCATATGACCCTTCAAATGACAGAATTGGCTCATGCTACCTTCTAATGAAATTTTTTATAATGAATTTAGAATCCGAGAAAACAAAAACCACATATGTTGGAACAGTATAGTGACAGTTATTATTAAAACAGTAAACTGACTCAATTGGACTACTTCTAAAAATGCTCAAAAATTATACTGAATATTAAAACATTAATATTTCACACAAATTATGCACATTTCATATAAAATCAGTAAAGGGGGTATATAATAAGACATGAAAATATTAACAATATCAAATCCCCCACACTTAGTCTTGTGCATGTCCTCATGTGCAAAAAATATAAGAACATGACAAAATCATTTTTACTCACCAACAAATATTAAAATTTTGTTTTATCCAATCAGGGGAGGTTTAGACTATACCACTCATCCATTTTGAATTCCACCACAAGTTGTTACAGAAACAATGTTCCCAAACTAATTCATTTTTTCATGCTCAAATTTTGAAATGGAAAATGTGGATGCTCAAAACTCACACCTCTCAAGATGATAAAATTCATTTGTGGAGGTTCACTCTTTCACCTACCAAAAGTGAAAATCTTAGAGTTTGAAAAGAGCTCTCAGCTTCCAATCCCTATCCAAAGTGAACAATAATCAATAGGTATATTTATTGGGTTTTTTTATTGCTATGGGATGGTAGGAATATAATGTCCAAGAGAGAGAAGAAGAGAGTTAAAATACGAACATAGAAGAAGAAATGCACATTTTTTGAAATAAAACACGGAAGGAAATGAAAACACATATTTATAAGGGAATGATTCTGTGAAGAAAGACACAATAGAGGAAGAAAATATGAAGGTAATGAGAAGATGAAATATTTACAAAACACAGAACTTCTCCCAATAATATAAGAATATAATGCAAGTGTTCTTTTTTCGAAAGTTGACCTTGAAATATATCTCACACTCATATCCCAACCCATGTTTGATCTCCTGAAGACACTAATTGTAATAGTTATAACAAGATCAAAGGTTGAGAAAGAGTGATTTTTGACCTACCCAAGACACAACCCATTTTTTCAATTTTTTTTATTTTTTCATCATTTTTAATCTTTTTTAACACTTGTCAAAAACATTTACAAAATTAAATAAATGTAAGTACATTACATTCCCCAAAACACACTAATGTCAACCTCTCCCCCACACTGAAATGGATTCTTGCCCTCAAGAAGATGATAACTCGTTGAAAATCAATAATAGGGTACCCAAACAATGAAATCCATTCCCCTCACACTTAAATTTTAAAAAAAATATGGAATGAAAATCCATGTTGATATTGGGTGGTAAAAGGTATTGGGCTTGTAATGTGGCTATCAAAGAAAAGGTTTTCATAGGCTTGAAGGGGATTTCAAAAGGAGGATTAAAGTAAGGGAAATGGGAGGCAATTTGGCTATTGTGATTCTCATATGGTTCAGAAAATGCCTCTATCATATTAATGCACACGAAGGTAGGAAATTAATCTCAAAGGTCCATAAACTCAAGACGCCCAAATGGTGGTGAAAAACACACATTTTGAAAAGATGGCCATAGGTGGCCATGGCATGAAAGAAAATGTTTTTCCTCACAGTTTGGGAAAATAATTTTCCAAATCAAAAATTTATCATTCAAAAATTGTTAATTTTGACACAAAATTATTTATCCAAAGTCATGATGAAAATAAAAAATTTGTGAGATAAAAACATGTTTGTTAACTCCCCAAAATGGTTGGACAAAATTTAAAAATTAAATGGTGAGTAAGCTTGACTCTTTAATTTTTTTGTAATTTGTTTAAGTGATTGTTTTCTTGGTTTTTTTAGTTTTTTAGGTTTTTATATTTTTTTATTTTTTATAATGATACACACACAAAAAAGAGAAAGTGAAAAAGAAAAGTTTTGATAAATAAAGTGGTAAAAAAAATTAAAGAGAGAGGAAAATGAATAAAGAGGTAAAGAGAGTAAGGGATAAAGAGAGAGTTAAAGGGAAATAGGTGCCCCTGGTTTAGATTTGGTGGGTCGTCGTCTCCATCCGGTGGTGGGTTGACTGGAGAAGTTGGGTATCCAATGGAAGTAGATGATGATCCAGAATTCTGTGTCCTCTTATAGTGATGATTTAACCGATGTCCATTAACCGTGAATGTCCTTTTGGAAGAGGGGTATTGGACTTGCACTGCACCAAATGGGTAAATATTAGTAATAACAAAAGAACCTTCCCAATGAGAATTAAGCTTACATGGGTGGTGTCGGAATCGAGAATTGAAGAGAATTACCTTTTCACCTTCATGAAATACCTTTCTCAGGAGGTTTCTGTCATGGAGTACCTAAGCCTTCTCTTTGTACAGATAGGAATTCTCATAGGATTCAAGTTGAAGCTCCTCCAGTTCAGCCAATTGCAACAATATTTCTTCACCAGATTTTTCACAATCAAAATTACAGGATTTCATAGCCCAAAAAGGCTTATGTTGGATTTCAACTGGAAATTTACATGCTTTAACAAAAACTAGCCTACAAGTAGACATCCCAATGGGGGTTTTATAGGGAGTTCGATAAGCCCAAAGGGCTTCACCAAGTCTCTCAAGACAGTCTTTTCTGGTGGGCATAACAATTCTCTCAGGTAACCTTTTCACTTCTCTATTAGAATGTTCATCCATGCCATTTAGTTGAGGGTTATATGCGGTTGAAGTTTTATGTACAAACCCATTCTTTTTCAGAAGAGCTTCCATGGTTCTATTACAAAAATTGGTTCCTAAGTCACTGATCCAGGCACGTGGTGTGCCAAATCGTTGGAAGATGTTGGTCTTTATGAACTCACTAACAGTATGACAATCATACTTCGTAGTGGGTTTGGCCTCAACCCACCTTGAAACATAATCGACCGCAAGAACAATGTATGACAATCCATTGGAAGGGGGAAATGGTCCCATGAAATCGATGCCACAAACAACGAAGTTCTCGCAGAAAATTAAAGGCTTTTTGGGCATTTCTTTTTTCTTGGAAATTGGGCCAAAATTTTGGAAAGTGGGACATGATTGACAGAACTCATGTGAGTCCTTAAATAGTGAAGTCCAGAAGAATCCAGAAACTAGGACCTTCCGAGAGGTCCTTTGTGGTCCAAAGGGGCCACCTTCGGGAAGTGAGTGATAGAATTATAAGATGGAAAAATGCTTATTTTCCTCAACACATCTCCTAATTACCATGTCTGCCCCAGTTTTCCAATGTTTAGTTTCTTCCCAAAAATAGTATTTTGAATCACTTTTCAACTTCATTTTTTGTTATTTTGAAAACTTTTCAAGAAAAACACCAGAAACCAAATAATTTACAATTGGGGCACACCATGGTATTTTTTGAGTGAGAGATGAAAGGTGCTCAGTGGGGAATTCAGGATCGAAGATTTCAGATAGAGAAGAATTATAAATTATACTCAAGTGATCAGAAACAAGGTTTTCTTTTCCTGGTCTATCTTTGATTTCATGGTTAAACTCTTGGAGCATTAGGATCCATCTTATTAGCCTCAGTTTGGAATCACTTTTCTTGAGTAAGAACTTTATATCAGAATGGTATGAGATGATTATGATTTTGGCACCTAATAGATACATACATAATTTATCTAAGGCAAAAACCACTGCTAAAAGTTCCTTTTCAGTGACAGTGTAGTGATATTGAGTTTCATCTAATGTTTTTTAGCCAAAATAGATGACATGAGGAATTGTTTCCCTTCTTTGACCAAGAACAGCCCCAACAGATCTATCAGAAGCATCAAACATCAACTCAAAGCGTACTGACCAATCTGGGGGTTGGATTATCCGGGCAGATTTAAGAGCAGTTTTGAGTTCAATGAAGGCTCTCTTGCAAACCTCATCAAAATGAAAAGTGGCATAATTTTGAGCAAACTAGTGAGTTGTAGGGAAATTTTACTGAAGTTATGGATGAATCTCCGATATAAAACAGCATGACCGAGGAATGAACAGATGTCTTGAACAAAAGTGGCTGGAGGAAGTGATTGGATCACTTCAATTTTGGCAGGATCGACTTCAATACTATCCTTTGAAACTATGTGCCCTAGAACAATCCCATTTGAAACCAATGAGTTACATTTTTCAAAACATAACACAAGGTTGCACTCAACTCACTTTTGGAGGACTAGAGCGAGTGAATTCAAACAAGATTAAAAAGTCTCACCATAAATGGTGAAGTCATCCATGACGACTTCCATGCAGTGTTCAATGAATTCAGAAAAGAAACTCATCAAACACCTCTGGAATGTTGCCAGAGCATTGCAAAGTCCCAAAGCCATTCTTCTATATGCATATGTTCCAAAGGGGCATGTGAAAGTAGTCTTTTTTTGGTCCTGAGGTGCAATTTGGATTTGGAAGTAGCCAGTGCATCCATCAAGAAAGCAATAGTGTCACTTTCCATCTAATCGTTCCAGAATTTGATCAAGGAATGGAAGAGGGTAGTGATCATTTCTTATTTCAACATTCAATTTCCTATAGTCGATGCCCACACGCCATTTGTTCTTCACTCGAGTTGTGACTACCTCTCCATGTTCATTTGTGACAACAGTTATCCCACCCTTCATAGGTACAACATGAATTGTACTAACCCATTCACTATAAATAATTGGGTAGATAATACCTGATTGAAGAAACTTGGTGATCTCTTCCCTAACTATCTCAAGGATAAGGGGATTGAGTCTTCTTAGTGGTTGTCTAATTTGTATGGATGACTCCTCAAGATGGATTTGATGCATGCAAAGGGCAGGGTTGATTCTTGGTATGTCATCTAGGGTCCAACCTAAGGACTTTTAGTTTTCCTCTAATAATTGAACAAGTTTGGACTCCTCGGTTTTAGTAAGTGTGGCAGATATAATAACAGGATAAGAGTGATCATGGAAAAGGAATGAATATTTCAACTGTTTAGGAAGAGGTTTTAGATCAGTCTCATCTCTCATTTGTGGGTTAGACATCTCAGTAATGGATGAAGGGACTTTAGTTACATCAAATTAATTTTCCTTAATACTGTCCAAGATGGTGCAGTAGAGATCAGAGTTGATGTGGAATTCAAGAGAGTTTTCATGTTCCTCTAGATTGATAGAGTCTATGAATGAGATTTCCACATCAACATCACCATTTATGACTTGGTTAATAATAGTGTAGATTTCACAAGATCCGTTGTAATTAGAACATGAAGAACACGGTGGATTGGGGTTAGATTGACTCTTATAAGCGTCCTCAGAAGCATGAATTGAGAATGTATAGTGGTCCTCAGATGGGTATCACATGGCTTGGAAAATTTCAAACTTGACCAATTGGTCACTAAATTCCATGGATAAGGTGCATGAATGGACATCAATCTTGGTTCTCCCATTCATGAGGAATGGTATTCCTAGAATTAGGGGAGGTCGAGAAGAGGTTGTCTCACCATCAATGTCATGTACATAGAAATCAGTAGGGAAAATAAGATCATTAACTCAGACAAGGAAATCCTCAATTATTCCCTCTAGACTAGCTGTGCTTCGATTGGCTAACTAGATGACAACACCTGTTGGGTGTAAGGGTCCTAGACCAAGGTTGGAGAAGATAGATTTGGTCATGAAATTAATTGAGGCTCCTAGGTCTATGAGTGAATCATCAAAATTAGAACATCCAATTTGGCAAGGGACCATAAAGGTCCCTGGATCTTTTCACTTTATGGGAATAGACTGCTGGGTGGAATCATTTTCCAAGGTCCTAAGATGCCTCTTGTGGGTGCACAATTCCTTAAGAAACTTGGCATACATAGGAATTTGTTTTATGGCATCTAAGAGGGTAATGTTGACTTCATCACGTCTAAACATGTCGAGCATTTTAGGATCAGTTTTGAAGGACTTCTTTGTCTTAGAGACAGCTTGTGGAAAATGAATTGGATTCCTAAGTGGAATGGAATGAGGTGAGGAAATTGTTTCCGGTTGCTTTTCAAGTTTCTTTTTCTTTTCATTTTCTAGGTCAACATTCAAAGGAGGGTTAGAGGACTTATATTGAGGAATAGAAATTTTCTTTACTGATCTAAGTGAAATTGCACTTACATTACCCTTGGGGTTGGGTAATGGTTGAGCTAGGATTTGGGAAGAATTGGATGGTTGCTTCTGACTAATGTGGGATGCATGTTGACTGATTTGGGTTTCAATGTTCTTGAGGCTTGAACGGGTGAAGGAGGCAAGATCTTCAACAGCACATTCCCATGGTTTCTTGGAAGAAGAGGCTTGTCCCGGATTGGGATTTCCTTGATTTTGGTTCTTGGTAAATCGATTGAATTTGTTTGAAAATTGGGAAGGCTCACTAGGATAGTGGAATCCAGGACGAGGAATAGGAGGATTGATCCTTTGAGGTTGAGGGACAAAAGGGTAAGGTTGTTGGAAGTTACCACCACCTTGACCATATTGGAATTGGTTTGGTTTTTAATGAGGGAATTGAGGGGGGTGATACATGGGGTTACCATACCTCAGGCCTTGGTTATAGGAAGAAGATAAGGGCTCATAGTGATGTTGGTTGAAGTTTCTAACAAACTAACCTGATAGTTGAGGATTGGTGTTCCGCTGAGCATTTGCTGCATTGAGCTCCATTGGTCCAAATGAATCGGGTTGATCCTCTTGAAGTTATGGACATTTGTCAGTTGTAAGAGATAGAGAGTTACAGATTCCACAGTTTTTCATAGGTCCAGGAAACATTGATTTTGGAGAAGGCGAGGTTGGGGATTTGGTGGCCACAGCTAACTGTCGCACAAGACTTGTAAGTTCACTCATCCACTCAGTCATCCTGTTTGGCTCAATTGATTGATTATCTTGGGCTTTTTTGACTTGAGCATGTGCTCGAGTATGGAATTTTTGTGTGTTTGTAGCCATGTTACTTATGATATCTCTTGCAGCTATAGGAGTTTTATCAACAAGAGCACCGCCACTTGCGGTATCTATGAGAGTTCTCTCCATAGCCAATAACCGCTCATAGAGGTATTGGATAAAGAGTTGGTCAAGGATTTGGAGATGTGGGTAGGTTGCCACAACCTTTTTGAACCTATCCCAGAACACAAGGAGTGATTCACTTGGGAATTGATGTATACGACTTATTGCCTTTCAGATAGATATAGTACGAGAAGCAGGAAATAATTTCTCTCAGAAGAGTCACTTCATGTCATTCCATGTAGTTATGAAACCAGGAGGAAGGTAGTAGAGCCATGACTTAGCAGTGTCAGCTAGGGAGAAAGGGAAGGATCGGAGTTTGATTTGTTCTTCAGAAACCCCTTGAGGCTTCATGGCAGAGCACACTACTTGGAACTCTTTAAGGTAGAGATGTGGATCCTCACAGGCTAGCCAATGGAAATGAGGAAGAAGATGACTCAAACCCAATTTGAGTTCGAAGCCATCCTCTATGTTTGGATATTGAATACCAATAGGTTGTTAATTCATATCAGGGGCAGCAAGTTTTTTAAGGGATTTTTCCCTAGGATTGGCCATTTCAAATTCAACTGGTTGGATGAGGGCTGGTTCTTGAATTATTTGAGTATCTTTGATGTTCCACCTAAGTTAGCAAAGTTTTCACTAAATTTTAGGGTCAAACAAATACGAGGGATTTTTTGAAAGACTATGAGGAATTCAGAGAGATTTTGGAAGAAAGGGGAAGATGGGTTTTCTTATTATTTTTTCAATTTATGATTTTTAAGAGGAGGATGGGTTTTCTTTGGGTTTTTTTCAATTTTTTTTAATTTTTTTTTACAATAACCAGAAACTAATGACAACATAAAGAACCATCCCCGAAAACAGAACCATTTGAAACGTATGGCCGATTGTCGCCTATCAACCAGTCAAGGTTCCGGTGCTCTACTAATGTGTATAGCAGCACTCGGGTCGAATCCTCGGCGATGAAACTTTGTAATAGTCGTTTGTTTTTAGTTAATTGTATTCTGGTTGGGGGGTTTTTTTGGAGAGATTATCAAATAATTTGTGGATGATGTTTGATTTAACAAATTTATAAATATTGGGGTGAGTTCATCATTATGTAGTTAAGCATGTGATATCCTTGAGTTTTTCTTTAAATTGCATTAAATTGACACCCATGTCACAAGATGATTTTGATCGTAATTCCCAAGTGATAAAGCTTTAATCCAAGTCGTAACATAACTTATGATTCTAATCATTACCATTACTTTATTATGGTAGTGTATTTTTGGTTCCAATAATACATGTAATCCACATATTAAACAAAACATTTCATTAATCCATGACATATAAAGTTCAACATAGACAATATTAATTTAAAGAAAATTTGTCGAGAAAAAGCTCTCAACCACTTAACATACGAAATTAAAACTCACCCCAATTAAAGATTTACCTAGCCATTAAAATGATTACTAATCTGTTTATAATGATTATAATGATAAACTAAGAATATAAGCTAAAGAAAGGGATGAGAAAATATTTTTTGCGTCAAACACACACACACACGAACGATGATGACAATTAAAAACTGGTTTTCGATTGAATGAGGAAGTAAAAGAAGGGAAGGGGATTCAACTGAATTTAAACTGTTTTAAGAACATAAATATTAAACTACATAATGTGGATGATAATAAGATATATTGAATAAGTAACTTTCATTAAAATAGAATTACAAAGAAAGAGAATTACAAGATTACAAAAACGAAGAACACAAAAGTAAGTGAAAATAAAGAGAGGAGGAAAGGTCTCTCAAGTGAAAACATGATTATGGTAGGTCCCCCCAAGCTTTTGGAATGGATTTGGACGTGCTAATATGTTCTCCTATCTTCTGAAATGCCATCCCCTCTCAAGGAGAGAAGGGGAGAGTATTTATATCCCAAGGAGTGGACTATTTGCATTCCCAATATGTCCCTCCCCTTGCATCGCAAATTTGGCTATTCAGACAGCCGAATCTCCAAATATCTCCTTCTTCAAAGGTTTAGATAATACATTTTTCCGACTACTGTAAAAATTTGGAGCCATTTGGACAAGTTGATCCTAATTTATGGCTGTTTTCTTAAACAAAGGTAAACTGTTGATTTCTATCCATGCGTTTTCGATGTCCAAAATGTGAATGGATTTTGGAATAGGAAGATGCTTTCAAATCCGAATGATTTCTTCAAAACATTTGGCCTCCTATATCACCTCTTTCACAATACAGAATATCAGCTTGATTTGATTCTTAAATCATTAGATATGTCATGAATATTGTACTAATTTTATTTCTCGACCCTAATGGTGGTCTGGACTTCAAAGCATATGTTGGGCCCCTTGTTTTTTGAGTTGGTCCTTGATATTTTTATACAAGACTCCTTACATTTTCCCACGAACTATGGAATAGAATAATGGAATTATGACTTCTGTATTTATCCCTGTAAATCAATCATCATGAATAGTCCAATTTCGTCACAGATTCTTTGTTCTTGTTTGTGAGGACCATATGACCCTTCAAATGGAATAATTGGCTCCTGGTACCTTCTAATGAAATGTTTTATATTGAACGTAGAATCCTATAAAATAAGAACCACACAATTTGGATCAGTATAGTGATTTTTATTATTAAAATAATCAATTGATTCAATTGGACTACTTCTAAAAATGCTCAAAAATTATACTTAATTTTAAAACATTAATATTTCACACAAATTATACATATTTCATATAAAATAAATAAAGGGAGTATATAATAAGACATTAAAATATTAACAATATCATTTATTCTTCTCTTGTTCTCTAGAGATATGCCTATTTTCAAACAGGTATTGCATTCCTCATGTTATTCCATCATTATTCACTTACTGGTCTTTATAGCTCACGCTTTTCTTATCCATTTCCTCTGGTTATCCCATGAAATGATATGTATGAGGGAATTTAGTGTTCATGTAATTGAATTTATCAATAAAGAATTTGAATTTCATGTTTTATATTGTTATTTAATGATCCTATGCCCCAAAGACACAAGACCTCTTGATCTACTTTTTTGTATCAAGTGAAGTTTATGGAATAAATTATGTGTAATTGTGTAATAAAAAGAAGTGTTGTTATAAAATAAATGTTAAAATAGTGGAAATAACTATTGTGCAAGAATATGATGAAATATTTCCATAGGATTGACTTGGAAATCCTCGAGAGTGGGAAATTGAGTTTTCCATTGACTTAATTCTTAATTCAAGGCCCATATCAAAGACCCCTTATAGAATGGTCACTATTGAGTTAGAAGAACTGAAGAAACAACTAGAGAAATTGGGTGATAAAATATTTATTCTAGCTAGTGTTTCTCCATGGTGAGCCCCTTTTCTTTTCATTAAGAATAAATATGGCTCTATGAGGTTGTGCATTGACTATATAAAGATCAATTCTATAATAATAAAGAATAAGTATCCATTACCTCATATTGATTATTTATTTGATCAAATTAATGGAGCACAATATTTTTCAAATATTGATCTTAGATCTAGATATCTTCAGTAACTTGTGTGGAAGGAAGACATTCCAAAAATAGTATTTTGAACCAGGTATGGGCCTTCAGAGTTTATAGTAATGCCTTTTGGACTGACTAATGCACCCTCTATTTTTAGGGATCTAATGAATATTTTTTCAAGGAATATTTTGATCACTTTGTGGTGCTGTTTATTTATGTTATCATTGTATACATTAAATGATATGAAGTTCATGAAAATCACTTGTGCATTATTCTGAAGACTCTTAGAGGAAATGAATTATATGGTTTGTTCATAAATTGTGAATATTGGCATCAATCAGTTTCCTTTCTGGTCCACATTGTCTTTAAGAATGGAATATCGGTTGATCCTGCCAAGACAAAGGCTGTTCCACAATGGCCCACTATGGAGAACATAACTGAAGTACATTGTTTTATTGTTTTAGCATGTTATTATTATAATTTCATTGAGAACATCCCCTGTTTAGCCAATACAATGACCAAGATCACATGGAAAGGGGTTATGTTCTTATGGACAAACGAATGAGATAATTTTTTTAAAGAATGGAAGATAATATTAGTAAATGTTTTAATCTAGACTCAACTATTAGGGAATGATGGATTTTTGATCTTCTGTGATGCCTCAAAGAAAGTATGTGGATGAATCCTTATACCAAATGATAAAGTTATTACCTCTGGATCATGGCAGTAAAAAATTAATGAAGAAAACTATACCACTCATGATTTTGAGTTAGCAGTAATTATATTTTCTTTAAAGATATCGAGACATTATCTATATGGGGAAAAATCTGAAATATATATAAATCACAAGAGTCTAAAGTATATCTTCTCAATGAAAGAACTCAACCTGTGGTAGAGGAGATGAAATCAACTACTCAAGTATTATGATTATACTAAACACTACCACCCTGGAAAGGAAATAATGGTAGATGATTCATTGAGCAGTAAGGACCACGGCACTCTTAACAAAATGAGTATGGACAATCATCCATTGTACAAGGATCTTGTAAGGATGGACATGTGAATTATCAAAGTAGGTGAAAAATCATTACTTTTTACAATGGCTACCCAACCATATTTATTATAAAAAATTTAATATTCTTAGCCTCCTAATGAGAACCCTCAAAACAAAATTATTTTTGTGAATGATGGGAATATGGGTGACTTTTGGTGTGAATATAGTGTTCTAAAATTTTGTATGAGGCTTCTCATTCCAGCTATACCTCAACTAAAAAGGGAGTTGTTGGATGATGCCAATAGTTTCATTTTCCACATACATCTTAATAGCACAATTATGTATAGATGTTTGAGGGACCATTTATAGTGGTATAACATGAAGGGGGTAATTACAGATTATGTATCACGATGTTTAGTCTGTCAACAGGTGAAGGATGAAAGTAAACATCCAAAAGAAGTCATGCGCCCACTACATATTCTTGCAAGGAAATGGGATGAAGTCACCATTGATTTTCCCACTAGATACCCAATACTCTCATAAATAATGATGTGTTATGGGTCATTGTTGATTGTCTTAAAATAATCTCATTTTTTTACTATAAGAGAATATTTAAAACCTACACATTTAGCAAAAATATATATTAATGATGTTTTATGAGTTCATCGTGTACCCTTATCAATTTATTATGATCATGATCCCCGGTTTACATCACAATTTTGGATAGTTATTCAGAAGGCCCTAGATACTAATCTTCTTTTGAGAACTGTCTACCACCCACAAACTGATAGACAATTAGAACAGACTATTCAAACTTTGGAATACATGTTGAGGTCTTTCTCAAATTTTATTCATGTGATGTGGGATCAGTATTTACCTCTTTTAGAATTTTCTTATAAAAATATCATCCATTAAACTATTCATAGGGAACAATTTGAATTTATATATAGAAAAATATGACATGCACTAATTTTCTGAGATGATGTTGGAGGAAGAATTCTCGTAGTCCTAAACTTGTTGAGGAAACAATAGAAATGTGAAGATTATCCAAAACCGGATCAAAACATCTCAAAGTATGAAAACGATCTATGTTGATAACTGATGGAAGGATTTGTAATTTCAAGAAGGATATCATATTATCATAAATGTATATCTATAGAATGGTATTATATGATTCTTTAAGAAGGGAAAATTAATTCCTAGGTACATTAGACCTTTTATAATTTTGGATCCCATTAGAGCTATAGCTTATCATTTGGAAATGCCACCAAGTCTCTCAAATGTTCAAAATGTGTTCCACTAAAAAATGCTAAGGAAATACAAGCCAGACCCAACACATGTACTCACGTATGAAGAAATAGAACTTGATCCCGATCAGCCATATTATGGAGATCCTATCAAGATTCTTGATACTAGAGAACAAGTATTGAGAAATCAGACTGATCGTCTAGTAAACATTCTTTGGAGGAACCATAATATGGAGGAAGCATCATGGGAGTATGATGCGCTTATGTTGAAGACATACACAAATCATTTTCGGTAAAATTTTGTGAATTTCAAAGACGAACTTTTTGTAAGGAGGGGAGAATGTAACACCCCAAGGTTTTGAAAATAAATATTTAATGCATGAAACACTATGTCCCTACAAGACAAAACATTTTATAATCTAGTTGTTAAACATAGATTTACCTCTTCTATGTTTTTAATTTTGAAAAACATTCAACTTGAGTTGTGATCAGTATGTCTTTTGGAGTCTGGTAGAATAAACATGATTTTTATTGAATAGTAATACACCCTTATGAATAGTATTATGACCCTTATGAATACAAAATAATGTTATTATTTTACATTATTAATGTAATAAGATAATGAGATCTTAATTAATTTTTCAATGTGATATAAATCTAATTATACCTTTAAATTTGTTAATTTTGAATTAAATATGATTTTATATAAAAATTCAATTAAAAATATTCATAAAATTATTTTAGAAAAATGGAGTTCATTTTTTAATTCTATAAATTGAGAAATGGTTAGGGTGAATATTTGGGATTTTTATGAAATTCGTGAGTTTTTTATGAATAGTGAAATACGGTAAATTAAGGTATATACATAAAATCAGTTAAATACACTATTTAAGACATTATAAGTGATTTAAGGCCATTTGGTTCAAAAATACATGCAATTATTACTATTAGGGGTCATGTGAACTAACACAGTTGGTTTTCAGGATGAAATTAATAAAATAATGAATAAAATATTCAAAATGCACTCCTTTCCTCCACTGTATTAGCCAACCATCACTCCCACTTCCCTTCACTACTCTAAGCCTCGAATCACTTCAAATATAAGGGCAAATACCATTCACTAGTCACTCCCCATGACCAGGAATATCTTGGTCTTTCCAAAAGACAAAAACCCCTTCCCTTTAGGAGGATCTCAATGGGGTAATTTCAGGAGGTAAAGCACCCTTTCTCATTTAGTTTCCTTTCAATTTATCTGATTTTCTTATCTTATCCTCACCTCATTGATCAAAATTAACCTGGTAATTATAGTATAATATATATAATGTAATTATGTCATGTGAATGGAATATCCATCGTTACTATTATTACTCTTACTTTTTAAAACGAAATAAACATCCTTGAAGTTCCAATTTATATCCTTCATGGACGACGAAGTTTCATTCTTCAATTATCCTTCATTACTCGCCCTGAAAGAATTTTTATCATTAAATCAGAATATAATATATGTATTATAACCTAATTAATATTCAGTAACCAGTATATTATCATATTATTAAATCAACTGACAAACTAGTTCCTAATAATCCAAACACCGCTAAAATAATCTATCTGAATGTCATTAATAATTAATCTAATGATTCATCCTATTTGCATGTAAACAAATTATAGAAATGACCATTAACCATTATTTATGTTCAGAAATAGTATTTAATTTTAATTCTAGAAATTTACATCAATTCCACAAGAAGTACATTACTCAAAAATAGGATAAATTTTTTTGAATATCAAGAAAACGATCACCCCAGAATGACAGAATTCAATATAAAAACACATCAATATGGATATAAATGATATAAACCCAGTTATAATAATGTAAAATAATTTCTAGTATGTTCTGAAATAATTTATTATTAATTCTAATTTCAAATTCTAGGACCTTAAGTTTAAGAGAATAACACATCTGAACTAAAGGTAAGGGTATTCAACCGGAACCCCCATTTCCATTCGGGTTACGTTCATTGTCTAATTACCTCAATAAAATTATTATGTATTATTATATACTCCTATTAAATTATTTTTGAGTGTTATAAATATGTTTAACAACTCTAATCCTCTATTATTTTATGGGGAGTTAAATGTTATGAAAGGAATCATAAAAATTATTTCTAAAATACAAGCCCGATTCAAGGGAGACTCTCAAATTCTTTCATATATTCAAGGGAAATACATAATCTGTTTTTGGAATCCATTATCTTTATAAAATAACTCATTTAATTATGAAAATAATAAACTAATTCACATATAGTTTTATACAAATACTTTTCCAAAAGAACAATTCTTTTCAAAATAAAGAGCATTTATCTCAAGAATTACTTAATGATTTTATAAGATTATTTTTTCCTGCTTAAACACTATTTTTGATTATTATGTATTATTGGGATTATTATTTTATAATATCATCTAAAATATTTAATTGGTTGGTTTATTAATAGTTTTATTGGGAATTTTCTATCCAAAAACCATTTTTCAATTTACATCGAATGGTTTGGGTTTAAGCATAATGGTTGGGGGACATTATTTACATTTCATATGTGAGTTTCAATATGAATACCTATGTTGTTTATTATTATACCCATTCATAAGAGGAATAAATTTGACTTATTATGTGATGGGTGGGGCCCGCAATAGTATCTCAATTCTTCAGTAGGTCTCATGAGACAAATTGATGTGGACTTGGCCGAGGCCTTTCCCAATTTGGTATGTGGTTTGGGCCGAGGCCATAATAATTTTTAGGAATCTTGGCTGAGGCCTTGAAGATATGTTTCAAAATGTTAGTATATCCACTTCCCTCATTATGAAGATTTTAATTAATATTTCATGTTTTTATTCGATTATTAGAATACCCATGACTATATTGGCATTATTTACTCATCTCATATTCTAACCATAATGTCTTCAAGTTTATTATTTGTAAAGGAATGAGTTTCCAATTATTCTACATGAATAATGTTTAATTTTATGTTATATTCCTTTATATTTATTACTCTTACTGAGTCTTTGAGATCACCCCTTTATTATGATTAATTTCTTCTAGGATATGAAGAAGTTAGTTAGGAGTGACTTGTAGGCATAATATATGATATGTTGATGTTTATAATGGAATAAATTATTGTTGAATTTCCTTTAATTTTGTAATTTTGAACTAATATATGTATCTTGTTTCCGAAATCTACTATACTACTTGGTCCTTCGGGATACATATTCCTCGTTTATATTCCAATGTAATAAAATAAGGCACTGGCTCTAGGGAACAAGGGTCGTGTCCTTATAATATATGGGAATTTTATATGCGATATGTATTGGTCATGGCCAAACCAATTGGGTTTTATGTTTTTAAGTTGATATAAGAGGGGTGACCTTTTCTACATGAGTTGGGTGTTACACTAGTTTTTTTTAAAAGAAAATTTTCTACCAAATTTTTTCACATAAAAAATTCTTTAAAATGATGTATTAAAGAAAAGAGGAAATTATTGGGTAAAAATATTTCAATTAAATAGATTTCTTACCGTTTTTAAAAAAATTTATCACATATATTTTTAATTAAATACATAGTAAACCCATTTTCATCATATCTATAATAAGTAATTTTTTTCAATATCAACATTTCTAGAACATTATGCTGATGATAATAAATAAAAAATTATGATTATTAAAAATATGGAACCAATTTTTCAAAATAAAATCATCATAATATGAAATATAAGATTTAATATTAATATCAATAATGATATTAGAAATCAATTTTTTAGAGAGAATATTTTTAATTGATTACAACGATTTAATATATAATTTCAATATAAAATTTATTCATATTATCTAAATCAAATTAATAAATTTTTAATTGAACTAATATTAAATTCTAAATAATTTTATATATTTTTATTTTCTTAAATAATTTACAATAAAAGTGAATTTTTTATTAAATTTTTTTAATTTTCAGTATAAATTGAAGAATTAATCATTCTATATAATTCCCAATAATTATCCCAAAGAAAATTTTTAAATGATGATTTCAAAAAGTATGTTCATAATAAAACATTAATTTTCTAAGCCTATCAAAATTTCATTATTAATGATCCAAATAATAAATAAAATCCTTTTGTGGAAAAGTAAATTTAAAACATATAAATACTTTATCTAAAGATTATGTAGTGTTTTATAAATTTTTGATATTTATAAAGAAAATTGTACATAATTTTAAAATATTATTGAATAATATTAAAAACAATAAATTTAATGGATAAGTTATAATTGTTGTGTCTGAATAACATTAATAATATATAGTTTGGGTAATACTCAGTGTTGCATGTAATGAATTCTATACCAGTGTTCTATGTGACATGAGAATAAAATTTTGTTGTGTATACCAATATTTATCAGTGAAATTTAGTTATCAAAAATAATAATTTATTAAAACTAGGTATTCTATTTTTTACCACATAAAAGTTAATTTATTCCTTTAAATATGTCACTATAATACAGTGAAATGATTATAATTCAGCTTCTTCATTTCCTTATGTTCCCACATAGCATCCACAATTCTTATGGATTACCTATGAAACATTTACAATGTATGTGGGCATGTTTCATAGAAACTAATTTACTTGAACTACAATCAAAACTGGTTGTTCCTCATATTATTGAACTATCACCAGTTGTATGCCCACTTGGTATTGTACATTATAATGGTCTGGTATTTTTTTAGGAGAGTTAATGAACGATATCATAGAGTTTGGATATCTTCTTTAGAGAATCAACCCAATAAGCTAAATTGGTAATATGATCATGAATTTCAAAGGGACAAATATATGTGATGATTAGATTCCTTTTATTCCAGATTCTTATAACCATATTTCATAGATAAAATCTTAAAAACTCATTATCGTCAACCTAAGATTATTGATCAGAATGTAGATCTTCAAAATTACATTTCAAATAACACTTATCTTACAATATGTTTTACAAAATGGATATAATGATATATTCCATTTCTTTAGTTGTCTCATGTCTCAATAGATTTATTTCTAAAACATCATTCCAAAATGATTGAGATAACCATTTCCGTTTATATAGGGAATCAAAATGATCCATTGAAATTATTTAGATAATGGTATTGTTGTATGAGAACTCAACTAGAGGATAGTGTTTATCACAACAACCTTGAAATATAATTAAATAGATCATAATTTATTCTCTAGGGATTTAATTGTTCGCCTTGATTGACTATATTTCTAAGGATGATCTAAATTTTTAATGATTAACTCCATATCAAGATCCTGCAGAATATTATTCCTGAACATCCAAGTAAACCACATCTCTCAATCATAAAATATCGAAAGTCGTACTCCATCAACCTTTCCACAGCCTTAATATATATCATAAAAAGATAATAATAAGAGATGTATTCTATTGTTGTGATGAAGTGTTCTACGTCAGTATGTTGATTGACTAAAACCCAAATATTATTCTTCTATTTAAATTTTACTTGGAGAACAAGGAACATATTCATGGTGATTTTCTAACATTTCCATTTCTTGTATGGATAAAATATATAACATTCTCTTATATTATTGTCTCGCATCATTAACATGATGACATACAAAAAAAATAGTTATATACTTTGTTATATCCCTCTTCATTCCACCACATGAAAATTAATATTTCAAATATATGTATGTATATATGTATATTTATTCTTACATCCTTGATGAATAGATAATAATAAACTGTGATATTCCTCTAACAACCCCTTCTTCAAATATGGTATTTATAGAACATAATAACTATTCTAGAAAATTAACATTCATTCATTATTAAAAATAAAATCAGTAACATCATTATATTATTTTACATATATACAAATTCCATCTTCTGCACCATAAAAATTACATGGATCAATGTTTGAACACTAAAATGTGAGAGATTATATTTGTCCCCTCCCTTATAGATTTTATAATTCATCATTTGAAATTAAAATAAGCATCGTTTATGATCCTTTTCATAGATAAACTATCACAATCCATTTGACTTATGGAATAAATAAAATTGTTCATATTCCCATAGTAGTAATGTATTGATCAGTTAGAGTAATTAATATTGTCTAACTATATTCTTTGGTGAATATTTTAATTCTTATGTCTGAATATATACTTCAAACTATTTTGATCTATAAATATATCACAATTTTCGGAATAATTATTTTACATCCCTATATTTCATTAAATATTTATCTTAAATACCTCCAAATAATTATTTGGTAATTTTTTATCATGAATCATCAATTTTCACAAGTCATATGATATAACCATGTTATTTTCCATAAGAACACATCCCATACACTTGTTTTATGAGTCAGTATAGATAAAAAATCCTTCTCCAATTCATGGTAATGTATGTACTAGTTCATTGACTAGTATTAAATTTAGACTATTGAAATATTCATCACATTCAACTTCCAAGAGGAAATATTCTCCCTTCTGAGTGAACATAGTGAGTAGATTTTATAGTCATGAGAAATTGACTATAAATCATTGATAATATTTAGTTAAACGTATCATTATATGGATTTCTATAACCATGGTTAGTGTGGGCCAATACTCAACATCCATCCCATTTAATGGATAAACTAATATACCCTATATTAAGATTATATGTCCAAAAAATGAATGTTTTTAATCCAATATTCTGTCTCAATAAATATTACATATAGTATCTACTACCATTATGTATAATGATTAATTTTATATTTATCTTCATGACCTTCAACCCCATTTGAATATAAATTAATATTATATAAATATTCTAATAAAAACCTGTGAAGTTAATATTTAGAGTCACTTATCATTGAGTTTAGGAAGATAGTTGGGAAATTAATAAAAAAAAGAATAAATATAAACTCTTTTTGTTCATACTATGTATGAAATACTATATTTGGTATATCCTTCTTATTAACCCTCAACTAATGATATCTAAAAAAATATAAATCTTGGTTCAGTATTGAGATCCAAATATTTTATCAAAAAATTCACCAATATGTTAAATATGACACCTTATCATACATGTGATATTTTTTAGATCCCAAAAATCAATTCATAGTCCCATTGGTATATCTTTATTATTAAAAAATGAATATGTTAAACAAAGGAGTCCCAGTTGGAAAATTGAATCCATTAATAATATTTCACTTTATTTTATTCTTTAATTCCTAAAAATTGAATGTGGAGTTTCTACATGGAGTCTATTAAATTGTGGTGGATCTAGGATTGAGTTCTATGGAGAACTCTAATTCAAATTTTGGTGTATGGTTCGATATCTCTTGATAAAAGTTGTCAAAAATAACCACAAAATAGAAATTTCATCGATTTATTATTTTTATTGCAATTAATTTATAAAATAATAATATTGTAATCAATAATATATGTGGAATTCAACACAAAACATAAATACCACACAAAATATAATTATTTGAATATAATCAAATTGATATCTTGTGGAACATGCAACCCCATGTCGAAATGAACTCTATCATAGTGTACTGCATTAACCAAGTCTTTATATTGATAGGAGTGAATAATAGAAATTAAATAATGACAATTATGATTATATAACTACTAAAAATAAAATATTAGTCATTTAAAATAAAAAATAAATTGATTTATAAAAACATACTTTTTCTAAAATACAGTTTAGTCACCCACTAGAATCAAATTGTTTTTAAAAATAAAACCTGTAGAAAATTTATTTGATGAATATAAAAACATTCTCAAATTATAATATAAATATAATATAACGATTAATTTTTTTGCATTTTTATTAGATGATTAATATTTTGATTAATATTGATTTTTTAAAATTTTTATTAAGGGCTATCTTGAATTAAAATGATTTATAAATTTATTTTATTTTTTTAATTAGTTTTAAAATAAAATTACATCTATTATATTTAAAATAATTCAATTTAGGTCATTCTATAAATTTTGGTCTATAATTTTGAAATAAATATATTGTATATTTTTTAACCTTGTCTCTTGGAAAACATGATTTCCCATCACTTTTGTAGGATTTGTTTTAAATCATATTATTCACATCAATTAATATAATTTAGAAAAAAGGATTAAAAATTTTTATTCAACATAATAAATATCATATTATATGAATAGTTATATTTTCTAAAATATTTACTAGTTAAAATAGTAAAACAAATATTCCACAGTGAAGGTAAAAATTTCCTTACCATGGTTAAACTGAAAAGATAAGGGTTAAAATGACCTCAAAATTGTCTAAAATATATTTTGTGGTCATATTTAAATCTTGTTATATCTAATTATTATTAATAATAATTTTTTTACACTTTTTTAATGTAAAAACATTTTTAACCTTGTTTCCCTTCAAAAATTACAATAGTACCAATCACCTCAATTATAAAATTGAGGACCTATACTCACTTATTCACAACATAAACCCAATATCTATTATCCAGTACATTGAAAAATTACTTCCTATAGAATGGGTTACCAACTCGTCATTTTTATATATGGTGGACCACCGCCTCACAAACATATGTCATTCATTTTTCAATTACAACCCCTCATGGTTGGGTGTAATGGTGTATATAATATAAGTATATTTTTTTTGAAATGAAGGAAAGAAAAAATTAATGACAAAGATCATCAGCCTTACATATACAAATCCATGATGGGAAATTGTCCAGCCAGAGCTGATTGTCATCGAAGGGGCCTGAGGCTCCTAGCTGATGGGCCGCATTGTTTCCTTCCCTTTTGGTAAAGTAGGAGTTCTAGCAAGAGAATCCTTTATGAAGGTAGTGAATTCTCTTGATGATGAATCCAAATGACTAGATTCCAACATCGTTGTGGTTAATAGCATCAATCACGAAAAGGTAGTCACACTCAATGACCGTATCTACACATCCACGTTCCACAACGAGCATCATACCTGCAAGGATGGAAGAGGTCTCAGCTACTACCGGTTCTTATAAGGCATGATGTGATTCATATTTTGATGCAATGAATTTCCCCATATGATTTTGGGCTAGGAGACCGAGAGAAACAGTCCCATCTCTGGGGAGAGACACATCCATGTTAAGATTAAGAATCCCTTCTGTTGGGGGGGGGGTTCTAATGAGGGGGACAGGCAGGGATTATATCTAGCATAAAGTGTCCTTTGTGGTCCTTCCAGCCCTCAATCCATGAAATGGACCATTCAATCCAGAATTCAGGAGGTTTATGAACGTGGTAAGAAACATTGTCATTACGCCGCACCCAAATGATCCTGGCCATGGTACAAAGTGAACCTGCATTAATCACTGAATGAGAGGAACACCAACGCATCAGAAGATCGAGGAGTTCACAGGTAATGTATAATGAACCATCTAAAGTCAGGCATCATTTATTCCAAATTTCCTTAGCTCCTAGGAAGTGAATGATGGTATGCAAAAGAGTTTCTAGAATATTCAAGAAGAAAGGGCAGGACTTATCATTGGCCATGTTTTGGTAAACGAGAAGGATCATGGTAGGGAGGGTTACCATGCACACCTGCCTCCAAAATTGGCATATATTTTTGGGGACGTTGAGCTTCCAAATCGATTTCCAGGGTCCCTCTTCGCGGTCGACAGAGTGTATGCCAAGAGACAGTCTCTAAATGGATCTCACCGTGTAGTCTCTTGAAATGTCATTGTTCCAGAATAGATGGTCGGGGCCTGCATCTGGGACCCAGGGGATTCTAAAGATAATTATTTGGTCTCTTTCATTAAACCATTCATGGATATTTTCCTAACACAACCACGGGTCCTGGTTTGAAAGGAGGCAGTTGACAGTGGTGTCTTCCGGACCTAGTTGGGAGGGGATATAGCCTGCATACCATGCTTATCAACAAGCCATGGATCAGTCCAGATGTTGACAGATGATCCATTCCCATTCCTCCATCCCAACCCTTTTCCCAGGAGATTTCGGGCCCCCCAAAATCTTCTCCAGAGGAAGCTAGGATGGGGGCCAAGAGAGGAAACATGGAAGTTTGTGTGGGTAAAGTACTTAGGTCGTAGTACCCACACATAGAGAGATGATGGATGGTTAAAAAGATGCCATTCTAGCATGGCCAACAGTTCATCATTGAAGAGAAAAAAATTCTGGAATCCCATCCCTCCCTCCAACATGGGTTTGTAGAGATTCTCTCAGGCCATCTATTGGGGGTCTATTTCTTCCATCATTTTCCCCCACTAGAATTTGGAAGTATGTGAATGGATTTTATTGACTATGGCTGCCGGAAGCTTAAACAATGACATAAAATTATTGCAGATAGACTAGATGACAACTTTAATGAGGGTTGCTTCGCCAGCTTTCGAGATACTTTTTTGGTCCATCCTTGAATATTTTTCTAAATCCTGTCCACCAAAGATGAAAAGATTTATTTTTTGGACTGCCCAATCACCGTGGGTAGCACGAGATACTTTTGGTGTTTATCGGCCATATGGATGCCTGTTGATGCACAATTTCCATCTCTCTTGGAAAGGGGCACCCCTGCACTGAAGGAGATTTCCGATTTGTCATGATGGATAGATTTTCCAGATGCCCACTCATACTACTGGATCGCATGGTTGATCACCTGACATTCATTTATTGTTGCTCTGGAGAAAATGAGACAGTCATTGACGAATAAGAGATGTGACACTAGTGGGATTTCATGGCAGACCTTTTCCCCATGAATAGTTTTAGAGGATGCAGCTGTGGAAATAAGGTTAGAAAAAACATCAGCCACCAATATAAAGAGAAATGGGGAGAGGGGATCTCCCTGGCATAGGCATCGGGTTGGGGCGAATCCTCTAGTGAGCTCCCCATTGACCTTGATTCTGAAGGAGGTGGTTGAGATGTAGTACATGAATATATCTGTCCATTTAGTGTAAAAACCAATTTTCAGCATCACGATTCTTCGGAACTTCCATTCCACTTTATCATATGCTTTTGTAATATCTAGTTTTAGGGCCATGGTTCCTCTTTTTTGTGATGGAGCGTGTTTTCATAGCATGGAACACTTCATGGGCCACAATTTCATTATCAGTAATCAGTCTCTTGGCCATGAAGGCGCTCTGGTTTTATTTTTAGGGGATACAATATCATCGCTTGTGAATACAACGAACTACCAGCTTAGGAATTTATGTAATCCGTGTTTTCACTAACACATTACATGGAATATATTAAGTATAATGTTAATGAATATATTTTATATATTAAAAATTATTATTATATTCCTTTCATATATTTGATTATAAATGTTAATACGTCATTTTTTTTATTTACCCACTGATGATTGATATCGTTGCTCATGTATGTGTGTATTACTACCTCAATGATTTGATATGATTCCATTTTTGTTAACATATATCATGTATGATATATATATATATATATATATATATTTGTAATATTATTATCATGATTTAATTCTGAAATAAAAATTACATTATTTGGATAATGATCAATGAGATGTTGAAATGTTACTCAAGCATATGTGTGACATACTGACCCCATATCAGAATGTTCTTCATTAATCAAAAAAAAGTTTCATGATTGGCCATAATGTTATTGTTTATTTATAAATATAATATTTATTTCATTATTATTTTTATGTATATTTTTATATTATAGAATATTCCTGTTAACAAAAACATTCAGGACATCGAATGAATTAGAAAAGAACTCAATTAACCAATGAATCAATTAAAATAATGATTCATTATTAATGTATGAGTTAAGAGATATTACAAAAGAATAATATTTGATATTAATAATATTATCATGGGTATTTTATAAGTCAATAATGTGTTAAAAAATTTCAAATAGGTTTAATTATTTTTATCAAAATGTATATATAGTGTGAGGGACGTCATCTAAATTTCTCTTCATTAACACATATGGTATTTTTGACACCTATTTTTTATATGATGTATATAATGTCCCATTTTCATTTTATATCATGATCTATTAATGATTAATTTTTTTAGCTCCAAATGTAATATTACATCCAATTGGATTTGACATAACAGTTAACAAGTGGTAAGGAATTTCATAACTCAATTTCTTTTCGTTGTGTTATATTACTTCCTATTAATATTTGATATTCTATGATTAGGCGTGAAAATATGGTTTATTTTCATATAGTGTATTTAAACATGTATTATTTGGATTTAGTTTGGATATAAATAATATATTAATTTTGATTCTTCACTTCAACAATATGATCATTATATGGGTCTATGTCAAAATCTAATTCTAATGAATATATTTTAAACTTGAATTTGAGTTCAATGAAGTTATTAGGACATTTCCTAAAATACCAATCCAATTTTATTATAATATGGTTATTCAGGATATTTTAATTTAATATTTTCATTATTCTACTCTTTAATACAGAAAATAATTGATAACTTATTATTATTAAAATCCAACTTGAATTTTATCTTCAGACAGAAATTCATTTTCTCTGATTTTTTGCTCAAAATGTTTTTAAAATTTTATAAATTATTTATTATAGATATTTTTATCCATATTTTATTTAAAAAAATATTTAAATGTACTATTCATGTCAATTTTAAAACAAATCCAATTTATATTTTATAGAAAATGTGAATGAATCATTTTGTAAACATTCTTAGAAAGTTCAGAATTTAATTTTATCATGAACACTCAATGTTTCAAATTTTCCTCTCTAAATTTTCAATGTTATATTCAAAGAAATGTTTTCTCAAAATGTTTTTTTGGTAATAAATTTAGTAGTCTCATCCCTAAAATCACTGATCAGGTTCCTCATATGTTTACATTATCATAAGATATATTGAATCTTAACTAAAAGGGGAAATCAGTTTAGTTGTGTTGGAAAACTACATACATTTATTGGTCTCAAATTATGTTTTAATACTGAAATTACAACATATTTTTTCAGAATAACATTATTTCTTCTAGTTTACCTCTACATATCAATCATAGTAAATATCCAGGATTCCTAGTGAAATGGAACAAAATATGGGTCATCTCAAGTGAATAGTAAGGGTTATGTACAGTGGGTGATCTCATACACGAATATGGATATTACATAGATATATAATTTCATATGAAAATTCTATAATATAATGTGATTTTTTCAAGAGAATGTTATCCATCAAAAAATAATATGAGGATGCATGAAAACTTTTACCATTTGGTAATATTCATTTAAAATCACCTTGGATGAAATATTTCACAGTGAAACATAAAATAAAAGGAATAATTAAATATTGTTTATATTACATCTCAAATTGGTCATTATATACACCACATAAAATTAAACTGGTTCATAATAACAAATTAGTCTCAGAGGAATTTAAACTGAAGAAAAATACTTAACCTTTCACATCCTTTTAATTGAACAACAATTAACCTATAATATAATGGATTTAAGAATTATATTCTATTTAAATATAGACAAAGTTTTATTTATTATATCATGTAACATTTTATAAAACATAACACTACAAGTTTCTAATTATGTTCATTGTTTCGGGTGTTTATTTTGTTTTTCTCATTAATTATTTTTCATGGACAGAAATTTTTTCTTACATATTATTTAGTTCCATCATATCTTGTATAATAATAATAATGATATAAATATCATATATATAAATATTAAATTTATTTAGAGTAATCCATTAAATTTAGTGATTATAAATAAAATATAATAATCATATAGATGGTAGGATGTAAGTATTCATGAATAATGTTTCTATTATAATATCATATTAGTAGAAATACATGTAATTTATATATATGTTTACTATAATTCTATTTTTTTTATGTCATATATATAAAAAAAATTCTAAACCCATACTTAATACATTCCATATAAAACATGAATGAATAACATCGCTTTAGGTGGTGATATTCCTCCATACACACAAGCGATGTTATCATATTTGCACAAAATAAAAATCATGATGTAATGTATTATACAATAATAAATGAACTATAATAATATCATAAATATTATATATATATAATATATATAAATTTTATTTTCATCATTATTTCCAACCTTGAGAGGTATTAATTGAGAAAAATGAACGATAATAGTTCACGAGAAGGTGTCATATTGCACTCAAGAACGATGATTTTGTAACCCATGTGATGGAATTTTGTGTATTTATTCATATTAAACATCACATAAAGATATCTAATTATATGTAATATATAGGTTATATTATAAAAAATATTATAATATAAATTCATTGATGTGTAATATAAAATAGATTAGAGACACTCGTTGAAGTGCATTGCCTCTTCTTCGGGTATATTCATTTATTTTTAAATAAAAGCATAAATGTATGAATTTATGGTATTTATGAGGTATATATAATTATTTGGATTTAATTTTTGAATTTATTTTGGTCTGTTTTTTTCCATCCAAATCGATCGAGATGTGTGAATATATTAGAAGAGCTATTTCCCTTCAATAGTTAAAGATTTATATTTTTGTAAATACTCAAAATCATTAACAATTGGGTAGACATAATTTATATCATATGGCTCAAAAATTGAATAATAAATTTTCGGTGGTTGTCTTTGGTGTATGGACGACTCCACCCAAAAACCTTTTGATAATTTTTATAATTTTTTACCTTAACACATATGTTTCAATAATTTTACCGTTTTAGTTTTTATTATCGTAAAAAATATTATACCGAAGATAATTTATTCATTAAGAATAAATTATAGCTAGAAATATTTTGCATATTATACCTATTTACAATAATATTATTTCCAATTTACGAAAAATAATATTTTTTTTAGAATATTATTTTAACAAAAACATAATTACGGTGTAGCAAAAATTCATTAACCCTAACTGTATTAACAATGTTTTCACTATTTAGGGGTTAATGTTTTCATTATAAATGAAAATTTCTTCCATAAATTTAACATATAAAAAATTTATTGACATTTAAAATTCATTTGGAATAAGATATGTTTTTTAGTAATTTTTAATCATTTTGTAAAGTATCATTAATTATAAAATAACATTATGATCAGTTTTGACATTATATATTGAATATGAAATTAAAAATATAAATAAAATTATGGAATTAAAATAATGTTTCCTTAAACATGTTTCTCCTGATATAATCATATAAAAATTTATATAACATAATAATTTATTATATTTACATAACATTGTTATTTTTAGTCTCACTTATTGTGGTAATTTATTAACTAATTAATTCCTCCAATAGAATTTCATAGGAATTTAAGGTAAATAATTTATAAATAAAATATTAAAATAAATTATCTTGATAAAATAACTCATTTAAATCTAATAATTATATTCATTACAAACCATATGATGATTTTTCTTATCCCGGGGCATTATAAATTATGAAGGGAATGATGGTGCCTTTTATATATTTTTTAGTACAAAAAATATTGTATAGGTCACCTTTATGGAATAATATCCCAATAACTTAAACAATTGGTAATTAGGTTGTAATAGTCTAAATATATCCATAAAAATGGGTGTTGTTCATGTAGATAGGTTATTTTTTCCCAAATATTCTAAGATTAACCACAATGTTAACTCTGTTTTACCATAAACACTATAGTCAATTTTTAATGGTATCACTAATAAATAAATAAATAAAATATCTAGAATATTAGAAAATATAAATTCTTTTGATTCCAAATAATTAATCCATTTAAAATATTTCAATTCATATAAGTGGAATAATATAAATAATTTTTTTTTCCTCCAAGAGTTATGAGATAGTAGTTTTTGAATGTTAAAAAGTGTGAATGATTAGAATGATTTTATATCCAAATTAAATATTACCTTTATCCCAATAACATAAATTGGAATAATATATGTATAATTTAAAATTTTTCTGTATATGAAATTCAACATATAATTCAAATCAATGAATTATTTAATCAAAAATGAATATTTAAATATATTTTTTATATTTTTCACTATTATTTCAAAAAATGATACTTCTCTTAATAATAAAAAAATTAAACCTTCTTTTAAAAATTATGTTTATTTATACTTTATAATTCCAAAATTATTATAAATTACCTTTAAGTTGTGTGAACTAGGGATGATTAAAATTCTTTTATAAAAATACTTTTTATAAAAAGCGTTATTTTCTTTCAAATTATTCTATTTTTATAACTATTAAATACAAAATTAATAAACAAGTGTAATATATATATTTCCATAATTTGGTTAATAATATTATTAAATATCTATTCTATCATCTTGGAGACAGTTATCATGTTAAATAACAATATTAATAATATATTTACTTCTAGTAAAATCATACCTTTAATGTAACAAAAAAATTCGAAAAAACTTTTGTTGTGTTTCATTTAATATAAACATGGTGTTACATGAATTGGGAGATATAAAATAAATTTATTTTAGTTTAGTTTTTAAATATAAGATTAGTTAGACATATTTTGTTATACCTTGGAATCATGATTTTGGGTATCATACATTCAATTAAAAACATTGTTCTTACTTCAGAATTTCTAGGTGTTAAATTTCCCCCACTATAATAAAATTTCATCTGCACAATTTAAATATTCTCTTGGAAATAAAATGATTGATATTTGGAAGTTAATTTTTTTAAAATTCATCATCAGAAATGGACTGGTGAAATATACTCTTAATAATATATATAGGGAATTATAAATGACATATCAGATGATTTATAACTTGGTTTACCCATATGAGGACATTGGTGAAAAGTGAATTTGAGGAAATAGAAAAAATATTTATATATTTATTGAGAGTGATTAAGGTCACATATTATAAGCATGTGAATGATCTCTAAAATGATAAGGTTTCCAGGACCATAAATATGTAATGATTGAAAAGAAAGTTATTTCACTAGAAATGAAGGTTCTATTATAAATTTTTTGTTTCATAACACCTCTTTTTAAGATGAAAATTTATTTTATATCTATTAATATAATGAAATATACTTTCATCATACATTTCTATTTCATAATAATAATTTCATCTTTGGTTTTCCATTTATAAAAACATAATTTATTCCATATTATAGGAAATGAATATCCAAAAATGGCTTTTTTATGCATGAAGTATTAAAATTCACATTTAATAAATGAAAATATACATAAAACATGTACATATTCCTATCTATAAATGTTTTTCAAAACCAATATGTTTCACAAAAAATATAAAATATAAAAAATATAAAAAACTAAAATCATACACTAATAGTTCGCCCATAATATTTAATTTTAAAATATCTTAGTTAAATGAAATGACTCATTATCCACGACATCACATAGAATAGGTTAAGGTGTGAAATCAATATCTCTTTTCGGTCATGGATTCATGCCCCACTATCAAACAAAATGTAATGGACCATCACCCTGCATATGAGTGTTCCTTTTTATAAAATATAATAATATAATTCTTTTAATATTCCCAAAAATATGTTTAAAATTCTTGAAATAATGTAAATCAATAAATAAAAATTTTACAATGGTTTTAATAGATCCATTTTTTAAATTACTAATGATATTATTAGGATATTATTATTGTGTCATTAAAGATTATATTAAATATAATTCTTTTCAATACACTTAAACTTATGTTTAAAAAATATAAATGTATTATTAATCAAATAAAATTTCCTCTAAATAAAGTACTTTCCAAAAATTTCTCCAAAAAACATAATATTGGAAAGACTATAATCAAATAAAACCTAAAAATTAGTGTTTATGTATTTAAAATTATCCTCAATCATAAAATTATAATTTGTAACGACTCGCAAATTCTCATTGGCTTCATATCACAATGAGTCATTACTCTACCTTTAAGCGACATTCCCAATACGCCAAAGGCTGGCAATAAATTCTGAAGTGCTTTAAATACTAGTGGGGGATCATTTAACCTTTAATAAATAAACCAATAAACTAACCAATCATATCCAAACATTAAATATATGATGCATGAACAAATGAAAGAAAACTCAACAACTTCATGTAACTAAAAACCACATCAAAGTTTGTAATAGCTAGAGAATAACCAAGTATTAAAGTACAAAGAGGATAAATGACACAAGACTCTCAAAAACCACACGACACCCTGCTTTATAACATCTAAGATCCAGAATCTCTGAACATCCACAAACATCACTAGGTAGTGCTAAAAACATGGGAAACGTTACCTTTGCCTATATCCCAGATGATAACATCTTCAAAGCACCAAAGTGACAAAGTAGGTGTGAGTATAAAACTCAATAGATTCCACCCAATGACTTCCCTACTCATATCACAATGATAGAAGAGTTAGAAATATTTAAAAACAAAAAATTTATCTTAAGATGTTTCTCAAAATAGTTTATAAAAATATATAAAAAAGTTTCCTCAAACCATTATTAACAAAAATCATAGGAGTGAAATCTAAACCAATTTTCCAGCGTGTTATTTTTCAAGAAAAATTACTAAACAAGATTTAAATCGATTTCACAATATCTATGCTTTGGCATACCCAATCATTACACAATCCTAATCAATTAACCATTAATGATACACTATGACATTTCCATACTCATGAGTGGTTTCTCGTCGATCTACCAAGTCATCAAAGGATAATTTTTTAATCATTTTCATTAACCCTTTGGCACAGAGCACAACATCATATTTCAACCAAGACCCATATATCAAACATGAAATTTTATATCTCTTGTGACATTTAACCTTTTTAATTGAGAACAAGGTTATATTTCAACCATGGCCCGAAAATTCAATATGAACTCACACACCAATATACCTAAAGATCATTCCAAAACACCTTTTCTATAAAAACACCCTTTTATTGAAAAGAAATTTCATAAAATTTATTTCAATACAAAACAATTTCAGTAAAAACCCATTTTTAAGAAAAAAACAACAAACCATTTAACAATTCTAGAAAAAATAAATTTTAATATCATCATTTTAAATTCAAGATGCTAAATCAAATTACACAATAATTCACTAAGATTTCATAATTTCACTAAAAACATAAATCATCCATGAAACAGACTTATTCAATGATTTTCACAGTCAATACCATTAAAATGAAATTTTTTTAAACTAATACAATCAATTCTACTAAGAGGTGTCGAGAGAGAAGCCTCCTCCCTTGAAGGTTTTACCAAAAACCACAATGAACAAAGAACGCTCAAGAAAATCGGGTTGATTTGTTAAGAACCCTCATTAAATATATTCTCCTAGCAAGAACGAGACCAAATCTCATAAAATTTGGAATATAAACACTTTGATTAACCAATAACAGATGTAAATCAAAGAAACTGAGATAAGGGGAGAAGTAGATCTATGTTTATCTAAGAAATCGATCAAGAATAATGAAGAACTATTACATACTTCAAGAATCCGGCTTTGATTCCCCAATGATAGCCTTCTCATTTCCCCCAAAATTCTAGGGAGATGTTCCCTTACCTTAAAGTGAGTGTAATCCCTAGTTATTTCCTCTTTGGATGAAAAATGATACATTTAGTGGCAAAATCGTGTGAAATTATCTTTTATGGATCTCACTTAAGTACTCGCATAGTTAGATCTCACAGGTACAAAAACTCTGCAATGACTATGCATTAGCCACTTCCTAGGAAGACCCTATCATGACATCCCCGCACAGTCTACCGAACCATTCTCCAATTGGGTGTGACCCACTGCCTCAAATGTTCCAACTACGCATGGTTTGGCAGGATTGTTAGACTAACTGTGTGCCTCCAGTGCGACTTCCAATTTTCCCCAAATACAACTACAAACTTCTCCCAACTCTCCCAACCATCACCCTTAAACATTGTAACCATGAAAATAATTAATTAAGGGTTATATACCCTAAATTGGGTGTACTACATAATCCATGTAACGTGTATACATGGGGATGCATTGAAAGAAAATGCAAAATAATCTCTACGTTAGCAATGATTTTCGAAAATCCTATATATATCCTCAAATTCAATCATAGGTTTATATTACCTAATTTATTTTTTTCATGAATATAGTTCCCAATGATTCTAATAAGCATCCTTTGATACCAACTATAGCAGCCCTGACCGCATCAACCAGCATAGGTTCCCACTACCGCTATACTAGAATAGGATAAAAGGAATCCCATCCAATAGGACCGATCATATGAGTAGTCTTCATAAACAATATATATATATATATTAGTATTATAATATATTTTAATAAAAACATAAAAAATAATTTTTTAGGTATTAAGTTAATTCTTTATAGTATATCCTTGCATATCAATCATAGTAATATTCATGGATTATTGGGAAAAAGAAATAAATAATGGTCAAATAAAATTCTAGGAAACTGTTATATATATAATTAAAAATAATGATCAATAATTATAATGAACAAATAATTGAATATATATGAAGGTATATTCCATTTGAGTTACTTGACTATCAAGGTGAGAAATGGAAAAATAAATATGACCAGGTAAATAAATGAAAACTTGTGACATTTTTTCAATTAACAGAGAATAAATAGAATCCCTAGATAATTTCATAGAAGAAATTCATAGGTATAATAAAAATAAATAAATATTCAATCAATTGAATGATCAATTACTGGAAATAATATTTCTTAATTACAGGATACATTTAGTATCAATACTATTCAAAAGATGGTTTAAAACATACCATGTAAAACCCCTTCTAATTTGGAGAACAAATAAATCTCACGAGACTATCGATATATCGAGGGAAATATTTTAAAAACTAAAAAATCTATGTCTTTATAGTATAAATAATTCCATATATATCAAATAATTGATTTAAAATGAAAAAAATAATGCTCATTTTCATCAGTTATCTTTATTGAATAAATGATACCAATTTATCAATATTTCCTATGAAATCAAATAACATACAAAGAAAACATAGTATCTTAAACGAGTATATGGTGTATGAAATAAAAATATCTATCATACCATAATATGTAAACTGAAATATAATTTCCATTTAAAAATGATTAAAATAACATTATTGTTTCAAGATAAATTTAACAATGTCAAAAGAATCTAAGATTGCAGGAAAAAAAAGTTCACAATTAGGAAATTTTCAAATCAAATACCGTTGGATAAAATAATTAAAATTAAAAAATAATATACAATGTTGAAAAAAATATTCAAGATATTACATTCTTATTAAGAAGTATATACACCCAATAAAAGTGAATTGGTTCATAATAACTAATATGTCTCAGTGGAATGAAAATAAAGAGGAAATAACTTACCTTGAGCTTCATTTTAGATGAAATTTATTTAATATTTATTATAATGGCTTTAGTAAAGATATTACCATATAAAATAATGGTAATAATATTTATAATATCATATAGAATATTTTTAAAATAGCATTCCACACTTTTGTTAATTATTTCGATTATTTATTTCATTAATTTCTTTATATTCTAATTTATTATTTTTGCTAAACATTCCAATTCATGGACATAAATTTTTAATATATTATATAAAAACTTATAATAAGTATATAAATATTATATGTATAACATATATATAGTTCATAGTAACAAATAATTTTTACTAATGCGAAATGAAATACAACATTTACAGAGATGATACACATTTTGTATGCATGAACACTTTATCCATTAATATATCATATTAAAAGAAAGAAAATTTAATTTTATATTATTATTTTCCAATTCATATATATTTTTAATTTCATATATATCACATTTTTTTATTAATCCCTTCCTTATTACATTCCTTTAAACTGTAATTGAATCACACCTCTTCGTGAGGTGTTAGTCTTCCATACACATAAGCGACATTATAATTATTTTAAATAATATAAAGCATGATGTTATGTGTGATATAATAATTCCATTAAAATTATAAAATCATAAATATAATATATATATATTATATAAACATAATGTACATAATTATTTCTAATAGTGAGAGGTGTTAATCAAAAAATGAACAACATCTGTTCGATAGACGGTATTCCTCCATAAAAAAGAACAATGATTTATTAACCCATTTGATGGTGGTTTTGGTGTATATAGGTAAAAATAATAACCTGAAAAAAATATTTATTTGTAATATACTAATGATATTATATAATCATGGAATAATATAATTTTAAGGAGGTGGATATGAAAATAAAATATATATTCTTATTCAAAAAAAATATTGTTTCTTTGTGTATCTTCTATTGGATTGAACTAAAAACATCCTAGGTTGGATTTATACCCAAAATATGGCATCATGGATTTTGGAAATGATATTTATAAATGAATTTTTAAGTATTTTTTCGATCTAACTTCTTGATATTTGTGATCAAGGGGGAAGAGTGACTTCCCTTTTATTGCCGAGGAGGAGTGGCATTCTTCCAAATACAAAAACTTATTTACTATCTGGTGGTATAACATACCTTATATGGATATAAAAATGAATAATAATGGTATGGAGGATTTACATGCTCAAGTAACACATCAAACACATTATAAGAAGTGCATTTTCATAGTTTTGTTCCTTAACATCTATGTTTCACCACATTTACCATTTCTTATTTTATTATGTTAACTAATTTGGTTACCTTGGAAATTTTATTCATTGAGAATAAATTAAATTGAGATGTATAATATAATATACATGTTAGTTGGAAATTAATTTTATTAGAATCATTTTTAACGCATCAAAACACTACATTAACGATAACCGCTCTAGCATATATATTAATATTTAGGGACAATGTAGTCATTATAAAAAAAATTTTGTTACCATGAATATACTATATTTTATATTTATTAACATTTACGTGTTACATGTCAGTTTATGTTATTTTTATAAATAATAAATATTTTAATTAAAATTCATTTACTATAAATTTACATTAATGTCAATTTTGAAATTGTTTTAGATTATGAATTTTAAAATAGAAAAACAATTATGGAATTAAATTTTTTTATTTTCACAAATATGTAACATAATATAATCATCAAAATTATTAATCTGATATAGTAATTCGTTTTATTTTCCTCAAAACAAATATTATTTTTATCACATATTTTATTTATTTTTTAAATAAATATTTTTATGATTTGGTTTTCAAAAGTAATTAAAATAATTATTTACTCAATAAAAAATTAAAAAATATTATATTAATAAGAAACTCACATACCACTAAAAATTATAATTATAACTGAAAATATAATGACTTTTCCCGATCCTATAGAATTATAAATATTAAAGGAATGGAAGTTGTCTAATTTCCATTTTCCTTACAAAACTTATTAAATAAGTCACTTTTATGGGAATAGACACAGAAATACACATAAAAATTTAGAATAATGTGTAAAGTGAGAAATTATTTCAATAAAATGGGATTTTGACAAGTGTTAAGGTTAATTATCACCTTAAATTATAATACTAATGACCAATAAACTCATTTCATACTAAATCACAATATTTAATTATATCAATTTTCAGTAGTGATTTTGTTAAAAAATTATGTCGAAGATATTTGATAGTAGATATAATGATGATTCAAAATATTGAATACATTTTTACAATTTCAATTCATATATATTATACAATTTAATTTATCATTAATTCCACATACTTGAGGAAATAATTGGTTATTAAATTGAAAATACTTGAATGATTGAAAAGATTTTATACCCATGTTCAATATGAAGTTGAACTCAATGAATTAAATTTTCTTAATATATATGTATATTTATATATATATATGTAATTTATTTATTTTGACCAAAAAAGAATTTAAAAATATAAAATTTCACTATAATGTTTTTAAAAGAAAATGTATTTTCATTTAAAATTTAGTATTTTGACTATTCATCAAAAATTGATACATCTTAGAAAAATTGAAGAAATAAACTTTAATCAAATTTTGGGTATACCAAATTAAAAAAGTAGGAAAATTATTAAAAATAAATTTTATAAAATTTTTATGAATAAATTTCTAGTAATTTTGTCCAAGATCGATTATTTATTTTTGAGAAATAATATCTTTTTTTAGAAAAAAATGTTTTTATATCAAATTATTATTATTATATTTGAAATAAATTTACAATTATTAAATATGTTTATAATATATATTTTCATTATTTTTTTAAAACTATTTTCACCCAGAATTATAGATTCTGGTTGATAATAATGGGATTTTATCATAATAATCATATTAATAATAATATAATGATATTTGGTAAAGCGCAACCTTGATATTAATGAATGATTTCAATGATAGTCGTTGTTCTGGTAATTCAATTTGAAATCAATGTTTCATGAATTTAATAATATAGATTAGTTTGTATTTATTTTATCTAGTAAATATGTCATAAAGTATTGGGATTTCAATTTCGATTATACACATGGTGTTGTGTTTCATACATTCAATCGAATACAATGTTCTTAAATTAGTATTTTAATGAGAAACAATCTAATTTTAATCTATAATTTTCAAATAAAAAACCAATTTTCATCAATATTTTTTTAGAGAACTTATTTTATAAATTCCCATTAATCAATGATAAAATAAGTTTATTTTTTATAATATACTAATGTTTTTTTATTGATAAATTTTTTTTAATTTTGGTGTTGGTTTATGATCATTTTTACCAATGAAAGTAGTAAAATTCACATGCTTGACTCATTTTCAAGGTCATTATCATTCTCGTTAATTATTTTCACTCCAAGGGAAATTAAATTAACCTAGATATTTCTATTACGAATCATGGAAATGATTATTTCATAGACCATATATAATTTCTACATATTGTTATATATGTTGAATATTATTTTTTATTGGATGAATTATTGAAAAATTTGACTTTGTAACTTAATATATATAATTTATGATAGTATGTGTAGTTGTTGAATTAAATCATTCATTCGATATATGAGGAATACAGTTTCTATGACGACATGGTAGGGGTACTGTTATTAATTTCCTATATATTTATCTAAAGGACGCATGAGAAAATTTATTGGATTTTCATTGTTAAATTGGGTTTTTGTGTACAAAAAAAATAAATATAAATATTCTTAATGATAGATCCTAATGTTAGGTTTATCATGATTCTTACGATCACGAATCCTTATAATTCATAATTTCTATATTTAATAATTTAGTAATTATTATCGGTGATAATTTCACAATGATACTAAATATAGATGCTTTTAATTATATTTATTGATTAAACTGTACATGTTTTCACATTTTTTTATGACATATTAAATTTTCATCATCTAATTATGATAACCAAGTTTTTAATTAAATGGAAATTGTCTTCAGTTACAAACATATTCCATACTGATCATTTTTTATTGAATCATGATAGATTTGGTTACACATAACACATATAGAGAATTTAAGATCACTATTATTTTTCGTATATACCATGTCTTCCATTATGTGTACTATGATAGATTTTCAAAGATAATCTAGTCAGAATAATACCATTCTCAAAAACAATTTTTACTTCTATATTCAAATGTAGTATGATAATCCTGAATACATTTCATTTACCAAAACTATTAAAAAATATGGTTTGTCATGATGTGATTCCTTGTATATTGTGTCTATGAAATAAAGAATATATTGGTTTTAAGATACTATGATTTGGGTCTCTATAGTTGGTATCAAATTAATTTTATTATACATCTTGAAAACTAGGTTTAGAAAATTATTACAAAGTTATAATAACCCTTTAAGAGAGATTTTTGATAATTATAGAAGAAAATATTAACGTATTTTAAATGCAGAGATTGTGGGGGGTTTCCTTGCAATACATCCCTATCTAGATTCTAACAATAAATGTGGTTTTATTACAGATTTACTAATCGCTACTAACTCCCAAAAGTTAAATCTTGGATTTACTTGATAATCATATATTGATTAAAAATATAACGACCCATACTTTACATACATTGTTAATACATCAAAATTGAAGCACACTTATTACAACATATAAAAAACCATGAATGGACCGTATAGGTATAGAGTCTTTAGAAATTGGGAAACATAAACAACGGGTTCATAAAGCATCTACATTGTCTCCCATTTATTTCATCATATTAGAGTCCCTTTGGGAATATCCTACTTAATAACCTTCTTCCTGACCTGGGGGAAAGATAACATTCAAAAGGGTGAGCTCAAATGCTCAGTAAGGGTAAAAAAAAGAAAAATCAATCACATCATATTCTTAAGAACATAACAATTTGGAAATCATACCCACCAAAAGAGATCATAATTTCATAACATGGGATAAATCATGGTAGTGAAATGTAATCACAATAATCATAACATAAAACATGAATCTTTGTGGAATACACACATAATCATAGAGAATAATTTCTTATTAGTCAAGACTCATTGCCAAGACTATCTTAGTGGAAAAATTCCATTTCTGAAACGAGTTTAATCCTCGTTTCAGTCCTGTTTCACTGAACCGGTTTAACCTGCCGTTCCAACCATGTCTATTTCATGAGACATAAAATATTTACCCAATGCATTGGAGGGAGATATAGGTCTCACCCATCTGATAATGATATCATTCTTATGTGTGCCACAAAATCAAAAATCATACATCAATGCATAACCCATGTAATAAAAATGGGATTCTTAAACATCGTGACATCATAAAACAATTCATATAAGATAAATTAATCCATAAAAATAATTCCATCACAACATAATCAAATCAATGTAATAATAGGGATAGAAATAGAACCCTTTATTATCTTATGTGGAAAATAATTTTGATGAAACACATGAACTCCATTCATGAGGAAAATATTCGTTCTGCTTCAAAAACACTTTTCCTTTCATAACATTTCATACAATTCTAAACTAAAATATGTTGATTAAAAATTAAACTTGAAAACTTGTAAAGGAAGCTTCTTGGAAATAATGTTTTAAAAATCCATTCATGCTGTATAAGTTAAATAAACATTCTTCTCATACATTTGTCAGAAAAGTCAAAAAGTACCTCGTACGAAAAACGAAAAAAGATTCCTTTCATATCTTTTACTAAAAACTCACCGAAGGGTAAAATTGGATTTAAACAATTGTAGGTGGATTACATATTGACGAAACATGGATGTGGATTATAAAATACACCCTAGTAAATTCCAATGTATAAACAATCTCGGATAAAAATGAGATTGTGATATTTCCCTTACCATAGGTCTGATTTACTTCATATGTGTCCGAACCTCCTATATAATGATTTAAATAATGTCATTGAATTATTCCAGAATCATATGCATTGTTATGATATCATATATGGCCATATTATTAGCTTCTTATTAGTAATATTTCATTGTTACTTGTTATTCGGGTGTTTATTGCTTTTTGTTCTTATGCTTGTTTTGTCGAATAAATTCTTATTCATCTTTTATGTTATAGATACCTCATTTCCAGAATTGTATTAGTGTAATATATATCATATTTATTACCTCAATTCATTTATTTAATCATTATGCAATGAAAATCATGAAGAACGAGTCGCATCACATCGTGGAGACGGTATTCCATATGTACGCACGAGCGATGATATCGTTCCCATGATGGTGGAATTGTATTGGAGTGTATGTATAATATTTCAGAATTAATATAACTTTACAATAATCATATATATTTATTCTTTACACCATTATACCCATCCAAGTAAGGTGGTGGTGGAAAATAGATTACACCACGGCGTGGAGACGGTATTCCGTACATACGCATGCGCGGTGATTTCATTTTCTGTAGGATGGATATATGGTGAAATAGGGTTGTTTAATACATATAATAACATATAATTATATGAGTGATACTGATGTTATTACTTAATAATGAAACAACTAAAGAAGAATAAGTGGAAGAAGAAATAAAGTTGATAGAATCGGTAACGGACATTACCTCTTCTTTGAAACGCTTCTTTGAGACCTCCTTTTAGGGCACTAAAATTGGTCTTTGAAGAAGACCAGGACCTCTAGGATGTTTCTAGGGAAGTGGAGAGGAGAAATTGGAAGGGTTTGGCCGAGCATGAAGGCTCAAATTGGTGTGAGGAAGAGAGGGAGGAGGTTCCCTTTTATAAGGGAGGAGAGGGGCACCTGTGGAAAAACTAATAATATTATTTTATTATAAAGTCATATTCGGTTTTAAATAGCTCCAAATTGATTTATTTCTAAGCTGAGGTGGGGATGGGTCTAAATCCTCTCATCAAATATAATTTAGACAAGTTTAAGTTCCTATTTTAACCTTATCATTTAGATTTAACTTTAAGTTAAATAATTTTAGTTTTACCATGTCTTCTTATTTTCTTACACTATAAGGTTAATAAACTTACAATAACATGACAAACGAACCCCAAGTTGTTTATTATTAATATATATAACCTTATCTAAGTCATTTTGCCAATCCTTAGATTTTTAGGAATAAATTATCAATTAATAATATAATATTTTTTTAATAAACTATTTTATGTCAATTTTGACACTATTTAGTAATTGATTTTTGTGAAAATCATAACAGAAAGCTCAGTTCTAAAAAAGTGAATTAAATCAATACTAACATTTCCTATTAACGTTTAAAATTATTTTAATTCATTAAAAGTCTCAAATTACATTTATTTGGGTATTTATAACATCAATTATGTCAATATTTTATTAATAAGATAATTACTGCATCATCATTGTGTCATAAATAAATTAAATTATTTAATTTTTAAAAATTACAAAAAAAATATCATTATGTTTTAAATCTTTCTATGTTTCTAATGAATATTTATAGTCGAATTTATCTTATTTATAACCTTATATTAAAAATAATTTACTTATTAAACTTTGATTTTAACTATTTTAACCCTTCTTTAAATAAATTAATAATAAATGTCCTAATCTAATCCATGTAGGCCTAAATGGTCATAATTTATTCCTAAGGTTGTTTATGGTCGAATTACCTTATCCAATAGAATTAGGACATGTGTTAAGGTAATAATAATAAAATTTTTACCCTTAATTTCCCTATTTACTTTTAACCGTGGTAAAACAAATTAAAAAGTTACTATTCACCAAAAATTATTTTCATCTCATTAAACCACATTTTACTTACTGAAAACAACTGTGCCTCTCAGATTTTTTGAATTCCTATCACAAAAGTGGAAAAATTATGTTTTATGTAAATTTTTAAATTCTCCTAGTAGGTGGGTAAAAGACGATGAAAAGTTCAATACAAATGTTTTATATCTAAAATTATTATAAAAAGACTCCAATTAATTTCATTGAACTTATATATGTATTATGTATCAATTTTGACGTAAAATAAATTTAAATAAAATAAATAATTACTTAAATAAAAAGTAGGTATTTAAATAGTAACCCAGTGTTTTCACTATTCATCAAAAATTGAAAGTTTCCAGAAAAATACCAAAATTTTACCCTAGTCTAATTTCGATATTTCGAATCCAAAAATGAAGTCCATATTGAAAAATAAAATTTACAAAATTTCGAAAAGTGGTTATTACTATTCATAACTAATAGTTTTAATAATATTTTAATAGCATATCGTTGTTTAGTGAAACTCGGTATTGTGTACGATGCAAGCTATCAAGGAAGGTCGTGATTGCGTGTAAAGAAAGCTAAGCTAGTGTTGTGTGTAGTGAAAGATTCCATTGATGATTTATATAAAATAAAAACATAATATTTCTTATAAAAGTCTCGGGTGTAATATTCTACCCCCCCTTAAAATGAATTTCGCCCTCGAAATTCATCACTTGTAACAAACAGATGAGGATACCTCGCCCTCATCATATCCTCAAGCTCCCATGTAGCTTCTTCTAATTGGTGGTTCCTCCATAAAACTTTCCCCAAGCGAGTGTTCTTGTTCCGTAGGACTTTTTCACTGTGATCGAAAATCTCTATCGGTTGTTCTTCATAAGAATGAACTTGTTCTAGCGGTACAACTTCTGAGTTGAGTACATGTGAAGGATCAGGTATTACTTTCTCAGGAGAGATACAAGGAACACATCGTGAACTTGAGAGAGATTCGGTGGAAGCGCCAATCGGTAAGCTACCTTCCCAACATGATCCCGTATTTCGGAAGGACCAATATACCTAGGGCTCAGCTTTCCCTTCATTAGAAATCTCATTACTCTCTTCCAGGGTGATATTTGTAAGAACACTTTATCACCCACTTTAAACTCTAAGCCTTTTCATCTATTGTCGGCATAACGTTTTTGTCGACTCTGAGATGCTCTTATGTGACGTTGAATAGATCAGACCTTTTCTGCCATCTCATCAACAAGATCAGGTCCTAATAGATTTCTTTCCCCAACTTCATCCTAGCAAGTTGGAGTCTTGGATTTATTTCCATAGAGAGCTTCATAAGGATCCATCTGAATACTGGAGTGAGAGCTATTATTATAATAAAATTACACCAAAGGTAGGTGTTGATCCCTAACACCTTTTAAATCTATAGAGCAAGCTCTCAACATATCTTCTATAGTTTGAATCGTCCTCTCAGACTGACCATCTGTCTGAGGATGATAAACATTGCTGAAACTCAACTCTGTATCCAGAGTATGTTGAAGACTTTGCCTGAACTTTGAGGTAATCCTTGGATCCCTATCAGATATAATAGAAATTGGTACTCCATGCAATCTTACCACATCGTTTACATATATCCTGAAAAAATGATCCAGAGAGAAATCCTCTCTAATAGCAATGAAGTGTGCAGACTTTGAAAGACGATCAACTATGACCCAGATAGCATTATTGCCTTTAGATGTTTTACGAAGTCCGGTGACAAAGTCCATAGTGATTTTTTCCCATTTCCATTTGGGTATGGGTAATGGTGGTAACATTCTCTTAGACTTCTATCTCTCAGCTTTAACTTGCTGACAAACCAAGCATCGAGAGACATATTCAGCAACATCTATTTTCATACCATCCCACCAAAAGTACTCTCTCAGGTCCCTATACATCTTCGTGCTTCCAGGATGAATAGAGAATGAAGAACTATGAGCCTCATCCAACAGCTCCTTCTTTAATTCCGGGATGGCAGGAACACAAACCTGATTCCTGAACTTTATTATCCCATCACAATCAAGGTTGAATTTAGGAACATTTCTCACCTTATTTTGTAACTCTACATCTTCTTTCTGTTCCTCTTTAATCTTTACATGTATAGATGGTTGAACATTCATTTGAGAAAGATAAGATTTTTCTCCTTACATTATAATTCCAAGATCCGTCCATTATAAATCCATAAATATTGGATCTTTTGTGATCCTCATCATGGATAAACTGGCATGGTCTTTTCAACTTAATGCATCTTCCACCTTGTTTGCTTTCCCAGGGTGGTAATGGATTGAGCAGTCGTAATCCTTATTCAGATCCAACCATCTTCTTTGGCACGTATTCACCTCCTTTTGTGTGAAAATATACTTAATACTTTTATGATCAGTATAAATGTCACACCTTTCTCCATAAAGATAATGCCTTCAAATTTTTAATGCATAGATTTCTGCAGCTAACTCCAAATCATGAGTTGGGTAATGTTGATCATGGATTTCAAACTGTCATGAGGAATATGCTATCACCATATCATTTTCCATGATAACACACCCCAATCCCTTCTTGGATGCATCACTATAGATCACAATCCTCTCTCCACTACAAGGATGTGTGAGTAAATGTGCACTGGATAACCTTCTTTTCAACTACTTGAAATTCTCTTCACATTCCTCTGTCCAAACAAACTTAACTCCTTTCCGAGTCAACTTGGTGAGTGGATTAGATAATCATGAGAAATAATTCACAAAACGTCGATAATATCTATCAAAACCCAGAAAACTTCATATCTTAGTTACTATTGTTGGTCTGGACCATCTTTCGATAACCTCTGTTTTTGCTGGATCCACAGATATCCCCTCTTTTGAGATTATGTGACCTAAAAATGAAACTTTTTGAAGCCAAAATTCACACATTATAAATTTGGAATAAATATTCTCCTTTCTCAGGGTCTTAAATATATTTCTCAATTGATCTTCGTGTTCTTCCATGTTCTTTGAATATAAAATAATATCATCTATAAAGACTACCACAAACTGATCAAGATAGTTTCCTAAGACTCTATTCATCAGATCCATGAGGATATCAGGGGAATTAGTAAGACCAAATGGCAACACTATAAATTCATAGTGTTCATACCTTGTACGGAGAGTCTTCTATGGTATATCCTCCCTTTTGACCCTTAATTGATGATACCCTGAACGAAGATCAATCTTTGAAAATTATTGAGCTCCGTGTAGTTGGTCAAATAGGTCATCAATGCGTGGAAGAGGATATTTGCTCTTGATAGTTATCTTGTTAAGTTCTCGATAATCAATGCAGAGTCTCATTGATCCATCTTTCTTCTTAACAAACAGAACAGGTGCTCCCCAAGGTGATGCACTAGGGCGTATGAATCCCTTATCAATATTCTCTTGGAGTTTCTTCTTCAATTCCTACAACTCAATTGGGGCCATTCTATAAGGTGTCATTGAAATAGGTAAAGCACCTGGTATGAGTTCTATTGAAAACTCAACTTCACGATTTGGTGGAAGACCCGGAAATTCCTCCAGAACGACATCATCAAACTCTTGTACAATGGGAATATTCTTAATCGTGAGTTTCTCACTAACCATTTGAGATAAATAACCTTCATTTAGTGGAATCAAGACAAATAAGATGGTAGAAATTTCCACTGGAAGGTTATGCTCATCCTTGCATCGATAGGCGATCATAGATTGATCTAGAATATGAAATGTGACTACCCATTCTTTGGAAATTAACATGAGCTTCATATAAAGAAGGCCAATCCATGCCAAGAATCACATCAAATTCCACTATAGGAAGGATCACATGATTTGCAGGAAGCACTTCCCCACAAACTTCAATCGGAGAAGAATTATAAACTTTTTATGCGACTGTTGTGCCATTAGGGGTTGTCACAGCTAACTCAACATCTAATTGTTGAGGTAATACGGTGATACCCTTAGAAAATTCTTCAGAAATAAAAGAGTGGGTTGATCCAGAATCAAATAAAACATTTGCTACTTTAGAGTGGATGGTAAGTGTACCTTTCACCCCTTCGTTATCATACTCCACATCGCTGATAGAAATTGCATGTGACTTTCCTTTGTCATTAGCCTTAAGAGTTTTTTAACGTCGACCATCATCATAAACCCTTGGATTTGGGAATTTATTGGCATAATTACCCATATCCTTGCACTTGTAACATTGAAGTGTAGGAGTTTCACTCTGTGTAACCTTTTCATTGTTAACGTCACTAGACATCTTCTTCCCATCATTGCAGAATTAAAATGCCTGATGACCTTCTTTTCCACATTTGAAACATTTACATAACCGTTAAAGACAACTCCCTCCATGTTTCTTTCCACACTTTGAGCATATGGGAAAACTCATCATCTTTTCAGTGTACTCTTTATATTTTCCTTTGAATTCCATCTTCCTCTTCTTATCAAACCCATATTACTGATGGGTTACTCCAATATCCATCTCAACTTTGAGAGCACATAAAAAAATTTCCTCATATCTATTGAAGTCCCTTATGGCTTACGCCCTTCGAAGACATGGTTTTAAGCCACTAAAGAATAGATTGATCTTACTCTTAGGTTGGATAACAATACCAGAAGCATACCTTGCATGTCTGGTAAAATTTTCTTCGTAGGTACCAACAGATTCATCATCCTTTTTCTTTAGTTCAAGAAACTCCTTCTCCATATTTGTTCGGAGAATATGAGGGAAGTACTTATTGAAAAATAAGTTCTTGAACTCGTCCCATTCCATGGACACAATTTCAACTCTTGGCCTCGTATTCTTGATAAGATTCCACCATTGATCAGCATCACCTTCCAAACGATACACTGCTAAGATGACTTTATCATGTTCAGAACATTAAAGAACTGAAAATATATTTTCAGTAGTACTAATCCATTGTTCAGCAAATAATGGATTAGTAGACCCACTGAATGAAGGTAGACGCTGCCTCATGAAGGATTCAATAGAATGTTGCTCCTACCTTTGCTCATTTGGAAGTCCTGCATGATTCATAGCTTGAGAAAGTTGTGTGAGGATGGCTACAAGATTTTTCATTCTATCTCCCATAACATTTGGTTGCTCAGGGGGACAATCATTTCATTGCCCATCACATTCCGCATTAACACGGTTCCATCAGGTTCCAGCAATTGACTAAAACCAAGAAGAATAGTGTGAGCAACAATAATTATAATAGGAAAACCACATAATCAAGAATAAAATTTCACACTTAAGTTCTTATACTAGGTTATTCATGGCCATTTCTAAAACACTAAAATTGTGTTCTATGCTTAGACTTATCCTTATGATTCTTACTAAGGCTTTCACATCCTAGTTTCCAAATGATGACTTTACCTTTCCTTTGATACCAACTATAACGACCCACACTTTACGTACATTGTTAATACATCAAAATTGAATCACACTTATTACAAAATATAACAATACCATGAAAGGACAGTATAGGTATAGTGTCATTAGAAACTAGAAACATAAACAACTGGTTTATAAAGGATCTATATTGTCTCCCTATTATTTCATAATATCTAGAGTCCCTTTTGGCATATCCTACTTAATAACCTTCTTCCTGACATGGGGGAAAGAAAACATACAAAAGGGTGAGCTCAAATTCTCATTAAGGGTAAACAAAAGAAAAATCAATCACATCATATTCATAAGAACATAACAATTTGGAAATATTACCCTGCAAAAGAGATCATAATTTCATAACATGGGATAAATCATGGTAGTGAAATGTAATCACAATAATCATAACTTAAAACATGAATCTTTGTGGCATACACACATAATCATAGAGAATAATTTCTAATTAGTCAAGACTCATTGCCAAGACTATCTTTGTGGACAAAGTCCATTTCTAAACCGAGTTCACTCCTCGTTTCAGTCATGTTTCACTGAACCGGTTTAACCTGCCGTTCCATCCATGTCTATCTCAGGAGATATAAAATCTTTACCCAATTCATTGGAGGGGGATATAGGTCCCACCGATCTCATAATGATACCATTCTTATGTGTGTCACAAAATCAACAATCATACATCATTGCATAACCCATTTAATAAAAATGGGATTCTTAAACATCGTGACATCATAAAACAATTCATATAAGATAAAGGAATTCATTAAAATAATTCCATCACAACATAATCAAATAAATGTAATAATTGGGATAGAAACATAACCCTTTATTATCTTATGTGAAAAATAATTTTGATAAAACACTTGAACTCCATTCTTGAGGAAAATATCCTTTCTTAAAATGTCATACAATTCTAAGCTAAAAGAAGTTGATTAAAAATAAACTTGAAAACTTGTAAAGGAAGATTCTTGGAAAAAATGTTTTAAAAATCCATTCATTCCGTATAAGTTAAAAAATCATTATTCTCAAACTTTTTTCGGAAAAGTCAAAAAGTACCTCATACGAAAAACGACAAAAGATTTCTTTCGTAACTTTTACTAAAAACTCACCGAAAGGTTAAATTGTATTTAAACAATTTTAGGTGGATTACATATTGAGGAAACATGGATGTGTATGATAAAATACACCCCAGTAAATTCCAAATTATAAACAATCTCAGATAAAAATGAGATTGTGATATTTTCCTTTATTTAGTTCTGATTTCCTTTGTAAGTGTATGAACCTCCTGTATAATGATTTAAATAATGTCATTGACCTATTCCAAAATCATACTCACTGTTATGATATCATATATGGTCATATTCTTAGCTTCTTATTAGTAATATTTCATTGTTACTTGTTATTCGGGTGTTTATTGCTTTTTGTTCTTATGCGTGTTTTGTCAAATAAATTCTTATTCTTCTTTTAGGGTATAGATACCTCATTTCCAGAATGGTATTAGTGTACTATATATCATATTTATTCACTCAATTCCTTTATTTAATCATTATGAAATGAAAATCACGTAGAACAAGTCGCATCACATCGTGGAGACGGTATTCCGTACGTACGTACGAGCGATGATATCATTCCCATGATCGTGGAATTGTATTAGAGTGTATGTAAACTATTTCAGAATCAATATCACTTTACAATAAACATATATATTCATTCTTTACACCATTATACCCATCCATTTAAGGTGGTGGTGGAAAATAGATTACACCACGGTGTAGAGACGGTATTCCGTACGTACACACGCGCGGTGATTTCGTTTTCCGTAGGATGGATATATGGTGAAATAGGGTTGTTTCATACTTATAATAACATATCAGTATATTAGTGATACTTATGTTAATACTCCATAAAGAAACAACTAAAGAAGAAGAAGTGGAAGAAGAAATAAAGTTGAAATAATCGGTAACGGACATTACCTCTTCTTTGAAGCACTTCTTTGAGACCTTCTTTTAGGGCACTAATATTGGTCTTTGAAGAATACCATGACCCCTAGGATGTTTCTAGGGAAGTGGAGAGGAGAAATTGGTAGGGGTTGGCTGAGCTTGAAGGCTCAAAGTGGTGTGAGGAAGAGAGGGAGGAGGTGCCCTTTGATAAGGGAGGAGAGGGACACCTTTGGAAAAACTAAAAATATTATTTTATTATTGTAACACCCCAAGCTTCCACGGTACGTTTCCCTTTGAATAATGCAATGGCGTGCATTGTACGCAACATCGAGATTCTAACACACCACAACCAATCAAACTAGCCGTTATGAATAGTAATACCAACTTTTTGAAATTTTATAAACTCTATCTCTTAAAATGGACTTCATTTTTGGATTCATAATATCGAATTTATCCTAGGGTGAAATTTTGGAACTTTTCGGATAACACTTATATTTTGATGAATAGTGAAAATTAATAAATTTTAATTAAAAACAAATTTTTAAATCAAAATAATTTATAGAGATAAATTATATTATTGAGTGGTTTTAAAGTATAATTAGAATATATGTTTACCATTTTATCCAATGGTGTTCATTAGAATTAATTTCACTTTAAAATTGGACCTAAACAATTGTCAATCTTTTGATATATATTGTTTCTTAAAAACAAGCTATTTGTTGTGATAGAAGAAATTAATTATAAAATTAATTAATGAAACTTATATGTTTAGAATTTTTTAAAATAGGAATCATTTTTGAATTCGGAATATCAATTATATCTTAGGGTGAAATTTTGGCATTGTTCTGAAAAACTTCAATTTTTGATGAATAGTGAAACTACTAAGTGGTAGTTAAAAAAACTGAAGTTTTCATAAAACATAATCTTACCGCTTCTGTGAATGGAATTTCAAAACTCCAAGAGACACGGTTAATATCAAGAAGTAAAATGTGGTTCAATGAGATGAAAATAATTTTTGGTGAATAGTAACTTTGTACTTTTATTTACCACGGTTAAAAGTAAATAGGGTAATTAAGGGTAAAAATGATATTAATATTACCCTAAAACATGTCCTAATTCTATTGGACAAGTGTATCTCGACCAAAAACAACCTTAGGAATAATGTATTATCATTTAGGTCCACTTGGATTAGATTAGGACATTTATTATTATTTAATTAAATGAAGAGTAAAAAGAGTTAAAATCAATGTTTATTTACTAAATAATTTTTAATATAGGGGTATATGTAAGATAAATTAGATTGTAAATATTCATTATAAATATAATAAGATTTAATACATAATGATATTTTATTTATAAATTTTAGACATTAAATAATTTAATATATTTAAGACACAATGACGATGCAGTAATTAACATAATAGTGAAAAATTAAAATAATTGATATTATAAATACCCAATAATCATAATTTAAGACTTTTAATGAATTAAACTAATTTTATTGGATAATATGAAATATTAGGATTTATTTAATTGACTTTTTTCGAAGTAATCATCTTGTTATGAGTTTCAAAAAAATCAACTATTGAATAGTGTCAAAATTGGCATAAAAGAGTTTATAAAACAAATATTATATTATTAATTGATTTTAAATTCCTAAAAATCTAAGCTTCGGTCAAGAGACTTATATCATGATATTTATATCATTAATGGACCACTTGGGGGTCTCTTGGATGTATATATTATGTTTACTAACTATATAATATAAAAATACAAAGTGACATGGAAAATGTCAAACTAATTAACTAAGAGTTAAAACTAAATGATAAGGTTAATATAGTAACCCAAACCTGTCTAAATTCTATTGGTTGAATGGTTTTCGACCTATCCCCACCTTAAACTTTGAATAATCAACTTTTGAGCCATTAGAAACCGAAAATGAATTTATTATAAATTAATATTTCTAGCTTTTCCAAAGGTGCCCCTCACCCCTCTTATAAAAGGGCACTCCTCCTTCTCATTTTTTCACACCTTCAAAGCCTTTTGGTTCGGCCAACCCCTGACCAAATACTCTCTAAACTTCCCTCACTACAACCTGGAGGCCTTAGTTTGATCATAAATCCAACCTAAGGATCCCTTTTGATCAAATCAAAAGGAAGAACCCGAAGAAGAGGTAATGTTTTAACCACCCCTTTTCAAGTTCCTTTCTTCTTCCACTTCATCATTCGTTGTTATTACCATTCTAAAATAATAACTCCAGTATCTTATATATACTGTGATGTTATTATAAATATGTTACAACCATATTCAGTATTCTATCCACCCTTTGAATAACATGTCACCATACGTGCGTACGTACGGCTTACCGTCTCGACGTTGTGGTGTAATTGTTATTCAATATATTATTATTTGGGTGGGTATAATAATGATGTGTAACTCATTTAAATAATAAATATACCATGATAATGATTCTGTATATATGATATAAAATCCAATTATATATTATTTTAATATCAAAATAATGATATTGTCGCTCATGCATACATAAGGACTACGTACCGTCTCCACGAACGTGAGGATATTCATTCTCCATCATATCAATTCAAGTATAATTATCATTTTATGATTTAAAAATAATTTTTAAGAGCTTTATATCATTATTTATATGAATAAGATACAACCTATCCATTAAAAACATGTCTTATGTAACAAATCATATAAAAGAAAACAAGTAAGTTAACACCCGAAACGACGATAATTCAAAGATATTATTAACAAAGCAATGTTAAAAGATCATATATGATATCATATTATTGTATATGATTCATGAATAATTTAATAACAATTATTTAAACATTATAAATGAGGTTAAACTACCCCCAAACAAGGAAAAGTACAAGGTAATGGGTTTCTTATCTCACTTTTAATTCCGTGAGAATTCCATTGTTCACCACTTATTTATTACAAGTGGTGTGTGTACTTCCCATGTTTGTATTCATTGTGTAATATACATTAATTCATGTATATTTACATCATCATTGTATGATCCTTCTTTCATGGTTGTATGTTTTGTATGTTACCAAATCAATAAGGGAATTTGAAATTTCAATTTCCATTTATTCGGCTTTACGCAGACTTCATTGATTATTTTACTCCGAGATTATGTGTGGAATAACTATTAATTTGATTATGTCATAATTTCCACTCCCCTTTTCTGTGGATATACTTTTGATACACATAATCACTCAATTGATAATTTCTCAAGTCATCGATATGAATTTCATAATAGTAATTTTAACTCACTCTCCATTTGTTGAGTTAAACATCCAATTCATTGGTGTTGTTTGTATAAGATTATGTGTGAATATCCATTGATTGATTTACACTAAATATCTGATCATATTTAGTGTATTTATATTTGTCACACATAACTATGTCGTTGATTTATCCTTAACCTAGGGATACGGCCTTTATGAGATATTTCATCTCAATTTACATTCCATTGAGACTTCTTTGTTGATATACACCAAATCACTTTTATGTGGTGTATATAATGTACTTTGACATAGTATATCATGATTCCCTTTATTCTCATGATATTACAACGTTTTGATTACCTCAATTATTTGTATTCAAGTGTCTCTCTTTTGGTTAGAATCTCTAACTAAAATACCATTTTTAAATGTTTTAAAGGCTTATTCATCTAAATCTTGCTCATTAATGTCCATGTTTTAAAAATGGTTTTAAGGATTTATTTATATAGACATTAAAGTTTTAAAATTAAAACTCCTTTTAAAAAGTTTCAATGTGGTATGGGGAACTTTGATTCAAAAATCTATTTTTAAATGGCTTCTTAACAAATAGAGTGACTTTTAAATGATTTCAAGAAAAAGGGGGATATTTCTCTAAAATAGTTTTGATGATTATTTTCATCTATGTCAACATCCTTCATTATTCTTGATTGAGGTTAATGTGATACAATAAAATCTTCCATATTGTATCAAATGAGTTATGTTTGACTGTGGATGTGCTATTTTTATACCATTCATGGTTTGTAGTTAAACTATTGACATTTTTTATGCTAGTTTTAATACGAATGTTTATGTTATGTTTAAACCTGTTCATATGAGGAATGCATTGGACTTAATAAGTAAAGGGTGGAGCCCGATATAGCTCCCCGATGCATCGGTAGGTCTCATGAGACAAACTAGTGTCTTGGCACAAGGTGTTGGAAAAATCTTATTTGTAGTCTTGGCACCAGGCCTTGGCTATGTGGTTATGATAGTGTGGCATTATGTATTCCATCATTATGAAAGTTGTTATTGATATTTCATGTGATCAATCGACTAGTAGAATATCCATGTGAGTAAGTAAATGGAATTACTTTATTTTACCATTGTCATTTTATGCTGAAGTTCAAGTTTAAAAGGCATTTGTTTTTGTTATGAATTGCCTTAAGTGTTTATGCTTATCTATGAAAGCTTCTGCTATAATTTTAACCTTACTGAGCATCTGAGCTCACCCCTTTCAATGTTTTATTTTTCTCAGGATTATGAAGAAGTAATTTATGAATGACCTGCAAGGATAGTATTAGGGGATAAAAAGACAAGATGTTGTTTTAGTTTTTTTTACCTTATGATGTAATGTAAGACTTATGAATATATCTAGTGTTTCCAAGACTACTAAACTAATCGGTCTTTCGAGACTTGATCCTTTGTGATCATGCCAATGTTATGTAATAATGCACCGACTCTGGGTATCTAGGGTCGGGGTGTTACAGTTGGTATCAGAGGAAGTTTAGTACAAACCTTGGAATCTAGATTTAGAAAAACTCTGATTAGAGCACGTAGACCTAAGATGAACTTTGAGGATTAGTATAGAAGAACCTCCTAGAATTTTAGTATTGTAGAGATTTTGTGAGTTTTCTAAGCAATACATCCCTGTCTGGATACGAGTAGGTAGAGGCGGCTCTGGCACAGATGTACATAGGGGTAAAACCCGAAAACACCACTTTGAGATTGACTCGAACGGGAACTGGTGCAAGACACTGGGCCTTGCTTCACTCTTGGTTACGACACTCCTGGGGGATATTCATAGGATAATTCACATTTTCTTTACAAACTGATTTAAAGTATTATATATATAAGATGAGAGTAAATGATATTGGTTAATCCTAATGTGTTTCAAATTGAGAATATGGTGACATGTTAATCTCTAAATGATTGTATGACTTCTATTACTCACACAATGCTTTCTGGCTTTTGTCAATGGATGGATCCCAAGGAATTCAAAGTTACTTTGAGAATGATGTACAAGGTGGGAACAGTGGTGGAAATGAGCAACAAAATGGAATGTTGATAGGCGTAAAAGATATCATCTTTATGCCAAATCAATTTTCCAAAAAAATGATCAACAATATATATATTAACCAATTACCGGACACAACAAAGAAGAGAATTGTGATGAATGATAAGAGCTCCAGTATTGGAGACCATGGAGAAAGAAATCATCAATTTCCATTATGTAGGAAATGTGGAAGGAGACACCCAGGAAAGTGTCTCAATGGGACAAAGAAATGCTTTACGTGCATGAAGGAAGGACATAAAGTGAAGAATTGCCGAAGAAAAATGAAGAGTACTATGGAAGAAGATAAAAATGGTCCCAAGAATCCAATTACAGTCACTTTTCGTAACTGTAGGGGATCTATCCATTACCTGAGTGAATGTCCTATTCTATAGGATATTTTATTGGTCAAAGAAGAAGCTATGTGGAAATAAATGGTTGGAGAAATGTTTAAAAAGTATTAGCGCTCCTTGTTGATGGGTTTACTTTAGAATAATTTTCTCTTGTATTTGTAACCCTAACATTTTCCATGTGAGAATGATATTTATGGAAGAATTATCTTTTCTCTTGTGGATATAGTTATAAATAACCATTTCGTTTTATGTGATCATAGGGTTTGAGGAAATTACAAATTATTATAATTTGGGATGATAATGCAAGGTATGAGATAACATTTGTGGTTAAATTATGTTATGGTTATTTTGAGGAATTTATCTCATTTTGGTAATGTTATAAAATATAGTTTTTGAAAAAGGGCAACACGTAGACCGTGTGACAACCCGTCGTGTCGGACAAAGCTGTGGGAATCGAACCCACAACCAGCGTGCGATTGGGATTTATCGCATACCACTGGACTACGTGAAGTCCCTGGTTAGTGTGACTATTATTTTTAGTCAAATGATTTTATTGATCAATAATAATTTGATTTGGGGTCTTATGTCTTATCAAATGAATACCCTTAGTATAGGAAAATGATTTGGTGATTAAGTGATAAATGTTATTTTGGAAGTTGTTTGCTTTGTTGAGAACACTATATGCCAAAGGAAAGTAGAGTCATATGGGATTTCATTTTAGGAGTAATGGTGGATTTTTATCTATGTTTTTATTGTGGATTTATAATTATTTGGGTTATTTATGGAAATGATTAGGTTAATTATTTTTAAGTATGTGACTTTAAGAAGTAATTAATGTCATTTGGAGATACAATTTAACATGGAAGAATACATTCTTAATAAGTTTTGGTTTTCAATATTAGTTTTGGTTATAGGATTTTAAGGACAATTGATTATTGAATGGTATTTATTTAACTTTGGGTTATTTTTGGTTTAATTTTTGAAATTAATATTAGTGTTTATTTCTCTCAAGGAATATCCTTTTGGGGGATCATTAGATCTTTTACTAACCATTTTGGTTTTGATAAATCTCTAAAGACAAGTTAAATATATAGTTTATCCTACGTGGATCATGTATTTCTATAGAAGTTTATTCTAGCTCTTCCATTGTGACCAGGTCTTCTTGAATACTAATTGTTCCAAAAAAATGAGTTAGTGCTAAAAAGTTATTAAAGAATGAAACTCTACTTAAAAAGTAATTATATCTCTTTATGTTCTCAGTCAATATCATAAATGAATTCCTCATCCTTATGTAATGTAACTTAAAACAAAAAAAAATGTTATCCGTTTACTTTCCTACTAGGAGACTAATGGGCGTTTGTCCCAACACAAGTTTGTGGTTTTCTTATTGTTAACTTTCTCCTGATCATGATTTCTATCCCTCTCCATAAGAACATGACACTTATTTTATCATACATATCCATGTTTTCCTACATGGAATCCGAGTATGGGTTATCTTGGTTGACCTTTATACCTCTCTTTCTTTCTTTTAAAGTGGTAGTTTTATTGAATCTTTTTCCGATGTGGGACTTTCCATCATATTCCCAACCACAATTTTAAAAATTGTGAGGATGCAATTTATTTAAGGAGGGGATAATGTAACACCCCAAGCTTCCATGGTACGTTTCCCTTAGAATAATGCAATGGCGTGCATTGTACGCAACTTCGAGATTCTAACACACCACAACCAATCAAACTAGCCGTTATGAATAGTAATACCTACTTTTTGAAATTTTATAAATTCTATCTATCAATATGGACATCATTTTTGGATTCGGAATATCGAATTTATCCTAGGGTGAAATTTTGGAAGTTTTCGGATAACACTTATATTTTGATGAATAGTGGAAATTACTAAATTTTAATTAAAAACAGCTTTTCAAATCAAAATAATTTATAGTGATAAATTATATTATTGAGTGGTTTTAAAGTATAATTAGAATATATTTTTACCATTTTATCCAATGGTGTTCATTATAATTAATTTCACTTTGAAATTGGACCTAAACAATTGTCAATCTTTTGATATATATTGTTTCTTAAAAACACACTATTTGTTGTGACAGCGGAAATTAATTATAAAATTAATTAATGAAACTTATATGTTTATAATTTTTTAAAATATACATCATTTTTTAATTCGGAATGTCAATTAAATCTTAGGGTGAAATTTTGGCATTATTCTGAAAAACTTCAATTTTTGATGAATAGTGAAACTACTAAGTGGTAGTTAAAAAAACTGAATTTTTCATAAAACATAATTTTACCGCTTCTGTGAATGGAATTTCTCAAATCTGAGAGACATGGTTAATATCAATAAGTAAAATGTGGTTCAATGAGATGAAAATAATTTTTGGTGAATAGTAACTTTTTACTTTTATTTACCACGGTTAAAAGTAAATAGGGTAATTAAGGGTAAAAATGATATTAATATTACCCTAAAACATGTCCTAATTCTATTAGACAAGTGTATCTCGACCAAAAACAACCTTAGTAATAAAGTATTATCATTTAGGTCCACTTGGATTAGATTTGGACAATTATTATTATTTAATTCAAAGAAAAGTTAAAAGAGTTAAAATCAAAGTTTATTTTAAAAATCATTTTTAATATAGGGTTATCCATAAGATAAATTCGATTGTAAATATTCATTAAAAAGATAATAAGATTTCCTACATAATTATATTTTATTTATAATTTTTAAACATTACATAATTTAATATATTTATGACACAATGATGACGCAGTAATTAACATAATAGTGAAAAATTAAAATAATTGATATTATAAATACCCAAATAATTATAATTTAAGACTTTTAATGAATTACACTAATTTTCTAGGATAATATGACATATTAGGATTGATTTAATAGACTTCGTTCGAAGTAATCATTCTGTTCTGAGTTTCAAAAAAATCAACTATTGAATAGTGTGAAAATTGACATAAATGAGTTGTTAAAACAAATATAATATTATTAATTGATATTAAATTCCTAAAAATCTAAGGTTCGGCCATTAGACTTATATCATGATAGGTATATCATTAATGGACCACTTGGGGGTCGATTGGATGTATATAGTAAGTTTATTAACTATATTATATAAACATACAATGTGACATGGAAAATGTCAAACTAATTAACTAAGAAACTAAAATATAAGGTTAATATAGTAACCCAAACCTGTCTAAATTCTATTGGATGAATTGTTTTATACCTATCCCCACATTAAACTTTTAATAATCAACTTTTTAGCAATTAGAAACCGAATATGAATTTATTATAAATTAATATTTCTAGCTTTTCCAAAGGTTCCCCTCACCCCTCTTATAAAAGGGCACTCCTCCTTCTCATTTCTTCACACCATCAAAGCCTTTTGGTTCGGCCAACCCCTACCAAAATACTCTCTCAACGTCCCTCACTACAAACTAGAGACCTTAGTTTGATCAGAAATCCAACCTATGGAGCCTTTTTGACCAAATCAAAAGGAAGAACCCGAAGAAGAGGTAATGTTTTCACCACCCCTTTTCAAGTTCCTTTCTTCTTCCACTTCTTCTTTCTTTGTTATTACCATTCTAAAATATTAAATCCAGTATCTTATATATACTTTGATGTTATTAGAAATATGGTACAACCATATTCAGTATTCTATCCACCCTTTGAATAACATGTCACCATACGTGCGTACGTACGGCTTACCGTCTCCACGTCGTGGTGTAATTGTTATTCAATATATTATTATTTGGGTGGGTATAATAATGATTTCTAACTCATTTAAATAATAAATATAACATGATAATTATTCTGTATATATGATATAAAATCCAGTTATATATTATTTTAATATCTAAATAATGGTATTGTCGCTCGTGCGTACGTACGGACTACCGTCTCCATAAATGCGATGAGATTCATTCTCCATCATATCAATTCAAGTATAATTATCATTTTATTATTTAAAAATAATGTTTAAGAACTTTATATCATTCCGTATATGAATAAGATACAACCTATCCATCAAAATCATGGCTTACGTAACAAAACATATAAAAGAAAACGAGCAAGTTAACACCTGAAACTATGATAATTCTAAGATATTATTAACAAAGCAATGTTAAAAGATCATATATGATATCATATTAATGTATATGATTACTGAATAATTTAATAACAATTATTTCAACATTATACAGGAGGTTAACCTACCCCCAAACAAGGAAAAGTACAAGGTAAGGGGTTTCTTATCTCACTTTTAATTCCGCCAGAATTCCATTGTTCACCACTTATTTATTACATGTGGTGTGTGTACTACCCATGTTTGTATTCATTGTGTAATATACTTTAATTCATGAATATTTACATCATCATTTTATGATCCTTATTTCATGGGTGTATGTTTTTTATGTTACCAAATCAATAAGGTAATTTGAAATTTCAATTTCTATTTATTCGGCTTTACGCAAACTTCATTGATTATTTTACTCCGAGATTATGTGTGGAATAAATATTCATTTTCTTATGTCATAATTTCAACTCCCCTTTTCTGTGGTTATAATTTTTATACACATAATCCCTCAATTGATAATTTCTCAAGTCATCGATATGAGTTTGATAAGAGTAATTTTAGCTCACTCTCCATTTGTTGAGTTAAACATCCAATTCATTGGTGTTGTTTTTATAAGATTATGTGTGAATATCCTTTGATTGATTTACACTAAATATCCAATCATATTTAGTGTATTTATATTTGTCATAACTATGTCGTTGATTTATCCTTAACCTAAGGATACGGCCTTTATGAGAGATTTCATCTCAATTTACATTCCATTGAGACTTCTTTGTTGATATACACCAAATCACTTTTATGTGGTGTATATAATGTACTTTGACATAGTATATCATCAATACCTTTATTCTCATGATATTATAATGTTTTGATTACCTCAATTATTTGTATTCAAGTGTCTCTCTTTTGGTTAGAATCTCTAACTAAAATACCATTTTTAAATGTTTTAAAGAATTATTCATCTAAATCTTGCTCATTAATGTCCATGTTTTAAAAATGGTTTTAAGGATTTATTTATATGGACATTAAAGATTAAAAATTAAAACTCCTTTTAAAAAGTTTCAAAGTTTTATGGGACACTTTGATTCAAAAATCTATTTTTAAATGGCTTCTTGACAAATAGTGTGACTTTTAAATGATTTCAAGAAAAAGGGGGATATTTCTCTCAAATAGTTTTGATGATTATTTTCATCTATGTCACCATCCTTCATTATTCTTGATTGAGGTTAATGTGATACAATAAAATCTTCCTTATTGTATCAAATGAGATATGTTTGACTGTGGATGTTCTATTTTTATACCATTCATGGTTTGTAGTTAAAGTATTGACATTTCGTATGCTAGTTTTAATACGAATGCTTATGTTATGTTTAAACCTGTTCATATGAGAAATGCATTGGACTTAATAAGTGACGGGTGGAGCCCGCTATAGCTCCTCGATGCATCGGTAGGTCTCATGAGACAAACTAGTGTCTTGGCACAAGGCCTTGGAAAAATATTATTTGTAGTCTTGGCACGAGGCCTTGGCTATGTGGTTATGATAGTCTGGAATTATCCATTCCATCATTATGAAAAGTGGTTATTGATATTGTATGTGATCATTCGACTAGTAGTATATCCATGTGAGTAAGTAAATGTAATTAATTTATTTTATCTTTTCCATTTTATGATGAAGTTCACGTTTAAAAGGCTTTCATTTTATTTATAAACTTCCTTAAGTGTTTATGCTTATCTATGAAAGATTATGCTATAATGTTATCCTTACTGAGCATCTGAGCTCACCCCTTTCAATGTTTTATTTTTCCCAGGATTATGAAGATGTAATTTATGAATGACCTCTAGGGATAGTATGAGGGGATATGAAGACAAGATGTTGTTGTAGTTTTTTTACCTTATGATGTAATGTAAGACTTATTAATATATCTAGTGTTTCCAAGACTACTAAACTAATCGGTCCTTCGAGACATGATCCTTTGTGATCATGCCAATGTTATTTAATAATGCACCGACTCTGGGTATCTAGGGTCTGGGCGTTACAATTATAAAGTCATATTCAGTTTTAAATATCTCCAAATTGATTTATTTTGAAGCTAAAGTGGGGAGGGGTCTAAATACTCTCATCCAATAGAATTTAGACAAGTTTAGGTTCCTATTTTAACCTTATAATTTAGATTTAACTTTAAGTTAAATAATTTTATTTTTACCGTGTCTTCTTGTTTTCTTACACTATAAGGTTAATAAACTTACTATAACAAGCCAAACGAACCCCAAGTTGTTTATTATTAATATATATAACCTTATCTAAGTCATTTGGTGGAACCTTATATTTTTAGGAATAAAATAACAATTAATAATATAATATTTATTTTGACAACTATTTTATGTCAATTTTGACACTATTTAGTAATTTATTTTTATGAAAATCATAACAGAAAGATCAGTTCGAAAAAAGTAAATTATATCAATACTAACATGTCATATTAACATCTAAAATTATTTTAATTCATAAAAAGTCTCAAATTACATTTATTTTGGTATTTATAACATCAATTATGTCAATATTTCATCAATAAGATAATTACTCCATCATCATTGTGTCATAAATAAATAAAATTATATAATGTCTAAAAATTACAAATAAAATATCATTAAATAGGAAATCTATGTAGCTTTCTGATGAATATTTATAGTCTAATTTATCTTATGTATAACCCTATATTGAATATGATTTACTTATTAAATATTGATTTTAACTATTTTAACCCTCTTTAAATAAATTAATAATAAATGTCCTAATGTAATCCAAGTGGGCCTAAATGGTCATATTTTATTCCTAAGGATTTTTTTTGGTCTAATTACACTTATCTAATAGAATTAGGACATTTTTTAGTGTAATAAAAATATTATTTTGACACTTAATTACACTATTTACTTTTAACCGTGGAAAAAAAACTAAAAAGTTACTATTCGCCAAAAATTATTTTCATCTCATCGAACCAAATTTTACTTACTGACATAAACCGTGTCTCTCGGATTTTTTAAATTCCACTCCCAGAAGTGGTAAAATTATGTTTTATGTAAATTTGCAAATTCTCCTAGGAGGTGGGTAAAAGGGAAGAGTTCAATAAAAAAAATTTATATCTAAAATTATTATAAAATGACTCCAATGAATTGCATTGAACATATATAGGTATTATGTATCAATCTTGACCTAAAATAAATTTAAATAAAATAAATAATTATTTAAATAAAAATTTGGTTTCTAAATAGCAACCGACTGTTTTCACTATTCATCAAAAATTGAAAGCTTCCAGAAAAATACCAAAATTTCACCCTAGGCTAATTTCGATATTTTGAGTCAAAAAATGAAGTCCATTTTGAAAAATAATATTTAAAAAATTTCAAAAATTTGTTATTACTATTAATAACGTCTAGTTTTAATAATATTTTAATAGCATATCGTTGTTTAGTGAAACTCGGTATTGCGTACGACGCAAGCTATCAAGGAAGGTCATGATTGTGTGTAAGCAATCCAAGCTAGTTTTGTGTGTTGTGAAAGATTCCTTTGATGATTTATATAAAATAAAAACAAAATATTTCATATAAAATTCTCAGGTGTTACAAAATAAGATGCCTTACTATGCACCTAGTTTGACACTTATAGGGGATATTCTTATAATAATTAACATTTTCATTAAAACCCATTTGGAATTATTTTAAGAGATTATGAAAATGATTGACCTAATTTAAAACTATGGTGTGAAACATTAAAAATAATTTTTCCTGATTCTGACATCCTATATATGATTCTATTATTTTGCCACTTTTATTATTTAGTATCAAATGATACTCATGAGATTTTTTCGATGGATTAAATCCAATGGAATCTTATTAAAATTGATTATTAAGGACAAGGTGGTTTCTCTAAGAAATAATATATGATGATATTTTGATTGAATGATATTTTGATTATTCATAATCTGTTGACTAGAATATAATTAAAAAACTATAAATTAGCCAACTCCCAAACAAAAAATAAGATAATAATAGATTTTTATATGAGATTTAGTGGTTGATACCATAGATAAATGATGGAATGATTTCATTCAGGTCATTAATGTTGTAGGAGACACCCAGTAAAGTCTCTCAATAGAACAAAAAAATAATAATGTGTAGAAAATATTGTGAAACATAAAATAAATGAAAAGGGATAATATTAATATGATTACATGAAATAAATATCATCTTGGGGATCAATTTATTATTCACTATCTTAAATTTGGATATCCTAGTCATTATCCATTTAATTTTAGTCGTCGGAAGGCTAAAAAAAATACCATGGATGGTCCTATGTGGATATAAAATAGATGAACTATTAATGTATTGGGATTTAAGAATAATAATATTCAATTATCTTACAAATTATATTCTATTTATGAAAATGATGAAACACCTATGTTTTTTTGTAATGTCCCAATATGAGAACCATGCATAGCATCCCCAATCCAGGTCTCTATGTGACCTCAAATTCACCTACCCATACGCTATAGAAAACCTACTACGAGCAAGGGTGTGGTAACTCATTCATTGGGAGACTATACACTTATTTATCATAGAAATACCACAATAGAAATAAATAAACAGATATTGAGGCATATATAAAAATTACAATACCCATGTCATGAGATTATAAAATAAGAAATACAATACTCAACAACAATAGAAAACATTCTATCCAAATATAATGTTCATGTTTCTATAAGGAAACCAAATTTGATGACACTAAAAATCCTGAATTGGGTTATGAACCATGTTCGGTCCCCTCATCCAATCACCATATTAAATCATTAATCCATCCCAGTGCCTTCGCTATTATCATATCCCACAAAAATATTATCTTTTTGAGTACCGATCAGGCATCCTGAATAGGGTGTGAGCACAACTTAGTGGGACACCACCAACAGTTTCGAAAACTAGTCCAGTCAAAAGTTAGTATATTGAGTTATATAAGAAATAAGTACAATGTACAAATAACTAGTTATTATATTATCATTTATTCTTATCACACTACATTAAATCTAAGGTTCCCAATGAGACCTATACCCCAATACTAGATTCATCTTATGTCGGTGCCTGAAGTGTTACCTATGTAATATCATATCTTAAGACATTTTTCTTTCTGGAGCTATAATTACTCTAATGTGCTAGGATATCTAAGAACCTGATAGGAATCCATTTCAATTTTATAATATTCTATTGTGTGTCCATAACTCAGAGTTCCATTATTTTCACAATTTAATTTGAAATTTATAAGATGCATTTAAAAAGTTACCAATATAACAATTATAATTAATATAATCATGTAACTATGCTTACTCCTCAATAGAATGTCCATGGTCCCATTCTCCTTACTCATAAGTAAGATAACCATGTTACCATTCTTACTACTCAATAGAATGATAATGTTCTCATTATCATTACTCATATGTATAATGACCATGTTACCATGTATAATCCTCAATTTAGAATGACCATGTTCCAATTAATTCACACATGATTAATTCATAATTAATTATCCTCATCAATTCCATTCCTAATCAATCAATTAGTAAAATAAATTAAATCCATTAGGTAACCCAATAATTAACTAAATGACTCAATATAATTAATTAATTCAACAATTAATTAACCAATAACACAATTAATATTCTATAATTGATTTTCTATAATTAATTATCTCATTATAAATATAAAATATTTATAATTAATCCCTCAATTAATTATCTTGATCATAATCTCACAACACATAATTAACTCATAATTAATTATCCCATCTTACCCAATTCGGTATCCCATAATTAATCAATTCATTAATTATCTGTATTAAAACCCCTAAATCTCAAAATAAATTTTTCAAATTAATAATATAATAGTGCATACCTTGGGTATCATTATTCGTTCCTAAACTAATAATTTAATTAAAAAATGATTTTATATATCAATTGGTCAACCTAATTAACCAAATTTAATAAAATATATTACTATTGGATGATAGAAATTATAAAATTTTCATTTACATACCAAAACCAAGACTATTGGAATTAATTTGTATACCGCCAACCTGGATTCATTGACACATGTTCAATCAACTGAAATTCCCATAACTCGAGTAGGGCAATGAAGTAGATATAAGTTCCGGATCTAAATCCCTATACAAAAACCAAGATATAAAGATCAATTAAATAAATATGTATTTATTAAATATTATATCTAGATATCACCAATAGGATTAAATCTAATGAAAAAGAGGATATTTCTATCAAAATATCATGGAAAGAGAGGAGAATGAATGGGAAACACATCAGGATGAGATCCAATTACCGAGAGAAGAGTGAGTCTTAGATTCGGTCTTTGATTAATTAATAACAGAGGTCGAAGGATCTTCGAACCCCTCGGAAAATATAAGGAATTTCTTATAAACATTTACTCTTGTTCCATGGTCAAAATGGTGATATTTTGGGGGTTCGCGTGATTTTAAAATAATTTTTTGTGTAATTAAATACCATGTGCATGGATTGTAAAACCGTATGCCAACCATAAAAACCTGAATGTATAGGGTGTAAAAATTATTCTGGTTTAGACACATTGTTTCTCAAGCCATACATCAGCCATGTGAATCGCTCTTTCTAGGTTCACACAATGAGCTTGGCTGAGTGCACAGCTTACCCTAAAAGTGCTCCAATTGTGCATAGACCCATATTCATGAAAATTCTAAAAACATATACCCAAGAACAACCCATGGAATGTCTCCCATCAAAGTTACTTACATAAAAACCCAAAATTAAATGAAATCACACCCAAAATAACTCTATAAATGGTCATCATCTTACATTCTCTCCACAATACAATAGATTATCCTGGAGCCACACTTCCAAAACATTATATGTTTTTTATCGAATAAGTTCAGACCATTGATCCCTCATATATTCTTTAAATTCCCAGGTTTTAACGTGTAAAAATCTATGTTTCCATAACACATAAACTATCATCATGGTCTATCCACACAACACATCCTCACTATGATCCAACATATTTATAGTTTTCTCCTCAAAGGAAGCATCTATCTCAATGTCAAACTCAGCCATATTAATCTCATGAGAAGGTTCAGGGTGATACTAAATGTGTTTTCATACAAGAAAAACATCATGAAGAGTGTCATATCTATTTGGAAATGTCAATTAGTATGCAACCGGCCTGATTCACTCCACTATCTCAAACATTCCAACAAACATTATCATCAACTTTCTCTGCCCTCGTATCCTATGGTTACTTAACCTAGGTAACACCTAAATAAATAGTTGATCACCGTTTCCAAACACTATATAAAATCTCCATCTTTCATCATTTGAATTATATCTACTCTGAGCCATAGACATTCATTCTTAATCAATTTCACATGCTCTAATGTATCTAGCATGCGACTCAGTCCCAATGACTCTAAATCGCCTTCTCCCATCTTGCATTGTAGGGATGTACATGGCCTACCATAAAGTTCCTCATATGCTTCCATCTACATACCTTCCTGATAAAACAATTTATAAGAAAACTCCAGAAATTCCATGTGATTTTCCCAATACCCACTAAAGTCAATAACAAATTCATATGTCATACCCTCAAGCACCTATATAGTAGATTCTTACATCCCATTTGTATGTGGGTGGAAATTTGTACTAAATAATACCTGTGTGACAATAAACTCTAAATCCCTAATAGAATCATGAAGTAAAGCATGGATCATGATATGAAGATATATTCCATTGAACACCATGTAGATAAACTATCTCTCATAAGTATAGTTCTCCTAAGTATTCTACTATAACGGATTCCTATATAGGAAATAAATCTGCTACAGTTTTCTGTCGATCCTTAATTTCAATAATAGAATCATTCTTCTTAACCATCATTGGTATGCCCACCACAAAAACCATGGCCAGGGCATCCAACATCAATTCTTGGACGGGTAATAAATTTAGAAAATCACATCATTATTGACGGTCATCCTTCACCAACGGAAAGGTGAAGCATCTTGTCACAAAAACATCTATATTCATTTTAATTCTTGGCCACTAAAAGTGTCTTCATAGTAAATAGTATGTTTTGGTCACAACTAGATTATCCTCCCACTTTGAGGCATGAAATTATCTCATGAGTTAATCACATATACTTGTATGTACAAAAACTCGATTCTTCAAATAGATGATGTCATCCTCACCTAAAAACCATTCTGAAGTTGTTTCCCCACCTTCAAAGGTTTACCTCATGGATAATAATTCATGATCATAATAACATAAATCATTGATCGATTTTAGAATAATATACTCCACTGAAATTGACACTGGATTAATCTTATCCCAAATTCCTAAAATGTCACAGGGAGTTCAGCCAAAATGTTCATCATCATAGGATCATCAATCATCTCCTAAACCATATGAGTTTGAGTTTTCCTACTCAAGGTATTAGCCAAACTATTTCACTTTCGACACATATGTGCTAGTTCAAAATATAAATACTCTATATATTATACCCATCTACTATACCAAATATTAAAATCTTGTTATTAAAATATATTTATCATGATCCAATGATCATTTTAAACTATAAAATTTTCTTACAATAGATATAGTCACAAAAACTTATGATCATAAACCACTATTTCCAACATGAGTTCATCCATAGGGTAGTTTTTTTCTTGTGGTCTCAAATACTATGACCCATATGCCACAACTCTATATCCTTGTATCGAAACTGATATATGTCTAATCCATGATGCATCAAAATAAACTGTATACTTCTCAATGACTTAGGTAGCGTCAAAATTTGTGTTGATTTTAAGCACTTCTTAAACTCTAACAAATCTCTCTGACAAGCCTCTGACCTTTCAAACATTATGCCCTTTCTAGTCCAGACCAAAACCGGTGCTTCCAAATGGGAAAATTCATGGATGAATCTCCTATAATATCCAAGTAACCCCAAATAGATATAGATTTCTAAAACATTCTTGGGATGCTCCCATGAAACTACATCCTAAACCTTCTCTGGGAATACCAACACACTTTCCTATCATATTATTTGTGATATGAAGTGTACATGGTCAATCCAAAACAAACACTTAGACATCATGTCATATATCTGATGCAGTATTAGTGTACTCAAGAAGTTTTCAGGATGTTGTGAATTAAAATCCTGAGTGTTTGAGTACACCAAGATATCCTCCATAAACATAACCATAGACTCATCTATACATGGATGAATTATCTTGTTTCTCACAGCCATAATCACTTCTGTTTTATTTGACATCCTAAATGGAATTATGGAGAACTAAATAAAGCTATACCTACTCATAAAAGTAGTCTACATCATATCCTAATTTTTTAATCTCAAATGATGATACCCTAATCTCATTTAGACCTTTGCGAACACAAAAACTCCCTTCAACTAGTCAAAAATATCATCGATACATGGAAGATGATATAGGCCGTTCACAATTATGATTTTCCAATATTTGGTAATTTACAAAAAAACCTAAACTCATGTAAACATTCATTGTAAACAAAATAGGTGATCCCCAATGTGAACAACATAGATAGATAAATTCATTATCCTCTAACTCCTCCAACTGAGACTTGGTAACTTGATGATCAGTCAGTTTTATAATGTATTGTAGAAAAGATGCAGGATCAATGCTCAGAATCATCTCAATATAGAAATCAACATCACTCTTAGGTGGTATCCCATAGAAGTATTCAAGAAATACATCATGAAAAAGTTTCACTACTAGTGTAAGGAATACGTTCCTAACACCCCTGTCATCTAACAATACACTAGAAACAAGGGTTTTGAGATCTCCCATTTATTGATTAATTGGGCCTTCCTTGCCTGTATGGATATCCCACTCTCCATGAGAAATATACCGATCACCCATGTATGACACAAAGGTCACTATCATTTGGTGAAAATAGATGTGGGATCAGTAGAAAACTAGCCAGTACATCCCTATTACAAGGTTGATGCATGTCATATCATTTACATAGTGTCCCCAAAAATAATGATATTCCCTGAACTCTAATGAACATCCCATTCATAGACATATATCATTAAACTACACTCCCAATGGTGTGTGTGTAATTCTTACCCCACTCACAAACTCCATTGACAGGATGAAATGATAAAAATATGTTTTAGATATAATGTAATAAGAGGAACCAGTATCAAATAAGGAAGTACTAATGTAGAATCAAATTGAATTGTGCTTATCAATGTCGATGGTCTCACATCATTATTCATAAGTGTAGGATGTACTGCATGTAACATATCTGCCCCTCTTCCCTTGGATTCTATCTGACTCCGCAGAGTAGTACCACTCTGATGATGTGGGATCAACTACCCAGAAGCACAAAGTCTACTACATCAACTATCTCATCATGTAAAACTCCATCTTCCAGCCCGATATGGTGTAAAATATCCACTTTCCATACTTTGACTCTGCTAAGCTACTATTTCAGTACTAGTTTGTTACTTTGACATGCAGAACCTCTATAGAAGTCCAATCAGGAAACATGATCGACACTCTACTAGTGGTCTGGAAAGGTATTGATGATATTGTGACATCATAACAAACTATTGATAGATTACCCCAGTAAGATCCTATCCACCGACCCACTAGTCTATATGCTCTATACCCAAATACCTTGGTTATATTTGTCATAACAGTACTTCTTACTCTCAAAAGTCACACCTCTGAGTCATCCAGTACCAACTACCTATCTAGCACTGGAATCCACCCTCATGTTCCCTTCAACTATGAGAGCATGATCCACCCCTTTTGTAAACATCTTCCACCTGAATTTAATCACCCAAGAACTAATCTCTCACTTATTTCCATTCTGAATACATTTAAAAATTATTTCCCCATTTCATGATGATTTTGTAGAAAAGTATTGAAGATCTATGTAGAATCAACCACTGTCCATCACTGACATTCTTCCCAATTTTAGACACATGAACTCTTCAACTTTACCTTGTCTTGGAATCTCTCAATTAAAGTTCTATAAGGACATATCTATGTAGCCCTTCCATAAGATATCTTTAGTTGGTCCTATTTGCACATGAATGTCCCGCCAATTATTTCTGATCCGTTTTTCATATAAGTAGCCAACCTGAACCTCCTCTTAGTGGGAGTCTCTAGCTGGTTTGGTATTGTCTCTATGGACTCAACCCAGAATTTAGCTCCATTATGTCCACCCTCTCCAGTGAAAGTCATAGGTTGCTGCATATGAAACTCCCTTGTCAAATCAAACATATTTTTCAGAACTATCCCTGGGCATCTTTCAACAAATTTCATGAAATGATAAAAGATATCATTGAAATTCTCCCCTTTATCTTCAATAGTTATAAATAGTACCTTATTTTTTTGAATGGAGGTCCATTCCAACTCATACCCCTTGGTTTTCCCTCATTAAGAATCTTGGAGGCATACTCTCTCCTATGAAAAACACATGTATTAGGTATTATAGCACAACCTTATAACACTGACATAATAGGAAATGATCAAAATAGGTCACAAAATGTATTTTCTCTCAAATATCACCACACTTTCAAACTATGGAAATATCATTACCCCTAAGCATCATAATATTAGGTTTTGTTTAACAAGGTTAAACACACTATCATAATCATGTTCATAATTTAGACAACGACATATTCTCAATTCACATCCTTTTTACATCCTTATCGAATTTTTGATAGAAATCCTTTTAAATTTTTATCTCACAATAATGGAAAAAATTCACGCTCAACAACATACCAATAACATTTCACCCGGTCTGTGCATAAAATGGAGAATATCATACTAACCTCAAGTGCCTAGAATGATTCATGCGGACTCAAATCTCATATCATTCTTCTCCAAGAATCAATACTCAACAATTTTTGGAATTTATAATCACATTACACCATAAGTGAGTCACCCAAAGTGAAATAATATTCAATTGTAACACAAACCGACAATAACAACAATCCCACCCTAAGTACATTATGTTTCCATCATACATGGGTTTGCAACTCCCATGCACTGGCTCATTACCCGTCCTCAACTATTCATTGTCTCTTATCTACCTTTCCCAAAATAGTCAGACAAAAGAAGTAGAAAGAAAACTGGAGATCTAATACCACTTTGTAACATCCCCAACAAAGAGCCATGCGATTGTTCCCCAAGCCAGTTCAAAACATGACCTCAAGTGCACCTCCACCTATGCTAGAGGATTCCGACTAGTAGTGAGAGTCTGATAAGTCATTTATTGGGAGACTATACCCTCATTTATCAGATTCAAACACCAACATAAGTAAATAAAAAACGAATAATCATATATAACATGAACAATACTGATGACATAAGATAACCAAGTAGGAAATATAATACTCAATTGTATGGGAAAACACTCTATGAAAATATAAGTTTCAAGTGTCTATAATGAAATTCAATGTAATTACACTATGACTTTCCATTAAGGTTTTGAACCCTGTCTAGTCTCCTCATCCATGTTCATTCCCAAATTAGAAATCCATCCCAAGGCCTTTTTCATTATCCTATCCTGCAACAATATAATCTATTTTGGTACTAATCCTGAATACAGAATTTGTTGTGAGTACAAGTCAGTAATCCATCACCAACAGGGTATAAAATAACTCCAATCAAATGGTTTTGTATGGAGTTTTATAAGAAATATGTACAATGCATAAATAAACAATTATTACATTAACATTTATTATTATCTAACTATATTAACTACAGGGTTCCAAACAAGACCCACACCCCAATACTAGCTTTTACTCATACTAGAGCCTAAAGAGTTTTCTATGTAATATCTTATCTTAATAACCTTTTTTGTTGATGATTGAAGTATTCAAGGGTTCTATGATTTCACAATACCATATTAGACTCATGATAAATTTCAAAATATTCTCGTGTGAGGAAATAACAAGGAGTTCAGTTATTTTCATTATTTAATTTCACATTTATAATACACATGTAAAAAGTTACCAATATCATAAATTTATGTAATATAACCATGATACAATTATTATTATTCAATATAATGACCATGTTCCCATTCTCTATACACATAAGTAAGTAGACCATGTAACCATTCTTACTCTTCAATAAAATGATGTTACTCCCATTTTAATTACTTATAAGTATAGTTATAATTTTACCATGTAAAACCATCATTTTATAATGACCATGATCCCATTCATTCACACATAGTTAATTCATAATTAATTATCCACATCAATTCAATTAATAATCTAGACATTAGTTAAGATAATTAAATCCATATATTAACCCCACAATTAACTAAATTCATTATTCCCATTAAATAATTTAATAATTAATTAACCAATATCACAATTTATATTTGATAATTAATTTTCTCGTTCTAAATTCCAACTATTCTAAATTAATCCAAAAATTTATTATCTAATATCATATTATAAATGAAAATGTTAGTTAACAATTAATTATATCAACATAACCTATTTTATATCTTATAATTAATCATCGGATTAATTACCTAGATAAAACCCCTAAACCGTGAAATCAATTTCTTATATTTATTATGTAATAGGGAAACCCATAGTATAATGATTAATTCCTCAATTAATCATATAATTCAAAAATTATTTGATAAATAAATTGGGGAACCTAATTAAACCAATATAATAAAATAAATTTATAATGGATTCTTAAAATTATACAACTTTTCATCTATTTATGTTATCCATGATTATTTGAATTGTATTTTTAGACCACTTATCTCGATTCTTTGTTGGACTTTTTCTCAACGAATATCCACAAAATCCGAGCAGTACAATAATGTAAGTATATGTTCTGGAAATCCCTAAACCCAAATGAAGATATCAAGATCTATTTAGTCTAGATCTTGATCCAAAATCTTATATCCTGATATCACCAAATTTGTTTACATATAAAAAGCATTAGATTTCTTCCCTCAAAATATCATGGAAAGAGAGGATAATTTATAGTAAGCACATCGGGATAAGATCTACTAACCCAGAGAAGAGTGGATCTGCAATTATGTCTTGGAATTATGATTAAGAGAGGATTCAATACCTTGGAACCCCTCCAAAAATATATGGAATTTACAAAAAATGATTAGTACTAATCCAAGTTTGAAATGGTGATGTTTTGGTGGTTAATGGGATTTGAAAATAGTTTTTTGTGTAATTAGAATCCATGAGCATGGGTTTTTGTGTAGAGGGTCACAGTTAGAAAAATTGTGTGTCAACTGTGCAGACCTAAATGTATAGGGTCACATAGTTACATGTGTTAGGGAGCACCATTTTTCAAACTGTGCACCAACCATTTGAACCTCGCTCCCAAGGTTCACATGGTTAGCTAGTCTGAGTGAATGGTTATATTAAATGTGTTCCAACCGTTCACGTACCCTTATTCACAAAATTTCTTAAAAACTACACCCAAACACACCCCAAGTCATATATCCCATCAAAGGTACATAAATAAAAACAAAAATTAAATGAATTCATGCCCAAAATAATTCTAGAATAATTTAGATCTTACAGTCTCCCCACCTTATAGAAACTCACCCTTGACCATTAATTCTATGACTTTATTTGATTTTGAGACAAAATATTCAAGTCGTTGAGCCCACATAAATTCTTATCATGACTGTGTTCCATATTGTACAAATCCATGTTTCTATAACACGTGAACTATGGTCATTAATTTTTTTTTGCAGCACATATTCATTGTGATACAACACTCGTATAATTTTATCCACTAAGGATGTATCTATCTCAAGGTCAAACTCATCCACGTCAATCACATGAGAAGGTTTGGGGTGATACCTACAAAATTGTGATATATAGAAAACATTATGTATAGTGTTGTATCTCTGTGGAGGAGCTAATCGGTATGGCACCAACCTGATTCTATTCACTATATCAAATGGTCCAACAAACCTAGGTACCAACAAGCCCTGCCTCTATATCCTATGGCTACCCAACCAAGGAGACACCCAAATGAATACTCAATCACAGTTGACAAACTATAGTTGTCTTCAATATATTTCCACATATGACTTTTTCTACCCATATCAATATCAATTCATTTACAAATCAACTTTATCTTCTCTGATGACTCCTACATATGACTCAGTCCCAACAACTTTGACTCACCCGCTTCCACTTAGCATATAAATGTTCTACATGGACTAATACAAAGTGAATCATATGGTTCATTATATATTATATCCTCATAAATATTTTTATAGCAGAACTCCACTATCCCCAAGTGATTTTTTCAAGACCCATTGAATTCATGAAAACATTCCCATATTTTATCCTCCAAGACCTAAAAATTATGTTTTTACTGCCCATCTGTATATGGGTGGAAAGTTTTAGAAAAATAATAAAATTGTTCCATGCACATAATGAAACCCCTACCATAATCATGTAGTAAATAAAGAATCCTGGTCAGAAACTATATACCATTGAACTCCATGCAGATGAACTATCTATTGAATCTAAAGTTCTCCTAACTGTTCTACTGTAATGGGTTTCCTTATGTGGACGAAATGCACTACATTTGGTAGCCAATCCACAATAACCCAAATATCACCATTCATCCCAAATATGTTCAAGAGACCCACCAAAAAATCCATGGTCATGTCATCCCATATCCATTCTGGGATGGGAAGCAACTATAGACAACCTCCTAGTCATTGATGCTCTACTTTAATCTACTGAAAGTTGAAGCATCATATCACAAAACCTGTTATCTCCTTTTTAATTCCTATACACAAAAATTGTTATCATAGTTCACCATAATATTTTTTCAGAACTGGATGTACCGCCAACTATGTTGCATGAAATTATACCATGATCTCCTCTCGTATACTCGTAGGTACACTGACTCTATTGTTCAGATAGATGATGTCATCCTCATCTATCAACCAGTATAAATATGTTTTGAAGCATCTTATCTTTACCTCAAGACTGAGCATTCCAGATCCACATATTGTATATCCCTAATCCATTTAAAATCATAAAATCCTCTAAAACTAAAACTATGGTCATATTCTCATGACTCTCCTAAAACACCACATGAATTTCTACTAATAATGCCATTATCTTCCACTCTACACTAGACTCCTAAACCATCTGAGTCATATCATTCCTTCTCTAGGAATAAACTATACTATTTCCCTTCTTGATTGTATATTAATGTTAAAAATAAAAATACTTAATATAATCAACACATCTTTTCTACTGAAGATTGAAATAAAACATTGAAAACAAATAGCTAAAGCTCCAATGATCTGTATAAATTGTATACTTTTCTAATAATATATAGTGTCACCAACACTTATGAGCAAAAACCACTTCTTCCAACTCATGTTCGTGAATTTGGTAGTTTTGTTCATGTGGTATCAAATTCTGAGACCCATATGCCATAACTCTATCTCTATGTATCATCCCAACTCTTAGTCTATTCCCAGTTGCATAAAATTAAACTGTATACTCTTCAACAGACCCAAGTAGGATCATAATTGGTGATGATTTCAAACGCTTCTTCATCTCTTGAAAATATCCCTCACAAGTCTCTGGCCATTCAAGCATTACTGCATTTTTGGTCCATACTAAAATATTTTCTTCTAAATGGGATAATTCTTTGATGAATCTCTAGTAATATCTTGATAACCCACAAAAGATATAAATACAGAAATCATTCATTGGATTCTCCTAGGAATCTACATCAGGATCCTTCTTTAGGTCTACTAACACTCATTACACTGAGACGATGTTCCCTAATAACTCTTCCTACTAAATTCGAATCTAAAACTAAGATAGCTTGGACAAGATTTGATGCACTCTTAGTGTACTAAAGATAATGTCAAGATGTTGGGAGTGATCATCATGAGTCTCTGAGTAATCCAAGATGTCATATAGAAACGCCACCACCTACTCATCCATATAAAGATGAATGATATTGTTCATCAAGGCCATTAATAGTGCTCATTCATTAATCAAAAAACGGAATTATGAAATACTCAAAAAGGATATAACTACTCATAATAGAAGTACATGGTATATCAAAAAACTGAACTCTCAACTAATGATACCCCAATCTCAACTCAATCTTTGAGAATAGACAAGCTCTCGTCAACTGGTGAAATAGATCGTCGATATGCAGAAGATGATATTAGTTATTCACAGTCTTTTTTCTAAATACTTGAAATTGAAACACAAACACAACCTCTTCTCAGTCGTCTATTATAACAAAATAGGTGACCCCAAAGATTACATAGTTGGAAATATAAATCATTTATCCTCCTACTCCTCTAACAGAGACTTAATATATCGACACTGAATCATTGCAATTCTGTATGGTGGAATAGATATTGGCTCATACCATAGAATTATCTCAATTAAGAAATCTACGTCACTCTTTGGTGGTATCCCTTACATGATTTTAGGAATGTATTTCTGAAACAACTCCACTACTAATGGAAGTACATCTTTCCTAACACCCCAATCATCCAACAATAGTCTAGAAACATGGGATGTGAGATATCCAATTTCTTAATTAATTGTCCTTGAAAATTCTATCTGGATATCCCAATATGAATGATAAATATATGGGTCACCCATAAGAGATAAAAAGTTCACTCCCCTATGGTTATAATCGATGTGGTCTCGGTAGGTGACTAGCCATCCCATCCATATAACAAGCTTGATTCCCATCATATCATGAACATAGTGACCCCGTAAAAAATGATATTCCTCGACCTCTAGTTAACATCCATTTCATATAAAGATATATCTAGACCTCACTATAAATTGTGTATATATATTCTTTATCTAACTCATAAAATCCACTGACAGGATCAAAAAAATTAATGATTTTTTATATATAAAGGAGTGAGAGGAACAAGTATCAAACAAGGGCGTAGATGAAGTGGAATCTAATATATTAGTACCTATCAATTTCGATGGTCCAACATCACTATCTATAAGTATAGGATGTACTGTATGTAACTATATTTCCCATCTTCCATGTGATGTTTCATGACTCCCCTGAGTTTCACCACTCTGCAGATGTGGACCTACCACCTTGAAGCACCAAGTCCTCTACCTCTACATTCTCATTGAATAGAACATTCACTACTAGCCCGATATGGTGCAGAAGATACTCTTCCCATAATATTACTCTGACCAATGGGTCCTTATGTACTAGTATGTCAATATGACTTGAAAAACTTTTGAACATGTCCCATCATGTTATAGGATCGACACTCTAATGGTGGTCAGAAACAATATTAAAGATAGAGTCCCATAATACAACACTGATGATAGATCACCCCAGTATGTTCATGTCCAAACGACCCTCCTATTTGTATACCCAATTTCCCACTTCCTTGGGTAATGTTATCATAATGATGCTTCTTATCTTAGAAGTCTCACCTTCGAATCATCCAGAAACAACTACCAATCGAGCACTAGAAACCTCCCTTAGATTCCCTTCAACAATAAGAGCATGATAAAACACATTCATTAACTTTTTTTGACTGAATATATTAACTTGGGACATAATATCACATTTAGTCCATCTTGAAAAAATTTCCGCATAGATACCTCATCTTCTAATAATGTTGGAGAAAATCATTTCTGATCTATGAATATTTGAACATAATCTAACACCGACATCCTCCCTAGTGTCGGATACATGATCCCAGTAGATTTCCCTTATCTCAGCATCTCCGTATCAAAGTGATACAAGAACCTCTCTAAGAAGTTCTCCCATAACATATTGTTAGTCTGTCCTATTCGCACCTAAATTTCCAAAAAGTACTTCTATGATCCGGTAGCATATAATCAGCCGATTATTATCTCCTCTCATATGGATTCACTCTATGGTAAGGTATTTTATTGATGCACTCAACCCTGAATTCATCTCGCTAAGGTCAACCCTTTCTAATAATAGTCTTAGGGTCTAGTAAATAAAACTCCCTTCTCAACTCACACAAAATTTTCATAACTTATCCTTGGTCTCCTTCCACTAATTGAATGAAACGAGTAGTGTTCTCCTAGAACCACACCCCTTCATCTTCACCTATCACCAACAGTGCCTCTTGTTTCTTAACTGGATGACCATTCCCAGTCATGCCCCTTGGTGGTCCCTTCATCAAGCATCTTGGATTCATAATCTATCCTATGGAAAACATATATATTATGTCTAAAAACACCATCATATAACATTTATGTAATATTATATTATCACAATATATCACAACATGTATTTTATACTAACTCTCACCACACGGTCAAACTGATTCGATATCACTACTCATAACCTTTATACTTTTATGGATTTGTTAACAAGAGTAAACACACTATCATAATAATTATTTTCATTTAAAAAAATATTATTATAAATTTTCATCATTTTTCAATACTTTTTGAGTTCATGTTATAAACCATTTTCCAATTTAATCTTCTAAACAAGGACAATAGTTCAATTTCAACAACACACCCATAACATGTTTTCCCATGTGTTCCTAAAATGGTGCATTTCACAATAACACTATATGACAAGAATGATGCATGTAGTCTCAAATCTCATGAAATTATGGGCCAAAAATCTATACCTAACAATTTTCCCAAAGAATAATCACATCACACCATTAGTGAGTCACGCAATGTGATATAATATTAAACTGTAACCATAAACATCAATAATTACAATCCCATCTTGAGTAAATGGCTTCCCTCGAAGATCAGTTTGAAACTCCCATGGAAAAGCTCATCACCCAACCCAAACACATCCTAGTATCCTATCTACCATCCCCAAAATTATAAGACAGAAGAAGAAGAAGAAGGAAAATTGGATCCCTGATACCACGTTTTAACATCCCAACCCGAGAACGGCGTGACAGTTCCCCGACCTAGCTCACAATGTGACATTAGGAACACCTCCTCGAATGTTAGAGTTTTCTGACTAGTAGTGATTGTATAATAAGTCATTCATTGGAAGACTATACCATCATTCATCATATTAAAACAAAATATTAATTTAATAAACAAATTCATAATCATATATAACCTAAACAATATTAATGTCATAAGACAACCAAATAGGAAATACAATACACAATTGTAAGGGAAAACATGTTATGAAAATATATGTGTCGGGTGTCTATAATGAAACTAAATGTAAAGGCAATATGACTCCCCAGGTAGGTTTTGAACCATGTTTGGTCTCCAAATCCATTCTCCATCCCAAATTAGAAATCCATCCCAGGGCCTTTTTCCATATCCTTTCCTTCGACAATATAATCTATTTGGGTACTAATTTGGAAGCTCAAATATGGTGTGAGTACAACGTAGCAGGACACCACCAATGGGGTATAAAATAATTCTAGTCAAATGTTAGTGTATTAATATCTATATGAAATAATACAATGCATAAATAACCAGTTATTACCATATCATATATTCATATTTAACTACTGTAACTTGGGGGTTCCCAAAGATCCTCGTACCCCAATACAATATTTTCCTCACACCAGAGCCGGATGTGTTCTATAGGTAGTATCATATATTAATATCAGCTTCATCCCAGAGCTTGATCAATTCAATGATTCTATGATTTATCAGTACATGATTCGACTCATGATGCAGTTTCAAATATTCTCGTGTGGGGTTATAACATGGAAGTACATTATTTCCATTCCTTAATTTCACATTAATAATACAAACATACAATGTTTCAAATATCACAAATGTAAGTAAAATAACCCTGTTATCATGCTTACTTTTCAATAGAATGACAATGTTCCCACTCTATTAACTCTTAAGTAAGATAATCGTGTTACCATGCTTACCCGTCAATAGAATGACCATGTTCCCATTATCATTACTCATAAGTACAATGCCCATGGTAAAATGTATACACAATAATTTAGAATGACCATCTAAGCATTAATTCAAAAAAAATTAATTCATAATTAATTTTCCACATCAATTCCATTTAAAATACAGCAACTAGTTAAATAAATTAACTCCATATCTTGACCAAATTGTTAACTAAATTCTTTGATCTGATTAATTAATTAAAAAACTATTTAACCAATAAGACAATTTATATATCATATTTAATTTTCAAGAACTAATTATATTATTTAAAATCCAAAATCTTCATAATTAATCCCATTATTTATTATGTAGATGAAATTCTCAAAGCAGATAATTAATTCAAAATAAATTGTCTCAACTTAAAAAATTAAATATCTCGTAATTAAACCCCTGATTAATTTTCCAGATTAAAAACCCTAATTATGGAAATGATTTTCCCAACTTTATTTATCTAATATGGTGGCCCCTTATCCATTTGATTATTTTCTCAACTAATCACACAATTCAATAATAATTCGATAAATAAATTAGTAAACCAAATTAACCCAATTTAGGAAATTAAATTTTTAAAGGATTCTAGAAATTAAAAAAATAATATATCAACATAATCCATCAAATATAGTAATTATATTATAGACTACCTTACATTATTCATTGATTGAATTTTTCTCAATGGATATCCCCAAAATCTGAGCAGTGCAACGATTTATATAAAAGTTTTGGTTCGAAATAACTAAATCATAACCAACATATCATTATCTATTCAATATAAATCTAGAAATACAATATTTTAACTAAATCACACCAAATTTGTATAGATATAAAAAACATAGGATATCTTCCATAAAAAGAAAATGGAAGGTGAGGATAATTAAAAGGAAACCGATTATGATGAGATCCACATAAAGGGAGAAGAGAGAATATTCGATCTGGTCTGTGAATAATGAAGAACGATGGTCATCTAAGAATGTAACCCGTCCAGAAATGTTTGGAATTGAAAATAAATGTTTAGTACGAAGACCATGTAGAAATAGAGGTGTTTTTATATTGTAGGGATTTTAAAAAAAATCATGTACTTAAAATCTGTACACATGGTTTTCTACGCATGGGTGCACAATTAGGAAAACCATGCCCCAACGATGAAGACATCACTATCAAAGGTCACGTAGTTACCTAGAATTAGAAAAACGGATTTACAAATCTTACACCAAACATTTGAACCTGTCTTCCCATGAGTCACATGGTTAGTTATGGTGGGTGCACAATTTACCCAAAGTGTGGATGAACCGTGCACATACCCTTTTTCTCAAAAAATTTTAAAAACTTCACCCAAACACACACCAAATTATATATCCCATCGATGGTACATAAGTAAAAATAACAAAAATTTCCTGAACTCATACAAGAAATAACTACTAAAAATGTCATGATTTTACAATTTTGTAACATATTACAATAATATATATATTCATTGACTTACCAGTTCTGGATACCATTATTGGTCTATGAAATTAAGATTGATTATATGATAAAATTATTTAGAAACCAATTTTAGTTATTATGTGATCGGATCATAAAAATATAAAGGATATTTTGAAGGAAATTTATCTTCATAAAACCAATTTCTTGAATATATGTTTTAGTGAAAATTTTATTTTTTGAATAATTCCATTAAGTTTTATTAACATAATTTTAATGGAATTAAAATCCATAAAGTTTGATTTGAACATTAACAAAATTTTAGTAATAGTCAAATAATATTATTAGAAATTGGAAAAAATTTAAAAACATAGTAAAAAGGTTATTTAAGGACATATTGTATTTCAAGGATTTCTGTAGCACCCTAGGTTTTCATGATTTATTTTTTTGATTAAATTATAATTCATTAATGTATTTCTGAACTTGTTACGCCAATGTGCATTTTCATTTGCTAAAAGACCAAGTTAATATTTTTATATTTAGAACATATAAATTAGTTTCTGGTATAAATAACAATGTATTTTTAATTGGATACATATAATATAGTGTTCTTTTGGTTTCTTTCATTGCATGTATAATCGTGTTTTACAGAAATATAATATTATATTAATATAATTTTTTAAGATGATATGTATCTGTTATACATGTTATTTTAAGTAAATAATTAGATTATATATCTTATGATAATATATATTTTCATATTATTATTATATATCGATTTGTTAAAACAAATTGAGAATAATTAAAATAAATAAAGTTTTCTTCAAAAATATTTTCATTTCAAAAAGATTCTTCAATTGATCTAGGTGCACAAAACATAGAATAAAAATTTAAATGTTCAACATTATTTATATAAATAATAGACATAATCGTTGAATGTTTAATTTAATATCTATCATAGGTTTAATTATTTTTTTATCAAATATTTCCTTTTGATGAATAATAAAAATTACTAAATTTTAATTGAAAATTTACCTTTTATTTATATAAATTATAGTTTTAAAATATATTTTGAATCTTTCTTACTATAAAAATAGTTTAAATATATGTCTATTAATCCAATATAAAACATTAGGCTCATTTTCATGTTGATATTTTACATAAAATCATCACAAAAGTCTTAACATTTTCACATAAAAACCCAGAACTCCTATTACTATATGGGATTAATTATATCATAAATTTTACAACGTATGTGAGTATAATTTTGAAAAATGTATTCTATATATGTAATAATAATATTTTTTATTTTTTTTATATGGAAACACTTCTTTTTTAAAAAAGTAATGATTTAGAATAATTAGATTTAATTAATTTTATTAATGTAAAAATTAGTTTACAGAGTAGTTACACTTATAATATAAGTTGTAAAAATCCAAATTACATGTTCTACACAAATGTTTTGGAAAAATTTCTACACTAACAAGATTAGTATTAATTTTTTGATTAAATGTGATATTATGCAATAAAACACAACTAGATAATAAGTTGTGTAATGAAAAAAATATCCTTCATTGAATTTTAAATTTTTAAAGCTTTGGGATAGTGAAAAAACAATTATTTTCATTTATAAATATTATTTTGAAAGGGAACTTTTTTTAGAATTTTTTTCATTAGATATTAAATTTTAACATTATATTTTTAAGAAACACCAATGTAAGAAATATTTTTTCACTAATAAACTAAAAGAAATGATACTATAAATATTAAAACCGGAGATAATTGAAAAAAATATTTTATTGAATTAATTATTTAGTCAAATATTTCATTTAACATAGGTTTTAAATTGATATATTCAAATTCCATCATTCACAATATTTTCATTTATTTCTAATTAAATATATAATATATAAGCTATCAATAATGTTATTTTATAATAAAGGTCATTTTAGTAAATGACTTTAAATTACAAAATATTACATATTCTTTAATGTGATTTGTAAATTTTAGTACATATAATATTTAGTCCATTATTTTAACAATTGGAATTTGTTAATGAACATACAGGTAACTAAATTGTAAAATCATTATTAGTGCAGTTATGGTTAATTGGGTGTCTTTGCACATAACATTTAATTACGTTATAAATTAATTTTCAGCAAACAAGATATTTTTTATTTTATATATTTGAAATCATATTTTTAAATATTTGGTCAATGTTTTAATGAAATTCACAATTCACTTTTGTATTAATGGGTATGTTACGAAGGGTAGAAAAGTAATTACGATAGTGAAATCCCAAAATGGATAAAATGTGATAACAAATAAGATAACAATGTAATTAAAAAACTTATTTAACTTTTTTTTGAGGTGTTTATATAGAAAAATAAATACTACCTTCCACTAAAATTCAATTATGGAGCTACATTATCTACAAAAGACCACCCAATAGTGAATACATTTGTAAATTTACAAGGTTGCCTCACCTCCTGAACTATAACAAAGCACCCAGAACCATTCATCAAACCTCTAACGATATTTGTATAAAATAAGATCTGTACATATAAATCCCCTCACCTCATCCAAGAATCATTATTTTTTTCCAAATTCCATCCATGTGAGGGATTTAATGAAAACCTATGAAGGATACCAAAAGAGGAGGTAACATTAATCAGTGAGAATTTTTTAATATCCACCTATACCACATAAGATATTTTTATATTATTATTATATCATAACTTATGTATCATATATATACTGGGATTTTTTTATTCTATGTTCAGCGATTCCATTCAAACACACTTTGAGAAAAATGTATTACGAATTAATCATTCCTCTTTACTATAGAAATCTGCATCACAAAACGATACCATTAGTTTTCCAATTATCATGACTCAAGTATGGGAAATTTTTTGTAAATACAGTATATGTATCATAGTTATGATATTTAGGATTTAACTATTCTTATGAAATTATTATATTACACTTAAATTGATGCATTCCATTTTGTGGGAATATAGTAACAATGCTCATGTGTATAGCAGACTAGAACCTCATTAAGAGATGTGATTCGTTAATGCATAAGATGGAATATATTGAGGTTGGGCTTAAAAAAAAAATTTATATACATGAAATCGAAAATATGATAAATTAGTAATATATATCACATAATTTTTTTTCTTTTAATAATATTGGAATATGGAAACAATTTTTCATGCATACATACGACCTACCATCTCAAGGAACAATTTATTTAAATAACCATCTCTAAATATTATCAATTACTCTAAATAAAAATAAAATTATTATATATTAGGTGTATATAATGTTTTTCATTATTTAGATAAAAAAATTATTATTAAATTAAGAGAATAAAAAATATAACAAATCAAAACATTTACGAAAAACAAAGCGATTATTACTCAAAACACATTATTAAAAAGGAATTGCTAATAAACATGAAATAAAAGGTCACAATATAATAGTATATGATATAATATATCGAAAACTGATAATTTATCGATTTATAATAGAAATATATTTGATATAAATTATTTTTGACTGAGTAGAATGAGATTTAAAACTAATGGTATGTGATTTTTGTGTTCCTTTTTACATTTGTAAGACACCTTCTATATTTGTCACGACCCGTCCCCTAGGGAACGTTCCGCGACTACCCCAATCCCACCTTCCATAGTCCAAGGGTTGGAAACTAACACTGAAGGCATAATTCTCTATAATCGGGAAGGCAATGCCTTTATAACCTGTAAACACACACAACCAAGCACACAGCTAGAATAAAAACACAAGGTAAACTGAATAGTAAATATAGAGAGTACAGTATGTAAAAGGGGCCAAAATACATGCCCAAATGGAAATTGCAAGAAACTAAAAAGTATAAGTAAATTGGAATAGCTACTGTGAACTCCTGCCATGGATCCTACCTGAAGGGTAGGTACAGCTCTCAAATGGTCATCTCCGCAGTACGCCTCATCTATGGTCCACCTCGAGCTACCTCCAGTCCGAGTACCCTCGTCCTCAGTTAGCACTGTCTGTCATCTACACCAGACACAACAAGGTGTGGGCATAGCTCATTGAGGGGTGAGTATAACAATACTCATTAGGGACCCTAAGACCCTCAAGGTCTCACAAAATCCACAAAGGATAAACCACAAATCATGAAATCAACTGACAACCCTACTTATGTATATTCCCATAAATATACCTAAGTTTTCAAGTATACCCATATCCCTCATGAAGAAACACAATGTCCAACTCAAATTCCCAAAGCTCAATTGTTCCACAATGGAATGAAAATCATGAAGGCAAGTACCACATAGGTACACCACACAGAAATACACCGCCAAGGTATTACCACAAAGGAAAGTACCAAACCGGTACGAAGTCAGCTCACACTAGGTATAAGTTGTGTACAGTAGTAGAGATGATTAGATATAACTACTAATTAATCCTACTCTGTTAAGATTCAGACCCAAAAAGGATCCTAAATCATCATCAGACCCACAGAGGATCGTAGTACATCGTCACAGCCACCTACAAGGTTCCATCATTAAGCTCGTTTGACCCCAAGAGGGTCTGCACCTCAAGCCACTGGTTGACACTCCAACTGCCATGAAAACCCATAAATAAGTACCCCAAAATACCACTACATAATAGGGGTCTCAATGAAATAGACGGTGCATCAAATGGATGTCCGGTCGGTAAGTTATTAGCCTTTTAGTCTCAAGGGCCCGGTGGGATTCGTGCTCGATCCAACTCATGTGCTCCCGAACATTATCCAAATCTTTAGTGGGGTTTATCAAAGGGGTTGTCTCGCTCCATGGATTGAAGTGTTGTAGATGGTTCATCAAACGGACACCCAGTGCCAAAGTTATGTCCAAAAGAGCAGAAATGGGTCAAAGATGGTCTGGGTCGAGCCCGGCCCACGCTGGGCGGCCCATCCTGGCAGCGGGGTGGGCTGCGGTGCGGTGCGAGGGCCAGGGGCAGCGTGGGGGCCTCGTGGAGGCGCGGGGGCCGCGGGGCGGCACGGGGCCCGCGGGGAGGTACGGGGTTCATGAGGTGGTGCGGGGGCAGCGGTGCGACTCGGGGGCCGCAGAGCGGCGCGAGGCGACGCGGGGGCCACTGAGCGGCGAGGGGCGGCGCGAGGGCCGTTGGGCGACACGGCGAGGGGCGGTGCGAGGGTCGTGGGGCGGTGCAACGCGGGGGCCGTGGCGCAACGCTATGTCTGCGGGGCGGCGCGGGGGCCGCGGGGTGGCGCGGTGGCCACGGGCGGCTCGGGGGCCGTAGGGCGGCGAGGGGGCCGGGGCGCGGCGCGGGGGGCCGCGGGGCGGCGCGGTGGCCACGAGGCGGCGCGCGGGCCGTGGGGCGGTGCGGGGGCCATGGGGCGGCGCGGGGGTCGTGGCGTGGCGATGAGCCACCATGGCAGGTCGGATGGCCCGCCGTCTGCACCTCGCTAGGCGAGTGCACACCACGCCGTTGCCGGCGGCCGGCCTGGCCGACCATCCTCCCTTCGCCATTGCATTTTTCTGGACTCGAACCTAGGCCTTTTAAAACCGGGTTACGATCCTGGCCAACCAAACCATCCCCACCATAGGTTTTCTAATATATATATATATATATATATATGAAAAACATCGACACACACCATGTATGAAAACACATGTAGAAAATGAGGAACCCCGTGCCGAAGGTAGGTCGGGAGAGATTCGAACCGGTGATGTCTTGGATAATCTCTAGTGACCTTGCCATAGGCACCACCATCATCCCTCTTTATTACCTTGTTTGGATTTATATTTATAATATTTAGATGTTAAATGAAAAGAAATAAGTACACACTGTGTATATATGTGGTACAGGACATGTATCCACATGGTTGCCTCCTAGGAAGCACCTTTGTTTTAGGACATTGGATAGACCTACATACCTTTTCTTACCTGAGATGTATGGTGGACAATGTTCCCAGAATGATGTCCACGTGATGTAAAGCTTTAAACCACTATCCTTTCACCTTGAATGGTTGACCACCATCTCTAGTGATTTCCACTACTCCATGATGGAATTCGCGTATAACATAGAATGGTCCCAACCATCCTGACTTCAACTTCCTTGGGAATAATCGAAGATGAGAGTTAAATTGAAGTACCTAATCACCGAGTTAAAACGATTTTAGTGAAATAAATTTGCGATGAATTGCTCTTGTCTTCTCCTTGTATATCTTGGAATTCTCACACGCCTCTAATCTGATTTCATCATGTTCCAACAATTATAACTTTTTCTTCTCTTCAGCTTCCTTCCAATGAAAATTCAGGCCCTTGATGGCCCTGTATGCTTTATGATCCAATTCTACTGCCATATGGTATGGATTTCAATAGATGAGGCGGAATGGGGACATTCTCAGTGGTGTTTTGAAAGAAGTTTGATGTCCCCATAAAGCATCTTCCAACTTCTTGGACCAGTATTTCCTCGAAGTGTTGACTGTTTTCTATAGGACCTTCTTGAGCTCATGGTTGGATAGTTCCACTTGTCAACTATACTAGGGATGATATGGCATCCCAATATGATACTTTAATTCATACTTTGACAGTATACCTCTCATCAGTGTGTTGTAGAAGTGGGTCACTCGGTCGCTGATCAGTATTTGGGGAACTCCAAACCTGTTGAAAATATGTTTCTTTAAAAATCTCATGACTACCTTGCTTGATTCATGAGTTGTAGAAGTAGCTTCCATCCACATAGAGATGTAGTCGATGAAGACCAAGATGTTAGTGTTCTAGAAAGATGTAGGAAAGGGACCCATGAAATCTATGCCTTAGATATATAAAATTTCGACCTCCAGGATGGGGTGCTGGGGGGAAACACAACTCTACGTCCCACATTACTGATTCCCTAGCAACAATCAAAACAAAAAAACAAAGTCTCGTGAATCATTATGCATAGTGGAACAGAAAAACCTAGATTGGAAGATCATTTCTATTGTACGGTCAGAACCATGATACCCCCAATGGGTGAGGCGTGGCATAATTTCAGGACTTCATGAACTTCATTTTCGGGAATGCAATGGCAGATCACCCCATCTCCATTGGATCATAATAGAAGAGGATCTTCCCAGAAGTACCTCTTAACATCAGAGAGAAACCTCTTCCTTTTCTGGAAGGAGGGGTCGGCATGAATGACACCACTATCCAAATAATTAGCAATATTAGTATTCCAAGGTCTAGGTGTTTCAATGATTGAAAAGTGGTTATCATCAGGGAAATCCTCTCAGATATCTTGATCTTCCTCCCTCTCCAGAAGAGGAAAATCCAGGTGGGAGAGGTGATCATCAACAAAATTCTCACTCCCGTTTCTTTATCGGATCTCTAGATCAAATTCCTGTTAGAGTAGAACTCAGCAAATCAATCAGGGATTCAAATCATTCTTGTTCAGTAGGTAATTTAGTGCTTCATAGTTAGAATAGACAATAAATTTAGATAACACTAAGTAATAACGGTACCTTCCAAATGGGAATACCACTTCCAAAATCACTTTTTCTATGGTGGGGAAGTTCATTTGTGAATCATTGAGAATCCTTCTAGCATAATATATATGTTTTAAAATCCAATCAATTCACTGGCCCAACACTGCTCCTACTGCGTAGTCGCTAGCCTCACACATCACTTCAAACTATTCATCCCATTTGGGAGAAATAATCACTGGAGCTCCCACCATGCATTACTTTAGGTGCTCAAAAGAAATGGTGTGTGACTCAATGAACTCAAATATGGAATCCAAGGATAGAATATCAGTGAGGGGATGGATTATTTTTAAAAAGTCACATACAAACCGCCTATAGAAACTGTCATACCTCAGGAAGCTAAGGATGGCTCAGATGAAAGTCGGAAGAGAAAGATGTGAAATGACTTCTATCTTCACTAGGTCCACCTCTATCCACTTTTATGAGAATCTTTGGCCAAGGATGATTCCACTTTTCACCTTGAAATGACATTTTTCCTAGTTCAAAACAAGGTTAGTGTTTTCACATCTTTTTAGAACTATCTCCAGGTGCTGCAAATAAGTGGGGAATGATTTTCCATAAATGTAAATTCATCCATGAATACCTCTAAAATATGTTCTACCAGTTTGTGGAAGTTATCTATCATACAATGGTGGAAGGTGGCGGGGGCATTGCACATTCCAAAAGACATCCTTTGTAGACAAATGTACCATAGGGGCATGTAAATGTTCTTTTCTCTTGATCCTATGGAGCAATGGAAATATGGATGCAGCCGTAATAGCCATTGACATAGTAATAAATTTTGTGCCCCACTAGTCTCTCAAGAATCTGATCCAAGAAGGGAAGGGGGAAATGATTATTCCTCGTGGCATCATTCAGCTTCAAGTAGTCCACACAGACTCTCCAGCCCGTGACAGTGCTTGTGGGGATGAGCTCATTCTTATCATTTGAAATCAAAGTGATACCACCATTTTTGGGTACCACTTGTAGGGGACTCACCCACTGTCTATATGAGATGGGATAAATGATTCCTATATCCAAAAATTTAATCACCTCTTTTTTACAACATATTTCGTGGGTCGGTTCAGGCGCCAGTGTGGTTGCTGAGGTTGCTTGGTACCTTGGTCAAGTAGAACCTTATGGGTGAAAATGGTATGGTTGATTCCCTTTAAATCTATAATTTCACACCCAATTACATTCTTCTGTTGCTTTAAAACTGGAAGAAGTTCATATTCTTTCTCATGTAATAATTTTGCGCTAATTATTACAAGAAATGTTTTATGCTCTCTCAAATAACCATACTTTAGAGATATAGAAGAGGCTTCAGTTTTAGTTCAGGCGCCTTTAAAATTGAAGGTACAAGTGGTTTAACCTTTTCTAATTCTAGACTATTAGTAACAACAGCACGTTTCCAATAGTGGTCTCCCTAGCCTTCTATGAATTGAAATTCCTATGGCTCTTCTTCAATTGGAATGTCTAGAATGGTAAATTTATCTAAGGTAAAAGGACATACCATATCATCCCCTTTTTCTCTCATATGATTTTCCACGGTGGTTACTGCATAACATCCATCATGCTCAGAAAATGATGCATGTTTGACGGCTTTGAAAACATTGTAGGGGACTCTCTCATCTCCTACCTAGAAAATTATCTTCCTTTGGTGGACGTCGATTAGTACCATCCCAGTTTCCATTAATGGCCTTCCCAAAATTATTGGTGCCTCCAGTTCATCCTCTATTTCAAGGATGATGAAATCATCAACAAGGATCAGCCTACCCACCTTGAACAGCACGTCCTCCAGTATCCCTTTTGGATATTTGATGGATTAGTCAGCAAGATGAAGGGCTACTCGGGTAGGCTTCAGGTTGTTGAGCCCATGCTTTTTGAAAACTCATAGGGGAATGAGGTTGACAATGTCCCCTAAGTCAGAGAGGGAATTACCAAAAACACATGGTCCAATAGTTCATGGAATAGTGAAGCTACCTAGATCTTGGAGTTTGGGAGGAATCCAATGTTGGATGACTGCAGAACACTCCTTGGTTAGGGAAATGGTTCCTAGATCCTCCATCATTCTTTTTTTGGAGAGTATTTCATTCATGAATTTCTCATAAGTGGGAATCTGTATCAATGCCTCTAAAAATGGAATATTTATGTGAAGCTTCTTGAACATGACCATGGATTTTCTAAACTGGTGGTCTAGTATTCTCAGCTTCATTCTCTCCTAGTCATCAACATGGGGTGTGGATGCACCTGGTTGTGCTAGTTGGTTCTGTTGTAACTCTTTTCCACTCCGTAGTGTGATGGTGTGGGCCAACTCCCTCGGGTTCTTCTCAGTGTTACCTAGTATTGTACATGGTTTCCTTCCCAGGAGTTGGTTTTCTAACTGGCCAATCTGGTTCTCCAGGCCTCGAATTGAAGCCTCCTGATTTTTGGAACCTGGTCTCCATATAAGATATAGATTTGTCCATGAGATCCCCTAACCATGAGGTAGTCTCCTATTGAGGTGGTTGTTGAGCTATTGGAGGTGTTGGCTGTTGAGGCTATTGTGGGATAGGGTTTTGATACCATTTCTGGTGATAAGAGCCTTGTTGGGGCTATTGTTTCCTTGGGTACTAGTTCTAATAAGGAAGCAGGTTGTAGTCGGGTGGTCGTTGGGGTGGAAGATTCTACTGTTATTGGTCACAACCTATTCTTTCTTGATCACACCATTTCAGGTTCTGGTACTTCTGGTACTAGTTATGCCCTCAGTTTTGGGAAAAATAAATCACCTCTCTTATTGAAGGGCCTCCAGTAGAAAAAAGGCATTCTCCCATGATGCGATCATCACCACATTCTCTACATGCCAGATGGTTTGCCGCATTTATGTTGGATGTCCCTTTAGATTGAGCGCATCGATCTTTTTCGACACAGCTTCGAACTTGGAAGAAAGCATAGTAGTTGCATCAATGTTATGCATATATCGTTTCTGTATTCCTTGCATGGAATTCCACTTGATGTTATTGGCAGATAAGTCCTCCAGTAGCTCGAAAAGATCTTCAAGGGATTTCCCCATTACTGTACCTCCATCAACAGCATCCACCACTGACTTTTTATTCTTCAGTAGTCATCCATAAAATTTTTTACCTACATCCAATGTGGGACACCATGGTGTGGGCATTTGCGCAACATCTCCTTGAAGAACTCCTATGATCTTTACAATGACTCTGATTCGTGCTGTTGGAAGTTGTGGATTTTTTTCCACAAAGTCACTGCCTTCGAAGGTGGGAAGTATTTATATAGGAATGCATGGGAGAGATCCTCCCAGGTGAGGATGGATCGTTGTGATAATACTTTAATCTAGTATTTCACATTATCCCGTAGAGAGAAGTTTAAGAGATTATGACAAATTATATCTATGGACTCTTCGTGGTAGCGGAACATGTAGCAAACCTCCACGAAATTGGTGAGATGGGCATTGGGGTCCTCATTGGGTAGGTCACCAAATTGATCGGTTTTCTGGATCAGTTTCATGATAACATGCTTGATTTAAAAGTGTTGGGCCAGCACTAGTGGACAGACGATGACCATGTCAGCTCTATGGAGAAATGGCAGGCAATACTCCATGAGTGTACGGCGTGGAGGTGGTGGCAAAGGTAGTGGATCCAGCATGTATTTTTTCTCTTTAGGGGCGTAGTATAGCCCCTAACCTGGGTGTAAAAATGGATTCTGCTCCGGATAGAATTTTTGGAGCTACTACAGGCCATACCCTAGATAATGTGGAGCTTTCTGGATCCAATTGTCATTCATTCCTAAAGGATGACCAACTCCTTGGGAAACAGCTGTATTTACTTCCTCGTTCTGTGCAATGGGATTATTGTGATTGTGCTCAGTCATGAGTAAAAATTAGTGCTTCAAAAGATTCTGGTCAATCTCTAGGTCAATTAGGAAAATCGCTGATGGCTAAGCATTCATGGAATGCATGAAGTAGCTGCTCATACACCTAATGACCTGCACAATACCAAACACACCAAGCATAAATGAGGAAAAATAAAGATAAATAGAAATGAGTTCAGAAAAGATATTTTTGGGAATTTGTGATTTTTATTTTCACTAAAATTTGAAGAAAACATAATTAAAACAACGAAAAAAGTAAATTCTCTTAGTTTCCCCTGCAACGGCGCAAAAATTTGTTGAGTCGTTTCACCGAAGGTATGTTATCGATGACGCAGATTATTTTTACCCTAATGAGTATAGTTCCATTGAGTAGTCAATCCATAGTGAAAAAAAAAGTTATTTTTCTCTTTGATTAACTAATTTGTCTTTTTTTTCTTAGTGAAGTGTTATGAATTTAGATTCTAATTTTGATGTTTGGATAAAAATAATAATTGGTTTTAATTTTTTTAATAAATCACTTAATAAATAGATGAAAATATGGGAAAATTGGTCTTGATGCATCTTAAAGAGAGAAATGTGTTGGGGATGTGGATTTATGAGAAGTTGATTATTAAATCATAATTTTAATGAGGTTGTGTTGTTCATAATAACCCAACACTCTGGGTTCAATTTGTAACAATGTTTCCTTGGTCTGGTAAACTTATATTTAGAGCCGAAGAATCTAACTCCTTGGTCTGGTTGTTAGTGTTTAACAGTTATTTATTTTTCGTAGATTATTTTTTGGTCAGAACATACATACAATGATCATGAAATTATTCATTGTTATTCTTCTTTTGAATCCCTAAAAATTCTACCCTTGGTTTGGTTAATAATTTTTAGTGATAAGATGAGGTGATTTCAGAAGAATAAGAAGAAGTTAAAAGAACAAACACATTCATAGCAACTAATCTACATTACAACACTTATATCTCCTACAACCCCAACACACTAGGTATTTAGTTACATATAGAGGAAAAGATAAGCACAAAATCCTCAATACCTGATGTGATCACTTATTGGAACTTCGAGGAGGGAATGACTCTTCAGTAGAACGGTAGAATTGCAGCTGAGCATCTTTCCTATAGACCTTCAACCCATTCTATCCACACATTCTCCTCTTGGGAACTAGAGGCCAAGGCCTCTATTTATTGGAAATAAATGTACACGGAATGTGGAAAAAGTACATAGTGTGTACTTTTTTCAATGCGATTTTATCATTGTTTTATTCGCTGGTAGGAAGACAAACATGCCATCTTTGACTTGGAACACGGCCCTGCCTGGTAGGTAGATAGACACAGCATGTAGTGCCACCATAAATAGCATGTAGTCTCATTTTTCATCCACCAAACACTTATATAGAGGTATAAATGGAATTTATAGGTTTAACATGGCGTGTCCCTATCATCCGGCCACATGGGCGAGTAGATTTCTTCTCATCCGCCAATTACTTCTGGAAGGGTGCACATGGTGTGTAATGTGTGAACACAACTATTGACGCTCCTTTCCTTTACAAAGTCTAACAATTTAAAAAGGGAAATACCTATGTCCGAAGTGATTCATCCTTTTAATAAACATCAAAAATCGACAAAGGCATGAAGAATTATTTCTTCCCACTTGGGCCGCGCAAGTATACTAGCGCGCCGCATAGTGGTCGTGCAGGTGACTTGTGCGCCCTCCTTGATTTTTCCCCCATGGTCTTCAATAGCCTATAAATACCCCCTATTCGCCCCCCATTTCAGGACGAAAAAAATTCCAAAAACTCATTTTTGAGCTCCCTGTGCCCTAGTATCTTCTCAAAGCTCCCAAACAATTCTAAGGTAATTTCTTACCTAGAACGAAAGATCTAAAGAGGGGGAAGGCTTAAGTGTTAAAACTCATCAACACTTGAACACCTAATTGGCCATCCTTTAAGGGAAATGGCCACGCTTGCGCGCCGCCTTACCCCTTCAACGGAACTTGCACGCCTCTCATCGAGAAGCCTCTAGGGATAGTACTAAGGGATAGATCCAAGTCTCTCCCAAGTATTAACTTAAGGATTGACCATTGCGCAAGTACCCCTATGTCGCACAGGTATACCTGTGCGACCATGACTTGTGCGCCCACACAGGACTTGCACGCCCCTCCTTTTTTAGGTTCCCTTCCTTCCTATTTCACTCATTATATTCCTATCCATCTCTCCTATTCAAGATTCAGCCTTCAAACCCCTCTTCAAATCCATTGATGGCATGTTTCCTTTGTTGGCTTACTTATTTGAAATAAATTCAAAGGAAAATCTCTTAAAACCTAGTGATTTACACATTTTTATGTCACTAAGGTTAGAGACTTCATTCATTAAACCTCATCCTTTAAGATGAGAGAATACTTAACCTGGGCCTCCTTTTTAGCAATAATCCCCTGTCCAAATTCTCATTAATTTGGGCATCCTCCTCAAGAGTAAGCCCTAAGTCCCCTAAACTATGCATCCTCTTTAGGTGTACACCCCAGTCATAATTTTCCAAATCTGGGTTTCCTTTCCTAGAGTAAGCCCCAATCTCAAAGTTCCCAAAATCTGGGCATCCTCCTCAGGAGTAAGCCCTAATTCCATTGGTTCTCTTAACCTATCATTCCTTTTCAGGAGTAAGCCCCAGTCTCAAATATGGGAATCCTCCTTAGGAGTAAGCCCCAGTCATAATTTCCCTAACCTGGGCTTCCTTTTCCAGAGTAAGCCACAGTTCTCAAAACCTTTTATCCTGGGCCTCCTCCTCAGGAATAAGCCCTAGTCATAATTTCTCTAAACCAGTCTTAATTTACTTTTGATTTGGGCTTCTTTCTAAGGAGTAAAACCCAATCGCAAGTCCCCTCCTAATTTGGGCATCTTCCTCAGGGGTAAACCCCAAGTTAGAGTATCCAAAACTCCATAAAGCACATATACCTTTATGGACTTTGTTCTTGGGTTTTCTTCCCTGAAGTAAAACCCAATATTCAACTATTTTGGGCAGTGATACATACATATGCCCCACATCATTCAATCTTTCGTAGCACAATTGTCTGGTTTCACCAATACCTCTTGTTTCTCACACTGAGCATGACTCACGTGAGCTTAGAGTATAAAATTAATCATGACATATTTCTTTGAGCCATCAATCATGAATAAACATCATACTCCCTTACTCGAACTAAGTGGGTTCTGATTCCTTTTCTAAACAAATGATACATAGGTAGCCCATCTGCGGGTACGATCCCAACTCTGAAATAATCCATGTCCTTCTGAATGAAAATAAACTTCAAGATCCCCACTGAGTGGATTTAAAACTATTATGATCATCATAATTACCAAGATACTTTTATGTATTAGAGGATACCGTTGACTACGAATCTCTAACAAATATAGATGATTCTCTATCGATGAATAAACTCGAATACATATAATATATTCTATAAATTTCCTACATATTTAATCATTGATTGTCAGATCTAAAGGAAAACTTATTTTATACTTGGTAATGTAATAAGGATTCACAAACATAACTCAAATCTATAAAGAGAGTCCCATAGTAGACTATAATTCCTCCCAAATGGTGTGATGAGTCAGACCTCCCATCCTCTAAACCAATGAAAATTCATAAGCCTCATTAGTTCACAACTAATGAGAACCTACCTTTAGAAAGTAGGTACAAATAGATATGGAATCATTGGATGTCTCTGGTTCTATGAACAAACCCATTAGAAACCGCTTGGAATGTTTGAACCTTAAATCAATGAGGTCATCCCCAATTCCAGAGGAAACAAAAATGGTGAACCTGACGTGAATCCTTAACCAAGTTAAAATGATGTTTTACTTATTTGTTAGGCCCCTATTTAAAACTCAATGACAGGGCCAACAAAGTAATCAATAACATATGTGCTTATCCAAAAAATGTAGCATCCGAACGTATCTTAATTATGTTTGTTATATCAAAAAGGAACTCTTTTCCAAGATCTTCTACATTACAAGAATGGATTTTCTTAAGTTCACATCCATGAATACTTCTAGTGGGAATACATATGTGGTGAAGGCCTCTACTGCTACTCCTGCTAAATTATCATCCACTCTATGGAAGACACCACCTACTCAGCATCTTCAACGATGGGTATCAAATGCGCTGGTTAAGGAGTACCATCAAAATGGTACTATTCTGACTTTGGAGGCTGCTCAAGAGGCCCTCTAAGTCAATAATTCACCCTGGTCGTCCGGACAGCGACGACTAGTGATCAAGAAGCAGGTGGTTCCCACCACCGTCTCCAACAGTTTTGGGTCGTTATCCCCGGAATTCAATCACCATTAACTCCCATATTTTGGGGAGGTAAATGAGCAGGTCCCTCCGGGCCTTATGTCAAGGAGACCGGAGTCCTTCCCGAGGGCTCCAATCAACAATCACCACCAGACTCGTGCGGCAGTGCGCCCTCAATATGATGAGGTTATCATCTCCAGGCGTTCGGCTCAGGTTCCTCAAACGCGAGTAGGCAAGATGAACCACCAGAGGGGAAATCCGGTCAATAGTGAGCAGTTTATCATCTCTTACATATCTAGGGAAGTCTTCCAACCTAACTTGGTGGCAGGCAACGAGCAGGCACAAACACCCATCTATTTTAATTCCTCTATCCAGCAGACACGACTGGCAGCAGCACAACAATCCCACCAGGAAATTCTGGTGGAGTACTATAGACAGGAACATACACCTATTTATAAATCATCAGCTAGTCAATAGGCTCTTCTGACTACATATGATGGAGCCCGCCAACCCAATGTGTTGACAACTGGTAAACAAGCACATACACCTACATACACTCATCATTCCTTCCAGCAGTCTCGTCTATCATTATTGGAGGAAGCTTGACAAACACATTCGGTGGAGTGAAATCAGTAGGCACATACACTTTCTAGTATAGATCAAGTCTACCAACAGTCTCATTTGGTAGCATTCCGAGAAGTCAGTTTAAAATCTCTGGTGAAAAACAGGAGGCAGACTCATCTCACTGCCCCCAGAAATGAGTACTGTTAGAATTCACTAACTTGAAAAGGAGGAATAAAGCATTCACATAAACCTAATCCAAGCACGGAATGGATGTATATCCCTGTTCCATCTGCTGAAGTCACCAAGCACATTTTGTCAATGGTGAAAGAGCAGAGGCAAATCCCTACTCATATTCTGGATGCCTACCAGGATATTATAACAGCATCAGCAGCATCACAGGGGAAAAAATGAAAATCTATCCCTACCAGTGGAGTGACACATCAATATTTCACTCCGGAACAGACACACACATCTATTATAGTCCAAGAGTGTTGTGGGGCATACTCCCCCATATCATACGGACAACCAAGTCAGGCACATACACCTGATTTGAGTGGAGACAGTCAGCCTAACCTGGTCATTTCTCCTGAGTAGGCACATACACCTGCCCATAATGACCACTTTAGTCAAAAAGTTGTTCTTAATGTGAGTATGAAGGCGTCTAGAAAGAGAACTCGCCCAGCACAGTCATGAAATCAAGATACAATCAGTAATAAGGGCGTACTCGATGCTGGAGTTCTTGATGCACTCAGACAATTATCTGTTGCAAATCAATATTTAACTCTCTCAGTTCCCAATAGTGGGAACATTAATTCTGATGGTCTACACCAGACACTTCCTCATGAAGGCTTGCTTTGTGACAATTTGGTTGATCTCGAAGTTTCAACTTCAGATGAGATCCATAAGAACCCACTGTGTGGTCAGAAGACTAAGGAGAAAAATGTTTCATCTTTTACTGTAACCCACCATGGTGGTCCTCTTGATGATGATGAATTGTCTGTGAAAGTCCTCTCCGCAGTAATAATGCACATTGCCTGAAAAATTTTCCAATGGAAAATTTAGTGACGAGAAAGCCCTCTTATCTCGAGGAACTTGCAAATGTGAAGGCAGCCATGTCTGATGCTTTACCACTATCAGGTGAAACACTTTCTCAATTAGAAGATATCTTGGGGTGTAGGTCATTATTCTAACCACCCCTGGGTCGTTCATCTTCTAGTTTAATCAGTGAATTCTCTACCAATCTTGTTGAATCCGATGAAGCAGAAAAGAAGCACCAGCTCTAGTCTAATGTGGAATAATAATCTTCATTGACTGATAAAGAGGAATTACTAAATATGAGAAAACAACTGGCGAAATGTGAAGTGCCATTTGTGTTTTGGCCTTTGGCTGATTCTCAGTATGACATTATAGAGATGATGACAGAAGATGGAATTCATGATATTCATCTTAACATATGGAAAACTCTTTTTTAGTTGAAAAATAAAATATTTTCTTATGATGAATATGAAAATCATGTCAAGATAATAGAAGGGTTACAATGCCAAATTCATTTGGCTTTTCTCTCAGTTTCTCGATATCTGAAGGCTGAAAAGCAACAGAGGGCCCATCAAAATTCATGTCTTGGTGCACTAAGAAGATTGTGATGGTTAATTTCCAATGCCCCATCTGGTATTCATATCATGGGATTGGGTGTTCATGGAGCACTACATTTCACTGTTCTCTCCAATCAGAAAAGCCCTCCAAAAAAGGTCTCATGCAATGTTATTGCCCACGGCCAGCCACAGTCAATTGGATTTGTTTGTAATAAAAGGCTTTCCCAAGAATAGGATTCAACTAGTTCTTCAAAAAATCAATCATATAGAGAAAATGTTGTTAAATTACTTTTTCATCAAGAAAACAAGAATATTGAACAGGCCTCTCGTTTGGAGAAAGCTCATCATCAATTGATAGAAGTGTCAGAAATCATCCAACGGTCTTTTGGACCGAGTGATAAGAGTGGATGTGGGTTGATGCATCCAGCTAATTTCCGTACTAAAGTCTACAAGATCCGGAGATATTTCAAGAAGGTCTCAGATATAGCATGTTAAGAACCACACCACCTTGCCAGATTGGGGACTCTTTTAACCCAACCCTCAGAATAAACAAATAGGATTCGAGGAGTTCAGCAGGAAAAACCCCAGTCCACAGGACTAGGGAATTTTTCAAATCCTCAATATCTCCCTCAGAGAAAGTCAGTCTTCTCGCGATTAGGGAAGAGGCCTCAAGAGGAATGAAGAGGCAAACTATCACGAGATTCCCTCCAAATTACGATTCATCAAGAAGTTCCTGAGGGATCAAATCGACAAAAGACAATGTCTCATCAGGGACATGGAAAAAGCCATTATCGCAGAAATGCCGATAGAAGAGATACAATGTATTATGCATCAATTAATGTCATTAATGACATTGTTACTGATTCACCAGAGGAGGTTCACTTAGAGGGATCAGATGAAGAGGTTCCTGCTCAACAAGATTAACGCACAGACACAAATGAAGAAGGTGTGCGTACACGAAATCAAAGGCTTACCCAGAATTTTGGTAATCATTCAAGTAACCCACTTCCCCCTCTCTGAAGGGGATCTAATAAGGGGAAAGGAAAGAATCAGGTTAAATACCCTTCCTCTGGAAAAGGCCAATCACATTAATTTGAGAAAAGATTTTCACATTAAGGGGATGAAATGAAGGAGTTGAGGAGGTTGAATGCCGAACTACTTCAGGGTAGTCTTTCTCCTAAGCGTGCTGGAGTCTGTCAGCCAAGAGAATTTTTGTGGCTTCTGAGATGGATCAAGAATATACTCCTCTACCAGTACACCCTCATAGGTCTAATCATATGGGCCATGTGCAACAAAAATTAGCGGTGCTACCATCAGTTGTAGTACCAGCCACCACATATGTTCAAGCTCTAGTCATTGCACCTGCTCAGGTCCAAGCTCAACAAGATGTTTCTCGAAAGTTAATAACTACTATTGAGTCATTAACTGCTTGATTGGAATCTATGGACAGAAAGCATGCTCAAATTCAACCAAAAAAGAGAGATTACCCAGAATGGGATGATACAATTCCTCCCCCATCAAATTCTGGAAGTACCACATTCCCAATCCTTAATGGTTCGGGAGACCCAGACCAACACATAACATATTTTGTTTCTCATTGCGATCCTATGATGGAAACACATCAGCAACAAGAAGCAGTTAAGCTCATGTGTTTTTTTAAAATCATTACAAGGGCTTGCCTTTGTCTAGCACATATGCTTGCAATCCCAGTCAATTACCAGATGGGAGGATCCCCACCAACGATTCCTTCTTCAATTCATCTCAACATTGCCAAAGACAATAGTTTTAGATCTTACAAACTGTAAGCAAAGAGAGAATGAAAGGATTTCAGATTTAATTGCTCTCTGGAAGGGATTAACATATTCCCTGATCTTAGCACTCCCTCAAGAGGAATTTTTTCCAATCTATGTGGAAAATTTTCATGATAAGCTATGCACACCGTTGATCCCTATGAAATATATAGGAGGGTTTCGATACCTTACTTAAATCTCTCAACAGATTGAAGATTCTCTTATTAAGACTAAGGATAAAATTCTTGTAATTCCATCAGCTCCGGGAAAGAGAATGAATAAAGCAGAGACTACTACAGTTATGCTTAAACAAGCACCTGTACCTGCTTCTACTTCAAAACCTTCATCTTCTCGAAGGGCTCAACCTCTTGAGCATCAACAATAGAGGTCGTTTCGTCAAGATGATCAAAGATATCAAAGGCGAAAACAATTTTAGGATTTGATGAGTGAATTATACTCTTTCTGAAATGAACAAGTTCATGGTTACTTCATTTCGGCTTTGGAAAATATTTTGGTTCAATTGCCAAGGCCCAAGAGGCCAAACAAGGAAGGAGATGAAGACCATCCCAATTATTTCCCATTTCATCTGATGTTGGGGCATCCCATTCATGACTGTTTTCTCTTCAAGGACCTCCTGCAAAAAATGGTTGACTTGGGGCAAGTCAAACTAAAAGGTTCTTCAGCTCAAGTAGCATGTGTTACTGTTACAGATCCAAAGGAAGAAGGTGAGTGGAAATAAGTCAAGAACAAAAATGTGCAAAAATATGATGATTGGATGGCCAAAAAAATGATCAACCAAACTCATGAAATTTTGAAAATGTAATTGAAGCCACCAATTGTGTCTTCTGCTATGAATGCAACAGAAAACCCCTCTTCATCAGAGGGAAACTCCTCAAAATGGCAGCATAATTCCAAGAAAGATGAACAATCAGAAGAAGATGAAATCGTGTCAAAGACTATGTTGTCTTTGACTCTGGCAGATTTTATTCCATCTACTTCGAAGCCACAGGAACTGCCCCACAAAACGGAACATCCTAAATTGGCTAGTCAGGAAGAGTCTTCATCGGAAGAAGAGTTAATCATCAGTTCTGTTAATATGATTCACTTAATATATCCTTATGCCAGTCATAGTTTCGAACTCGATGAACCTGGTTTCCCTGTATCAGACAGAGGAATTAGAGAGAGTTCCAGAGGTCTGGGATACAGAGGAATATGTGGATCTTTAAGAGTCCACTATTCCAATTCTACACCTTCTAGAACTATGTATGCGGAAGAAATTCATCGTAGAGCCCTTCAACAACCTCAACAAGAACAAGCAAGTTCATCCACAGAGGGAAGATTCAGTCCGGGAATAGTTATTCTGGAAGATCAATTGGAGGTTCCACCTTCTTCCTCTCAGCTAGTAAATAGACCTAATCAGTCTAATCTTCCAAAGCCATAAGTATTTCCAACTCCTACCCCAATACAAGATGCATCAACATCCAAAACATCAACTTCTAAGGAACCTATGAAACCACATGTTCCTATTGGGAAATTCTGACCTCTGGATCAAAAGTAATATGTATTGAAACGCTTCACCCAAGTACCAGCCAAGTTATCAATTTTGGATGCCTTGAATTTATCAAAGGATCTTTAGGAGGAAATCATCAAGGCTTTGTCAAGCCCTCGGGTGTTTGAAACTGAAATTGTTGTGGCTGAAGCCTACCATGTTGAGAATAATCCTGCAGAATTCCATGCAGTGATATCTTTCATAGATAACGATAAAGATGATGTTGTGCATGGACATATTATACCATTGTACTTATCTTACAAGGACAATGGTGTAGACATCCGAAGTGTCTTCATTGATAATGGTTCAGGAGTCAACCTCATCCCCATTCGTACACTTCGTTGATTAGGCCTCATAGAATCTGATTTATATCTCTCTACTTTGATGTTACAAAGATATGATAAAAATGAACAAGAACCACTGGGCGAGATTACACTCAGAACATAGTTTGGAGATCTTGTATCCAATTCAGATTTCATGGTAGTTAATCAAGATTCAGCCTTCAACATCTTTCTTGGTAGACCCTAGCTACATCGGTATGTGGTTATCCCTTCATCGTACAATTAATGCCTCAAATATTGTTTCAATGATCAAATTGGGACATTGTATGGTGATAAGTCCCCGTTAAATTCATGTGAATCTCAATACATTGAGGCGAAATTCTATCAGATGAAGGGAAAGGAGAAATCCACAAGGGGGATTACAAAAGTTAATGCTCCATATGGTTTGGAAAAGATTCTAGTAAACCCATTTACACATGTGAGTACAGATTATGTATTTCCTATCAGTCAAATTGACAGGATAGACCCAAATCAAAATACTCTTATGGAAACCTCCATAATGTCAATTATGGCACTCAAGCCAGACAACATGTGAATAATTGGTGATTCACCAAGCAATGATGAAGGATCAAATAGAGATGTCTTAATTTCATCTTCTGAAATCCAGCAAGTCTATACTTCGCCATTCAGGCCGGAAGAAGTTATATCAATGTCAGAGGTGAATGATGATTTCAATTCTCAATCCATTATCACCTCTATATTACCCAAGGATGACCCTTCATCACCAATCATGTTGGAAATGGAAGCTTCTTCTTCAATATGTTCAAATTTTAACATTTCTTCTGATTGTCGAAATTATGCTTCTTTATCCACTATGCTAGTAGAAACAGAAGAAATAACACATGTTGAAGAAGAAGAGGATGATCTTAGGGATGCTCCTTCATTTGAAGAGGGTATCCCTACCACCGTGGATGAACTCAGTGAAGTAAATCTAGGTACAAAAGAATATCCATGCCACCACTTTAATTAGTGCGGCCATGACTCTTGAAGAGCAAGAGATGTATATTTCCTTTTTAAAGATAAATCTAGATATATTTTCTTGGATCTATAAAGAGATTCCAGGGCTTGATCCTGATGTTGTCACTCATCATTTGGGTTTTCCTGAAGAACATCGAGGATTCAAACAAGCTGCTAGGAGAACACACCCAACCTATACTTCCAAAATTGAAGTTGAAGTGGATAAGCTTATCAAATCTAACATCTTCAGAGAAGTTCAATATCCCCAATGGTTGGATAATATTGGCCCATTGAAAAAGAAGAATGGGTAAATTAGAGTTTTCATTGATTTTAGAGATCTTAATCAGCATTTTCCTAAGGATGATTATCCAGTTCCAATTATAGAACTCTTGATTGATGCAACAGCTGGCTATGAAGCACTTTACTTCATGGATGGATATTATCGATATAATAAAATCCAAATGGATCCAGAAGATGAAGAATCTACATCCTTCATAGCCCCTTAGGGTGTGTTTTTCTATCGAGTAATCTCCTTTCGCCGGATGAATGCAGGTGCAACATATCTACGTTCCATGCATCGTATCTTCAAACCCTTTCTGGGGAAGTTTGTTGAATGTTTTGTGGATGATTTGGTGCTTAAATCCAGGAAACGTTCTAATCACTTGGCTGATTTGGAAATTATATTCCGCAAACTTCGGCATCATAATTTGAATATGAACCCCTTAAAATGTTCTTTTGGGGTAACCTCGGGAAAATTTCTTGGTTTTTTTGTACGCCACCGTGGTATCGAGGTTGATCCTGAGAAGACAAAGGCAATCCATGGTATGTCACCTCCTCTAAATTTAAAGGAATTGAGAGGACATTAAGGACACCCGGCCTATATTCGGTGTTTTATCACCAATTTGGCAGGGAAAAGTTTACCCTGCACCAAATTGATGAAGAAGGGAGTCACTTACAAATGGACTAAAGAATGTCATGAAGCATTTGATATTATCAAGAAGTATCTTATGAGTCCACCATTGTTAATGCCACCTATTGAAGGAAAACCACTTATCCTCTATGTGACATCTCTAGAGTGATCATTGGGTGCCTTTCTTTCTCAGAAGAATGATGTTGGGAATGAAAACAACCTCTAATATCTCAGTCATACTATGCTTGAAGCAGAAACTCGATATTCAATTATTGAGAAGTGTTGCCTAGCATTAATCTTTATAGTTCAGAAGTTGAGACACTACCTACAACATGACGAGGTCCAATTGGTATCTCGCAATAACCCGCTCAAATTCATCCTTAGCCGTCTAATGCTTACAGGACGTCTAGCATGGTGGGAAATTATTTTATCGCAATTTGATATTCAATATGTGTCTCAAAAGGCAATAAAGGGCCAAGATCTGGTTGAATTTCTTGCCAAACACCCTTTAGTGGAAGATACATCTACAGATATTGAACTTCCTGATGAGGAAGTCTTCTTTATTCAAGACAGTCTTCAAACATGGGAAATGTACTTTGATGGTGCTTCCAGAAGTCCAACAGGAGGGAAAATGTAAAATCCTAAATTCAACAAATTTGGATGGGGAATTGTGCTCATTTCTCTAGAAAAAGGAAGTGTTACCCTATTACTTTTCATTTTTGGGAGGAGGTACAAATAATGAGTCATAATACCAAGCTCTCAACGCAGGATTGGAGTTGGCGCTTCAAGCACAAGTGAATCACTTAAAGGTGAAGGGTGATTCAGACTTGGTAATCAAACAAGTAAACGAGGATTATGAAATCAGAAAAGAAGAACTAATCCCTTTTTATCATTATGAGATAGATTTAATGGTTGAATTTCTTAAAGAACCGACATTTCATTATGTGCCAAGATCCCAAAATGCCCAAGTTGATGCACTGTCTAATATAGCCAAAGCTCTAACAGATCCAAATCAGGATGAGACAACCATCAGTATCGACCACTGTCATACAATTTCACCATATATTCAAACCAGAACTGTGGAAATCAATGAAATTAGTCCCATTCATGAACCATATGGTCATACAACCGGATGGATGACACATATCATGGAATACCTTAAAATGGAACACTTCCAGCTGATTGATCTAGGAAAGAACAAATCTAGAGACATGTGGTCAATTTTACTCTTTATGATAGCCCAAATCACCTAGAGAAAATTCTCTACAAGTTTGGTTTTGATGGAATTTTATTTAGAAGCATTGATGGTGAAGAGACAATGGATGTCATGAAAGAAGTGCATGTAAAATTCTGTGGGGCACATCAGTCCGGACAAAGACTATCTGATCAAGTTCAAAGTCTTGAATATTTTTGTCCATCAATGATACAAGATTGTGTTGATTTCACAAAGTGTCATTCATGCCAAGTACATGCCAACATCATTCATCATCCCCCAGAGTTTCTTCATATAGATAAATACTCATGGCCATTTTCCACATGGGGAATGGATGTAGTAGGACATTAACCTTCAGCTACATCCAAGCAGTCGAAGTATATTCTTACTATTACTAACTTCTTTTCCAAATGGGAAGAGGTAATAACTCTCAAAGAAGTCAGTTTTGAATGCATTGTTAGCTTCATCATTTCTAACATCATTACCAGATTTGGTGTCCCTCATACCATGTTGACGAACAATGGCACCAACTTCTGTTTGTCCGAGGTGAGGAAGTTGTATCAAGAATGCAACATCAAATACAATCATTCATCTCGGTATCATGCAGCGGCCAATGGCCAGATAGAAGCATTCAACAAGACTCTGTCAAATATACATCAAAAGATGGTGGATAAAGATAAGAATTCATGGCCTGATAAACTATGTCATGATTTATGGGCTTATCAAACCACCACCCGCACTTCAATGTAGTCAACTCCATATTCATTTGTATATGGAATGGAAGTAGTCTTTCCAATTGAGGTTCAACTACCCTCACTTAGAGTAGCCATTTGAGATCAGTCATCTACAGATGAACACTCTCAAAAGCAATTGGATTAATTAGAATGGTTAGATGAGAAAAGATTGTTCACCTTGCCCCCCTTGGAAGTCTATCACAATCAAATAGCACGAGTTTCAACAAAAAATTTCATCTTCGTTCATTCATTTAGGGATAATTTGTATTAGTTCTCAGAACTCCAATGATACCAGGAAAGAAACCTCCCATTCTTGTGACAAAATTGGAAGGACCTTATTCAATACATAAGGTCTACTCCAATGGAGATTATTCTTTAATCTCAATGGATGGAGAACTCATTACTACTCCAACCAATGCTATATTTCTGAAGAAGTATTTTGTACAAACACAAAATACACCAAGGGTCCATGCATACGACCTTAAACTATTGGCATTTTTCTGGTCCAGCGAGACATTAAACTGCATAATCTCTGGTCCACGCATATGACCTTAAACTGTTCACACCATCATCCAACATGACGTTAAACTGTGAAAAAGTCCCTAATACGTCCATCAAGACATTAAACTGTGTCTCTTTTGTCCTTAATGCTTGACATTAAACTAAACAGTCCCCCTATCGTCTAACATGATGTTAAACTATATTGTCCTCATCATCTCAGCTACAGGACATTAAACTGTACAACACCCTTATTGTTGAACATGAAGTTAAACTGTGTCCCTATATTTGTCCGACATGACATTAAACTGTACTGCTCTTTCGACCAACATGACGTTAAACTGTATTGTCTCCATCGTCTTAGTGACATGATGCTAAACTGTACAGAAGACCTTTCATATGTCCTACATGACATTCAACTGTGAATCGTTAAGGTTGTTGCTACCACTTGTTTGTCACATCAAGTATGACTCACATGAGCTTAGATTAACTTCAACCATAACACGCTCTCTGGGCCGTTAACCATGCGTATGTCCCAACACCATTTTTTAGGTCTTTTTCCCCAAGAACAACTTGATCACTAATTCATTATTTAATTTAACTACGCATACTTTGATCCTTGCCTTCTAGGCTGGGTACGCAGGCAACCTCTTTAGGTTCAAGCCCAAAACCAATCTCTTCCCATTGGTTCACCTTTGTCCTTGCTACATGACGTTAAATTGTAAAGAACATTTGTCCTGTACGACAATAAACTACAACATTCCTTGATACCATCACCTGAGAGAGAATAATTATTTACATTGATCTATGATCATGTTATATTTCAAAGACTACGTGCATACATTGTAATACCTAATCCTTTTCTCTTGGGTCAAACCATCATTGCACTAAAGTCCCCTTTTCACCCTTCATATGTACGAACCAAATCATTACAGAGGGTATTTCAAGAACTATGTGCAGCTTGATTCCCATCCTTATGGGATAGGTAGGAACGTTCGAGCATCCCTCGAATCGAGCCCCAAGTCTTTGGGCCTAACCCCAAATTCCACTTTCAGTCCCCTGTCTAAAAAGTCCCTTTGAAAACGCACATTGTGTATTCATTATTATGGTCTAAGATCTGTGACACTAAACTGTGATCTCCTATAATTTCGTCCCACGTGACATTAAACTATATTTCAAGAACTATGTATGGCTTGACTCCTATCCTTAGGGGATACGTAGTGAAGTCCAACATTTCAATTCAGGACCCATCCACAACATGATTATGGTTAGCATTGGTCTGTGTATCTCTACATGAATTGAAAAAATTCCCATTTTTATGTTTCATACTCCTAACCGTGAACACATCCAGATCTCCATAATTCATTTCTTGACTTCTGGACAAAAAATGTCCAATTTCTGAGAATTCTTTTGGTTGTCCATGCAGAACGTTCCCTTAGGCAGCCTTGCATAAACAGTCTACATAACAGACGTGTCAGCCAAAAGATGATATTATTTGACTATGTACCCAATTCCCTTAGGTGGCCCTACATAATTCAACCCCCAAACAGGTTTGTCAAATAGTGGTAACTTCATTCTTGGGAGGAAAATCTCTTTTGTCCTTAGTTGTCTTAATGGAAATATTTTTTGATCCGCAAAAAATTTCCATCCTTAACATATCTATCTCATACTCTTTTTAATGATCTGAAAGTATTCAAGGTTGTGGTTAATATTTCCCTTCCCTACATTTGGGTCAGACCTTCGTAGGAGTGACATTCATCCAGTTCATAGAAAATCTTGTTAGGAAATATCTTCCCCATATTCAAGTACCTCTCTCCATACAGCAAACTCTATGCTTTGGAAAATTTGAATCCCCATAAACTTCAACTGGCTTTTTAGCAGTATGAAAGTAAATTTATGGGAGTTCTTTTTCCTGACTATTCAGCATGTGCCCTTAGGCGCCCTTGCATAATTAGTCTACATAATGGACCTATCAGCCAAGAGATGATATTATTTGACTATGCAGCCAATGCCCTTAGGTGTCCCTGTATAATTCAACCCCCTAACAGGTTTGTTAAATAGTGGTAACTTCATTCTTGGGAACAACTTGTTCTAATTCCTTTTAGCTATTTTTCATATCATTCCTCATATTAAAAATTTCTTAAGTGATCGTTTACATATTTTCCTACATACTTGAACATGGTAATATGTTTTCAGAAAAATTATCAAGGAATTGAGTCAATGTTAATCCAATTGGTCAAAGCTATTTCGACCATAAACATTAGCCTTTTTATGTCTAACATGAATGACTTTAAACTTCCAATAACCATAAAGAACTCTGGTTTCCCTTTTTCCCTCAGAGTCAAATCCTCTTTTATCTCCGGATCCAACTCTGAGGGGGGGACTTTTTTTGACGCTCCATTCCGTCACCAAGTCTAACGACTTAGAAAGGGAAATACCTATGTACAATGTTATTCATCCTTTGAAGAAACATCAGAAATTTTCAAAGGCGTGAAGAAGGATTACTTCCCACTTGGTTCGTGCAAGTTTCATCATTGTCACAAAAGTATACTTGCGTGACACATAGTGGTCCCATAGGTGACTTGCGTACCCTCCTTGATTTTTCACCTAGGGTATTAATTAGCCTATAAATACCCCCTTGGGCCCCCCCATTTTAGGATGAAAAAATTCCAGAAACTCAGATTTGAGCTCCTGGCGCCCTAGTATTTTCTCGAAGCTTCCGAACACTTCTAAGGTAATTTCTTACCTAAAATAGAATATCTCAATAGGGGGGTGTCTTTAGTGTTGAAACTCATCAACACTTGCGTGCCTAAGTGGTCGGCCCTTAAGGGAAATGGCCACACTTGCGCATGTCTTTACCCTTCAACAGAACTTGTGTGCCTCTCTACTAGAAGCCTCTAGGGATAGTACTAAGGGATGGAGCCATGTCTCGCCCAAGTATTACCTTAAGGATTGACCGTCGCGCAAGTACCCCGGTGTAGCGCAGGTATACGTGCGCGAACACGACTTGCGTGCCCACGCAGGACTTGTGCGCCCCTCCTTTTTTGGGTGCCCTTCCTACCCATTTCACTCCTTATATGCCTATCCATCTCTCTTATTCAAGATTCAGCCTTCAAACCCCTCTTCAAAGCCATTGATGGCATGTTTCCTTTGTTGGATTCCTTATTTTTAATAAATTCTTTGGAAAATCTCTTAAAACCTAGTGATTTACACATCTTTATGTCACTAAGGGTAGAGATTTCATTCATTAATCCTAATCCTTTAAGATGAGAGAATCCTTAACCCGGGCCTCCTTTTCAGGAATAAGCCCCAATCCAAATTCTCATTAATTTGGGAATCCTTTTTTGGAGTAAGCCTCAAGTCCCCTTAACTGGGCATCCTCTTTAGGAGTAAGCCCCAGTCATAATTCTCCAAATCTGGGTTTCCTTTTTAGGAGTGAGCCCCAGTCTCAAAGTTCCCAAAATCTGGGCAACCTCCTCAGGAGTAAGCCTCAAGTCCCCTGGTTCTCTTATCCTGGGCATCCTTTTTAGGAGTAAGCCTCAGTCTCAAATATGGGCATCCTCCTTAGGAGTAAGCCCCAGTCACAATTCCCTTAAGTAGGGATTCTTTTTCCAGAGTAAGCTCCAATTCTCAAAACCTTTTAACCTGGGCCTCCACCAAAGGAATAAGCACCAGTCATAATTTCTCTTAACCCGTCTTAAATTACGCTTGATTTGGGCTTCCTTATCAGGAGTAAAACCCAATCGCAAGTCCCCTCTTAATTTGGGCATCTTCCTCAGGGGTAAACCCCAAGTCAGAAAATCCAAAACTACATAAATAACATATAAATTTATGGACCTTGTTCCTAGGATTTCTTCCCTAAAGTAAAACCCAATATTTATCTATTTTGGGCAGTCATACATTCATAATCCCCACATAATTTCATATTTCATAGCACAATTGTCTGGTTTCACCAATACCTCTTGTTTCTCACACCGAGCATGAATAACGTGTGATTAGAGTGTAAAAGTAATCATGAAATCATTCTTTGGTCCATCAATCATGCATAAACATCATACTCCCTTACTCGAACTACGTGGGTTCTGATTCCTTTTCTAAACAAAGGATACGTAGGTTTCCCATCTGCAGGAACGATCCCAACTCTGAAATAATCCATGTCCTTCTGAATGACAATAAACTTCAAGTGCCCCACTATGTGGCTTTAAAACCAGTATGGTCATCATAATGACCAAGAGAATTTTATGTATTAAATTATACCATTGACTATGAATCTCTAACAAATATAGATGATTCTCTATCGATGAAGAACCTCGAATACATATAAAAGATTCTATAAATTTCCTATATAACTAATAATTGAATGTCAGATCTAAAGGAAAAATTATTTTATACTTGGTAATGTAATAAAGATTCCCGACCATAACTCAAATCTATAAATAGAGTCCCAAAGTAGACAATAATTCCTCCCAAAAGGGTGTGATGAGTCTGACCTCCCATCCTCTCGACCAATGTAAATTCTTATGGCTCATCGGTTCACAACTAATGAGCACCTACCTTTAGAAAGTAGGTCCAAATAGATATGGAATCATTGGATGTTTCCAGTTCTACGAACAAACCTGTTAGAAACCTCTTCGAATGTTTGAACCATAAATCGATGAGGTCATCCCCAATTCCAGAGGAAACAATAGCATGTACTGGATTCTAGTTACTTGGGAATGTACCTATCTGGGTCAATCTGTGTCTGAGTCTGAATGTACACTGTGTGTGTATTAGTAGACGTCATGTAGTTCGTAAATTGTTTTTCCAATTCTCCCATGTTTTGTGTATTTTGCTATAAATCTCTTGAAAATTAACAAGAATTCCAAAATCAAAGTATTTTTCCACTAAGAAGTATGTAATTGCTGAATACTTATTCTTATTTTCCATAATGTATGTGAAAATGCATAAAACAATTAGGTGCATCAAAATAATTTGTCCACAAAGTCTTACAACATCATTGATATTGAGTGGTGCAGGGTGCTCCAGAAGAGAATCCTCCTATATAGAGAGAAAATGTGATGATTTTATAAGTTGATCCACAATTAACCATATTGCATCATTATTTCATAGATTTGTAGGTAATCTAGTGAAAAAATCCATAGTGATGTCATCCCGTTTCCATGTAGGAATAGGTATAGGTTGCATGACTCCTCTAGGATGTTTCCATTCAGCCTTCACTTGTTGATAGACTAAACATCTTGAAACATAATCAGTAATTTTCCGCTTCATGTTGTCCCACAATAAATATTCCTACAAATCTCCATAAATTATAGTGATACCAAGATGTTTATAAAAATTAAATCTATGAGAATCATCCAATAAATCCCTTTTTAGCTCGGTTATAGTTGGAACACAAAACCTCTTCCCCGATATCATAATTCATTCTTCACAGATGAATTCATCCAACTTCCCATTATTCACACCATTAATTTTCCTTTGTTTATTATCAACATCAAATTGATAATTTTTAATACTTGCCAATATAAAGGGTTAGGTGACCAAATGAAAATTTAGTTATATTTCACCTTCTTGATAATTCCCATATCCATCATTACTAGATCCTTAAGCACCGGATCCCTTTAAATCCTCATTTTTTTGGACTCCATGATCCTTCTTACATAATGTATCATCTACATTATTATCGTTTCTTTGATCGTAGTGTGTATATCCATCATAATACTTGATTAGTTCAAACAATCACCATTGCTTCATGTTTTTTACTTTCTATGAGAATATATATTTCAATATTAAATGATCTGTATATATCTCACATCTTTTTCCATGTAGATAATGTATCCATATATACAGAGTAAAGATTATAGTTGTTATCTCCAGATCATGAGTAGGAAGGTTTTTTTCATTAATTTATAACTGCCTAGATTTTTTTGTAATAACTCTATAATTATACATAATGATACAAACAAGTCCTTTATTTGATGAATAACTATAGATCACAAACCCAACATTACCCTATGGTAGATTCCTGATCAGGGAATTCACTAATCTCCTCCTCAATGCCTCCAAAAATTCTGCACTTTATTTTGTCTATACAAACATAACCATTTTATGTGTCATCTTGGTCATTGGGTTGGTTAAACAAACAATGTTCTAAATGAAATACCAATAATAACCTACTTAACCGATAAAACTACATACCACTATTATGTTTGTTGGATTAGTTCATTCATGCACTGCCTTTTTTATCACAGGATCATAAGACATTCCATCCTTAGAAGCAATGTGTCCATGAAAGGAAACAAATTGAATCCAAGATTCACACCTGTTAAACATCCCATATAATTCATTTATTCTAAGAATCATCAGAATAGTGAACAACTGAGTTTAATGATCTTTGTATATTTTTTATTATACCAATATATCATCAAAAAATCACAGCACAAATTCATCAAGATATTCCTTGAAAACACTATTCATTAGATCCATGAAAATAAAGGATGAATTAGTTAGTCCAAAATGCATTGTCATAAACTCTTAATGCACATACCTTGTTCGAAATGATGTCTCAAAAATGTCTTTCGTCATTAATCACAACTGATGATATCCAGATCGAGGTTCAGTCATCAAAAAATATTCATCTCCAAAATGTTTAATAGATAAATCTTTAATTAGAGGTAGGGGTACTTATTCTTTATTGTTATATCATAGTTCTCTATCTAGTCAACGCAAAACCTCATAGATCCTTATTTCTTCTAAACAAAAAGGACAGGGGATCCCCATCAATAAACACTAGGGTGAATAAATCCTTTATCACTCAATTACCATAGTTGTTTCTTCAATTATAATAATTACACAATGGACATTCTATATGGGGTCTTTGATATGGGACTTGAATCCATAATTAACTAATTGTAAAACTAAATTTCCCATTCTATAGGATTTCCATGTAAATCCTATGGAAATACATTAACATATTCTTGAAATATATGGATGTCATATATTTGAACATTCTTTTCCTCACCCACAGATATTGAATTTCCTTCCTCCCAAATAATTTAATTTAGTAGAGCTACAAAGGATGGATCTTGATAAGAATAATCTGGAGAGGATTCTACACTAATTATATGGGATTCATCATTGTTCTCATAAATCATAACTTCCATATTTTTGTAATTGATCTATGGTTAATAAAGTAAAATCCAACTCATACCAAAGATTATATCAAAGTAAATCACGGGTATGATGATAAGGTTAGAAACTAAATCATATTTATTTTTAGGGGGGACATATTGACACATCTTTGTTGAGATGAAACATCCCCTAAGAGTTTTTGCTGACAACTCATTTTTTATATCAAATTGGAGAATTATGATTTTCATTGAGAAGAGGGAAGAATTAAAATAATGTGATGGTTTAGAATGGAATAAAGAATTGACTATGTTAAATGAAATGATTAATAAACCTTTCACCAAATCTTTAGGAATATCAACATTAGTATTTGTGACCATTTAATCTTGGAGTTTCTCCCATAGCCTTTTATGGGGAAAATTTCTATTACTCCTAGGAAAATATTTTGAAAAATGTCCTCTCTCCCAGAAATTGTATCATTGAATAGTGGTGTCTCATTTCTTACCCTTGAAATACTAGGTGAGGTGGCCTTTTTCTCCACAAATGTAACAAACACCCATTCCCTTCAGGAAAGTACCATGGGGTCTAGTCCAACAATTTTCACACAGTGAATGGTCAAGTCTTCCCTTCTAACATATTTACTTATTTCATTTTCCATAGTTTTCAAAAACTCTCTTCTTCACATTCATTCCCTTTAAATCATATGACATAGTGAATTTATATTTCATCATGATAGAACACTAGACAATATCTTCATATGATGAGAATATTTTGTAGACTAATGAACTTTGGAGGAATTGTTTTAAACCATCACAAAATTGATTCTTCTTTCTCCTCAGATTACATATTTAGTCTACAACATGTCTTGTTAACCATGAGAAGTTAGTTTCATAATTTGAAAAATTCTCCTCCTCTTTCTTCCTCTGATTCAGAAACTGCTTTTCCATATTTGGTCAATCTCCAAAAGGGATGTTTTTCACTAAGTATATTTCATTAAAATCCCTCTTTCTATTTCTTCTATTTCTTGGTCCTTTTTGTTTTGGATGAAATACCACCACTAATATGCATCTCCTGATAGTTGAAAAAACTCACATGATATCCTTATCTCTTTCATTTCATCACCAAGATAGAGATATATTCTCTAATGAACTTATCAAATCCTCTGATATGAATGGGCTTGTAGTCCCATTAAATGAAGGAGGATATTTTTTTACAAAGTGGTCTAACATAGCTCCCCCTGTTGTGGATCAGGATTCAATATATGGTTAAGGTTATTATTCATAACATGGGTGATCTATCATAGTATTATTATAAATTGAAAAGAACCTACAAAACACAAGTTCCAACATCATTATCTTGAATTGGAGGGAAATCACTACATGGGACATATGTGTTCATGTGGTTTACATTACTTCAACTAGGCACGATTTCTAAATAATGACATGCACTACATTAGGATATAAATCATAATGTTCGATCTCGACATAGAAAAATAATGATCATAAATAGTAATTTTTTACATACCTAATCTCATAATCATAAATATGGTTTCTTTGAGGAAAATTTCACATTTAAATCTTTCATAATGGCTAGTAATGAAAATGTGAATTATCTTAATCATATCCCCCAAGAGTGTCAAAGAAGGTGCACAGTAAGGACCATTATTGTGTACAAGGATACCCTGGGTCTAGCCTGAAACTCCTTTTTAGAGGTTTCACAGCTAGGTACATTTGTTCCAGAACCACATCCCCTTGTTGTATCCATACATGGATGTATTTTCTAGAAAGATACTTATAATCAATTACTTACCCAAATTATTGGATATTATTGTATAATTATCCTCAAATATTATATTTTAGTTTTTTTTCTAATCTAAACTTTCTAAATATAGATTACTAGTTTTCTATTGAACTTCCTTTAATGCAAACTTTAAATACCCGACCCCAGTTGCCCAGAGTCGGGGTCCTATTTGATTAAATTGGAATGATTACAAAAAGTAGTATACCAAAGAAACAAATAGTTTATTAGTTTTAAAAAACCAGATACATATATAAGTTAAACATTAAAACATTAATGAAAACAAAATTTAGAAAAATCTTTGACAACATCCATAACTCCTAGGTTACTTCTACGTGTCATTTATAATATACCTCTCCATGTCCTAGAAAAATCAAAAATATGTATGGCGTGAGCTCAAATTCTCAGTAAGGGTAATCAATAAGACATAATTTGTTATAATCATAATTATTATGCATGGTGAATTAAAAAAAACATTCCTTTAAAAAATAATCATGAAAAAATTATGGCAGGAATAATAGATGAAAAAATAATGACATAACAAAGAATAATCACGGGTATTCTACTAATGCATTGTGGGGTTAAAGTTGTCCCAACCAATGAATTGAGGGGTTATAGAGGGTCCTGCCCATAAATTACTATGTCCAATGCATTCCTAATATAAAATTGGGTAAACATAAGAAACATATATATTCATTTTGAAACTATCATATGAATTTTTAGTAACATTCCCCGAACATTAAGCATAAACACTAACCATTTAGAGTAAATTGGTGAATGATTTTATGATTGAAAATCCACAGTAAAAATAATAATAATAAATTAAATTATATATGGTAGATGATATCATAAAATATTACTCCAAATAATAAATAATAATCAATAAGAGTTTCAAAACAGATGAACATACTCTTATAAAATCATCGAGAAATTCTTGATATAAATACTATTTTACTTTGAAAAAAGTTTTCTTTTGGAAATGTTTTTTTATAATACCAGAGGTGAAGTAATATATTATATTAATAATAAAATTAGTTTTTTTAGGATGATAGTGGACACTGTAAATAGATTATAGAGTTCCAGTCGAAATAGTTAAGAATTTGAGAAATTCCCTTGAATTTAGCTTGTATTTCATGAAGAATTTGTGAAAGATCATTTTAAAACATATAACTCCCCATAAATGAAAGTATGATTCTATTTGGTAAACATATATATAACATTATAAAACAATATATGATGAGTAAATATGAATAAATAATAATTTAATTGATATAAGTAGAGAACAAGAGTAGCCCAAATGAAAATGGTGGTTCGGGTTGGAAACCCATAATGTAGGTACGACGGTTTTCCAAACATGATCTTATTGATATTACTAATCAAATTTAGGATCATAAATTATTGATTATATAACCTCCTATATATTTAATTGATTTATTATAACCTTATTAGGTTCATTAATGGCCTCTTGATCGGTTAAGAGATTCAATTTCATTGTTTGGGAGTGGTTTATTCCTTGGTTTTCAAGATGAGACTACTTATATTCATGCAAAGATAAACATGTATAATGAGAATGGTTGTAAATAATATAATTTTTATAATATTAATGAAAAAATATAAAATTAAATTTCCATAAAATTTGTTTTATATTGGGAGTGAGGATTAATCATTATAATACATTAATGACAATTGTTTCGGTTAGTTGGGGGTTTTTGATCGCAATAATATCATTTTGATTTATAAATTAATATCATATATAAATAATTATTATATAACATTACATAATTTATAATACATATATTATAGTCTAGTTAAACCATTATAATGGTTTCATGACCAGAATAGGAGACGATAATTGAAATTGAAAACTCGTCTTCCTTGAATGTGATAAATTTACACAACTCAGGTGGTGTTTTCATTTCTTGTATAAACGAATGGGAAATGTTTCATGATGACCAATTATTTAATTATTATAAAAAAATTCTTGTACATGTAAGGAACTAGATTTATCTCAATAATTGGATGAAATTACGGGAGGAAAAAACTAAAAGAAAAGATCATAAAAAAGGAGTAATGAAAATATGAATTTACCTCTTGAAGTTCTCTTCATTGATATCCACCCTAGGGGATAGGTTTTAAATATTTCATGAGAAAAAACTGTTGTTGTATGTGGGGGAGGATCTTCGTAGGATTTTGAGAAGAATTTAGAAAAGGCACAAGGCTTGAGAAGAGTGAAGAGAAGATGTAGTGAGGGGGGTTTTATAATAGAGGAGGGGAGTGATTTTTGAATATATTATTTATTATTTTATTATTTACCTAATACAACAACTAGTGTTGATTAATGTGACCCATAAAAGTAATAATTAAATATAATATTTAACCAAGTTTGATTACATCATCCATGATGCTAGTAACAGTAAATTTAACTCATAAAGTATAAATTACCTTATTTTAATATTCATAAAAAATTTGAGTATTTAAGAAAAATCCCAATAACCACAATTACCATTTTTCGATCTGTAGCATTAATAAATGAACTCCATTTTTCGAAAATAATTTTCTAAATATTATTGATTAAATTTTTGAATAAAATCATAATTTATTTGATAAATTACAATTTTAAAACTATAATTTGTTTTATATCTCCTTGAAAATTTAATCAAGATCTCATAACCTTATATCCTTAAGACAATAAAATATTAATATGATTTACTATTCATAAGGGTAATATTAATATTCATAAGGGTATGATACTATTAGCAAAAAATTATGTATGTCTTATTAGACTATAAATATTTTACTGAACGCAACTGTGTATGTATGTTTTTTGGAATTCAAATCACAATGGTGGGAAAATTATGTTTACTGGCTATGTTATAACAAAGTGGTGATTTGTAGAGGCTCTGTGTTTCATGCGTTCAATATTAAATTTATTAATAAATCTTAGGGGTGTAACAACATTGGTCTGAATAATAAGACATGTATTTATAGTTGAAGCACTGGATGATTGTGGTCACATTCATTTCTTTTTTTCATTAACAAAATTTCCCCTATCTCTTCACTTTTAATAGGCCCCCATGCATTTTATGAATTTTTCATGATATTTCATTCATTTTTTTTTCAAATTATTAGAATTTATCTATTTAATTCTTCTTATTTAATGGGTTACATTTTACTTAGAACTCAACTGAATTATTATTCTATTTGTATTCCTTGATCATGTAGGGTTTATAAAATTAATGCTCTATTTTTATTCCATATGACAGTATTTAATCACACAAAGAAATTTTTTATAATCCAATTCACTTAATTGGAATAACTTAATCACTTAATATAAATAGGAAATTTTTTCATCAGATTAATATGTAATCCTTGTCATACATGGCTAGTCCTGTAATTGTAACCCCATAATATGTAGTAATTCCCTGTAATGCTTCTTAAAAATGAGTAACATTCTAGTTATTGCATTTCATTTATCATGATGGATATATTTTTTGGTTACTTTTTTATTAAAATTTATCAATTCGATATTTATTTATTATTTTTTTCACAATATTTTTCATGATCAATGACCACCATTCACTTGCAACTTATTGAATAAAATACACTGTAAGTATAACAGTTTCCCATTCATTGAATTTACTGGGAAAAAATAATATTTCATGTGACATAATCCATTTCTCAAATAAAATTGGATGAGCAGTTATATTAAATGTTTTAGGCTTCTTTCACATGAAAGAATGTAATATTTGTGTTTAATTTAATCTAACATCGAGTTTCCCCATATATTAAAGTGTATTATTACTAAAATGGTTTATAAAAACAAATATTTTAATGATTTTATCACCTCCATCAAAAGAGTTATTATCTTTCTAAATTGAGAAATTACTACATTGTCCATGAGTATTATAATGATAACTACCTCTAGGATTCATTTCTACAAAATTCAATATACTTAATTACATTATAAAATTATGAATTTCAAAAAACAGTTTATAATTCGAAACATATTGTAACTCATTACATAATCTGGAAATTTCATAATAGATAATATATAAATAAGAAATTATGTTTCTTCAGTAATATCAAAAAATTGTTAAAATAATTTACAATATTTCATAATGTATCATAAATAGAATAAAATTCAACCATATAATATCCTAATGGATTTTATAAGAATTTCTACGGAATGAGGCCCACTGATACAGTTCCAGTGATGATCATGTAAATACCAAATATACCCCAATCATAGTTGTTACCAAATAACATATCTTATACCCAACCATTTTAACATTATAGTATCTAAACATGGATATATTTTATTAGAAATGACACAATATCTAGTTTACAATGACTAGTTATTTTGTATTATTATTTTAAATATCCCTAAACATGTCATATGTTATCTTCGTAAATAAATTTTTCTAAATCTTTTTTCTATGTATCCCACTATACATTATTGAATTCAAACGAAAGAACAAAAAACCAAATAACCCTAATTATGTTTGTACTTTTTCACATCATTATAAGGTGTAAGGAACCACATCACCAATGAATGATCAGAATATTAGCCATAAATAACCATATACAAACATGTTTCCAATTATACATTTTAAAATAAATATTAATGTAAATATTTTTCATCTATGAAAGTCATTCAAATAATAATTATTCAAATATAGGAGAAAGGATAACAAAATAAGGGTGAGATCAAATACCAAGTAAGGGTTTCACATAGTTAAAACTATCATAATTAAACAAGTAATAATGAACATGGAATGATATATAACTAAAAAAAACATTCCATTTAATGAATAACTTGGGAATGAATAGTATACATGGATAATATCAATTTAATAATGTCATGTATTATAATAAGTAAATTAAAAATAATATAATTCCATATTTTCTGATGTATTAGTCTCAGACTTTTCCCATTATAATTTTAAATATTTGAATATATACACTAATCAACATTTAATAAAACCATCTAACTAGTTCTTATCTTGGGACATGCTAATGCACTCTAGAATAGTTTATAATTTTTCCCCAACCATAATTTCTTATCAAAATCATTCATTCCATATATAATTATTAACTTACCTCAAAAAAATATTCCTTATCAATACATAAATACATTACATAAATAATTTTAAATATAAGTATATATATAGTCAATCAAATAACATTCATTGTAAAAACCCATATTTTGAAATTTTATTTGGGTGAAGTAATAAGAATACCATTAAAAATAATAATCTTGATGTGGAATAGAAATGTAACGTTTCATAAATTAATATTATAAGCTAATGTTTCATGATAATATTTAGGAAAAATAATTAATTGGATAAATATTTTATAATCAATTCGATAGAAATATATTTTTTGTAATAAAATCATTATTTTTAGAAAATAAAAGAAAAGTGAATTTTATAATTTAAGGAAATTTCATTAAATAATATTGTTTATAAATACATTGAGATATTTTATAATAATATAAAAAATGTAAAATTTTTATAATGATTGTAAAATACTACACCATATATTTTAAAAATAATAATTTTTTTTGATTTTTTTGAAAATAAATTCAAAAATCAACCATTAAAAGAACATTAAATAACAAATTATTACCATGAAATGGATGAAATATTTTATAAATCCTGTCTATAATAAAATATTTAATTAAATATTGTTTTCTTTTGCAAAATAATTTTAAAAAATAATGGATATTAAAGAAAATATTCTGTATCAATAAGATATATATATTAATCATTTATTTTAAACAGTTCATTACTTGATTTATGTTTCACAGATAGTAGATATAATAATAAAAATTTTAAAATCTTTAAAAACTAATTTTATTATAAAAAATTACTATTTTATTAATTATATATTAAAATATTACTTTAATTAAATTATAAGTAATCCCAAAAATGAGGTTATAAAAACATTTCATACATTTCTGTTAAAGTTTTAATTGTATAACTTAAAAATACATAACATGAATTGAAACATTAAATAATGTGACTATATATATATATATGTTGATTCTAAATATATAAATGGACTAGTATATATACCAAATAATTGGAAAGGGGTTCATAAAAAAATAGGTCTATATGAATTTCAAATTGAGCCTGAAACTCCTTACATCAAGATTCTTGTATGTTTGACATGATTTAACCTCCAATATAATGGATTGATGATTTTTAATAATTAATATAAGAACTATATACATATTTTAGTAGTTATATTTATATTTATAAATTCTCATTACATAGTCATTACCAATTCTTGGTAAAATCAAGCATCTGGTGTTTACTATTTCCTTTTATCAAGAATGATTCATTATAGATGATACATTTATATTGTATGGGTTATAGTTTTATCATATAGAAAATTATATTAATGTTAAAAATATTATATAATTTATTTATATCCTCCAATATATGCCACTATTGTGAAACAGTGAAGAAAAATGAAATACTCTGAATCGTGGGGTAGTAGTGTGCACATACACAGGGGTGATGGTTCTATTTTCCATTAGATGGATGATTATAAGACAAACGATTAATACAATATAAATAATAATATTATATTAATATAATTATTCAATTATAATTATATTTTTATTGTAAAAAAATATTTATATGAGGTAGAAGAATAAATGAACATGACAAGAGTCACCTTTGATGAATAGTCTTCACTGGAGAACATATTTAATATTATCACTTCAGGATAATATGGATGGTATTATTAGAAAACCATAATCTGTATAAATATTCTAATGATTTTTAGGATATATATTTTCATTTTTTCATATAATATGATCAATTTTGTGTCAAATGGGATAATGGGTTGCAAGATTTTATTGTTAAATAAAGGGGACAATATGAATTATGTAATATATTTAATTATAAAAATATTTTTTTCAGGTCAATGTTTCTACAAGTGGACATACATTTTAATATTACATTTCTTATGGATTTAATAAATTTAACTAATAAAATATGTATATTATTATCTGGAACATGGTTCTTATATTTTTAACCAATTAATTAACCAATTTTTAACCCTAATATTGGTTCCAAAATTTTGTTTCTTAATGGGTTTTAATGTTACATATGGGGTACAAATTGGCTCTAAAAGTTAAAAGGGAAATTTTTTATCGTATCACAACACTATTTCTCTAATTATATATTTATATTACTTTATAAAAATTTAATACAATATTGTTTTACAAAAAATACAATTTATGTCTTTTTTAAAAATATTTACACATTTTTACTTTAAGTATTACAAGATTGAAATGAAATTAAAATATAAATTCTTTCAAAACAAATTATATATTATTATTACCCATAAAATTATTTTTGATACAATAAGTAATCTAAATATATTACTTTTTTAGGTTTTTGAATTTTCATACCTTAATTCCGTTGATAATTTCACTAGAACTATTTCATAATTGTGTAAGATGTTATTTACATCACAACATCCCTATAAATTTTCAATGAATTACCATTTTATAAATAAATAAATTATTGTCATAATTTAATTTTATATTATTTCATAATATCTTCTTATTCCAATGATAACACATAAAAGTATTTAAAAGTAAGAGACATAAATTTTACAATTTTCCATTACATAAATTATATAAAATACTTTATCAAAGAAAAATGGATCAAATACTCAATATTTTTAGAATATATGTAGTGTGTTATCTAATTAAACTATTAAAATAAAATACTGTCATTTTTATGAATTATTTTGACTTTTTATTCTACAGTGTTATCCTTGTATATCATATTATACCCTTTTACGAGATGATAAATTTTATAATGGATACAATTCATAATGCCCAATAATAAAAATTAACTATTTAAAAAATATGAACCCTATAATACCTAAGGTTGAATATATTTTATCATATTCAATTTCTATTATAAGAGTATATTTATTTATAAGTTAACAAGAAAATTTTAAGAAAAACAATTTTGTTAATAAATTTTAATATTCAAGATTTAAAAGATCATATATTAACTCTATAAATATAAAAAATAATTAGAGTAATTTAAATTTATATAGATAGATATAAAATATATATACGTCATTTAGATTATTAATCCTTCTTAATTTTTTGAATTAAATAATATTTATAATAATTTGACTCTTAAAATATAATTTTATAAAAAATTTATCACATTTTTTATCAAAAAATGACTATCTATTTATTTATATAAAGTTCAAAATCAATATATGATTAATTTTACAAGCTTTTACTCATATTTTTGAGTAAAAGGATAATTATCTAAATACTACATTTTCAATTATTCTTAAAATTTTATTTATAATTGAAAATTTTAGAAATTCATTCTCTAAATGTTATGAAAACAAGATATCTAAATTTATATTCATTATTTTAAATTATAATGTGTGTCCCGTAAATTAATATAATGTGTATTGTATTATAAAATAAACATTAAAATTTGTTAACATACATTAATTGTAATGGTATTTTACAAATTCATTAGGTCTTCATGCATAAAATGCACTTAAAACCCAAATTGAATAATTCTAAGAATATTATAATCATTTAGAATCTCATTTTATAAAAATTAATCATTTCATATATCCAGAATGAATTTTATATAATATATAAATGTAATCATATCATATGAACTTTTTTATGTTACCATTCTAAGGTGACTCTTTAATTTATCATCTCAATTAAAGTATTGATTTGCATGTTACGTTTAATGATGATGATGATGTTATTAATATGCACTATAGTCCTTTAATGAATGAGTAATATAATTTTATTATATAATAATGAATTTAATAAGTTATATCTAATATAAATATTTACCTGCAAAAAATTATTCATATATATTAGTGGTCCATGATCCATATTTTTTTATTACATGCAACTATCTATGGTTGTAAATAACCTAAAACAATTTTTTTAGATAGCTATTAATAAGAAATATGAATCATTGAATTCATATAGGATTAATATTTTTCCAAATACATAATGTTGATACAATCAAATATATCCCTCTGGTATCCTAACCATTGGGGTTCCCACCTATATGTACCCTAAAGTGAAATTTAAGAAAATGGAATCTAACTATTGGGTTCCCCTTATAACATACATGTATACCAAATATAATTAGTGGGAACATAATTTTTAGGGTATCACAAAGAAAATTATTGAGGTATTTAAATGTTTCACTCTAGAGTGAATCTCAAACTTATTATTTTCTATGTATTTATTATATTATAATCTTATCTTAGGTAATATATATTATATATGATAGGATAACATGGGATCCAATGAAAACATTATTGTGGGGGGGGGGGGTAAATTAGTGTTTTATGCTATATGTCCAATTAATTTTTTTTATTCCTTACCAATGTAACTATTTTCTAAATGAATTTATATCTTTTTTCTACCATTCAATTAGCATGACTGTAAAGATAATAAAGAAAGAACACAAAAATGTACACCAAGATTTTGTTTAAAAAAATTCCTTAATGATGGGTGACTACATCCTAGGTGTAATTTTGTTTTTATCCCACATACACACAAGTATTCATTATTATATAGAAGATATTATAAAAGATAATATCCATAAACCCATACTATTGGGAAAAACTGGGTAAAATGAAACATTATACATGTATCTCATAAATATAATATTTGGTATTTATAAATTCATTTAAGTACAACTTTGGATACATTTTTCTCTCTATTAAATAATATATATGATCAACATCCAAAATGTGATTTAGTATGTAGGTATTAATTGATCAATTTAGTCAATGGTCCTTCTCAAAATGAAAAAAATCAAGATATTTATCTTATCATATTCATACATTACAATATAGTGATCTTTTAAGATGGCATCACTATAAAACTTATTCTTCTTGAATAATGATCAATATTGGTTCGTCTAATATCTTACTATTATCTGTCGTTTTATTTAATGTGGGTTGGGGGGTCTCAATCAAAAACATATTGGAATTATTTTCTTTTAATCAACCAACATAATATAAAAACATTTCGTGGTGTTCATACCATTCTCTATCTCTTGGGTATAAAATATCTAAAAAATATGTAGAATCATTTCTGATATTCTATTTTATAATAGGTTTTCATCTCAAAATCACAGTGTCAAGGTTCACCATATTTGATACATATAAATTAAAAAATATTAATAGTATATTTTATTCTTCTCTATTAACAATATTATTATTCATCTGTTTTTCATTTTATAATTACGTACATAATAATTTTAATTTTTTTAATATAAAACCTCCATTATTTATTGTAGCGATAATATATCATAATTTAGCTAGTTAAAAATACATTATAACTTTTAAATCTCATTAAAACATGATCAAAACATCCATGAAAACTATGATTTTAATTCCCTATAACAAATCTGGTTACATCTCACATTTTCACTCTATTTGATTCATGTATAATTTATTCCATTCTTTCATGTATTCATTTATAATACAAACGATTTTAAATAACATACTAAATATTAAATTTTGGCATGTGTCATATAAAACTCCTACAAAAAGAAATGAATATCATTACCTCCATATTTAAAATTCTCATCGGAGTGGGATTTGCATTTATGTCATAGTCAGATATGATATACAAAAACTATCTTTAATTCGATCCCCACTTTTATCCCCCTCTATGAATTGATTTTTTCTACACTTTTATGAAAAAATATCACACCCATTCGAACAGTTGTGATGATTTATACATGAAAAACATTTTTGATATCATATGTTTTCTTCATTCATATATAACTCTCATAAAACCGACATCACCATCAAATTTATATGATTTCAATATCATATTTCAACTAATAAATATATTATGCATCACATTATAAAATAACCATTTCCTATATGTCAAGATTATGACAGCCCCTACATACATTTTTGTTAATATTATATGTTTCATATGGGTTTTAAAAATTAATATTTTATCAAGAATATAAAAAAATACTACCACTATAAATATCTTTAATATGAATATAGTTTTATAATTTATACTTCTATGTAAGAAGAATACACTATGTAACATATAAAACATATTATATAATACATAACCACTAATCAATTTACCAGTTAATGTTATTCTGGGATATATTTCATATCATAAATGACATATTATATATTTATATAAACACTTAGAGAGATTTCCAAATATCATAAATATAAATATATATTATTCCAAAAATTATGTATTGAACTTCTATTAACCATTAACATAGAATTTCCAAATTTATCTCTATAATCCTCATCTCAAGTAATACTCTTTGTACTACTTCATATAACTTAAAATAACTCCAATTACTAACAGAATATGTGTAGAATATTATGAAATGTATAAATAATGCTTTATTTATTTCTATAGTTTTCTACTTCCTAGACTAAATGAATTCAAAAAAAACATCATAAAAGATTATTTGATAATGAAATATCTTTATCCATATAAATAATACCTTGTATAGAAATTCTCAACTACAATATCATATTAATTATGGGGATATATAATTCAACAGTAAATAAACATGATAGAAATAAAAAATTTCAACTCCTTAAATTCAAATATAATTTGTTAAATTATTCTGAAGTTCCTATAAGAATCATTGATCACAACTATATATTCAATTTATGAAGGCATCATTGTCTATCCATGTGTATAAGTAACTCATTTACACCACTTAAAACAAAAATGTGGCAATAAATGTTCTTATATTATTAATGTTTATTACATATTAGATTAATTATTATGAAACTTTTAGCCACTTTCTTTGATATTTGATGTTATACATAGCTCACTATATATGAAAAATATACTTGGGAATTTTATAAAATTTATAATCAAAATTTAGGTATATATTATTCACATATAATTTTGACAACTCATCATGTAAAAAGTTACCTTTCTTCAAAAAATAAATCAATCTCATTATTATTCAGGATTTTTTTATCTATCTCCACTAAAAATACTCTCAATATATATTTTCATCATTATAATTTCATTGATAATTAGTAACAAAAAGTTAAACATACACCATTGGGGTTCAACAATATGATACAATATTTTCTTTAATGACAACAATAGAAATGCCTATAAATTGGTTATTTATCAATTTTACTATATCAGGTTTTGATGCTTATGTTGGGGCATGCCCCGTCATGCTGCAACATGCTGGTTGTTTCCCTGTATTACCTGTTTCCAAAGGATGGCAACATCCATCTCTTATTCTGGGATGTTTTCTCCTTGATCGGAATGGGAGAATGGGATGTTGGTCTCTCATTCTATGGATTCCTCCTTGGAATTCATCACTTAGTATGGGTCTCCCATAAAGATTAAGATGTTTTTCTTTAAACTATTACCTACTTCAATATCTTCATGGACACCGGTTAATTACACTTCTTTTGTCTGGACATTCCAAGGGGTCAAGTCAGGTCAGTAACTTTCGATTAGGGGAGTAGTCACGTTGGAACTCATTGGAGTGTCTTGACGCTAAAACAATAATGTTCCCTGGTTTCTTACTCTTATGATAGGGATTCATGGGGGTGTAGAATCCTAAGGCTTACCCTGTTGAGTGCTGGTAATTATATTCTATACACATGTCCCTAAGGTTTTCTTCATCTTCCAATATTTAACACAGGGTACGCTACGAGTTTAACATCTAGCAGAGAAAGTTACACCAATGTAATGTATTCCAATTATTTCCTGGAGAATATCATGTTTAACACAAGGAAATACATGAGTTTAACATTTTTGGAGCTGGAATGAGAGGGAACAGAACATAACTTGGAGACAAATCAGATTGGTAGATCCCTAGGAGGGAGCATCTGGAAGGTCTACCGGATTATTGACCATAACACCCAATGTGAACGGATCTGAGGTGGTGTATCCCATATAGGGTACTAGTTGATGGACCTGAATGCCCAATGCTACTGAATTTGAAGTGGTGTGTCCTATAGAGGGAGGATATCACACCATTAAGGTTGATCTAGACACCACTGATGGATGATCAGGGAATGTGGACCCCAAAAAGTGGAACACAAAGCTTTACCATTGAATTTGATTGAACCTCCGGGAGGTCCCCTATGTACCTTGTGTACATTATAGGGAAAAAACCCACATTGTTCAAAGGGGTGATGAATCGAGGTGTACCAAAAGGACAACAGACATGACACATGCTTGGTATTTATAAAGTTAATGTCCTATCACAAGAGGGACAGTCAGGGTTGGATGGTTATGGATTTTTTGAGGCTTATATATGGTTAGATTCCCAAGGAAATGGTGTGATCTCCCTGAGATGTGGCTGCACCGATAGGAATCAGGATAGATGATGGATGGTAGAATGATGAGTATGAGTAAAATGGTATGGAACCGATGTAAAGATGACATTGATGTTAGGGCTGGACCTTAGAGAGGATTCTTTCATATCATTGTGGTAGGGAATCGACATCCACATAGTTTTTTGGGTAGATGAGTCATCTAAGGAGGTTGTGTAGGAGAATGGACTCATGGATGTGAATCGATGGAAGTTGAACATCTAGGTTTGGGCATGCCTTCATGAAACAAAAATGCTTAAGGGAGGGACTAGGATGGGACATGTGTGATGGGATTGAACCTTAGAAAGGATTCCTATGTATCCATGTGGTAGGTAGTAAAATTCCATGTAGTTCTGTATGGGGAATGGAATCTGGGTGTATGCAAAGGAACACAACCCGTTAACATGGTGGGGGTTACATGTGGTTAGCAACCAGAGAACTAGTCTGACACCACTAAGGGATAGACCATGTATGTGGGTCCCATCATATGGGACACCAAATCTTACCAGTTTTTGGTGCCTAACCTCATGGAGGCTCCCAAAATTCCCTTCATAGGAGATAGAAATCAAATACACGTAGTTTGAAACCTTACAGTTTAGCATCTTGTGAGATGAAAGGGGAATATAGTTTAATGTCATGCAGGGTGAGGGTGAACCAACATGAATTGGTCAGGACTGATTGATGATGGGCTAGAACCATATGGAATCTTCTAATGTAACTTTTACAATAAAGGAATTGATCAATGTCTATGTAGTTTGGTGGTGATGTATGTAGCTTACACACTATGGTGGCCCAAAATGGTATCATTATTGATGCTTTTTCTTAGCTCACTTGTGTCATGCTCAGTGTGATAAACAAGATACAACAAAGACCTGATGATCACATAATGAAGGGTGAATCCATGAGGAATGTAATTGGGATTACACATAGTAATTGGACCACGGAGATAGATATTGGGACATACTTCAGGATGGATACCCAATGTTGAGAAACCCCAATGGGAGAGGGATGAGGTATCGAGAGTCCCCTATGCCCATCTCTCCTCTCGTATTTTCACATGGATAATGATATGAGGAGCAAGCGTTATTCATCCTAAAATAAATTCTATTGGATTATACATGGATGGTTTCCCTCCACCATACATAGATGTAATTTTATAAAAGGTGGATCTCATTCCATTTGAGGATGATCTCACACCCTTGGAGGCTGTTGGGTGTAGAGAAATTCTGAGGTGGGGAAACTCATGTATATTGTATTGGGTGAGGCTACTATTTAACATCATGTGATGGGGATGATGATGCTTGGAATTTTAATGTCATTCCGCAAAGATGATGAGGATTCACTCCTCACCCCTAATACTTACATAACTGGTTCACTTTATCCCTTCGTGAAGGGAAGGCACAAGAAATGTTGTAGGGCGACGGGGTTGTGGAGTGATCCATTGATGGTCTCCCATTAGCGTGGATATGTGAAGAATCCTTTTTCGTTATCATTCCTATGAGAAGATTCATGAGGAAGATAAGTGCAACATTAAGATCCACCCAAGGGTCATTGAAATCACATCGTACAAACTTAAAGGGCCGTATGGGATAAGGGTTTTTGAATCAAAGGGGTTCACATGAAGGGACCCTGCCAAGCTCTGGTTCTCTAACATATGGAGAGACTCCGCGAAGGGGTATGTTTCGTGAAGTGGAGTGGTATAGTATGGGCATGGAGTATATATTCTTATGAAGATTTCTTCACGATGTGCAGGTTAGTTCCTGAATTAAGACTTCGCAGAGCACTTGTGCCTTTCAATGTGTGGAATTGCAAAGCACAATGATCCTGAATTTGGATCGGGTTGACATGTGCATGGAAGGCACTTCGCAAAGCAAGAGTTCTTTGTGAAGACTTGTTCTACCATAGGTTTCTCAATTTGTGATGACCTGTGGGATTTGAAAAGGGCATCCCTACATGATGATGGTTTGAATATGAGAAAATGGTAAGGTATTTCACAATACACAAATACGTTGAAGACTTTATTTTCTCCATGCATAGCTGAGATGAGGGTGCTTCCTGATTTGAGAGACACTAAGGAAAAAGGACATGGAATCATTCGATTGGATTTTGGGGAAGCCTAGTATTTATAGGAAAGAGGTGTAGCATTGCTCATAGGTGGGTTCATGATGGAATTAGACCTTGAAATCGGTAGCAGATCCATCAGGATACAAGGACTCACATAGCACTTCATCAGATGCTTTATGGCCCTCGTAGAGGGCTCTGTACTATGTGTCATTGTCATCAAGATCTCTGTCATCTTCTTCACGGAGGCACATAGCTATCTATAATGTTCATCATAGTCTTGCAATGCTTTATTAGTTTCTCCAAGGTGGATCATAGATCTCTCTCAAGTGCATTATAGTCATAGAGTGCTCCTCCAACTTCTCCCATGGTGGTGAAAATCTCTCTTTCAAGTGTGTCGTAGTTGCGGAGTGCTTCTCCAGCTGCTTCATGGTGTTGCAGAGCTCTCGGTCATTTAAGTCGTAGTGGCAGAGTGTTGTTCCAAATTTTATGCGATGGTGCAGATCTCTCTCTCAAGTGCGTCGTAGTCATAGAATGCTCCATTAGCTGCTACACTATGGCCACATAGGAGAATTTCCCTACCGCTTCCCTGAAATTGCAGAGCTAGCGGGGCTTTGGAAGGCATCTCTATGAAGGTTCTCAGTGAGGCAGGCTCCCATTGAATTATTTGGGGGTTTTTTTACCCAAGGGAAAAATTTTGGCTCCAAAAAATGCCCTCAATCCGAATGGGAGTAGAGGATAAATGATGGAAATATTTTGAGCATAATTTTCCAAAATTATGGTAGATCCCGAGGAAAAAAATGAGAATTCGGAGCATAAATCACTGGTCAAGTGTATTGTGGATCACGTGACACACTGTGAATCTTGGGGGTTATCACCTATAAATAGAGAGTGACAAACACTAGTTCTTCTTTATTTGAGTATGAATTTTTTTAATGTTCATTCTATATTTCTAAATCTCCTCGCACTCTGAGATGTTGTTTTGAAAATCCAAACCCCAGAGAACGGTATTGAAAAAACTACTCAACGAGCCACTCCAATGTGATCCTGAGATGTTTTGTGACGTGCATTAGGTCTTTGAATTTGCGATGACACACATTGTGAGATGAGATTTGTGATAGGTCTTAATGACTATACTCTGCAGAAAAACTCCGATGCTGAGCTTCACAAATCAGAAAAGAAAAAAATTTATAAAGTATTCATCAGATGAAATCTCCAACTAGGAAGTCATCTAGGCAGTCCTTTCGGTAGCTTCTGAAACAGATGAAATAGAGGATAACTTTGGGATTTGTGAATACATGCAAAGTCACTCAGATCATGAATCCCAGACAGTGCATCTAATGGGGGGCTAGAAAAACTATCCCCTATGGAGGAGACTTTAATTTTATGTCTTTGTTCTGAGGGACAATATTGTCATCCCATGAGCCATTAGGGATGGACTGACCTAATGGTTCTGGAGGACTTCATACCATTATTAGTGGTTCAAGGACCGCTGATGGCCATATGTGGCCCGATCTTACATTTGTCTCTACTACCGGCGTATACAACCACCCCCACAATGTTGAAGGTAAGGAGATGTAGGATGAGGTGTCCCCTACACCATATCACACTATCTCGAAGGAAGCTCTATGAAATTTAAAAAAATGGATCGATGGATGAGTGGGACCAATGCCATGGAAGAAACATCATAGAGGACTGGCCCTAGGCCAATATGGTATTTGGAAACTATGATTATTTTTTGGTCCGAACTGAGGAGAGAGTACTTTCATGAAGATACATGGGCTTCTCAATTTTATATCTACCAGCCAAAGAGTTTCCTATTAGAGAAATTGAGTAGATGGTAACCATTGACTAACACCTTCCATATTCATCACAGGGAAGTTGACATCAGTCTCTAGGAAATCCAAAATATTTCCAGGATTCCCATTCGAGGGGCTATGTATGATGATTCCCTCCCTGAAGAGAATGTGTGGATAGTTGCGAAGTAGTTTCCAAGGATGGAAAAATCACCGATGGACTTGGTGTTGGCTGAAGATAGGCAATTAATAAGAGACATGAAATTCATGTTGTGGTTTAGGATTATTCTAAATTTCCCGTTAGATAGGAGGTTCCTAATGAGGCCTCCCTATTTCCCAAAGGGGGCCCAGCATAGAAAATGGAACTCATAATAGAAATTATTAGAGGAAAACTAGTGGAAGACATAGGGGTTTAACATCAACCCTATGTATCAACTGGTGGTTAGGTTGAATTTGATTATCTCATCACTCATATGTGGACATATGTTGTTAGTGTGAGACACATACATGGGAGTATGGCTGAGTACATTTATCCTGGAATCCATGATAGTGACTAGGTAGCGTGTAAACCAGAGGATCCCAATACTAGTGGTGCTATAAAAGATATCGTGGAATATCTGTGAGGGGAGGAATATTCTATGGATATTCAGGCAATTCCATTTTTTTTATTACTGGGTGGTGGAAAACGTATGGGTTTATGAGTACCCGAACTTGATTTCTCTTCCAGGGACAAACATTCATCCCTCTATCCTGAATGTAGTGGGAATATTTCAAGACAATATGATCCCAAAAGCATGTTGATCATCATCTGGAATGCAGATGAGTTTGTATTCAACCCATTTCCACTACCCATAGGGGATTTCACAAAAAATGGTCGAGATACCTATTAGAATCAATCATACCTTATGGATTTTATGGGCAGAGTTTTGGTGGTGCTAGTGGAACGTGATCCCATCTGCAATCCGTACACCCTAAACCATTTTTTGAGGAAATTTTGGTGATTCCATAGGTTGACATGGAAGGTTTATCTGGGGGTGCATCATGAGGAGAACCCTCGTGTAATGAGGCAGATGTAGCTCATGTTCACTTGGGAGGATGGAAGAAAGCGAAATGAGCTACCTCCGGCCGATATGGAATTCGTGATGGTGAATGAATATGCAAAGAGATGGATGTCGGCCATCCTAGGGGATATTTTGAAGTACAAATCCATTTGGGTCAATGAAGGAGAGTCTCAAATAAACAGAGTCCAGGGCCAAATAAAGACATGAGTATATGTTGGTGGAAGTGCGTTGCCATAGGCGAGGAAGGCTTTATCAAAGCCTACACCAAGTTTTGAGAAATCAGTAGTGGCAGGACCAGTAGCCCCAACTACATAGGGTCAGGAAGGGATGAGGGTTACCATAGGGTTTCGTAGGATTCCTACTCAAGCTCTTGGGAAGCGGAAATTCCACATAAACATTCCTATGTATGATGTTTTTTCGAAGGCTTGAGAAAATTGGCAGGTCAACTAACAATTCCTCAGTCCTATCCATATTTGTGTTCATATCAACCACCAAGTAATGGACCTTTCAGATATTAGTCATGCTAAGGGAGATTTATGATTTTATGGGATGAAGGGGGGTGGTATGTCACTGAGAATAACTACTATGCCCATTCCTGGAGTGGTCCGCATCAAATGATGATCTGCGTGAATGTACTACTAAGTTAGACTGTCTGGCCTCAAATATTGGCTTCAAGGATGAGGGATATATTCCCTTTAATCAAGGACTCAGATAGATCTGGGTATATGAGGCTGATGGGCGATGTCCTTCATAGGAATGTGAATTCGAGACTTCATTTTCGGAAGATTTCTCCATATTTATCGAGGTAACCTCCTGAAAGTTCGACTGCACCATGATTTTATCGGAATCACCCTATCTTCTCAACTAAATTTTTTTTATCATTATAAGAGACTAATGGATGATTTTCCCACCCTCACGCCTATGGATGTGGCCTCAGTATCTGCATCTGAGTAAATGGTTATTGTAAAGTTGAGCCGGGATGCAGTGACCAACATATCCATTCAAGAGTCCTCAGAGTTCCCAAACATATATGTGGGGAACTTCCTAGGAAACCATGGATGGGGACCCAAGAATAGAAGAAATCCTTCGAACTTCATAAGCCTTATTTCTCACAGAGTCCCTAGTTATAGTCTGTTGAACCAAACACTGACATTTTAATCTATGTTCTAAACAGTTTATCAAATTTTGTGGACTATAATGGTGAGAGAAACTAGGCATCCTAAAGCTCCCCTCTCAAGTGGGGTACCGATTATAGTGAAATCGGATGTTCGGTTCAGCTAATCTATAGTGACCAAAGATGCAGCTGGAGCCATTGGTGAGGAAGAACCAAATTATGTGGATGTTGATCCCGATTATGAAGATCACCCCTAAGATGTAGATCCTATGGCTCCTATCAATGCAGAACCCCAAATTCCTATCAGAACACCCAAAGAAGACCCCAGCGCTGAGTTTTTGGATATATTCTTAGAGTACGACCCTACCATCCAAAAAAATCAAGATGAGACTCTTTCTGATGAAGAGGATAGCAAGGTTTCCCCCCACCAGAAATGGAAGTTGATCATGTGAATTATTAGGGAGACCCCGCATGAAAAATGGATAAACCATATTGGGAGTCTTCATTCTCAGCTACACAAACAATGCACTAGAGGAGTGTATTCTTATTGTCCAAACATTCATTCCAAACTATATGGTAGATAATGTACAAGAACATAACGGTGGTATTGATGTGGGTTGATAGCATTGGAATTGTTTCCACATAAAGAGACTCATGGAGGATAATCATTATATCCAATGATTGAGGGAGTAGGAGAACAAGAATTTTGCATTCATTGGTGCACAAACAGAACACATATCATGACTACAGGCCCAACTAGAAAAGGATGAGGAATTGATGAGTTGAACTTCTTAATAGATGGCTATTATACGAGAGGACCAGGATCAGGCCCAGATCTAGGATGATAAACTATGCACCATTTTCATCAAGGAGGACCAGGAGCATCACATGTGACATCAAATATTGGATTCTACAATCTAGATAGTGGTGGAGTATTGGCACTCTAAATATGGGGTCAATCCCACTATTGGAGTGGATAATACAAAATAATTGTTATATGTGTGACCATATAAACATACTTTCAGGCTTTTCTTGTTTATGTTGTTTTCATGGATGAATTTTGTTGTCTGTTTGGATTGTTAAATTTCTATCATATCTATGAAATATACATCAATCAATCCCTAAACTCACGTGGTTCATTATTGATGGGAGAAAAAAGAGATAACCACATTTTTATTCTATTTAAATATGATAGTTCCAACCAATCTCTATGAATCCGAGCTCTGAACAACCACTTCGGGTTTCTAGGAAGAACATGGGATCATGGTAATAGAAAAATACTCTCCAAATAGCCAACATTCCCTCTCCTAATATGATCCAGTGCACAAGCATGATAATTAAAGGTGTGTTCAAAAAAATATAAAAAAGGGGGAACAAATAATGTGAAATGTGATACTAGTAATTTTGAACGCTATAGGGATGACATAAACTGAAGGATAACTGTTATCCTTGTTGGAAACACAGTATACCTATTATGATATCTTGAAATGTAGACAACAGATGATGGTTGACCACTGAACATGTTAAAATCCTATGACCTGACTCGAAATTTCATCCATAGTTTTCCGGAATGTTGGAGCAGCACAATAGGTCCATCATAGTCCAAGCATCCATACTGTTAGTTAGTTATTTTAGGAGTGAAAGATGATGAGGATCCAAATAAAAGGAATGAAAAGTGTGGAGGGTTGCATGATGGTTTGTTCTAATGGATTACAACACTTTTGAAATTATTCCACTATGATGAAAACATATTTGGTGAGCACATCGGTCTGATCGGGGATCGTACTCATTTCCTGAAAGGATTTCCCTGGAGAGGACCTAGAGTGGCCTGTAGTATTAAGTTATGAAAATGAGGTTGATAGACACATAGATTATCATATTATGGTGAGGTTAGAGGCAATTAGTGGTCTAGAAAGGGGGACAAGGACACAAAGGTTATATTATAGGGTTACAAGCATGTGGATTGATATAGGAACTAGTCATCTAGATGTCACTATGTATACTACAAGGGATGGAATCAATCCATATAGAGTTCTGAAAGACCTGTGTAGTTTAATGTCATGTGGTAAAGAGGAAATGGGGAAGGAATATATGAAGGGGAACATGATGCAGTAACTGTAAAACCTTCGTGAATGAAATCATAATGATGTTTGCACAACATCATGTTCCTCCAATAGAGTTATGAGGACAAGGGGATGAAAAGAATAGTTTTGGGGTCGGACCATAGGATAAATGCAATGGAATTCCTATGTATCCCATGAGGATGAGAATCAGGCTATAAATTGTTTTAAAAGAGTAGTGTGGTGTGAGACCAAAACTGGTGAGGGAAAATCACTCTGATGGTGAAGTTGAAGCATACCATAATAATCATTGGTCATATGGAACTTATCTGGGGTAGAATCATAGTTTTATGTTATTCATTGAGGACATGGTTACCTAGAAATGAATTGTATAGTGCGTACATATCCCGATGTGAATGAGGACCATATGATTCCAAACCACACCATGTGTTCCTAGTTGGATTCAATAAAGCATTGACCAGACATGGTCTAATGTGGGACTAGATCTGAGGGAAAGTGCTTAGGCATTACTATGTTTCCCATTAGGATGAGAATCAATCCATACGTAGTCCTAAAAGACCCATGTAGTTTAACATCATATGGTTGGATGAAGATTGAATGGGGGGATCTGAAAGGGGGAGTGTGCGGTGTGGATGTTATTGACTTGACGTGAATGAGGACCAAAGCATCCCATACACCACCATGTAATCCATGGTGAAATCATTGTTCGAGAGACTGAATATGGAGAAATGTGGGTTGGGCCAGATAAAAAATGTCTATGCATTCCAACACACCCCATTATGATGGGAATAAATCCACATGTAGTTCTGAGAGTGCAGTTTAACGTCACATGGGATGAAAGGCATATGTGGTTCGGCTGCATGAGTACACATCCTACCAAAACCACAAATCCCATGTGAGTCATCCCAAATGTAGGAAACAAGGAGTAATGATGTGATTATATTTTTATATTGAAGCAAACATTAGGGGCAACATAATTATGCATGAATGATGTCCTAATAATACTGACATTCTGACTGAACGCACATAGATGCACTGAGGGGTAAAATTGAGTGTGTTGGAATTCCACATAAACATATTGAAGTGGAAATATGTGATTCATGGTGCATGAGATCGGGATTGCAAAAATGGTGGCCTCATGATGGTGGATATCTGTTGACCATATATGAAACACATCATCAGCATCGCGTTAGCCACACTTGAGGATTGACAAATGAGGGTCGACCACTAATCAAGTTTGAAACACGGGACCTATCATAAAATTTCATCTAACTACTTTTGGGGCATTGGATAGATATGGTAGGTGAGACGGTATGGCATGAGACCATTATGTAAAGGGATTCCCTTTAGTCATAGAAGATGATGGATGTTCAAATAAAGGGATCATGAAGCATGGACACGAAATGGGAGAATGTCCATTTGGAATCCAACTTTTTGGGATATATTCTATGAACATTTTCAGTATTCCAATGAGATGTTTACGATAGAGGGTGATGAATCCAAATCTAAATACATGTGTCTAGGAGATGAAAACACTTATTTTAAGGTAATATAGTGGGCTATCGAAAGGGAACATGGTCTATTAGATTTTGTGCATCGTGGGGAAGTAGAAAAACCTAATGTGGATGAGAACCAAATAGGAATTCTATATTATGACACATTCCTGATAAAAAACTCACACATAGTTTAATGTCATGATTCTTGGACTAGGGTGTGATGTATGACTTCATTCATGTAGAAGAATGAAGGATTTCTAGTAACTGTTGCGGGACACAAAAACTAAATGTCTGGGGGTTCTTATGTGTCCCCTGAGGAAGGGAATCCAGTAATTTGTAGTTCTCATGGTAAGATCCTAGTCTATGTTCATAGAACTAAGACCAGGCTAGGAATATACAAGGGATTCACATGGTGAAATGTTTTCAAAACACATTGTGAATGAGAACAAAAGGAGTCTGAACAACCCCATGTGCTCCTGGGAGAATCCTTAGGTCAATAGACCAAAGGGAAAATATTGGGCTGCACCCAAACCAAAACACCCACGTGTTCCTATGTATCCCTTGGGGATAGGAATCAATCCATATATTTTTCTTCAATTATTCATGCAAGTTAACATTTTGTGGTATGGGAAAGTGAAGATCTCAGTTTATGGTCATAGAGCACAAATTGTAGAAGAAAAGAGGAATGTATCCATGATGGAGGCACATGCTGCAGCTGTTGAAAAACCCAACATGAATAAGGATAGTTGAATTCCATATCATACAATGTTCTCCCAAGGGAAACCATTGGTATATGGACCAATGATCAGTTTGGTTTGGTTCCATGAATAATTTCCTAGGCATTCCTACATATCCCCTAAGGATGGGAATCAAGCCATATATAGTTATGGAATGAATTGTGATGTTTGTCATCGTGTGACAAGGACATAAGAGAATGGAAGGAAGATCCATGAAGTGAAATACATGTAATGTCTTTCATAAACCCAGTGTGAATGAGGACCCATGATGTCCTCACCACACCACTTTCATCCGAGAGACTTTGGGATGAGCGGTCCAGAAAAAGGATTGGATTTGAGATACCTGGGGCTGGACCCAAAGATAAAATGTCTTGTAATTCCTATGTACCCTATGAGGACGGGAATCCAGAAACATATAGTTATGTAAAATGTCTTGCGGTTTAATTCCGTGAGACAAGGATAAAAATTGGAGAGACTAGCACTTAAGGGAGAGTACGTGGTGCTGCTATTATTGACCTGACGTGAATGAGGATATAATAACACATAGGCCACACCACGCAATCATATAAGAGTTAGGTCCAAAAGGATGAATAGAATTGAAAATTAGTGGATCATGATCTTGACCCAAAGAAGATATTTCGGGGTGTTTCTACATATCAAATAAGGATGGGAATCAATCCGTATGTAGTTCTAGAAATTCTTACAGTGTGACATCATGCGATAAAGATGAGGGGGGTATTTTTGTACGGTCATAGATCTTGTATAGAATGAAGTGATATTCTTCCAAGTGGGCGTAAACATTGCCCATTTCCCCAATCTCATGTGAAATTTTCACTATATTGGAAACAAGGGTAGATAATACCATTGAAACATGTGGAATCCCGAGAAAGGGGAAATAGGGAAGAGCCTCAAATGACACCAGTCCATTAATTTGTCCTCTTAACATGCAAACACACACAGAGGGATATCACCAAGAGTGTCAAAATTCCACCTTGAAATGATGGATTGGAAAGTGATTTGAATCACACAAAAACATTTATGGATTAATGGGCATGACATAATGATGGAGGATAACTATTGATCATATTTAAATCACACCATCCATATCATGTGACCTGAAATTGGAGAAAACAAATGAACATCGACCAATGATCATATTCAAAACATGAGACTTGTGACAAACGTTCATTCAAAATCCTCAGGGATATTGGCCAAAGATATTAGTAGAGCATTGAGTCCTAGAATCCATGCTATTTAGGGATCCTTTTGTATGTGAATGTTGATGAAAACCCAATTAAATGGAAATGTGAAGCATAGAAATGGATGAAAACATCTCCATGTAGAACCCAAAACACTAAGTCCCAAACAACTATGCATCTAGGCACATTTTATAATTAAAATAGAGGGTCGGGGGGCCGAATATGAGTGTAGATGAGTTGAAGAGATGAGTAGAAGAAAAGGGTATGGAGAGCTCTCAAGAGAGAGGTAAGTGACGTGGATTTTGGAAACCTAACATGGATGAGGACATAATCTGACACCACACTACATACCACCCTAGGAGGTCTTAGGACAACTAGAGAGAAGGATGATAAGGTTTATAGGAAACAGTGTTGGTCTTCAAGAAGAAATGTCCAGGCATTCCTATATATACCATGATAATGGGAATCAAGCCATACATAGTTTGGAAGTTCATTGTAGTTTATCATCATAAAAAAATTCATGGGGAATTGGTATCTCGATGATGAATGTGTATGGCATGGAGAAAAACCCAATGTGAATGAGGACATAAACCCACATATGACACACCATTCAGATTTCCAGGAGAGAACTCATGTCAAGCGGCTGAGAGAAAGAATAGATAAACCCGAGATGGACCCAAAAACGAAATATTCAGGCATTCCTACATATCCCATGATGATGGGAATCATCTTATACATAGTTATAGAGATGTGGTGTAATTAAAATTCATGTGAAATTTATGTGGTAGATCATATTTTTTGGTCATAGATCTTGGACTATAGATGCCTAGTTTAATGTTGTGTGAGTGGGACAGAAAGGCAGAAAAGATGAGTCATTGCACCCGTCATTTGGGAGACAACAAAATTAATATAATGATGGGAATAATTAATGGCCATTTTCACAAAATATTATCCACATAATGTGACTGGAAATAGGAATAAACAATTGAGAATCAACCGCTGAACATTTTAATATTGCAGGATTGGTGTCAAATTTTCGTTCGAGTTCCTCTAGGACATTGGGCCAAAATGGCTGGTGAGCTCTGGTGGTGTAAAACCAAGCCTCTAGGGGGTCCTTTTGGATGTTAAATATTAATGAAACACAAATAGAGGGACATGTGAACCATGGTTGTACCCATGCAATTTAACGTCTTCTTATAAGGAAAGGGGATTAAGGAGGGGTGTCACAAGGGGATGTGTGTGGCATGGAAAAAATAACCCAATGTGAATGAGGATGCAAAGCTCATAACAGACCTCACTATACATAGTGAGAGCTTGTGCTAGGGGGTTAGAAAGGTTTGGGATGTGATACTGGGAAAATGATAAAAATTCTCAGTGTTCATATGTATACCATGTGGATGGTAATCAAGACACTCATATTTCTGAAATGTCATATAGTTTAAAGTCATATAGCATGGACATAGGAGACCTTAGTTTAATATCATATGTCTCAAACCATTTTTTAGTTTATCATCATGAAATAATAGGGTGGTGGTTTAACATCCCCCAAGACGAGTCTATATAGTTTGACATCATCCAGGACAGTAATATAGTTTAACGTCATGTAGGATGAGTGTTGGGTAGTTTTACATCCTTCATCCTAGATGGATCGTAAAGATTAACAATGTGTTGGAAAGAAGGATTAGTTTAAATTCTTGTAGGGATGTGAAGATAAATATTGCTTTAGGATTTTAGAATTTTTAGGAGGAGTAATATGATCACCATCCATGGTGACCAGGGTGTATGTACCATTTGGTTAATTATTGTGAATGATATAAGGCCCCTCCAATTTTGGCCCCAATATTGGTGGTTTTCTTCCGAGTAGCATTGCTGTTATCATGGAAAAACCATGTAACATTGTAATAATGTGAAGAGGTGAGCCTTCTTATTGATAGCTCTGTGTCACGGGACTTGGCGGGGGGCTGGGGTGCCGCATGGGCGAACTGCTGTGCTGAGATGCTCAGCCCGTGACATCTGGCTATCTTGTAGTCATTCATTTCTAGACTGTGAAAGGCACAAAGCCTATTCCCATCAAGCGCATCTTGTTCAGAAAGACATATTTTAGCTACTTTTTTAGGTTACTTATGATTGTTGATCACTATACATAATGAAGGTAACTGAATTTCGATGGGATGGACTTCCTGTATTCCGTACACCATGGAATATGGGGTTACTAGAGTGGAATTACGACTCATCATCTGATAATCCAAGAGAGTGTTGGGGAGTTTTTTCAGCTAACTCTTCTTGTTCTAACCAACAACACTCTATATAATCTTAGATATTGTTTTTCTAAACTCCTTGATCTACCAATTTTCCTGAGCATGATAGTGAGAGGTATTATTAGAAAAGAGATCATGCTTGGAGTATTATTTCTCATGTTTGGATCCTCGGAAGTTGGTGTCATTATCGATGAGGATGTCATGATGGAATTAAAATCGGTATATGATATTGGAGATCACAAACACAATGATAGAATGGGCCTAGACTAACTTGAGTAGAACTGCCCCTACCCACTTGGAAAAAAACACAAAGCTGTCAGGATTAACCTTCACTAGTGAGGTGTCACTGGTGGATATGGTCCCATGACAATGAGTACCCATACCACAAATGGACAAGAATACTTTATAGTGTGGACATGTTCTAGTGGATGATGCAAGAAATTTCCATGGATTTTCCATGCATGTCACCTCTTGGAAAACTCAATACATTGACTGATCATAGTGGTCTAGAAATACCCCAATATTTGGATTGGATGAGAGAGTTTTAGCCATATCTAATGAGCCCCACATGAACCAGCATGACCATTCTATATGAATTGAGAAATATCACATCTTGAAATACAATAGAGGAGAATCCTAGCAAACCCACGTTTGTAGATGATCTGCTCAAGACTGGGACCACTCTGGAGTGTGTACTGCACTACTCAATGTCAGATTCACTCACGCTTGGCGCAATCTTCTTGGAGATTACTATTTTAGAGAAACTTGATAAATGGGGTCCTCCAGTCAGGAGTCACATTCAATACCACAAAAGGGGGGCCTTGAGTTCCCAATGGAGAGGTACCGGCTGTAAGGTGTCTTACATGTGGTATATCATCATCATCCTGAGTGAAAGGAATGATTCCTCTTCAATGCGCCACATGCATAATCAAATCATCCTGTTCATGATCAGCAAGATATGCGTCCAATATTGACAAGGCATCATCTTTTTCGTTCTGTGAATTTGAGACATGAATAACTTCTTGTCGAGAAGGTAACATGGATATCAGCTGGTGGGTCTGCTCTAACAATGGTATGAGCTTCAGCTTCGTGATGATGTAGTCAGCGTTGATCTACATGATAACTAGTTTGGAGTACCATTTCCCTTGTAGTTTGGGAACATCAATCTTGAGGGCTATATTGAGACCAATGATCAGAGCCTGGTACACTTCCTTGTGTTTGTATAACCTTTTGTGAATAGGAACGAATAGGGCATGATAGCATGTGAATGCGTAATGAGGAAGATACCATACCAGCTCTGTTGAGTCTATGATCTTTAAGTCTTCTTCTATGGAGGATTCATGAAGAACCATCAATGTCAATTTTCTAACACGGAATGGAATGATCTATCAAAAGGATTTCCTATTCTAGAAAATCAGGATATAGATAATACTCTATGGGTATTGGATGGGTGATTAGGATGTCCTTAAATTCTTATATTGTGATATCCATTAGGGGGGAAAATTTGATGGTGAACTATTGGGGGATCACTACCCACTGAGCTAGATGACCTACCAACATAAGGAAGTTCATAATGTACATTATCAAATCTAATAGGGACACTAGTGATATCTCATAGTGCTCACACTAATGTTTCAATTTATGCACTCTGAATAGTAGTGTGAGGCATCTCTTCTCGACCAAAGATTATATGGTCTCCGTATTGAGGATCATGAGGCTGAGATTGTATAAACTATTCTATGTTCCAAAATTATTATCATGGGAGATAAGTGCACTAAGATATCATTCCAGAGTATTCACATTAAATACAAGTGGCTTTTCGAGAATAGGTTGCATCAGAACCAGATGCCTTAGCAGGTACTGCTTGATTTCTTAAAAATTAGTCTAAAACTCATCATCCCACTAATAACTAGATCCTTTCTTCATTAGTCGGTAAAAGGTCTTACACTTCCCAGCCAAGTTTGCGATGAATCGCCATATGTAGGCTATGTGGCCTTGAAAGCCTCAGAGCTCCAGAATGTTTCTCAGAGGAGACATCTGACTAATGGCATTGATCTTTTCATAATCAATCTCAATATCTCCCTTATCTAAAAACAATGCTCATAAACTTTTTGAAGGTGACCCTAAAGTCTCTCTTCAAGGGGTTCATATTCATAAGTTGGGAACTAAGGAATCCAAACACTTTTTCATGATCTTTGAGACGGTCCTAAAGTTGTAGAGACATAACTACCAGATCTTCCATGTATAATTACACCATTTTCAATGGGATTGGATTGAATATGTGATGTATGACACACTGATAGGTTGAACCTGCATTCTATAGACCAAAGGGAATTACCTAGTATCAGAATGTACCTTGTGGTGCCCTGAGGTTATAGACTCTTCATTCTCTAAATCCATTCACATTTTATTATTCCTTGAATAGTCAGCCATGGAAGAGATACCATGGATCCCAATGATGGAATCAATCAACAGTTTTGTCGTAGGAAGGGGAAATTCATCCTTCAGATAGTGATAGTTGAGATCACATATGTTGACATAGACTCAGATCTATCTATTATTCTTCCTAAAGGGAAAAATGTTATCTAACCATCAGGGTCAATGACTTCAATTATGATGTTGTATTGAATGAGCTTATTAACCTCAGCCTCGAGCATGGCACTATGATAAGGGTGTGTCTTTATGTGAGGTTGTTTGAACCAAAGATGATTTGCTGGAAGACCTAAATAGTGTATGGTGACTTGAGGACATAGCCCTAGTATATTTTGAAAACCCCAAAAGAATAAATCACGATGATACTTCAGGAAATCCATGTATCGTTTTTTCACTTTGACAGGAATATTAGTTCTTATCAATATTGGATTCAGATCTGTCCCATTATCGAGGTCCACCTATTCCAATTCATCAACCATGGTTGAGATTCCCTCTTCAAATGCTGGATGAACATCCTCCAAATCCCCTTATAGATCCATGGATGGGTGATCATTGACAAGAGGGGATTAATCCAAGTCTTTAGATCCTAAAGGGAAACTGGCGCCTGCCTGGTTGGTAGTGGTAACCTCACCGGAGAGCTCTTAAACTGCTGAAACCATGGTGACAAAAGATTTTGACCTGATATCATCTATACATTGACCCAATGGTCCATGTTTGATGATATAAAAGCAATATTGGTGTGTATTATTGAGTCATTTTATCACAACCTGATGAAACAAGCAACAATGACGTATTCTCGTTACCATGGAGAGGACATCCTGATACCTTATGGGATTAGGGGGCTCTAGGAGCACCTGATATTGATTGGTATAGAAATAAAAAGTGATCTTCTAATGTTCCATGGACTTGGTAATGATCCATCCTTTCATTCCTAAGACAATGAGGCATTGTACTATGTCTGGGGTCATGGCCTCCAATCAGTGGATCGAAAAAATGTAGGCATCAGCCAGGTCTATCCACGGGTCGGTTGTGGTCGTAGCATGTTAAACCTCATTATCCTAAATCTTATTTTTCATTCTCTTATAATAGTTGAAATCTAGTTACAAGGATTTAGATTAGGAAAATGGAGATGCATCACCTTGGATTATTCCCACTCGACCATTGAGGGAGTAATTAAGTCATTGGTGATATGAATAAGAGGCCACCGCATGCAGGGGGATCCAAGTCCTACCCATCATCACGTTAAAAGAGGTGAATTGTGAGACAACCATGAACTCAGTGCTACAAACTAGGCCACCAAATTGGTTCTTCGGGAAAAAAATTTCAATTAGTGTCTACTCCATCTTATCATAACCTTGAATGTTTATGTTATAGGGAACCAGATCATCCTCGTACAGTGCCTTCATTTGGAGTGTCCGGGTCCGGAAAATGTTGATCCCAAAGCCCATGTCAATAAGACACCGATGAACCTCCACACCATTGAAATGTCCCATGATGTTTAATGGGAGGATGTTCTTCTATATGGGAGAACCATTATCTTCTATTGAGACATTGATAATGGGCTGACAGTATGCATTCTCGAATGCCTCAGCATGGAAGGCTTCTACGTCTACTACCTCTTCTTCAAACAAGAGGGGGATTCTTAAAGCCTTCACAATGTATTCATGCATATCCACTATTAAGAGAAGTTCCTCAATGATATGTATATTTATATGAATTTTGGAAAGATAATTTAGAATATTGTACATCCATTCTAGGTGTGAACATCTGCTAACAAGAGGTGGCTATGTTGTAGGAGGCATGTCGGGATATCCTAGTTGAATCAGCAGTTGGATGGTGGTGGGAATGTCCTAACGCTCACTAGTAGAAATTCTTGGAGAAACTATCTGATGAGGTCCATATGACTAAAACCAATCCAAAACAGAATGTGTCTGATCGTAGCATGGTTGTGGTGCCTCTTCCTAATCAAGGAATTCAAACGTTCGTGGAGGTGGATCTAATGAAATAATATAAGAAGGTTGGGCATGATGAGAACTATGTTAGGCCTACTTTTTGGTCTTTGTATCATGCTCGAATTGGATGGAAGTGTTGACCCTAGCATTCTGGCGACTCAAATAACCCCAAATTAATCGATGCTAGCATTGTCTTAGGACGGTTGGAGTATGTTTTTGAACCTCTTCATCATTGAGAATCATGTAGGGGTATACCATCCCCACAGTGTTAAATGTATCATACCATTGATCCCTTTTTGAGGATTCGACCATCATTGGGTGAATTCTAGGGTTAATCACCATCTACAGGGGCATGAAATCTTTGAGAGTATGAGATGATTATGGGATTGGAAAAGGAATTTTCTTTCCCCTATGTCATTGATTCTTGCTCTTCTTGGAAGTGTAGAAATTAGTGTTGACTTAGAAGTTGTGGCTATAGGTAACATGATGACTTCTGATGTTTTTGGTATGTTCAAATGTGCACGAATAATACCACGAGAAAAGTCAACTACCATGCAGGCCATCCAGATGCCATATTTTTGAGATCCATAGTTTAAAAACTATTATCACTCACCTTCTCTATCACAATTGGTCTTCATAAACACACATCCCACCTGTGTTAGGGATGTAACTAACCTAACTATGTTATTAACGACCTTGTCTTGGATCTAGTCTTTAAACACATATTCCATATTGAGGGTGTGACCCAGTATCCGGTGATGGGGGCAGTAATTGGGGTGATCAGTGATATCATCCTCTTCGGGCGTCCTTCATTCCAAAAACCATATGCTTCCCTAGTTCAGGTAACATAAGAAATAACGATTACATGATCCTCGTTAAATGAGTATGTCATGTTCCATCTATCTGGGAAGGGGGATACAAGATCTATCCCAAATGAGGGGCTGGTTCAGCCTATAAAATAGGAGGAACATAATTATCTCTCCAAGATGGAAGTGGTTCATTACATGGGGGGAACCTTCCAATTCTATGGTGGGTTCTACTAGGACAAAGTCTATACCTAAGTTAGTGGGCCTTGGTGAGGATTTGGAGTAGGTTCCAATTGTAATAACTCTAATTTCAAGGGAGAATCTATTTGTGCTACACAGTAGGCTTGGCCTTATCGATACTTCTTGCATGAACTACAAGTGGCACTGGATATGCCCATATGGTTTTATACAAGGATTATTCTAGATTCTTGGATTTTTTGGATAAATCTCAAAATACACCTAGGTAGTTTTGACAGATTAGAGAAGCTACTAGTTCAGTTTTGACACTCCCAACACACATTTTTATCAGTTGTTCTTGAGTAAGCAGCATATCAAGGGAGTATGTGAGGCCCATCCACCTAGAAACAATGTCTTCAATGCATTATTCTATCCTCTTCATGAATTTAAAGAGGGTATAAATACTCATCTTATGGGTGGTGAAATTGAACTGGTAAAGAAAATGCCAAGGAAGGAACTCCCAACTAATTGTTAGCTGATGGGAAACTGGTTCTACAAGAAAAATGTCGGCACTTCCAGAGCATCTACGATGCACTTGAGTTTGGGAGCCTCCAACTATTCTGTAAGTCCTGTCATAGGTCCACACCTTGAAATAAAGTGGGTCATATGTTGCAGTGGGTAGCCCGTCCAATTAAAGGGGGAGAACGCAGGACTTCCAAAACCCGATGGTGATGGCATATCATCCACCAATGCTTGATATGGAATCCCATTAGGTGGAATTTCCACCTGTTGTGTCTCTAGGGCCTCGAGGATAGAAATGATAGTGTCCATTGTATTATCCTGGTATGGATCCCTATCATGATGAGGTTCTATGACCACCAGTGAGTGGGTAGTTTCTTCAAATTGATAAGTAGATCTATTGGCTTGTGGGTTGATTTATAGGGCTACAAGAGGGGTGACCTATAGAGAAAATAGGGGATCCTGAGTTGGGACCCGAGGAGGGTTATCACACAAATCAGGTGGATTTGGTGACACATATTGTTCCCTTTTTATTTAACCTCCGACATCAACCATGCCAATATGGTTAGGATGGTCAAGGTCACCCAGAGGCTACTCATTGGAGGGAGTCTATACCTGCCCCTAGTTCCCCAAACGAGGATTACAATAGGATGGTCACAATTCTATATAATTTTCAATGAGAAGTCCATCAACCATCTATTTATGTTACATGAGTTGTTGATGCAACATATCATTTTTGGGTTCATCTTTAATATTTTTCACTAAGCTAGATAGGTGAGAGGGTTTGATATCCCAAGTGTTCTCTTTACTGTTATTGAGGTCTTGACCGAAGGATAATGATTTAAAAGTTGCAAGAAGGCCCAGAAAATATCTTTTCTGGAGAGTAACCTAGTATAAAGGATCAAATTGGTGTGGAAACACCTAGGGGTATGTTCTCTTCAAGGACCCCCAGCTCGGCCTCTTCCTCTGATAGGTCAACCGTGCTAATTTCAACTATACCTGAAGTCATATCCTCTATATCACCTAGAAATTTAATGTATTTCCATATAGGAATAAAACAAAGGACATCATACTAACCTCAACACCAGATCTAATCATATGGGGGAGCTTCCTTAATAATTATTTGGAGCACTATTAGGATATGGATGCATCATTGTTGGAGGGTCTGATGATGACCAGGTGAGTCAGGGCGATTAGCCATAGGGAATGTAGCCAAGTCCACCATAAAACATTTCTTACCAATGTCTTAAAAGTATTACTTTCTCTGGGGGAATGCAACTCGCTGGTGAAGGACAGAGAAGTGTGTTTCTCAAAGAGTTTGGCAGAAACACATGTCCTCCTCCTATGTCAGACATTCCAGAATACTGAAACGTGCTGATTCAATGGGCCATAACATCTATGGGAACTCGTCCTTTGCAAGGATGTCCAATAATCTCCTCAGTTCAAACTTGTGATTCGGCCCTTTATTTCCCCATTCATGTACTGGAGGTGGTTGATGGACCTATAACGGAACTAAAGGGGACTATTGTGATGGTAGAATGGCCAGTGGAGATTACAGTGCATGAGCAGACAAGCTGTTACATCTTTGGTTGTCTTCGGATGAAATCACCGATTTCTCCACCACATCGTTGTATGACAGACTAATGACCACTACTTCCCACACTGGTTATGCGTTACTTCATTGTGGGACATGCTGTTTCTCATCCTCTATTGGTCTCTATAACAACACACTTTGATCTCTGGTTGAGTTAGAGAATAATCATGTTGACAATAAGTAGGATTGTATGGCCAATTCCTAAAAAAAGGCCAAATCATACTCCACCCTGATGTATCTTCATATGGATGTATTAATCTAGTGGACGTCACTTTTTTTAAGGATGAGGCTTATACTACTTATTCATTCCCCGAACCATGACACAAAATATATGTTTGAGGGTTCCATCATGGATTCACCCTCTGTCTCAGAATCTAAAAATCAGATGAGATTAATCACAATCTAAAACTTCTTAGTATTCTTTCTTTTTGTATAAGAAAACCACCCTCCTAACAGGGGATGGTTCTTTAGGAGAGATTAGGTTTTCGACACAAGGAGGACCTATGGAAAAATTGGTAATGGGGTGGAGAAGAATTCTTCCTCGGTGAGTTGGGGTATGAGTATCACCCCGAAAAATGTAAAAAGGAACATGGTGAGGGCCATCGTGTCCACTGGTTGGCCTGTGTAATGGGGCTCCATGGGAAGTGCTAGAGCCGGTAGGACCTCCTCTAAAGTTCGTGGGAATATGGGAAGTGATTCCATGTTTGTTTCCAATGGTGGTGATGGTACGAGGGGGGCCTTAGTACCAGTCAAACTAAACATGGGGAAGATCTCTGTGTTGGATGCCAATGAAAAAGGGTAGACCTCCACTTCACTAATTACAGGGATGGGGAGGACCTTCATTGGATATGATAAGTAAATGGGAAAGAACTTCATACTGATGGTTGACTAGGAAATGAGGATCTTTACATTGGTGACCTATGATATGAGGTACGACTCCATACATGGGATCACAGGTGCATTGGAAACCTCCATGTTGGATGTCCGTGTGGTGGGGAGGGACTTTGCGCTGACTGGTGGTGGCATGGGATGTTCATACACACTGGGCGTGGGAGAATGGAGGGCCTTTTCTCTCATTGATGGTGGAACGAGGTGGACCTTCATGCTGGATTTTATAGTCGTGTGTCAGCCTGTGATGGGAACTACCTATTCCAGTGGCCAAGAAAGTCATCCCAACCATCCTATGGGGAACTTGGGGCCTCAATACGGTCTGCTGTATAAGTTCCACTATTTAGTGTAAATGGTACATGGATATTATGTGTTGGTAGTGGAAGATGAAAGTGTATCTGTTGAAAATGACACCCCTAGTGGGCTTCCTCCTCAGCATGCACCCTACGTTTGATTCTGGTTAACTGGATGGGGGTTGGTGGTGTATGTGTGCAACTCACCTACACTTCAGCCTATGGGACTAGGTGTTGGCACTGAGGTGGCCTGGTGGGATCCCTCCTTGGCGGGCCCCATGATAAGATCATAGCAAGGCTAGCCCATACATCCCTTAACTCAGTGAAATAAGGGAGTGAGTCTTCAATGAGTTTCTCAGAGAGACGCCAAAAATAGTTTTAGGATGGAGTGGGGAGAAATGGGTCTCTCTTCAAACCATGGGGGGAAATGGTGAGGTGAAAAATCCTCTAGGTCCTAATGGGACATATCCATAGTTGGGATAATCGCTTCTACCTCATACCGTTGGAAGATGGTGTTGATCACCCTCCTATAAATGCGTTTATATAGTGGGATAGGATGTGTGCACCAAACAGCTGTGGATGTGGAGGTCGTCATAGAATATATGGATACTCATGGAATTTATGCATTGGTGTTTCCCCAACACCTACATTGGTGGGTGGGTGGGGAATGGTTTCCTGACATGTCAACTTGGGTCCAACAAATAATGATGATTCAACCATTAGTGATGATAAGAGTAAAGTGGCGTCCAGTTCTCTGACACTATTCCATCTCCCATGATTGGTAAAATGGATCCATGATGACAATGTCACAGACTGGGATGCCCAATATGAAACTGCCCAAATCTATATTGATTTTCCCACCAGGTAAACTATCTTCATGGTGGGAATTGGTGCCAGATAACTAGATCCAGTGAGATGATTATATACTGATGTATGGAAGGCTACTAATCTCTACATTGAGGAGATGATTCATGTCGGGTTCAACATTTATATTTTTGTAGGGATTCTTCAGGTCACATGTTGTCTTGCTACAAAAAGCTGGAAACTCCCCTCCATTATCACATTAAAAGGGTAGGTAGCATCTGTTTCATATTCATGGATGTTTTCTAATTGATCAAAATGGGATGATGTGATGATGATCTCTCCTTCCCTAGATTCCTTGTCAAAATTGGTCACCTAGTTTGGGTCTTCCATAAATATTAAGACATTATTTAGGAAACTCTTCCCTGGTCCAATATCATTATGGAAATTAGATAATTACACAACATTTATCAATAAATTCCAAGGGTTTTTGATAGGGTAGAAACCTTATATCAGTGGAGTATCCATGTTTGACATCACTAGTGTTCTGGGATACTAAAACACTGATTCTCCTAGGTTTCTTCCCCTTATTATTGGGCTTCTTTAGGGAACAAAAGACCGAGGAATTCCATGATAAGTACAAGTAATTAAAGGCCATATGAATTTCCATGATTCTTTCCAAATATTTCTATGTTTAACAGAGGGTATGCCATGAGCTTAAGGCCTAATGGATATGCTATCTCCAAAGGCGGGTCATTCATGGTTTTCCAAAGGATTCCCATTTTTAACATGATGTATTCCACGAGATTAACACCTTTTGGATACGGAATGAGAGTGATTATAACATCCTATAGAGATGGATCATATTGGTACATCCATTGGATGGATCATCTTGAAGGTTTATGGGATGATGGACAAGAATTCCCAATGATGTAGGATCTGAGGTGGTGTGTCTGATAGAGGGTTCTAAAAAATGGACCAGAACACACAATAATGATATATCCAAGGTTTTTTGTCTCATATAAGTAAGATATCACACTGTGAAGGTATATTTGGACACCACTGAGGGTGGATCAGGGAATGGGAACCCGAAAATGGGGGAACACCAAGGTTTACCATAGGCAGAGATTGAACCCCAGGGAGGTCTGTTACATACCCTGTGTCGACGATAGGGATCGAAAGCCATATAGTTTTAAGTGGTGAGGAAGCTGGGTGTACACAAAGTAAAACAACATGGAGACATGATGGGGCTTTCACATTCTTACAGAACCATCACAAGTGGGATGCTTTTGGTTAAATGGTTATGGATTGTGTGGGGATTATGCATGGTCAGCTTCCCCAAAGAATGGCATGATATCACCGAGATGCGGTGGCTTATGTAGGAATCAGGATATATGATGAAAGGTTGAATGAAATGGATGAGTGGAATGAGATGGAACTGATGTAGAGATGATTTTGATGTTGGGATTGAACCTAATATTGGATTCCCATGTATCCCTATGCAGGGGAATCAGTGTCCACATAGTTTAGTGGGGAAATGAGTCACCTATGGAGGTGTCTCGTGATAATGGATGCACGTATGGGACCCAAAGGATATAGATACTAAAGGATGGGGAATGTCCATACTTATACTCAAAGACTCAAGGGAGAGACTAGGATGGTACATGGATGAAGAGATTGAACATCAGGAAGGCTTTTGACGTATCCCTATGGCAAGTAATCAATGTCCATGTTGTTCATGATGGGGAATGGAATCGGGGTGTGTGCACAGGATAGTTACCTGGAAACATGTTGGGGCATACGCGTGGTTAGTATCCCAATAAATGGTCTGATTCCACTAACAGAGAGACCAAATAAGTGGGTCCCAAAAAAGTGGACACTAATGTTTACCATTGTTTGGGGTTAAATCTCAAGTAGGATTACAATGTACCCTACATAGGAGCTAGGGATCAAAACCAACATTGATCTAAAGCATACAGTTTAGCTTCATGTGGGAAGAAAAGGTGCATATAGTTTAATTTCATGCTGGATGAGGCTGAACCAACATGAAGTGGTCAGGATTGATGGATGATAGTCTTGAACCACATAGAGGATTCCTATTTACCTTGATCAAGAAGGTAATGTATACAGATCCACATCGTTTGGTGGTGAGGGATGAGGCTTACACACTAAGGCGAACCAAAATTTTTTTACGGGTCGAATCTTACTCTAGGATCACATGATTTATGCATAGTGTGATAAACAAGAGTCAACAAATACTTGGAGATCGCATCTTGGAAGCTATGTCCATGAGGAATGGAAAGGGGATTATGCGTGGTTAGTGGACCAAGGACATAGAGATTGGGATGTACAACATGATGGATTCCTAATGTAGATAAATCCTAAAGTCATAGTGATGGCGTATTGAGAGTCACATTTCTCATATCTTCTCTGGTCTTTTCGCATAGAAGACGATTGTAGGGGAGAGGGTGATAACTATTACAGGAAATGAAAGGGGCTTACACCATGATAGTTTCCCTCCCTTTTGGATAGATTTTGTTCCATGAATGGAGGATCTTATTCCATGTAAGGAAGATCTCACTCCCATGGAGACTGTAGGGTGTGGAAAACATATGAGGCAGGGAAGCCAACATATGTTGCACATGGTGAGGCTACAGTTTAAGGTCACGTATTGGGGATAATGATGGTTGGTATTTTAACATCCTTCATCTCAAAGTATGGGGATTCACTCCTCACCCATAGGATATACATAACTAGTTAACTTTAACCATTGGTTATGGGATGGTACAAGTAATGTTTTATGGATACGGGGTTGTGGAGTTATCCCTTAAAGGGGCCACATTGGAGTTGCTATTTGGCGAAGCAATATCCATTAGTGTTCCTATGCAGAGAAGCATGAGGCAAAGCAGTGAAACACGAAGCACCCCCCAAGTGACATTAAATTCACTTTGTACAAACCTATAGGGTCATATAGAAGATGGGTATTTGAAGCAAACAGTTTCATTTGAAGGGACCTAGCGAAGATTCGGTGCTCCACAACATGGAGAGACTCTACGGAGGGGTAAGATTTATGAAGTGGAGTGGTATAGTCTGGGCATGGAGTATACATGCGTATGAGGAGTTCTTCATGAAGTGAATGTTCTTTCTCAATGTATGACTTCATGGAGCACAGGGGCATTGAAAATTGTGGAATTTTGATGCAATGTACTTCACAAAGCATAGTGATCCTTCCCTAGCATGGTGCTCACATGTTCATGGAAGTAAATTCATGATTCATGAATGATTCTGGGAATAACTTAGCACCCTTAGGGATATACTTCATTTGCAATGGTACATGGGCTTCATGAAGGGCATGCCTACATTAAGAGGGGATGAATATAAGAAATGGGAATGGTATTTTTCAATTATCAAATAACATAAAAAGTTAATTGTATCAATGATTCACAATGAAGAGGGTGATTTATTATTTGAGATCTATGAAGGGAAAAGGTCAGGGTATCCATCCATTGGGTTTTGGGAAATCTTGGAATTTATAGGAAAGATGATGTAAAAATCTCAATAGTCGCATCACAATAAAATTTGACCTCAAAATTTGAGGAAGATCCATCACGTTCCAAAGACTCAGGGAGCACTTTGTCACTCAATTCATGTCACTTGTAGAGGGTGTTGTACCCCTCTCTCTTGGATTTTAATGATCACAATCACTCTTATTTTGTTCTAACTTGTTTTAAAGTGTTTTTGTTGATAGGAAAAAGTTTGCCAAGGAGTTGGGACAAGAAGGACTGAAAGTAGACTCTCTAAGTCTACCGGCCAACCGGTGGATTCCCACCGGCCAGCCGGTGGTCTCTGGCAGTAGCAATGGTTTCTTTCCAGAGCCACCGGTCAGCCGGTGTGAGCTCCCCGGCCAGCCGATATTGTCACCAGCCGGCCGGTGGCTGACCACCGGCCGGCCGGTAGAACCGAGGCAGAGAGCTTGCTCTCTGTCTGGAGCACCGGCCGGCCGGTGGCTCAGGACCGGCCATCCGGTGGACCACCGGCCAGCTGGTGAGACACCACCGGCCAACCGGTGTGCCCAGTCAAACTAGCCATTGGGCTTTGACCAGACTTGTACTTTTGACTCCCAATGGCTCCGAAGGCCTCTCCAACGGCTCCGAAGACCCCCAACGGCCATTTGGATATTCCTCTCCTTTAAATAGAGGACTAGGAAGCCCCGGAAAAATGCCGTAGCCCACGGGAACATTTTTCGATCATTTGGTGAACCTCCGGTGCATTCCTTCAAGGCTCCCCACCTGCTCCAACTCACTTCCACAACCATGGAGCACCACCATAGAAGCTTTGGAGTTCTCTTCATCATCACCAATCAATCCATTGGCGCCCAAGACTTCTCCTCTTTACGGTTTTTATTGTTTTATCATTTTGAGCATTATTTTGAGTTTGTGCATACTAACCCTTCTTTCTCTCATCCTCCCTTTGTTTGGGTTTTCACACCTCCTTCAAGGTGTGAAGAGGTTAGTCAAGCCTTCCCTGTAAAAGGCTTGAGTCATAGGTGATCTAGACTTCACCTGTAAGAAGGCTAATGGGTTTCTTGCTACAACCAATAAAAAGCAAGCTGTAATAGGTTTCTAGGCTGCCTTAAAGTCTAGTGGATTTCTTGCTACAAACATTAAAAAGCAAGCTGTCCTATAAATATCTCAACAGTTGAGTTGGGAGCGGAGACGTAGGCATGGGTTTTAGGCCGAACTCCGTTATCAATTTTGTGTCTTGCCTCTTTTATTTCCACTGCGCTTTAACTTTTTCTTAAATTGTTAAACTTTTTTAAAAGGAAATTCACCCCCCCTCTTGCCATCACTCTCCGTCCAACAATTGGTATCAAAGGTAGTGTTTGTGTAATACCTTAACCAGTTTCAAATTCAAGATCCATTATGATGGCTTCATCTTCTTTCACCCCCGAAGGTTATTCATTGGGTCGTGCTCCTTTTTTTGATGGAACCGACTATACCTATTGGAAAACCCGCACATCTACTTTTCTTAGAAGTATAGTTTATCCTATTTATATAATTGTCATGCATGGTTACTCTCTCTCTTCTACCGATGAATCCAAATGGACTCAAGCCGATATTAAAAATTTCGAGCTTGATGGAAAAGCCATGAACGCTCTTCATTGTGGCCTTAATCGTAATGAATTCAATCGAGTTTCCACATGCACTTCATCTCATGAAATCTGGAAACTTTTGGAGGTTACCCATGAGGGGACCAACAAAGTTAAGGATACTCGATTGGATATGTACCGTCAAGATTTTGAGTCTTTTACCATGCATCCATCTGAAAATATTACTGATATGTTTACTCGATTTACTGATGTTTGTAATGGGAGAAAGTCTCTTGTAGATGATGTTTCTGCAGAGATGATGGTCAAGAAGATCCTTTGGATCTTTCCAAGTTCATGGGCACCGAAAGTCACGACAATTCAAGAAGCGATGAATTTAAAAGAAATGCCGGTCGAAGATCTCATCAGATCCCTCATGACCTACGAGATCACCATGAGGAGGCAAGCTGAAAAGGAAGGCAATCTCATCAAAACTCCAAAGAACATCGCCTTTAAAGTTCAAAAAGAAGAAATCTTCTCCTCCTCATCTTCTTCCTCTTCAAGCGGCGATTCCGAAATCGAGAACCTTGCCCGCAAGATGCACAAATTCATGAAGAAGAACAAAAAGAAGAAATCTCGCAAGGCTCGAAAGGAAGAACTCGACGAAAAATCCGAGCACGAGGTAATATGCTATGGGTGCGGCAAGAAAGGCCATTATAAGCCCGATTGCCCACTCCACAAGACAAGGTCCAAGAAAAAGGAAAAGAAAAAGGCATTCAAGGCCACTTGGAGTGATAGCTCCTCATCCTCCTCCTCCTCAAAAGACAACGGTAAAAAATGTCTAATGGCATTTCATGAGGTAACCTCTTTCAACTCCTCTTCCTCTTATTCTTCCAATTCATTCAATCATTTATTTTACGAGGATCTCCAACATGCGAGAGATCAATTGGAGGAAGGTTTTCACGAACTTTCTTCCAAATTTATTGCTTTAAAAAAGAAATTCAAAATTCTTTCTTCCGAAAAGGATCAACTTCTCAAAGAGAAGGAAGACTTGTCCCTCAAGATCCAAAACCTTCCCGATGTTAATTCTATGGAATCAACAATCAAGGATTTAATGAAATCCCTAGCTAAGTTCACCGAAGGTGAACATAACCTTTCGAAGCTCCTTGGTTCCCAATGCATATCTAGAACCACCCAAGGGCTTGGCTATTCCAAGCAAGCTTCCTCTTCCCATGCTCCTATTATTTTTGTAAGGGGGAGCTCCCAATATAAATTTTGCAACTATTGCAAAAAGATCGGGCACTTAATTTACGAGTGCGACTGCAAAAATGCCCGGTATGGAAGGCCCAAAACCATTTCCTTTAACGATGAATTTCATAGGAGAAGACCCGCCACGAGACAAGTTTGGATTGAAAAATCCCTTTTAGCGAGTCTCTCCGGACCAAAATTTTTCTCGGTTCTAAAATCCTCTCCCCGATGATTTGTTGTTTTTATTTAGGGGGAGTTAGGATCGTTTAAGCCTTTTTGCATTTTTCTTTCATAACTTTCAATTCAAAACATTCAATTCAAAACTTTCAATTTAAAACTTTCAATTCAAATTTCAAAAATTTCAATTGGTTTAAAAACTCTATCTTGTTTTTCAATCCTTTCCTTCAATCAAATTTTATGCCCCGTGCTATTTTGATAATCACAAAGGGGGAGATTTCCTTGGTTGATTGGGGGAGAAATATTTCTCTCATGCTTTGCTTTACTTTTCAATTTATCCTTTAAAGCATGCCTTTCATTTTAGTCTTTTTCATTGCTTGTTTTGGTGATTGTGATCATCAAAATAGGGGGAGATTGTTGTACCCCTCTCTCTTGGATTTTAAGGATCACAATCACTCTTATTTTGTTCTAACTTGTTTTCAAGTGTTTTTGTTGATAGGAAAAAGGTTTACAAGGAGTTGGGACAAGAAGGACTGAAAGTAGACTCTCTGAGTCTACCGGCCAACCGGTGGATTCCCACCGGCCAGCCGGTGGTCTCTGGCAGTAGCAATGGTTTCTGTCCAGAGCCACCGGTTAGCCGGTGTGAGCTACCCGGCCAGCCGGTATTGTCACCAGCCAGCCGGTGGCTGACCACCGGCCAACCGGTAGAACCTGGGCAGAGAGCTTGCTCTCTGTCTGGAGCACTGGCCAGCTCGTGGCTCAGGACCGGCCAGCCGGTGGACCACCGGCCAGCCGGTGTGCCCAGTCAAACTAGCCATTGGGCTTTGACCAGACTTGTACTTTTGACTCCCAACGGCTCCGAAGGCCTCTCCAACGGCTCCAAAGACCCCCAACGGCCATTTGGGTGTTCCTCTCCTATAAATAGAGGACTAGGAAGCCCTGGAAAAATGTAGTAGCCCATGGGAACATTTTTCGATCATTTGGCGAACCTCCAGCGCATTCCTTCAAGGATCCCCACCTGCTCCAACTCACTTCCACAACCAAGGAGCACCACCATAGAAGCTTGGGAGCGCTCTTCATCATCACCAATCAATCCATTGGCGCCCAAGAATTCTCCTCTTTACGGTTTTTATTGTTTTATCATTTTGAGCATTATTTTGAGTTTGTGCATACAAACCCTTCTTTCTCTCATCCTCCCTTTGTTTGGGTTTTCACACCACCTTCAAGGTGTGAAGAGGTTAGTCAAGCCTTCCCTGTAAAAGGCTTGAGTCATAGGTGAGCTAGCCTTCACCTGTAAGAAGGCTAGTGGGTTTCTTGCTACAACCAATAAAAACCAAGCTGTAATAGGTTTCTAGGATGCCTTAAAGTCTAGTGGGTTTCTTGCTACAACCATTAAAAAGCATGTTGTCGTATAAATCTCTCAACGGTTGAGTTGGGAGCGGAGACATAGGCTTGGGTTTTAGGCCGAACTTTGTTATCAATTTTGTGTCTTGCCTCTTTTATTTCCACTGCGCTTTAACTTTTTCTTAAATTGTTAAACTTTTTTAAAAGGCAATTCACCCCCCCCCCCCTCTTGCCATCACTCTCCGTCCAACAGAGGGATCTCTCCAATACATCATTGTTGTGGAGTTATCTATTAGTTACTGCACGATGGAAAAAAGATGCATATCAAGTGCATCGTAGTTGCAGAGTGCTCCGTTAGATACTCTAGGCAGGTACAAGTCTCTCTCTCAAGTGAATCATAGATGCAGAGTGCCCCATCAACTGCTACATGTCCGCTTCAGAGGAGGATTTATCTACTTCTTTATACCGATCCCATAACCTGAGGGGCTTTTCAAAGCTTCTCTATGTTGTTGCTATGGGAGGTAGGCTTCCATGGAATTTTTGTGTGGTTTTTTTTTGAGCAAGGGAAAACTTTTGTGACCAAAAATCCATCCCAATTTTTTTAATAGAATGAACTTTTATAGATGATGATATCAAATTTAATACTGAAATATTTATTAAATTATTCTAATGAAACTTTATGCAATCCATACTCGCTGTTGAAAAAAATTGGTTTTATGCATTACAATTAAGCTGTCTGTTTTTTGCCAAAACAATATTCATAAAAATAAAAATTCAATTTTGTATTCCTACAAAAATAATATATTTATAATTGCAAATTTTTAATGAATTCACATTATAAATTATATTTAATAAAATATATTTTAATTTTTCCAAAATGAAATTTTTTTTCATATAAATACACTAGTTAAAAAATTAAGATATTTCTAGAAGGTAAAACATTTAGAAATAAAACCTTTTTGATTATCAGTATTTCTTATCATTGATTAGTAAAATTTTCCCTATTTTAATTTTTTATTAAATTATGTGTTAGTTAATTAATTTTCATATATATTCAATGACAAATTTCAATCACACTTAATTTTCCCTTAAAATCATTATCATTATTTTTTATCATCAAATAATATATAACAATAGAAAGTTCATTGAGTTTTTATACACACTCACCTATCAAGAGGATACTCATAAAGATTATTTATGATGGATGACATTTTTATGAGATGATAAAGAGGATAAAAAACTCAATATATTTTACATATATGAATACTTATAGTATTATATATAAATCTAAAAACCTTTTCTTAAGAATAGGTGATCACCATTATAAAAAACTCAAATTCAATTCCCTATATGTAAATAAAATATGTAAAATACAGAATTTTATTAAAATATGTTGATCATTATTGAAATAAAAAATGTTCATATTTGATTATATTCATATTCACTCATTTATTTTTGGGATACATAAATAATAGAAATAATCATAAATTTTTTGTAATTTCTAGGATGTAAGATATTAGGGAATAACATAATTCATTCCATTTTTAATAAATACATTGACAAGAATATTCATCTCCTCATTAGTCACCAAGGAACATAAGTCTCTTATCTTTAGATAAATATTCAATTGTAGGTATTCTTAAGGTAAAATTATGAACATATAGTTTTTGAAATATGGTTAGCTCACTTTCGTCATCCACATTGCTCTTTGTGGTGTTTTTAGTCGTCAAATTATGAATTTTTTTAAATAAACTAAATTTCATATTGTGTAATTATTTATTAAAACTTTTCTCCAGAATTTTTTTTCTCATTTTAATTTGGTATTTTTATTTATTTTTGTTGGTCAAATAGTCATTCATTCTTCATAAACATTTTAGGATTCCATGGATCTTATAAATGGAATCTCAATAATATTATGTATAATTAAAAAAAAATCTTTCATTATTTGTGTAATTATAAAATTTTCATAACCTTTCGGTCATTGACATAAACAAAAATTGTATTCATTATGAAATATATTATTTATCCACTTCTTCCAAAATTGGATGAGCTTATTCATTTTGGGGTTACACATATCTGTGACTTTTTTATTTTTTTTAATAGATTTATTCTATCACTTAATATAAAATTATTATAAAGAAAAGTTATATAAACATTCTATTTCATTGATATATATGGTTTTATCCCTATAAAATCATTTAAAAAGAGATATATTTATTCACATCGACATGTATGATATATGATGATACTCTTATTGTGGATTCTGAAAACGTTTTTTATATATCCAAATAAGTTTTCTTCAAAGAGGCTTTCAAACATCCATTTTCACTCTTATTTATATTTTAAAAACTATCCCCTTTACAATGACTAAATTATATTCCATGAGATGACATATTAGGATAACAAAATAATATCTTTGTTCCCAAACCATTCACAACTCATGTAGTAGCAAAAAAACATTGATTTCATATCATTTCGTATAATCTGTACATAATTGAATGTTCATTTTTTATGATGTTTTATTCTTTAGTCAGGATTGAATTAAGGGAAATTATTTTCAAAATAATTTTCACATCAACCATGTATTTAATTATGGATTCATCAACAGTTTTCATTATCCATGATTCTAAATAATTTTTCAATACGATCCCTATCCATGAAACTTGAATTAACATAATCAATATTTCCGAGCACGGTTGGTACATTATTCATTATGTTGGATAGAGACTGGTCATTATATGATATCATGATCTTCCTTGAAAAAAATATTATTCATTGAGAAAGTAGAATCTAATTTTATGTATCTTTGGAAACAACACTTCTTCCAACACTACGCGAAAACTGATCTTAAAATGCTTGTTGATTTTTGAATTTAACTTCAAACATAATAAATATTTTATTGAGGACATTTTTCACATCCTAAAATAAAATTATTCTATCATACATTTATATTTTCTTCTCCTAGACATGGTTTTGATAATAATTATTAATTATTCCATCTTCATGTAATGATTTTTAAAACTTATGTCTTCTCTTCATTTGTATCAAACTAGAAATTCTTGAAATCAATTATAGTTTTATAACTTTCACCAAATGCATGTGTCATTTCATCAAAGCCTTATTTCTATTCATATATATATCATTGATAATATTGAGCCTACCTTTATCTGTAAAATGTGGAGAAAATTTTTTCAAGATCCATATTCCATATAAATAAGGTGCTGATGTGATTATATAACATTATGCGAGTTAATATTTTTTTACTTAATAAATATTTTAAAAGTTTATAGTCATAGGAAATCTTGATGATATACACATTTATAGTATTATATTATCCATTAATAAAATTTACGATATCATTGGGTCAATTATGAATGATTTCCCTTAATATTTTAATTAATTCAACATGGGTATACCAAATTTTTTTACCATACCATCTTGTTCATGGACCATATTGAGGTTAACTTTAAAAAAACTCTACCTCTTATTTATATAAAATATTTGAATCATCTATGGTATAATTGATTTTAATCTCATTATTATTGAATTCAACGTCAAAATATTCATATTTTGTGAATTATCTACCATCAATATGTTTACTATATAGGGAATTTTTTTATTATGATATGTTCAATACCATATCATATATTTTAACTTAAAGAGACATATAATAAATAGACCCAAAAATATCAACACTTGCTTAATGAACTTTTATTAGTATAGTTTCACTGTTATCTGTATTCCCTGATTATTCCTTTCAAACCTTCATTTCACATCTCTTCATTTTATTCAAAAATATATCGAAAGATATATTTTACATAGTGTATTTTACATGGAAATCGTAATCTTTTCAAATTTTTCAACTAATATAGTCATTGAAAAGTGAAAATATAAAAATATAAAATAAATTAAATATAGATATTTTTTTAATAAAATCAATGGATGATCCTATGGTTGGATACAAATTGTTAGTATCCCCAAAGATATGGTTATCATTAAGATGAATTAGTGGTGGCAAAAAGTGATTTTATGAATTAAAAATTACAAAATTTCACTTATAAATATATATATATATCCCTATTCAGTGATTTTTACCCATTTATATTTTATCAATTTGGGATAAAAATCTGAAATGATATCTTGGAAGAATGGAAAAGGATTATCAGTGTTTTTTAACAATGTTCAAAATAAATATTGCTAATTAAGTCCTTAAAGTTTGTTGTTAGTTATCTAACATGGTCATAGTTTCAATTTTTTCATGTAAATAAAAATAAACGGAATATAAAATAGGACAAACTACTAACACCAACTAGGTACAAAGAAATCACTAACATAAAACTCTTCAAATGAATTTTTTTCATGCATCACATAAAATAAGATCTGTTGTAAAGACTTTATGTGTCTCATAAATAAAACAGATATATCTTCCTTTTTCAAAATTTAGAAATATGGTTTATTTCCATGAGTTTATATGAAAATGGGATATATCACACAATCCCTAATAATGGCATGTATCTTCACTTATTCATACATTACAATATAATGAAATTTTAAACAGGGGACCCCATACAATTTATTCTTATTATATAGTGGTCAATAGATGATAGATATGTCTCGAACAATTGAATAAATACGTTTGGCAAAAAAATGAACTCATTTCAAAAGAGTTGAAATTATCATTTTTTTCATCAACCAAATGATTTATTAGGTAAATTACAATCTATCTTCAATTATTTCTCTATTCAGTACATATGAATAGAGAAACAATAGGAATCCATTTTCTAATCTCTTTCAACACTAGGTGTCTTCAGAGGATACCAATGTATATTATTAACATCATTGTTAGTCCAAAAATATATAATAATAGTAGAAAATTGTATTCAATTTTAATTATCATCATATTGTTTTAAACATTTTTTACTTATAGAATTATGTGAAAAATAATTATAATTCATTAATAAAACGAAAAAATATTTTATATATCATCATAATCTCATATTTATGTCATTAAAAACAACTTATATCAATGGGATCACATTTAATCATGATTAAATCATATAAGAATCATTGAATACTAATTATCTCTATGATAAAAATTAAAATTGAAAATTTTATGACTCTGCGATCCCTACATTATTTACTAAACACATTTAAGTAATTAGGTGATATATATATGGTCATAAATAAATTCCTTATTCTAAAATTATAATAGAATGAAATTACATGAAATAATTAATGACATATACAATTTTATTCTTCATAATATAAATATGTCTTGCTATTTCTCATAGAAAAATTTCTCACATGAAATACCTATTACTATTACATGTCTTCCATCAGCTTCCCCTTTCATAATTACTATGATATAACCTTATATATTGTATAATGGCCACATCTTATATTCAATATTTAGATATTATTAGTTCTTAATATTTATTCAACATAATGTTATAATATTCCCCTCCAATAATTATAAATAATACCAATACACTTAAAATAATTATTGTTTTTATATATAATGAATATCTTCAATATTATTAGATTTGGAATTAGTAATTATATTCAAGAAAAATTTTTAACATCTTCATATTTATTTATCTAAAAAATAATAGTTAATATAATAAATATACTACGAAACACTATGTGTAGAAAACTATTTAAATATTTTCCAAGATCATTTGATTCTATATAAGTTTTTATTTTTCTAATGTATTATATTTTCATAATTATAATAACCTTTTAATACATGAGATTATAAAAAAATATTTTCAAAAATAATCATACAGATCCTCTAGATTTTCCAATTTATAATACTCTTAATGAAATATAACTTATCTAATATATTATATATATTATATATCCCAAGATAAATCCTATCATTTCAATTATTAAACTTTTTGGGAAGATTATGTTACGTAAAAAATATTTGTTTTACCCATATAAACACCCATAAATATAGCCAAATATATATAACTAAAAAATATTCCACAAATGTATAGACATTAGAATATTTTAAATTTCAATCATTTTAGAATTTCCATATTCTTTTACATAGTTTTAAGATCATGTAAAGTATTTAAAACATATTTGTAATTTTTTCAAATAAACTCCATATATTGAGAAAAAAACATCCTAATTATTTTTTACAATATTAATACTCTATAGATTATTTGAATGTTAAATTTACTACCTCACCTCAACTTATTACATTAAATTTTATCAAGTAATATTTTTCCATGGAAAATGTATTTCCATACAGGGAACACATTGTTTAAAACTTAAATACTATTTTTCTAAATTAATTATAGATATAAATCTTTCTAATAACAAAACTATATTTAATATTACTTATTATAAAACTTCTAATGAAATTTCATCAAGTACATTCTTCAAGGAACCTTAAGGAAATAAATATTCAAACAAGATTTTATAATTTTGAATGGTTTATTGTTAACATAATAAAATATGTTTCTTAACAAAATCATTTTTAATTTAAATACATCTAAAATCTTATCCCCACTTTTTCATATGTCTTCTAGATCATATTAGTTTTATAGTAACTTTCAAATTACTAATGCATATTTTTTTATTCATTGATCAATTTATATTGAAATAATACTTGTGAATTTAACCCCAACACAAATCCATTAAGAATTTCATCTCTTATAAAGAAATTTTCAATGATCGTAATGAAACCTGATATAGTTATTAGTTACAGCCTTCAATCTACACACATATATTGGGATTTACATATTCTTTCTGAGAAACACCCATAACTAGATATTAGCAATAGGATAAATAACTTATCTTAATTAAAAAAATCTAACAAATTCTAAATAGTTTCATAAAAATATGCATGCTATTATGGACATAGTTTTATAACCCATTAATTCCACAAAATGATTATATTCAAACCAAATTAATGTGTAACTCCTAACCAATATTTTATGTTACTGATAGAATAATTGATGATGAATATATTAAAACATTTTCATGTGAATCATTGGCATGTGGTACATTAACATTTCATGAAATGTTTTTAAATTATTATAAATTATAAATACTCACATGAGTAATCTTGAGTCCAATTATAGTTAACCCCACATTAATAAAAAAATGTACAAGCCATCAATCCAAAGGGAATTATGACCCAAAGGCCCACTATCCATACAAAGATTACCCAATTTTGTTCATATTGAATATAACTATACTAATATATATGTTGGACCTATATTTGATATCTCTATTAAATATAATAAATTTAATTTCAATCCAATATCATTGTAGATTTAGTCTAAATCCATTAACATTCCTAGAATGTATCTATTATATATAGGTGTAATAATTTATATAAATATTTTAATATTAAAATATAAGAATAAAAATATTAAAAAAAAATTAAATTTAAAATCCATGATTTTGAAATTGATACTCATTTCCAAATAAATGAAAAATATAATTATTTAAACAAGGGATATATATTTATGAATAATTAAAAAGTAAAATATTTTTAAAAAAACATTTTAATTTAGATAAAAATTGTGGAAATTAAATAATACTGAATATAATATTTTTATATTCATATAAATGTAAAATAATTTATATTATTCATTTATATTTCAAATCATTTAATTATATTATATTTAATGCAATACAGTCATTTTATAATTCAATTTTTATTATATAAACAATTTATATAATTTAAATATCCCATACCTAATAATATTGAAAAAATTATCAAATCTAACATTCATAATTATTTTTATTTTTTCTAAATAGTATCCCAGTGAAGACACATAATTTATAGAAAACAAAAATATAAAATGTTGAACAATTCAAAATTTAATGCATATATAGAATTTATTTTGGCCGAATTATAAACTACTCATATGATTTATCAAATAAAAAATATCATTTATAAGCCATACATTATTCTCTATAATTTATTAAAAGGAATCTTTAATATCAATACATAATATTAATGGATGTTTTTTAATAAAATACTCATAAACATTTCATTACTTATTTATAAATTTTGAAAATTATTATTTTACAAAAAACATTATAAATGAAGAAATTTTTGTAAAATACCATCTATCATAATTTAAATTCAATTTATAAATGAAATAATTAAATTATTAGTTGAATTAATGAAAAAATATTTCTTTATGACAGATCATATTTTACTATTGAGACTGTAGAACCCCAAACATTTTATGGTATGTTTCTCTTAAATACACTATTTTTATTAAATAGCCTATATTTCGTGAATCATTGAGCCTCTATGGGACAAAACATGGTTACTTATTGGAGCTAGCCATATCCTATCCATTAAACTTAAATTTCCCAGCTCTGTGATTTGAATATTAAAAATCTGATATACACTGTTGTGTTCAAGATGGTATTTAGAGTCTGATAGAATTAACATAATTTTTTATGAATAGTAACATGCCCTTATGAATAGTAACCCATCCATATGAATCGTAACATACCCTTAGAAATATTAATATGACTCTTATGAATGGTATCCATACCCTTGAGTTTATAAATGAATTTGGGAACCATAAAATGAAGTTGAATATTTTAAGTGTATATATTTCTATTAAATAATGATTTAATTAAATATTTAATTAATCATATTGAGAAAATTATTTTTGAAAAATGGAATTCATTTTTAGATTCTAAATGTCAAAAAATTGTTAGGGTGAAGTTTTGAGATTTTTCTGAAATACTTTAATTTTTGATGAATAGTAAAATACATTAATTTACCATATAAATACATTATAATTTAAATTAACTATTCCTAGCATCATGAGTGATGTAAGCATCCCACTCTAAGACTCAAATTCATATATTACTATTCTTTGTCCTATAATACTCACTATTTCTTGTATTGAGAGGAAATAATAAATTAATGATTGTAATATTAAGAAAACTCCCCTCCCCACCACTATATAAACCACCGCTCAACCCCTCTTCCTCCCACACCACTGAATCATAAAACCATTCCTAAATTCTTCCAAATACTTTCCCCAAGACCTCACCCCACATCCACGACCTTCTGGACTCACCAAAATTCCAATGAAAATTTCTTTAAGGAGTTTCCCAAGGGGGAGTACTCTTGAGGTCGTTAAGAACAATCAAGAACACCTTCCATCTTAAGGTAAGGGATCCTCACTCTTTGTTTTGATCAAGAATCTCCCCAATTTTTTACTCTTTTATTTTTAATACCAAATTATGGGGTATGTTTTGAACCTCCCCCATACTTCCCTTATGATATATAAATAATTGGATTCCCCTTTACCTCTCATTAATCCATCTTAAGAACACTCATTACCATGGTGAAATGTTTGTAAGGGGTTTTCTCATCGCACTTTCAATTCTATGGGATTTATATTGTTTGCCTCTTATTTCTTATATTTGGTATAGTTGTATTTCCATTTGATATATATTTTTGGGATTCTCTTTATATTCATGGTATTATGTGATTCATTTGGTGGTTATTAACTTTTGGTCATATGAATCCATTGATTTCAACGTGGTAGAGAGCTTTGTCTCAATTTTCACTTCCATGTGACTTTCTTAGTATTCTACACATATTCTTTCTTATGTGGTGCACCTAATTACAATTTTAGATCACTTTTTGATTGAAATTATATTCCATTTAAATATCCATATTCTCAGATCATGGATATGATTATTTTCTAAGTCGTATTCCATTTTACTTACATTTTTTATTTTGAGTGTTTTTTTACTGTGGAAATATTGGTGAATTTGTATCCTTTATTCTATAAAGATAATGTGAAGTCATGAAACCCTTGTGGTGAATCTATGTATAAAGAATTCTTTGGATGAAAAGGAACGTGGGGCCCACTACAACCTCTGAATGCATTGGCAGGTCTCCTGATACAAATCAGTTTGACGACAAACCCTTCGAGTATGTTTCCAAAAATATGAAGGGCTTCTACCAACAGAACTAAACTGTTTTTACAGTATTATGGTTTCATGTTCTATATACATGGAATTAAATTAAAAATAATTCTCTTTATTCATTATCAGCTTTTACTATCCATTTTGTTTTCACTATGACAAAATCTATAGATGTTTCATACTCGGTTTATTAATGGCATGAATTATTCATTTATTCACCATGCCATATTGATTATGTCAAATTGTTTACAATTTAGTTATTATTGATTCATGGTTCCACTATGTGTATCCCTTACTGATCATTTGAGCTCACCCCTTTCACTTGTTTACATTCAATAGGTTATGAAGAAGAGATAACTTATTGAGTTCTTATGGATTTTGTTTTAGTTTTTGTTATTTATTATATTTTGTAACATTTCCCAATGTAATTTTAATTACATCTATGTATCTATTTTCTTCAAAACTAGTAAAATGATTGTTACTTATATATTTTCATTACTTCTAACCATTCCAATATAACAAGTAATTCATTGGATCTGGTCTAGAGGGTTTGGGGAGTTACAGTTGGTATTAGAGGCGGTTTAGTAGCAAACATGGAAACTAGATTAGAAAATATATATTAGGGGAAAATCCCTAATGTAGTATTTCAGGATGAACGTACTAGAACGTCAATGTATTTTGGTAAGGAATATATTATGTGAATATTTCTAGAAAATACATCGCAGCCTGGATATGAGCAGGTAGAGGTGGCTCTGGCACAAATGTACCGAGGAGTGAAAGCTCCGAAAAAGTGTTTCAGACTTGACCAGGGGTATCCCGGTTTACGACAATAGGCCTTGCTTCACTCTTTGTTACAACAGTGCCAAGGGATATGCTTAAGATAATTCATATTTTATTTACAAGCCATTATGAAGGACTTAAATGTAAATTATTATTCAAAGAAACCAATTTTGAGATTGTTAGAACCCGGTTCTTACTTCTGAGGTACGGGTTTCTTCTTTTCTCTTTTCCTTAAGTTTTTTTGAGAAAATATAGAAAATGGGGAAAATCCAAAATTTTGGAAGTACACGTCGTGTAATTTTCCACACTCCATGTAATTTTGGCCATGTTGGATGAGTACACAGGTTGTGTAGCCATGTCGGTGACGAAGGGTGTCAAGACCGAATACACACCTTGTAGTGGTCCCTTATACGATGTGTAGTAAGTCGGTGGTCGAATAGTATAGTAGTGGCCAGCTGTGTGATAGAACATGTTTTGTACTCAAGGAGACACGTCGTGTGGTCACGTCGGCATGTGGACAGTGCCACGTTGGCGGGAAACCGCAAGAGGAATAGTTAAATGATGGAAGTACAGGTTGTGTACTCGAAAGTGCACGCCGTGTAATTTGTTCTTTTCGCTTAAAATGGGGAGTAGCCTCCCCTGTTCACAGGGAAGGCTTAGAATGGGAAGGAGTGGAAGAAGGATTCCGGAGCATTGGAGATCCACCGAGCACACGTCGGGAACCCGTTTTCTAGACTATCGATCTCCTTGGAACCGCACGGGTGAGTTCTCCTTTCACCTGGGGTAGTTCATACCAATTATTTTCAATAAGGATGTTATTTAAGTTTGAACGAGTTTTCTTCTACATTAGATCTATGTCATTCATGGGAGTTTCTGGAATCTATGTTTATGTATATCGTTCATTGGCGTTAAAGGTAGGTGTCTTGGTGTTCATATTCCAACTGTTGTGCATTTTGTGCATTTTTCGAGCTACGAACCCATATTTAGGGTGTCGTGTGGCTAAGGCCGTGGCTATCATAAATACCTAAAATTGAATAGGTAATTAACTGTGATAATAAAATGTTGTTTGGGATCGCTTCTTGGATCCAGGACCATCCTGAGGGGTGCGTTCCTCTATTTATCATTTGGCCAAGATACATGAGGGTATGCCATGTTTAATTATGCATTACTTTTGACTTGAGATTAATTTTATGTTAATTGCATGTTTATATATTGGGCATGGCCCTAAGGGCGGTGTTTACTATAGCCTGAGGGCATGACTTTATTAGCCTAAGGGAAACGTTCTATTTCACCTGAGGGAAACCTTTCATGCCTGAGCGCTGTGACTTCAGTGCCTGAGGGAAACACTTTATATAACATAGGGAAAACATATTTTACTCCTAAGGGAAATACATGAGGGCAAGATTCTGTCTACAAGAGGGTAAGCCTGAGGGTGTGGTTATATTAGCCTGAGGTCAAGGTTCTGATTAGCCCGAGGGCTTAGTTTTGAGGAACATTGAATGTTATTAAATTGAACTTCTAAAAGAATATATAAATGGCAATAAAACTGGTAAATTTAGTTACTTTTGAGTATTTCTTAGTTTATTTCATTTACTACTACACACTGTTGTTGCATGTTTACACACAGTTGAGCACGAGCCTTTGGTGGGTGCCTACTGGGAATTATTTCTCACACCCTGTTTGGGTCTGGCTTTTCGGCCCAAACAGATTATACTGATTCAAGTGTTGATAGGGACATGAGTCCCTATACAGGTACTTGATTTCTACTGAGGAGTATTGTAGCATGGGACCGGGCTGAGGCTCACGATGCTACAGGCTATTTTGTTCTGTTTTTCTTTTCTGTACTTGTACTGCACTGTATTGTTGTGTAACATGTTCTAGCTACTTTCATAGAATTTACGGCATGTTGCACCATTTTATATACTGGTTGGTTATATCCACTACAGTTGTTATTTCAGTTGTGTATGGTTTACTGCTTCTGCTATTGTTTTATGTTTTATTTCATTCTGCTATGCTACACTTTGACAAATTAGGGCATAGTTTCCCCACAATCAGACTTGGGCCCTCACTTCTAGTCAGCAGCCTCTGGCATTTGGGGAAATGCGCCTGAGGTCATGTGGCGAACCGAGTTCGGGGCACCTGTTGAGTGGCACCCGGATTTGGGACGTTAAACATAATATGGGAATAACCATGCGTAGGATCACAATTTATGATATGTATTTTGTTATGTTATGATTATACATTATGATTCATACCCCAATCTAGTGTGTGCCATTATTAAGAAATGGTTTCTAATGGAAGATGGGGAATCAATACTCTTGGGAAATGTAGGGATCTCCCCACTGAGCAAGTCAACACAGTCAATGTTGGAGTAGTGAAGATCATGACCATATTAGGACAACTTGCTCAGTTTGTAACAAATAACCATTCCACACATGTGTTGGATCGTTTCATGTGGCAGAAGCCCCCATATTTCAACAGAACTACTAATCCAGTGGTTGCAGATCAATGGATCAATTCCCTTGAAAATATATTCATGGAATTAAGATGCAATGAAATTGAAAAGGTAGTACTGGTGGTATATTGTCTCAAGAGAGACATTGATCAATGGTGGTACTTGATATAGAATACCACAGAGGAATAAGTAATAGATGACATGGAATGGAAGACTTTTAAGGAAATATTATTTGAAAAATATTTCCCTCATTAGCAACGAACCGAAATGAAGAGGAAATTCCTTGGATTAAATAAAATGGAAGAAGACAGTATTGTAGAGTATGAGGCTACCTTCACAAGGCTAGATAGGTATTTCTTAGATTACATACGTTACTCAGAAAACAAGATTGATCATTTCTTTGAAGGTCATAAGCCAAGTCTTCAATGGGAACTGACTTCTCAACCAGTTTCATCATATGATGAAATTGTATCAAGTGACATCAAAATAGAGAAAGAATTTTCTAGATCAAATTTTTTCAAGGGAAATATTATATGATGCTCATAGCTCAAATTTCTCGATACACCTGGGTAGCACAAAGATGTATAGAGATCTGAAGGAACATTTTTGGTTGGATAATATGATGCGGGAAATTGCTTACTACGTTTCAAGGTGTCTTGTTGGTCAACAAGTGAAGGAAGAGAGACGACATCCTAGAGGGGTGTTGCGTCCTCTACCTGTTCTTATGTGGAAGTGGGATGACATTATGATGTATTTTTTCCCTGGACTACCGAGGACTCTTAGAAGAAATGATTCAATATGGTTAATTGTCGATCGTCTCATAAAATCTACACATTTCCTTGAAATAAGGGACGATTTACCACTTGAGCACCTCGAAATACATTATATTAAAGAAGTTGTAGGACTTTATGGTGCAACTATATCGATTTTTTATGATCAAGATCCCTGGTTTACATTATTATTCAGGAAAAGTCTCCAGAAGGATTTGAATATTGATCTTCGTATGAGTACTACTTATCACCCCCAAACTGACGGACAGTCTGAAAGGACTACTCAAACTCTAGAAGACATGTTTAGATCATGCACTCTTGACTTCCAATGTATGTGGGATTAATACTTTTCTTTTGTATAATTTTTTTACAAAAATAGTTTCCATTCATGTATTAATATGGATCCTTATGAAGCATTATATGGAAAGATATGTCTAACTCCAACATGTGGGGAAGATGTTGGTGAGAGGAAACATATAGGACAAGAACATATGGAAGAGACCATGGAAAAGGTAATGACAATTAAATCCCATATTAAATCATCCCAAATTAGGTGGAGGAGATATGCTAAAAACCAGAGTAAGGATTTGGAATTCCAAGGGGGAGATCATGTCTTTCTGAAAGACTCTCCATGGAAGGGTGTCTTAAGGATCGGTATGAAAGGGATATTAGCCCCAGGTACATCGGACCATTGGATATTTTGGAATGAATCGGAGCTGTAGCTTAACATTTAGAAATGAATCCATGTCTCTCCAAAGTTCAGGATGTGTTCTATGTGTCATTATTGAAGAAATACATGCCAGACCCAATGTAAGTACTCACCTATGAAGAAAAGGAACTAAAACCTGATTTGTCATACTATGAAGATCCTATCAGGATCCTTGACACAAGGGAGCAGGTATTGAGGAACTAGATGACTCTTGTAGAAACTTTCTATTGGAGAAACCCAAATATAGAAGAAGAAACATGGGAACCTGAGGATGTTTTGAAGAAGAACCACCCACATCATTTTGGTGGGCTTTATACATAAAATTTAGAAGAAAACATTTCCGAAAGAGGGAATTATGTTGCACCCAAAACATTTTATTGTATGTTTCTCTTAAATAAATTATATTCATTATATTTCCTATATTTCATTAACCATTGTGCCTATATGGAACAAAACATGGTTACTTATAGGAGATATCCATAACCTATCCATTAAACATAAAATTGTCAGCTCTGTGATTTGAATTTTAAAAATATGATATACACGGTTGTGTTCAAGATGATATTTGGAGTCTAATTTAATTAACATAATTTTATGTGAATAGAAACCTACCATTATGAATACTAACATGCCCTTGTGAATAGTAACTTACCCTTATGAATAGTAATATGACTCTTATGAATGGTAACCAAACCCTTGAGTGTATAAATGAATTTAGGCACCTTAAAAATGAAGATTAATATTTTAAGTGTTTATATATTTCAATTAAATAATGATTTAATTAAATTTTTAATTAATTTTATTTAGAAAATAACTTTGGATAAATGGCCTTCATTTTTGGATTCTACATGTCTAAAAATGATTAGGGTGAATTTTTGTTGAATGGTAAAATACATTAATTTACCGTATAAATACATTATAATTTAAATTAACTATTACTAGCATCATGAGTGATGTAAGCACCCAAATATAGAACTCACATGCATATATTAATCTTCATATTCATAGAATACTCACTGTTTCTTATCTTGATAGTAAATAATTAATTAATGATTATAATATTAAAAAAACTCCTCTCCCCTCCACTATATAAACCACCCTCACCCCTCTTCCTCACAACCCACTCAAGATTCAATCCTTCCCTAAATTCTACCAAATACTATTCCCAGTCCCTCTCTCCACATCCAAGACCTTATGTTCTCACCAAAAGAACAATGAAAAAGTCCTTAAAGAGTTTCTCAAGGAGGATTACTCAAGAGGTCATTAAGAACAATCAAGAACACCTTCAAGCATAATGTAAGGGATTCTCTCTCTTGTTTTTGTTCAATAATCTCCCCTATGTTGTGCTCCTTTATTTTTAATACCTAATGATTGTGTATTTTTTCGCACCTCCCCTATAATGCCCTTATGATATATAAATAATGGTATACCACTTTACCTCTCATAAATCCATCGCAAGAACACTCGTTACCAAGCTGACCGGTTTGTAAGGGTTTTTTTCATCTCACTTTCAATTCTGTGGGATTTCCATTTTTTGCCTCTTATTTCATATATGTGATATAGTAGTACTGCAATTATATATATATTATAATTATTCTCTTGATATTCATGGTATTATGTGATTCATTGGGTGGTTATTAACATTTGGTCATATGACTCAATTGATTACAATATGGTAACGAGCTTTGTCTCAATTTTCACTTTATTGTGACTTGCTTAGTTTTCTGCACCTACTCTTTCTCATGTGGGGTGAATAATTATCATTTTAGATCACTTTTCAATTAAAATTATATTCCATTTTAATATCCGTATTCTCATATAATTGATATGATTATTTTCTAAGTTTTATATCATTTTACTTACAGTATTTATTTTGAATATTGTTTTGACTATGCAAATATTAGTGAATATGTATCCTATATTATATATGGATAATGTAAACATATGTTTCTCTTTTATTGAATCTATGTATAAATAATGATTTTGATGTAGAGGGGTGTGGCCCACTACATCCCCTCGATCCATTAGTATGTCTCATGAGACAAATAAGTTTGGTGACAAACCCTTCGAGTTTGTCTCCAAAAATCAGATGGGTTTCTACACATAGAACTAAACCATTTTTATGGTAATATGTTATCATATACCATATACATGATGTAAAATTAATAATAATCACTTTATTCATTATAAATTATTACTATCCTTCAGTTTTTAACATGGTAAAAATCTATGGATGCAGTTTCATTCTCAGTTTATTAATTGCGTGATTTTTTTATTTATTCACCATGCCGTATTGATTATGTAAAATTGTTTACAATTCAGTATTTATTGAGTCATGATTACACTATTTAAAACCCTTACTGAGCATTTGAGTTCACCCCTATCACTTTTTTACCTTCAACAGGTTATAAAGAGGGAATCACTTATTGAGTTCTTGTGGATGTAGTTTTAGTTTTTGTTATGTACTATTTTCTGTAACCTTATCCAATGTAATTTTTATTACATCTTTTTATCTAGTTTCTTCAAGAATACTAAAATAATTGTTCCTTGTATATTTTCATTCCTTCTAACCATGCCAATATTACAATTAATTCACCATATCTAGTTTAGAGGGGTCAGGGTGTTATAGAGACTCAGTCATATGAAAAAAATGATATGATTGTGATAATAAATTTTTCTAGTTCTAGAAGATTTATTTAATTAAATATAGATCAATAAATAAATATTATAGTCAATTGTATTTTACTAATTATAGAAATATCCCTAATAGAACTTTACACTCTTTTTTGGAAGACGTGATGAAAGTAATCATAATATCGAGAAAATAAGGGTGAAATTCTGTTACTTTAACAAATACATTAGATTTTTATTATATTGTTTATAATTATAGAAATATTATAAGAAGTTTCATATCAATAAACATCACGTAATGATATATTTCATTAAAAAAATAATGGTTGGATATGATACCACTATTAAGATTTATTGGGATTTAATAATAGTTTTAAAATAATAAAAAAATATAAACCTAATATAGGTTCTCTATCAAAGATAATTGAAACCATGAATAAACTATAAATTAAAATATTATATGGGTTCTCATAAATTTACTAGAAATCACATGCATCTTCAATGATATTAACATGAGCATGAAAAAGATCATAAATATTGTTTCTAAATATAACCTTAACTTTGTAGGTATCCATGAGTGGCTATATCATTCCATGTTTAGGTGGGGTTTATTATATACAAACATTCTATAGATCTTCACTATAAAAAGGGATAATATGAAGTGAACTTTAGGAATGAGGTGTTTTTACTAAGGCATTGGAGAGTTTGTATTCTCATGTGTACATAACAATAAAATGGGTACTCTACCTCATATATATATATATATATATCTATATTTCTTAGGGACACTCCTCATGTTATCAAGCATTATCTCCTTATTTATAATACATGATTAGATTATTTGAATATCTTAGGGAAATATTTTACGAATAAAGCAATACCACGCATTATATCATATACAAGAACCAATTCATTGATTCAATCATGGAATATTACTCGAATGATATTGATTATCATTATATCAAGGCTCAATAATTATATTTGGATCATATAGTATCGTACGAATGAAATCATGACACATAATATGATATCACTCAATCATATAATATAACCAGGTTAGGATATTTCGTGATATCCCATTTGCTGACACAATGATATACATTATAAATAAATATGATTTGTTAAATATAAATAAAATCACACATCTTTAGATTCTACATGTTATATCAAATGACTTGTTTATATCATAACTATGGACATAGGCTCAAAACTACCTTTGTGAAGAGAATTTATTTGATATCTAATTCTAATTATTACAATAATTATGATAGAATTATCATTTTAAAAAAATTGATTTTGGATTGATCTCTAAGTGGAATTGGGATACTGGGTAAAATTTAGAATGACATGGCTTGAGAAAACAAATTCATAAATAGGCTAGGAAACCTAAAATATTTAATACATGACTAAAGGATAATTATTATAATATAAAAATTGATTTGAAAAACTATTCAGAATTGGTTGATTTTTCTTATGAAAATAGTGATCAAACTATAAAAGAACTGGTCCTTAATTATCCTTATATGTCATTATGGATAGTGTCCCATTTATTATAAAATATTGTGTGAAATGTCTCTATTGTTTCCTTGAATCATTATTAGATGACATAAAAGATCAAGGTTATCCAAACATAATTAGTTATATCTCAGTTATTTGATAAATATTATGTTACTAAATATCAATTCCATCTTTATATTTGAGTATGTTATATGATTTTTTCAAAATTATCACATCATTAATGTCACATATATATCAATACTCATGGGATTCTGACCAAATGTTATATGGGTACCATCGAAATCATAGTATTGGTTGGAAATTTTCATACTAGATGATGTTTTCTATCTAAAACAAATCAATTCACAACATATTCCATGTGTCTCGGTTAGATCGGAAAAAACCCGATCTATTATACATATTGTGTTGTAAGTAGTTATACATATAACTATATGTATCAATGATTTATAATCATATCCTGATTATTAATTCTCAATATGGAGTTATATATGGGAAATTTATTATATCATTCAATATAGTATAGAATTATAATAATTATTCCCACAAGAAATAGGGTTGGAGTAACACCTAATGAAGTAATAATCTCTACAAATTTCCAATCAACCAACATTAGATTACCATTCAATTTTCCATTATTTTATAATTTTAGAGTGATTTACCTCTAAATTATGATGTAATGGGAGACATGAATATCCTTATGATTTGTACATAGGTATTTTTTTCATATGGAGTATCTAATGATAGTGGTATTTCAATGTGTAGTCCATGGATATTATAGAATGTGTTGATTAATCAAACATATCATGTTGAATTTTTTTGTGCCATTACAATTTATGGTTGGAAAATTAAGATTACTTAATAAAACATACATTAAAACAATATATACATCCTCATGATTAATGTAATGATATTAGAATACCGTACATATATATATTGAACTGTAATTTTTATCTCTTGTCTACCATTCAATATCTTCATATCCTTAACGATGTAGAAACATTTTTTCTTTCCAAATATTCTTAATTTTTTTGGATATCTCAATTAGATCGACTAAAATTCATCAAATAAGTGTTCTTTTTTCTTTTTTGTAGATGTATAATCGATTTTCATTGTATTTACATCAATCACCAAGCCTTTACTATCCTTAGGTCCCATATTGGATGAGTTTAAATAATGATTTTTATGTTTAGGGATTCTAAGAATGTTTTTTGGATCCATCCACATTTCATTTATAGCGTTTCATAAACCTCCATCAGTTTCATCAATTAAATTTATGTTATGTAATTAATTTCATATTTATCTCAATACTATATGTTCTTATTTATAATAATAAAAATTAGGGTTTTTCAAGGGGATATAATTCATCATTAAGTATGGATATAAAATTTAATGACAATAAGTAATCTTTTATTCTTTATATGAAAACATAAAATGAACCTCACACTTCCATTTTATGTTTTCAGTGAAACCAGATTTTTTGGATTGGTGAGAAATATCTTATAATCACTATTCATTAAAAATTATCATTAATATTATAGTATATCACTATATAATTTAATAAATATATTAAAAGTATTATAAATTTGTAATGTAGGTATGATTCCTTTTATAAAATTTTATCCATTATCTATATCATCTTTTATGAGGTACTCTATGTTGTTCACTAATTTCTTCGTGGTCTTTATATATTATCCATTAATAAGAAGGTTTATTATAATTATGTATAAATTATAAAGGGAAAAAATTATAGAAGGTATTAATAATTATTCTTTTTTAATCATTCCATCATTAACAGAGTAGATCAAAATTATACCTTGTTTTTTATCAATTAAATTTGTTCCTCAATAGTATCATGTTATAATAATATTTTATAAATTTTCATTGGGTTATTCCATTAATGAACTTATGTCTAAATTTAATTCTATAATTTATTCCATTAAGTGTAGTACACAGTCTTAAATAATTATTGTTTTCCCAATACCACCATGAGTTAAATTTTCAATGGAGTCCCTTGTTTCTATTTATTTGAGATCATATCATTATATTGGGAAATAATTTCTATATATTGAAACATACACCTCCCATAATTGATTAAATATAAGAGTATGATGTCTATTACAATGTAACTCTTTTTTTAGAATTATCCCTTTTTTAGGAATGTTTTAAAATAATATTTGATATATTATTTTTACTAACCAGTTTGAAAAGAATTAGTTTGGATAGATTCAAGTAGTCCTTCCAATTTATGATTTTTTGGATTTTTTAACCCAAGAACCTCTCAATTGAAATAATTCCTTTTTAACAATATTTTTAAACAGAATGAATATTCTTTTAATAAATTCCAACTAAAAAAATTTGGAGAGTCCTTATAGCTTTTCTTATTACCCTTGTCATGACCTGCATTCACCAAGATGATGAAAGGGATAACATATTGCCAGACCCTTCCTTCCTCAAGTTGAAGGAGAGATAATGACCCCCAAAACCCACCTTAAATAAGTCCTAGAGTGGCCACTAGCACCAAGGGTATAGAATCAACACACAAAAATGGAAGGCATTACCCTTTTGTTTAGTAGGATCGGGAGGTAAGATAGTAAATCCCAAAAAACAAAAAAAACTAGAGGTAAATGTAAATCCAAAACCAACCATTCCCATATGCATGTTCCAAAATTAAATTATACAAAAGTACATGAAAACCCTAAAGCAAATTACCAAATAAACGAAAAACAGCAACAAAAATTGTCTCAAGGTCAGAGCTAATACTATCTCGCATGATCCCTGATGTCCTCCAGGAAACCTGAAATCAGTTTATATATGTAGGGTGAGTATACATGTATACTCAGAATAGAAAACCAAAATCTATCATGCACAAGTTGGGAGGCATTCTAATGCCCCATGGAAAATAAGAGATAACCAAAACACCTAGCAAGGAAAACAATCCACCCAAACCTCACTGAAGCACACTCCCCAAATAACGCAAGTAAAATAAGTAATAGCAATAGTACATTGATATTTGGGTACCCCATGACACTTTCCCACTTGTTGTTGATGAAATCCTGTTCATCAAACCTCTCTCGCCATTCTCATCGTTGTCCCACTTCCACACCCCGCATGCACACACCTAGGCTATCACAACATGACATCCTACTCACAGACACTTGGGCCACAACAACCAAACTTAACCACACCCACACACACCTGGGTCCGAACAACTACTTCTACACTTGAAGACACCTAGGACTCATCCTGAAGACTCATAAGAAACCAAATTCCTGCAAAAACCTGGGCCAACCATCACCACATACACTGCTTGAAGAATCTTGGGATTTAATGGACCTCAGGCCATCACAGTCTTCTCGAAGAGTCTTGGGCTACTCGAGAAAGGGAGCGGAAATGGAGCTAATAACCATACACTCATTAAAGTGTTGTGAAAAACACCCTCCCCCAAGAAATGGGGGTGTTCGGCATGAAGTTCTCAACATGGGTGGGGCATAGATGAGAAAAACAAAAAATAAATTATACATATAGGTAACAAGCACTCATCCCAGCCTTTGGGTTCCAAAACAAAAAAAAACACCTACTGCCAAGTCACAACTTATTCCTGGAAACCAATTCCCCATTTAACCCATTCTGATTTTTATATTCATGTGATTCCATTCAAGTAAATTTTGCACTACTGGGAAACTAATAGGTATAGCCATGAGGAAAGGAAAGGAAAACATTCAAACATAAATTTTAGCATTGACACCTGATTCTATGGTAAAGACACAACAACAAAAGGGTTCTATGAGATCCCTCGAAGTACTGGAACCAAAACACTCCCCAGCATATGGCCCCACACAGCCTCAGATCCACAAACCAACAACTATTCCACAACATTGGATCCCATCCCTATCTATGTCACTTCCCAAGCATCAGCTGTAAACATCACCAACACAAAGCAAGGGAGTTTTCAAATTTTAATATTCCGTTTATTTAGTTCCATCTTTTCGTCTGGTTAACTGGGGTGATCACACAAGGATTCTTATTCATTGGGCTTCCATTAAGATCACTGGTTTTATGTGATTTACCAGTTCCATGTTACCGCCATTCAATCATATAATTAACCAGAAAAGAAGAAGATCGTTAGTGTACCCGAAAGGACCACCAACAACCATGATTTTTAGTGGGAATAATCCCATTCAATTCACAACATATAGGAAGAGATAAATGAGTACAACTGTATTATAAACCCACCCCTTCATTCTTTAAATCCATTTATTATATTTTTTAAGGTCTGGATTCATCCAGTCTTGTAGAAATATTAGAATACCTACCCCGCATGATACAAAATAGAGAGAGACGATGGAAAACCCTACTTGGATGATCCATGATTGATGTTTCTCTTAATGTTCCAGGAACTGGGGATGCACGACTAGTAGGGGAGGATCTTTGGGGACCCCATTAAGGATCAAGAAAGACTACATCACAGAGCACCACTATCCTTAGGAAGGGGACTCCAAACATACCAAGAGGAAGAACGAACCCAGCCAAGAAGAAGAAGAAAGGAATTCCAGGGCGATATAAAGGGTTGAGATTCTAGAGTTACGGTATAAGAATTTAGAATAGATTTAATGGAGGATCGTTGTTTCACCATGCAGTTCGAGTTTACACACTATTGGATTAATTTTTATTTAATTTCTCAATGGGGACGTGGTTGTAATAGCTGTGGGTTAAAGGATTTTATTTAAAAATAGGGACAGGTAAAACTGACACACATTATGGGTCCGTTGGGGGTCTCCCCACTCTTAGGTGACATTAGATATCATTTATGGGATTAAAAATGGATTGGAACGCTTTAAAAGGTTAAAAATACTTAAAAATGGTGTTCTGTGAAAACTGGGGAAGAAAATCAACACAATCCCCTCTAGAACCAATTGGTGACACACCGATAGGTGACACAATGATCAGTGTCACTCCGATTAGGGACCCATGATCGATGTCATCGATGGTTGACACCACGATGACATTGTGGCATCGATACGCCACCCTTCAGATCTGGACCTAATGTCTAGGGCATTCCAAACACTAGAAATTTGGTGATGGGATGGACTAGGAGGGTTTGGGCCATCACATTAGATACCTCTCGAACTATTCTCGTCCTCGAGAATCAAATCTAAACACATAGATAAAAGTGGGGTCCGAATAACCACCTTGAAAGATACCTCCCGGGGACAAACTACCCCAAACAGCCATACCAATCCCATGAATCACATTGTTTGGACACACAGATCAAGGAGTTCTTTCATCCATTTCAAGATACAATCCACTTTGGGAGGCACTAAATCACCAGCACGGGTTTAATCGTATCAACCTTAATGCATCTTGATTAGGGATCATGTCCTCCCTTCCCCACATATTAGGTATTTTCATATAAATCTTCTAGGTATGGAAAAAAGCATCCCATAAACCAATAAGGTCATCATTCCATCATCATAAAGTATAAAACAGAATAGAACAAAACTCAAAATAGCTCTGGGTACTGGGCGCGCATCTGTGCCCCCCATTCCCAGGTACTCTCTTTGAGGACACCTTTCCTCCACAACACATGAAACAAAGGGACATTTTGTCCACAAATAATTATCTCCTTTTGATACTTGATCCTCACTGGTCGATCCACAAACATAGCATCATCCCCTATATCCCACTTTCTATAGTGACTAACATGGGAGTCAACGAGTAAATATCGATGATGATGGGAGACATGAAAAATGTCATTGATACTTTCCAACTAAGGTGTCAAGGCGAGTTGATATTCCACCTATTTGACTCTACCCAACACTTCGAAAGTTCTGATGAAGCTTGAAAAGAGCTTGCTCCCCTTGATGAAACTTAAATTCCCACTCCAAGGGGAATCCTTCAAGAGTACATGGTCTCCATCCTCTAAATCAAAGGGCCTCCTCCTATGATCGGCATACGACATCTACTAGTCCTAGGCTACCTTCATCCTTTAATGCACAACCAGAAACTTCTCTGTTGTGCTCTGCACTAACTATGGGACAAGAAAAACTACCTCCCCAACCACGGTCTAGAACACGGGAAAACGACATGGCCTCCTGTAAAAGGGTTAAAATGGTGCCATGCCAAAAGTAGAGTGATAGAAATTATGTTAGGAAAACTCTACTAAGGGAAAATTTCATAACCATGATCCCCTGAAGTCCAAAACACATGATCGTAGAAAATATTAATGTTCTGTATGGTTCGCTCTATCTACACACCAGTTTGGGGTGGAAAGATGTGATGAGGTGTAGCTAGGTGCCAAAAGCATGTTGTAATGCCCTCTAGACTCATGAGTTAAACCACACATCTGTATCTGAGACTATGGACCTTGAAACTCTATGAAACCGCACCACCTCATCCAAATATGTCTGTGCTAAGGAATTCACCACACTCGACTCCTTGATTGCCAGGAAGTGAGCTGATTTTGTCAATCTGTCTACCAGTACCCAGATAGAAGCACAACCTCCTTGAACCCTAGGTAGCCCTGTGATGAAATCCATTTAGATTTCATCCCACTTCCACTCGGGGACATCTAAAGGCTACAACAAACCTCCAAGAAAGTGGTGTTCATCCTTCACCTACTGGCACACCAGGAACCTTTCCACAAACTCTTCCACTGCTTGTTTCACCCCGAGCCACCAAAACTATTCCCTCCGGCCTCAGTATATCTTGGAAACTCTAGGGTGTACCACTGAGAGTGATTTATGGAACTCACATAGAACTCACTCGCACATCATCTTTGGGACAAACAACTTTCCTTAAAAAAGAATCTAATTCTGACCATCCTCCAAACACCCTTCTAGAGCATTGCCTTGGTTAACCCGATCGTGCATCACTTCAATCTCTAACTCTCCCCACTGAGACTCCTCCACCGGTCACAACAGAGAGGACTACACTTTCATCTAAAATAGGCAACCTATACCACCATCCACCCTTGCATCCAGTTGTAGGGAAGCCAACTCTTCTGTTTCCTTCAAAGCATCCACAGATTTCGGAATAGCATCCCTCCATGAATTTCTGCTCAAGGCATCAGCAAAAACGTTCTCCTTACCCTCATTGTAAGAGAAATCAAAGTTGTAGTTCTGATAAAATTCCACCCACCTTCATTTTGACAAGTTTAGGTCTCACTGGGTAACGATATGCCTCAAACTCTTATCATCTTTGAATACCACAATGTCCTCCTCGATGAGGTAATGCCCCCACAACGTCAACGCGGACACTACCACTGCAAGTTCTAGGTCATGGGTGGGGTAGTTACACTCATGATGATGTAACTGCCTAGATCTATAAGATATCACTCCCTGCTACTACATCAGAATAAACCCAAAGCCAGGTCCAAAAGCATCACAAAATACCTCATACAACACCCCTTCCTCTGGAAACCTGAGCACTACAACACTGACCAACCTTTCCTTCAAATAGTTGAATTCTGCCTGACACTCCTCACTCCACACGAAGTCCTAGTCCTGTCTGGTCAAAGTTGTCAAAGAATATGAAACTTGAGAGAAGACGAGTACAGGACTCCGATAATAGCCTGCCAAACCCAAAAAGCTGTGAACCTTTGTCACATTAATGGGTGCTTCCCAAGAAACAACTGTTTCAACCTTTGATGTGTCAACTACTACCCCTTTCTGAGACACCACATGTCTAAGGAAATTCACTTCTCATATAATGACCATACACTTGGATAATTTCCCATATAGTTGGTGGTGTCGATGGATTTCCAAGATCATCCTGAGGTGATTAGTATTCTCCTTCCCTGATCATAAGTAGATAAAAATTTCATCGATGAACACAATGATGAACCTGCCCAAAAACTCACAGAAAACAGTGTTCATGATCCCCATGAACACAATAGGTGCATTCATAACACAGAATGGAATGACTAAAAACAAAAAGTGCCCATTAATGTACTTGAAAGCAATCTTCAGAATATCACTATCCTTCACCCTTATCTGGTGATACCCAGACCGCAGATCTATCTTAGAGATCCAATCTGCTCCTCTCATCTGGTCAAAGTGATTGTCTATCCTCGAGAGAGTGTAACGGTTCTTGAATTTTACCCGATTCAGTCTCCGGTAGTCTATGCACAGCCTGATTCCACCATCCGCCTTCTTCGTGGACAAAACTGGAGCACCCCATGGTGACATGCTAGGATTGAAAAAACCCTTCTTCCTCGGAACGTCAATCTGAATCTATAAATCCAGCAACTTATAAGGTGCCATGTGATAAGGAGACATCGAAATCAGACGAACATCGGGTTCCAAGTCTATCCTGAACTCAACATCATGTCGAGGGGGTAGAGTTTTCACTTCTTCAGGGAAGACATCCATGAACTCACTGACAGTCTCTGGGACTCCCACCATCGCTATATGCTCCGACTCCACTTAGCTAACAAGGAAAGGAGGGTCTCCACTCGCCAACAACGTTCTTGGAAACCCCGCTCACTGGAAAAAGTCACATGCTGGCCATACTCATAATAGAACATGACTCTTCTTCAGAAACAATTGATAACAGCATGTACAAAAAATAGTTAGTCAGGGACTAAGATGACATCATGTGGTTGTATCTGCAATAGTTGAAGATCCTTGCTAGAATGATGTGTCCCTATCATCAGTCTACACCCTCAGAAAACATAAAACAATTCATTCTGACCTCTGATTGGCATACTCAACACCAGGGGCACAGGAATTCTCTCAGTATCTAAACCCAGAGCACGGGCTAGACCGGGTGCAATAAAGGAGTGTGAAGATCTTGTATCAAACAAGGCATATGAATGTGTACTAAACAAGATGATCATACCTCGGATGACTTCTGGACCTACTCGAACTGCTGCCTCTATGGAGTGTAACAATCCATGCCCAGCTCCTCTTCCCCTATTCTGTCAGCCGCCTCCCCGACCACACCCTGTTCAACGCCCCTAACGAGCTCCCTGAGGTCGACCTCCTCCTATAATATCATCCCTCAGAGGAGAGGGAGGTCGTTGTCCCTACTACTGCTGCTGATTCTGAAAGAGCCTAGCTAGAAGCTGCTACTACTGAGGTGGGCACTAAACCTACCCACCCCCACTATACTGCGGTTGGTTCCGAAACTGATTCCGAAGGTGCCCATGATAGCCATAGATGAAACACCTCAGTCCTGGGCCAGCAACGAATGGTCAAGGACTGGGAGATTGAAACTCGAACTGTAGGGGCATGTTCCCCACTGGTCGAAACCTAGAAGGCCCTGAAACTGGAGGGATGTTGATAACTTCTGTTCCCTTTGATGATCTCAACTAGCTTTCCTCTCACAATATACCTCCCAGTGTGTGCATCCTCTCCACGCCATCATCCTTCTTTTGAACCTCCAAGTATGTTGTTAGGGTGAAAGGAGTAACAACATATTGAAGAGAAGGTCATAGGTCCTCCTCTAAACGTCTCGCCCAAGGCTCCACATCCATAAAAAGGTCTTGAGAATAATGAAGGTGATCCTTAAAATTGATCCGCAACTCCCACACTGACATCCTCCCCTACTAAAGGGAGAGTAGCTCCTACCTCTTCTCAGCCTTCATCGTGGAAGAGAGGAATTATGCCTGAAACACGTTCTCAAAGTCAGTCTATTAGACCTCAGCCTCCCTCTTCTCCCCATGGTAGATATTCCACAATTAATGTGCTTCTCCCTACATCTGGCTTACAGCCAGAGGAACCTAGTACTCTTTTAGTGCCCAGATCAAGTTGAAAGCTATCACCATCTCCTCAATCCAACCCTTTGTCTCCACGTCCAAGACGATGCCCTCGTACTTCAAGAGGGGCTATCGCAAAAATGCAAAAAGTGTCCTCTTCCACTGGTAATTATCCTCATCTCGATCAGCCTTCTGCTGATCTTCCAAGACATCCCCTAGGGCTTTTACCACCCGCACTACTCATGGTCATCGTCCGAGTTCCATAGCTGCAAGGTAAACAAGGAATTTCTATGATAAAGTAGTGTAGAAGATTGATTTTAAAATTTCGTAGACTTTTTATTCATTTTAAATCCCAAAAATACCCAATAAACACTAGAACACATGAAATTATGATGCATGTAACTCTTCTAGGGTCTATAACCTACAATCAGTGCAGTCTCACTTGGTTGTTCGGTAGGCCCAAAGTCCTTGCATCAGATCACGGGGGGCCTAAAATCCCGTGTCCTAGCTGGTCTTCCCTGTTCTGTTTCACGTAGCAAGATTTCCTAACACTATTTCCCTACCATCCCATGAAATCCTCACTATTCCTAACTCTGGACTCCATCCTATCTCTTGACCTTCCTCTGATACCATTCTGTCATGACCCACCTTCACCATGATGAGGGAAGGGACAATGGATTTTCAAACCCTTCCTTCCTCATGTTTAAGGAGAGATAATGACCTCGAAATCCACCATTAATAGGTCCCGGAGTGGCGACTAGCACCAAGGTTATAAAATCACACACAAAAAAGGAATTCATTACCATATTTGTTTGGTAGGATTGGGAGATAAGATAGTAAATCCCAAACGACAACAAAACTGGAGTTAAAAGTAAAGCCAAAACCAACCATTCCCATACGAATGTTCCATAAGTAAATGTTACAAAAGTACATGAAAATACCAAAGGAAAGTACCAAAGAGAAAAAACAACAACAACAACTATCCCAAGGTCAGAGCTAATATGGTCCCACACAATCCCTAATTTTCTCTTGGAAACCTAAAAACATTTTATATGTGTAGGATGAGAATACAGGTATACTCAATAGGGAAAACGAAAAGCTCTCATGCACAAGTGGGGAGGAATTCTAATGCCCCGTGGAAAATAAGAGATAAATAAAACACATAGAAAAGAAAAGTATCCACCAAAACCTCACCAAGGCACACTTCCCAAATAATGCATGTTTAATAAGTAATATCAACAGAACATTGATATTTGGGTAAAATATTCCACTTTCCCACTAGTTATTGAATAAAAACAATGTGCCAAACCTCTCCCACCATTCACACCATAGTCCCACTGTCACACCCCACCCGCACACACCTGGGCTATGACAACCACACATCTTTCCTATAGACACTGGGGCCACAACAACCAAACGTAACCATGCCTGCCCACACTTGGGACTGAACAACTACTTCCATGCCTGAAGACACCTGGGCCTCATCCTGAAGACACTTGGGAAACCACCTGCCCACACACACCTGGGCCAAACACCACCATGTACCTTTCCTGAAGATTCTAGAGCTATAATGGACCTCATGTCATCACATCCTACCCAAAGAGTCTTGGACTACTCAGGAAAGGGATCAGAAAAGGAGATAATAACCATCCACTCATAGAAGTGTTAGGCAACACACCCTACCCCATGAAATGGGGGAGTTCGGCACGAAGTGATCAATGTGGGTGGGGTGTGAATGGGAGACAAAAAAACTAAATTATACATATAGGTAACAAGCAATAAACCCAGCCTAGGTGTTCCAAAACAAAAAAAACACTACACCCACGTCCAAGTCACAACTTATTCAAAAAACACAAATCCATATTTAACACATTCTAGTTTCCATATTCAAGTGATTCCATTCAATTAAATTCTGAACTATTGGGCAACTAACAGGCATAGCCACGAGGCAAGGAATGGAAAAAAATCAAACAACAATTTAAGAATTCACACCCGGTTCTCTTGTAAAGCCACAATAACATTAAGAATCTGTGAGATCCCTCGAAGTACTAGAACCAAACCAAGCCCCAACATATGGCCACAGGCAGCCTCAAATCCACAAACCAACAACTACACCACAAGAGGGGATCACATCCCCATCCACGTCTCTTCCCAAGAATCAGCAGTAAACATCACTAGAATAGAGCAAAGGAGTTTTCAAATTTGAATATTCAATTTATTTAGTTATGTATTTCTGTCCGGTTAACCGGGGTGATCACACAAGGATTCTTATTCATTGGGAACCATTAAATCAACCGAGTTTACATGATTTACCAGTTTCCATGTTACATCCATTCAATCATATAATTAACCAGAAAAACAGAGGTTTGTTAGTGCGTAAGAAAGGATCACCAAAGACCACGATTGTAAGTGGTCATAAGCCAATTAAATTCAAAACATATATGAAGATATAAAGGAGTGAACCAATATTATCAACACACCCCTTAATTATATAAATCCATTTATTATCTTTGTTAAGGTGTGGTTTCATCCATTCCTGTAGAAGCATTAGAATACCCACCCTGCATGATATACAGTAAAGAGAGATGAAGTAAACCCCTAATTGGATGATCCATGTTCGAAGTTTCTCTCTATGGGACTAAGAATTGGGGATGCACGACTTGTAGGGTAGGAACTTTGGTACTCCAGGAAGTAGTAGTAAAGGCTACAGCACAGCGCACCACTCGCCTCAGGAAGGGGACTCCAAACTCACCAAGGGGAAGTACGAACCCAACCAAGAAGAAGATGAAATAAATTATAGTGTGATATATAGAGCTGAGATCCTGGAGTTACGAGATTAGAATTGTGAACAACATTAAAGGTGGATTGTGGTTTCACCAGGAAGTTGGGTGGTTACACACGATGGGATTAATTGTTATTTAATTTCTCATTGGGGAGGTGTCTGTAACAACTGTGGGTTAAAGGATTTTATTTAAACAGAGGAATCTTGAAAAACTGACACATAGAATGGGTCTATTGAGGGTCTCACCAATCATAGGGGACTTTATATATCATTTATGGTCATTAAAATGGCTTGAAACACATTAAAAGGATAAAAATACTTAAAAGTGGCATTCTGGGAAAACTAGGTAAGAAAACCCCAACAAGCCCCTTTGGCACCGATTGGTGACCCACGCTCATTGTCATCGATGGTTGACACGATGATGAGATCCTATCACCGATACGCCACACTTCGGAACCAGACCTGATGTCCAGGGCATGCCAAACACTAGAAATTTGGCAAAGGGATGGACTGGGAGTGTCCAGGACATTATAACCCTATAGTTTGTTAACATATTTAGTCGATCTCTTTACATGAAAAATTTCATCTACAACAGTTTATGCCCTCTTATCCCTGATTAGAATTAATCTCCATTTTTTCTATACTACTTTCCATCCCTCAGAATCAGCCTTTTTTATGACATATTTTCCTATGATCTAAAATTCACTATGAATCCTAAATACTATATCTTCTCCCTTCACTTTTGAATTAGTAATTGATAATACTATGAACATATTCATTATATAAAAGACCGGTTCTATTATCTAGACAATTATATCATGGAATAAGAAGATATCCCCCATCCCTTAAACCACAGGGGACTAGTTTGCGGCACACCACATCCCTTTAATTCAACTAAAATGTTGAATTACATATATTCAAGGTCCTGGGAATATGAAAGTGTGTATATGAAATATCCATGGAAGAAAAAATCGCCCAGACCACTAAGAAGAGATATAGTGAGTAGGGGTGATCTTTTTTTGGTGAGTCCTTAGGTACTACTTGTAGAAAGGTAACTACAATAGAAGGTAAATTATAACCAATAAAACAATCCTTTTATGTTTTCTTTAGTGGAGGAATACTAGGTTCCTTACTCACCCCATTACCCTCATTACAATATTATAATACCGTAATGCTTTGAAACTTTTAAAAATTAATATTAAATTTTTATAGATGATTATTCACTACATATCATTTTGGTTTTTTTAATAACCTTAATGGATTAGTTTCTTTATAAACAAGGACAAAGAAAGAAATGTTCTATAAATGTTCTATATCATATCCTTGTTAGTTCTTCATAACAAAAACCCGTATTTGATATATTAATCATAAACACCTTGTTCATATAATAGAGAAAAGGAAACTAAAGAATTTATGAGCGTAAATGATCTATATGGGTAAATATGGAAGTTAAAAATTAATGATCATAAGAGATAAATATATATAAATAGTGGTTTTAGTAAAAGATATACTGATGAGAAAATCATACCCAATATTTCGTAGATCATAAACGTTAATCATGGAATAATTATTATTCAATAAAAAACCATAATAAAAAACTACATGAGATTATCAATAAATATTCATGATCCATTAGAACATATCATGAGAATAAGATATAATTCTATGTTATTCACTTATGAATTTAAAATTATAGCCTCAGTCAATGTTCAATCATAAGACTATCAATATTAAAATTGAACTATAATATTATATCATATGCTGTAATATTAAACATTATCAATGGGGTAACTTCTATAAAGTTGATTATGTCATCTATTAATAGATTATTAGCTTTGTCTCCTCCTATAACATTGTTAAAAGTATAATCACTATGAAAATCATTGATGGGGAATAACAAACCAAAATATCCTTTATTTATAATCATATTACTAATCCATGGTTTATAACACAAAAAACCATCAAATAATTCTAATCCACTCATACTTATTTCTTATGGTCATGAAAACATTTTATCGTTATCTGAATTCTTAGCCAATGGAATGAAAACTTTCTTCTCCAATATTTCATAATCATAAACATAAATCATCCATTTAATGAAAACAATTGGTAATATGGGATTATATCCTTAATAAAGCATAAGAAACCTCAAATTTTTGTTTCATATATGAGAATACCGTTAATATATCATTGAAATATTAATGGAGGAAATTATCATTTTTAATTTGAAATTGGTTGTTTAAAAATTAAAAAATTTCATAATATTAAGGAAAATATTTCAATGAAAATGACTATAAAAAAAAAGTAAAAATAAATGAAAGTTGTATTCATGATAGTGTGAAAATAAACTCATGACGTATACACTTAATGTAATTCCATTCACATTTTTTTAAAATGGAAAGTATATCAGAACCAGAAAATAATTAATGGATTCCATTAATTTTTTATCAAAATTAAAATACCGCTAATAATAATTTTAATAAATAATTTTCGAATATTTAAAACAATAATAATTTTTTTTAAATAAAATATGAGAATTTATAGAAATATTCCATCCAAAGAGAAAATTTTAGTCAATTTTATATAAATGAAAACATTCTATCTCTATAATTCAAAATAAGAGGAATATGAAGGAAACATTTTAATTTACAACAAATAACAAGTGAATAATAGAATAACTGGGATTTTTTTGATATAATATGAGTCCCTAAATTTAAACATTACATAATATTGATTTATGTTTATAATTTGACATGTTTTACATTGAGGATGTTTCCATGTTTAGAGTAATAGAGGATTAGGACATAACTAATATATAAAAAACCATAGAAATACAATGGGAAACCATTCTAAAGTATCCATTTCATTAATATAATAGAAAAAATTAAAATGAAACATGGTTTCATTTCATGTTTAATCGTCATAACTTCTCCCTGATCCCATCCATAATGCTACTCTCCCATATATCATGTCAAAAAACAATTAAAAATCATGAGATAAGAACAAAAATATCAGTAATGGATATAAATTAAGGAATGAAACTATAAGTCCTTGAATATTTTAAAAACATGAAACATTTTAAAAAAAATCATAATTTTTAACCATAAAACATAAACTCTTTTAAACACATATTTAAATCATAACATTACTATAAATCATCATAAAAATAATAAAAATAAGCGTAACTTGTGGCATATATATCATGCATAAGTTGTAGATTTTTGAGCTATAAAGGGAGTAACCATCATAGTTATGTTTGGAATTCCCAGAATTATATATTCCCTAAATATATTAGGAGAAACCCAACTAGTTAACCATGTCTCACTATCCAATGAATTGGATGACTTTTGTGGTCTCACCCTCCCACATTTTATCTCAGATCCACCTGTAATTTGTTTATCACATGACAACCCATATTTGGTTCATCACATAACCACCCATAAAATTTACATGTACCATTATATTATCATAAAACAAAAAGATTTAAATTATAAACATATCAATCATAAAATTTTATTTGCAATCAAAAGATATCATTACATGATATTGAAATAGTCAATCAATTTTCAAAACCAATTTCAATACCAAAATACCCATAATGGAATAATGCATTTTTTTCATTTAAAACATTAAGTCTTATAGAATAATCCAGATATCAAATAATGGTCACCATGGTGGATAATTCTATTTAAAAATATATGTTAAAAATAATTCCATTTGTTGTTTGTAATGAAAGTAAAATGATTTGTATAAACCAATTCATTTTGAAAATGTTGAACGAAAATAAAAATAGGAATAAAATATACTTTACAATCCTTTTATATCCCAATAAATAAATTTTTATCTTAATATCATGATGAAAAGGATTCTATAATTAAATCATAAAACATTAAAAGTGTCTTATACCTTGTTGCACATTTAAATATTTATCTAAATGAATTAATACATTTAAAAAACAAAAAATAACATTACTAGAGATAAAATAAGAATTTTAAATATCATAGTTGTTGTATATACACTTTATAATAGAATAAAGGTGCATATTAAAAAAGAGAGTACCTAATTAATGGAGACTGGGACGAATATCATACCCTGAGTCTGACTCATCACATAAAATTTTATAATCATGAATAATAAACACAGGTTAACTTCTAAAAGATTTTGAACCTTTTTAATGATTATTTTACTTTTCATAACACCTATTAACATGTAAAAACAATTATATATTTATTGAACTTGATATCGAATGTTTTTTCGTTATTCGGTCCTTTAGTTGAAAATGATCTTAGTATGATGTCTATAGTCTTTGTGTTCATTAGTCCATAATATCAAGAATAATATTCCTTACATAAGATTCACTTTTTACATCTATTATACATTTAAATCAAAACATTAATTATGGTTTTTAAAAATTAACAATGTTATAATCATGGAGAAGGTATGTCGTACGTATGCATGAGTAACATCTTCATTATTTATTGATCATTATAGAAATAATGTAAGTAAAATTTACTCTTTGAAAATTGGTCATAAAATCATTAATATCATATTTATCATTTAAATATAATTTTATATTTCATAAAAGTGATGTTTTTAATAAAAATAAATCAAATCTCTTCGTGGATATGATAGTTTAGACATATGCACAAACAAAATTATCATTTTTATGTGCATGGAAAGTAATAACATAATTGATATGTTCTTATTTTATACATATTAATATTTAATTAATATAAAATGTAAACATTAATAAAATTTTTATAACTAATCAAGAGAGACAGTTATGGAAAATGAATTAGATCAGTTTGTGGAGGTGATAGTTCACACATACACCAGAACGATGAATTTCATTCACATTTATTGGAAGTGAAAATAGATTTTGGATATAATAGTAACCTAATAATATTTCAGATTAGTTATTAAACTGGAGGTATTACTTCATCATGGTTGGTGGATATTTTGATGATGTGGAAGAAGAAATAAAATATAAATACATAAATAAATTGACACCTCTTCTTCTGTTGATCACCATTTAAGAACACAAAATCACCTCTAATGAGGGTAGAGTGCCTAAAATAATCCCTCATGAACGTGGGGATAGATTATACAGAGGTTTTTGGGTAGATATTGTCTGAATAAAATGGTTCTGTAAGTACGGTTATAGAGAATAATAGGTACCTTTTTATATGTGTGGAGAGTGGTACCGTTGGAATTATTTAAAGTATTAAATAAATATAAATTCCATATTCATTAAAATTAGTCCAAAATTGATTTATTATAATAATATGATGATTTTGGGTTTAATAGACTTCATAAAATTAAAACTTTTCATGTTTTTGTATGTTTTTTAATCCTTATCATTTTTTAACCCCTTTTAACTATTACCATTTGTTATGTAATTTACACATTGAGGGTTAATTGTTTAACCAAATCATGCTAAAATAAAAATTAATGAGTAATTAATGATATTTATGGACCAATATAATCTTATTGGTTGAATATTTTATTTTAATAAATTTTATATCATTTTACTAGATATTTTATATTTTAACTCGTGAATTATGTCAATTTTTTACACAATTAATTACTTGAATTTTACAAAAACTCATAACAAATTGACCCCATAGAAAAAACTGATTTGCCTATATCCTAAAATTTCATATTAAAAAAATCATTTTTTACATAAAATATATAAATTATATTTATTTTATTGTTATTAATATCATTTATTTGATTCTTTCATTAATAAATATATTACTGCATCATCGTTATGTAACAATGAAATTTAATTAATTAATTCAAAAAATTATAAATAAATTAAAGAAAATAGGTAATAAATGTATCATTATAAAGACAATACATATGATAAGTTATCCCTTTTATAACTCTATGTTAAAATAATTTAATTTTGAAAAAAAGTGTAACAAAAATGACTATTCATTGAATTTTTTTATTGTACTAATGTCATCCATGTGGCTCCAAGTGATCATAAAATAAAACCAAGGAATATCTAGGACAAAATAAACTAATAAATTTAAATTATAAAACCTTTTATTGTAGTTTTATTTTATAAATATATTCATTTTACTTTTTATTACACGATTTACAGATAATCGTAGAAATTACAATAATTACTAAAGTCGCTATTCCTAAGGTCAAGAATTAATAGGTTTTTATTTAAATAATTCATAACATATTTTTACAAATATGTTAACCATTTTTAGAAATTAAAAACACATAATTGGCAGAAATTAATTATAAAATTAATCCCATTGACGGAATTAGAGAAATTGTTTTTAAGTAAAATGTTCAACAGTTCACATAGTTTTTATATTCATTTTCATTGAACAATTGATTACAATTACCAAGATTTCATTAAATGATAGAAATATTATTTAATTATACTTTAAAACCAATTAAAATCATTATATATGTGTATAAATAAATTAGATGAAAAAGTCATTTTGAATAAAAATGTAGTATTTTTCACTATTCATCAAAATATGAATCTCATCATTAAAATACTAAAAATTTAACCAAAGTAAATTTTGATGTCCTTATTCCAAATAATTATATAAATTTTTCAAATATAAAATATAATAGTGGAAAAACAATATTTTTAAGCGGGTTTCCATCAAAAGGTGTTAAAACTATTGTTTTTTTTTAAATAATTATTTTATCTCAAAATTTTAATTTGATCTTATATAATTTAAAGAAAAAAATATTATATTAATTTTAAAACATACATTGAATATATTATATATTTACCTCATTACTAAAATCCTTCAAGAGTGATGTTTTTATAAGCTCACTGATTTTTATTTATATAGTTTTTTTAAGAAAAACACATCTATTATATTGACTTGTTTTTATTTAACTTTTTGATTAATTTGGTGACCAAGGAATAGTTATATAAACATTTTTAAACCATATTTTAATAATTAAATTAATATTTTTATTTCTATCCTTTGTAAAGAATATGTTATAATAATAAAAATTAAATAATAATATTTAGTTTTTCTTTTAAACAATATTTACTATATCATGTACGATGTAGAACAATGTGTTTCGTTTTAACAAATCAGGATGTTACATTGTCCTCCCATTTTGGAAATTTCATCCTTGAAATTTTAATATTGGTTTTTTAACTAAGGTGGAACTTTACGAATTACCATTACTGAAACCCCACATTGGAAAAATGATTAGCAAAACATTAACTGTAAAAGAATGAAAAGAAAATACAAAGGTCAACTCAAAGTACACATACTAGGATTCAATGTAGTAAAACTTGTTTATGGAAGAAAAACTAAGCATTATGTCCTTATGGATAGTGATATAATACATTTATAGGAAAACATTTAATAATCACAAATATATAAATTTGCGTGGGGTTAAACAGTCTTTGACTTCGAAGTAGAAAACGTAAAAAAAAATTTAAATATCTTATTCATAAAGTTTATGAATTATTTTATATCATTTAATTATAACATAAGTAAAAATACTTAAATGACATGTATAGTGTAATAAATTAATAAATTTCCACCACAAACTAATATTTTTCTCCATATTATTTTTATTCAAGATGAATCAATTATATCGGATCACAAAATCAACAAAATATTTAATATACATTTCCCCTATCATGAAACATTAACCAAAAAATATGGTTAGGATAAGACAATATATTTACCAAAAAATAATAATCCATTATAATAATAAGGACTACTTATAAACTCCAAAATTCAATAGTAACATCCCACGTTCAAAATAAACCATTCAACAAACAACTATTATTAAAATTACTCAAATTAATCCAAACTAAGATTGAAACCAAAAATTCTAAAGGATTTTCATTTATAGTATTCCATTTTAGATGTTAAAATTTGTCTCAAAAAAAATACTTCACTATTATTGTCTCATAACAAAAATAAATTAACCTAATCACATATTCTCCATGATAGGTTAATAGTTTTAATAAATAACCTAATTACAAATAAATCCACAATTGAAATCATAGATTATTCCAAAATATAATTCATAAAATACTCCATAATTAAAATCACTTTTTATTCAATTTAACTTTATAATATAATGATTTCAAATTAGTGAATGTCTTCCAAAATTACATTTACCACTTAATTCACAAATCATTTTCTAACACCAAGAATATCCATTTGATAAATTTTAAGTATCCAAAATCAAGATATTCTTATAAAATAAACTCTTTGAAATAAATTGATAAATTCAAATTTACCAGTTAATTCACATAGTCTTGTGGAAGGCAATAAGCCTTATCACACATTGGTTGTGGGTTTTATTCTTATATCATTACCCAACTCCACAGTTTTTCACCCATATTTCATGTTGTCTTTGTTTTCTACAACATTATAATTATTATAAAATTCTAAAAATGAGATAATGTCCTCAAAAATAACCTTAACATATTTTAATCTTATGTTTTTTCTCATTCCTTTTATTTTTCATCCCTAAATGTAATAACCCATTATTAAATCAAAGGTGAATTTACCCAATAATATAGTTAGTCACCTTAAAGAATCATAACATATGACCTAAAAATGGATTGTATGACGTTAAATTTTTAATCAATCATAATATTATAAACTTACGATGATACCCCTACCTATTTTTGAAACATAATAATCTCTAATGTTGTCTAAACCATCCTATAATAGTAACAATAAGGCCACATCCTAAAACATTACATAATCTTGAGTTATGTCAATAATTTTAATTTATTTCACATTGAGTATCATTTATTAATTCATCTCTATAGTATTATTACATAACTCATACATAAAAAACCATAGAAATAAAACATGGACACTTACAAATGTCTCGATTTATTCCATAAAATCGAATGTTTTAAAATGAAATGTGGTTTCTTTTCATGTTTAATCATCATAACGTTTCCCTGATACCTTCCCTGACTATATTCTCTAATAAATCCTAGGAAAAAAAATTTCAAAATCTTATTGTGATAAAAAATTGATCAGTAATAGATATAAAATATTGAATGAAGCTGTTATTCCATGAATATTTGAAAATCATGAAATCATTTTCACAAAAATATACATCTCACCCACAAAACAGAACTCTTTATCATACCTTATAAAATAATAAGATTCCAATAAAACATTATAGAAATCATAAAACATGAAGGTAAATTTTGTAATCCATATCGGACAATCATTTTAGAATTCACAGATACATATAGAGTAACCGACATGGTTACCTTTGGAATACCCATCAGAGTATTTTCACAAAATCACTTAGGAGAATCCCAACTTGTTAACCCATCTCATTACCTAATGAATTGGAGAGCTATCATGGGCTCAAATTACCTTAGTTGAGAATGGAACCACACATATTTAGTTAGTTATGTAACCATGCATCTTTGGTTTATCACATGAACACCAGTAAAATTTCCATGTACCATTATATAACCATAACTCACAATAGACTACAATTATCAACATCTCAATCATAATATTTGATTTTAAATCATAAGAAATCCTTTCACGGTATTAAAATATTTAATCCATTTAAAACCATTTTCAATACCAAAGTACCCAAAAAAATGAATAGTGGATTTCATATTATTTTAAAAACATCATGGATTATAGAGGAATCCAAACATCAAATAATGGTTATGTAGGTGGAGAATTATTTGTTTCCATATAAGATAAGAACATTTCTTTTTTAGTTTATAAAAATATTAAAATGACTCATATAAAAGTATTAATTTTTTAAACATTGAATGAAATTGAAAATTGAAAAAAAAATTCATGTATAAGATTTTTATATCCATATAAATAAAAATGTAAATTAATATCATGAAGTAAATGATTTGATTATTAAATATTTAAAAGTTCAAGGTGTCCCATACAAATTTAAACATTTAAATTTTAATAATCATGGATTATTACATTTACCAAAATAATAAATAACATTAGTATTGCTAAAATATGGATATGAAATGTCGTAGTTTTTGGATATAATATTTATAAAATAATAGTGGATTATATTAAGAACAAAATACACAATGAAAGGAGCTTGAGATGAAATCCCTTACCTTGAGTCCAACTCCTCATGTGAAATAATTAAAATCGTGAAAAATAAACTTATTCTAATTTCCAATTTCATGAGAAAATTTTTCATGTCTATTATTCATTTTATTTCACTTATAACCATGTCATAATAATTACATATTTATTTATGTTCATATTGGATATTTTGTAGTTATTCGGTAATTGTGTCAAAAATGATCTTTTTACGATATCAATAGTTCATTGTTTAATAAGTATATAATCTCTAGAATAATATAAATGAATTAATTATCACATTTATACATCCAATATAATTTGAAATCAAACCCTTATTTATGGTTTTAAAAAATGAACTATGTTTTAATCATGGAGACGGTAGACTATACGTACACAAGAGTTACGTCTTCATCTTTCAGTGATTGTTATGGAAAAAAGGTAATTAAAATTTTAGCATTTCAGAATAACAATTAAATCACTTGTATCAAATTAATTATTTAACTATATTTATACAAATCATACAAGTAATATTTTTAATAAAAATGAATCACAATGCTTTGTAGAGGTGATAGTTCACGCGTACGCATGAACAATGAAATAATTTTTATATTCATGGAATGTAAGAACATAATTGATATATTAATATTTTATATTGACTAAAATCTAATAAATATAAAATATAAACATTACTACCATTAATATCACTAGTAATGAGAGACGGTTATGAAATATGAATTAGATCAGTTCCTGGAGATGATTGTTCACATGTATCCATAAATGATTAATTTATTTACTATTTAATGGCTATAAATATATATTTATGTGATGATATTAACATAAAAAATATCAGTATATTTTTAAAAATTTATTGATTATTTAATAATTTTTGGAGAAGATTTTAAGGATGCAGAATAAGTAATAAAATAGAAATACAAAAAAATTGATATCTCTTCGTCAGTTGATTGTCTTTGAATAACATCTTAACAACTCTAAGGAGGGTGTTCTGCCAAAAATAAAGCAAGAATAATGTGGGGAGGGATTATAATAATTGGTTTGGTCAAATATTTTTTGATCCAAATGATTTTTGATGTGTGAGTAATAGAGAGGAACGAGTGACTTTTTATAAGAGATTGGAGGGGCACCCATGGAATAGTTAAAAGTATTAAATTAATATAAATTGAGTTTCTTAAAAAAATTTCCCAAACTAATTTATATATAGTATAGGATGGGTTTGGGTATAATACTTATCATGAAATTAAAATTAAAGAGGATTTTGATATTTTTAAGCCTTATCTTTTTTTACCCCTTTTAACCCTTATCGTTATATTATTTAATATTCACATAGAGGGTTTAAATAATAATAAAATTGTTCAAACGACCACAGAATGAGTACTTAATGTATTTTTGGAACAATCAAATATTTTAGGTCTAATATTGATATTTTTTAATTTTTATTTCATTTAATTATATATTTTATATTTTATGTTATGAATTATGTCAAATTTTCACTACTCATTACATAGTATTTTTTAAAAATTCATATCAACTTGATAACATAAAAAATATTCATTAATTTAATATTTTAATGTCAAAATCATGAATAAAATTCGTTTATGACAAAAAATATATCATTTTATATTAATTTTAATTTTATTAATATCTTTAACTTGGTTCTTTATTTAATAAATCTATTACTCAATCGTCTTTGTGTCACAATTAAATTTTGTTACCTAATTCAAAAAAAACTAAAACTAAATTACCATGATTTAGGTAATCGTTGTTTAGTTATAAATAATTTTTTATGATTAAGATATCCCATATGTAACTCCATATTAAAATACTTTACTTTTCCACAATAATAGTGTATCAAAAAATGACTATTTATTGAATATAGTATTGTAAATTTATTAAATTCATCCAAGTGGCTTCAAGTGATCTAAAATTTATCCTTGGATTATCATGGTCAGAATAAACTCTTACAATTTAATTAGTATAATTTTAGGGTTGTTTTATTTTATTATAATATTAATTTTACTTTTAATTACCTGATTTACCCTTATCCATGGTAATTAAAAAAATTATGAATGACACTATTCAAAATTTCCAAATACAAAAGGTACCTAAGTACATTAATTGAACCTTGTTAACTAAAAATTGAATTAAATTTTAGAAATTCAAAATAATTATTTGGTAGAAAATAATTAAAATTTTAATCTCATTGATCGTATAAGGAAACTGGATTTCTAGTACAACATCCACAAGATCACAAAGTTTTTATGTTAAATTTTATATTGAAAATTATTACAATGAAACAAATAATATTAAATGAAAAAATAAATATTATAATTTAAAAAAAATTAAATGAAGATCCATCTATATAAATAAATTAGATAAAAATTCATTTTTAAATATAAATGTAGTATTTTTCACAATTCATTAAAATATGAGTGTTATTAAAAAAATACCCAAAAATTATCCAATTTTATTTTATGTCCCAATTCAAATGAATAAGTCTATTTGTCAAATATAACCTATTAAATTGAAAAAATTAGATTTAAAAGGAGTTATCTATCAAAAGGTGGTAAAACTACATTGTTTCGAAAAAAACATTATCTAAAAAATGGGTTTTCTTCTTATATCATGTCTATAATAAAAATAATTTGACTTTTAAATGTTAATCAGAATAAATTAAAATTATATTTCATTAATTAAATCAATAGAGTGATTTTATAATTTTACAAACAAACTTATTTGAATTTAAAAAGTGTTTCAAGAAAAAAACAACATTTTTATTTAATTAGTTTTCATTTTATTTCCAAATTAGTTTGGTATCTAATTAATAATTATATAAACATATGTAGAGCCTATTTTAATAAAATAATTAATACAATTCATTCCTTTCATTCTAAGGAATATTTTATAAATTAATATTTAAATCGTAATATTAAATTGTTTATTTAAACATGATTTGGTGTATCATATAATTTATCAAAAAATTTGTTTCTTTTTAAAAACTCCAGATGTTATATATAAATTATATTTTTTCATCGTCTTATAAAGTTATCATAATAAAAATCATGAAAAAAAAGAAATTTTTTCATAAAAAACATAACAAATTGAAAACATCTGAATCAACATCCTTGAAGTAAATAACATAAAATTGAATTCATATAAATTTAATTTAGAATTAAACTTGGTATAAAATGTCAATGTATAAATATATAAACCTTATAATCTTATATATGTTCAATAAATCAATCTTTACTCAATGAAGGAAAATTTAGATAATAAACCATAATTTTTTTAGTAATATTTGAATTCAAAGTCAATCAAGATTGAAGAAATAATGTTCTTTAAATTCTATGATTTAAATATTAGATTATTCCAAAAGAAATATTGGGAATTATATACCCCTTTGAAATATGAAATTTCTGAATAAAACTAAAACCTGTCTCAATGAAGAGAAACATGGATAATAATCTAACCTTATATCTGACTTGATTTGTAAGAACTCTAACCTCCTTTATAAAGAATCGTGAAGTAATATAATTATATGAAATTATAAAATTCAGACATATAATATCATATAATATCCAATTATTCTATTTCAACACCCGTTTGCTAAAAATTATCTATTTGTGTCTTCATTTCAGTTGTTAATTTATTCTTTTTTCAAATATGTGTTCGTTTTTTCAGTTTTGGTCCCTGTACACTTTTAATTGACCCTATATATTCTTCATGTTGATAATGATATAAATATCATAGATATTGGTTATAAAATTATTTGTAACCATTCATATTATGTGGTTATGAAAAATGTATTATATTACTTTATTTTGACGATAATATATACACATATAAGAGTGATGTATCTTCTTTTATATTGATAGAACCAAAGGAAGGTACAAACAAATTAAAATTTATAAAATAATAATTGTATCATAAATATTATATATGTTAATAAAATTTATATTCATATTACTAATGTAATAATTATTAAATGATAAACAAATCACATCAAATTGTCGAGGTCGCAATTCATTGTACATACAAGTCACATTATCGTTTACCAATTGATCAAATAATAAGATGGTAGATAAGATATTATAATTAAAAATTAAAAATAATGTTATATTTATAATTTAAAAAAACCCTAATCCATTATTATAATCATCTATGAAATATGGTGGTGGAAAATGATTTGTATCACTAAGTGGATGTGGTCGTCAACACATACACATGAGTTATTGTTTTATTCCCATTTTCTTGATAAGGGGTGGAAAATGGTTGTTACATTATCATAATAATTTGCTCATATATTAATCATAATTTATGAATTATTTATTAATGGATAAATAATTTTTATATAATGTTTAATACGAGAAAAATAGAAAGATAAAGGTTATGATTTTTAACTCCTCTTTAATATACCCCCAATCCCTTACATCTTAAGAAATAAAGTATTGGTATTAAGCAAATTCAAGAATCTATATGATGAAGGGAAGTATTACATTAAAGTTTTTATGAATTTTTTTCTGATATAGAAGGATCAAATGGCATGAATAAGGTTGAGTGAGAGATTCTCTTTTATAAGGGAGGGGAGGGACACACATGTAATTTCATAAAATATATCAATTATACAAGGTCAATTTCATTGGAAAGATGGCCCAAATAGGGATGTATTAAATGGTATTTTAATATTATGTTTATATATCTTCAAAATATAATAATTTGGCATGTATGACTGGAAATCTTATCCTTATATATTCATTTAACACTAGATATTCTTGTATTATCTTTTCCCATGGTCATTCTTCTAATGATTTTATATTTTTCTAAGAACAAAAATTAAGATAAACATATTAAAATATATTTCAATTTTTTTAAAAATAAATAATCAAATTCATGATATCAAATTTATAAAAGGGAAAAATTTAATTTTAAATGGTCCCAAATCTATAAATGAAAATATTTTTCAAAAAAATTTATTTTTAAGATGAGAAAATAAGTTGATTCAATCACATTCCATGTTAAAAAAATAAAATTAACATCAAAATATATTATTTAATATATAATATATAAATATCATTAAAAACATAAATAATTATCAATCAATTTAAAATATTAGGATAAAAATAAATTTTGTACAAATTTTTTTTAGATTATGTGTTTTATCATAAAAAACTTCTACAAAAACAAAGAATAATGATATTTAATATTTTATTAATATTATTATATTTTTTAAATGATAGGTATTTTAATTTAATATCAAAACCACAATATAAGGAAACATATACATTAATAAAATTACACCAATTAAAAAAAATCACAGGACTATTTACAAAAAATTAGATCTTTTGAAAAAATACTTTTAAATGAACCTCACCTAATATTTACATATTTTTTTAGAAAATTATAATAATATATTTAAAAATAATTTCTAACATTTTTTAAAAATATTTAAAATAATTGAGCATCAAAATGAAGTAAAAATTATTATTGTAGAAAACATATTTTTTGAAAAATGACACTAATAAAAATTGAGTATGTATTTATTATTAATTAATCAATAAATTTTCAACATTTTAAATAATAATATATATTTTACATAATGTGGAAATCACAATTAATACCTTCTAATTCAAATTATTCTTTATGAAGGGTTACTATATCACGGTTCATGTAAAATGGGATTTCATGTAAATAAAGTTATCAAATAGTTAAATTTTTTTATAGAAAAATATATTCTATAATATCAAGGTGAGACATTAACCCAACATAAAAAAATTTCATCCTAGAAATTATAATCATATTAACGATTGCATTCTTAATAAAAAAATATTTTTTTAAAACCTACATCTTGTAGAGGAATTATAAAGCCTCTGTGGAAAAAGGGAAGTTGGAATCATAAATGTTACCCTAAAAACACAATTGAGTTACTAGATAAGGATAAAATTATAAGGAGGTGAAAATTATAAAATGTATGGGAAATATAATGTAAAGATAACAATAGATATTGATATAAAACATGGTATTAAAAAATATATTATAATCACAATCATAAATAAGTGAATTTTGATATTTAACATAAAATAATATAAAATTTGTAAAAAGAAAATAAGTTTCAATTTCAAAATCATTTTTCTTATAGTTGAGGAAATATATATTAATGAAATTTGAGAAAATATAATTTCTAGAGTTAATCAAATCCATAATGATAATATCAACATTTCAATATTTGTTTCTATTTACATTCACCTATTTTTCAATCGTATTTTAATTACGAGTGATTAATATGAATTTATGTTACCGTAAAAAAACAAATTAGATTTTAATTGAACAAGGGGATTTTATGAGAATTAAAATTAATTGTTTCTGTATATAGATATCTACTAAACCCAGAATTTATATAATAAGTTATCCAACATCAATAAATCCCCATATGATGAAATAATAAAGTAATATATAAGATCTCATTAATAACACAAAATATTCAACTTTATCCATTACATAAATTTTTATCCTTAAAGATTGCATAATATATATCTAGAAAAATTCAAAATCCATAAATTTTAAAAAGGTCAATAAATTTCAGTAATCAATATAGTCTATCACCCAATATAACATAGCATGTCTCTTTATTAAACATACACGTCATGTGAATACGATGATTATATATTCTCTAAAAGCATTCCACTCATTTCCAAGAATAACCTAAATAACCATAAACATCAATGAATTGACATATTATTTTAAGAAATCATTATATAACTATTACATAAATAAAATTAGACATTATCCAAAATATTTTGTATACACCAAAAAAATGTAACAAACTTCATCAAAGACAACATAAATCACTTTTTTATCAATTCACTATTCATGTCTAATTTATTTTTCCAAATTCAATTATATTATTATCTTAAATAGTGATTTTTATCTCAACTTTTGGAATATATTAATTTATTTTTTCCATCATGAATTTATTTTAAAAAAATATAACATTAAAACTATTTATTTTCATGTTTATTGGTACTTTTTATTATATGGATGAAAATCTAAAATGAAAAACTATTCTAGAAAAATCCATAGATGGTTCATTATTCATCTAACAAGAATATAATTAATAAAACACTTTTAAAATATTTATCAAACCCTAATTCATAAAAAATTAAATTATTCAACTTCAATGATTTTAATACCACGTACACTTCCATAATCTATGAGTTAGCCCATGTATTTGGGAACTTTTTAAATTAATTCCCTTGTTACCTAAAAAAATTTCAGTCAACAATTAATGGATCATTGGGGTGTACTTTGTTCACATCCACATAACTCTATATTCACGCAATAATTTACTTTCTATATTTTAATATTCTTAAAATATAAATCATCTTAATATTATTTTGATATAATTATTAGTGTTATTCTTAACACATTATTAACATGTATTAAGTATGGTATTGTATTCCCAATAATATTCATGAAATATAATTATTAACTTATGTGGTTTATTATCAAACTCAAATATATTATAGTTATTATAAATACAAAGGGATTATGTATTAGGAATACTCACATTATTTCTCATTCCATATCCAATATAATTTTATTTATAGTGAGGATATTCATTGCATCATCCATGAAATTTAGTGTTTACCTGATTCCCCATTGTTAAAACTATTTTGTAAAACCAAAATCATAGACTATGAAACATTAATGAATTATCATCTAATGATGAAAAATAATTTATAGAATGTGTAAACCATGAATCCTTATTTTCAAACAATGAAAATTTTGGTTTAACCTTGGTTATTCTCATCTTGTTTTTTCTATATATCCTTCAAAATGGTTCATAATTTAAAAATGTTACTTATTCTAAAAATATCTTGTGGGAGTGTGAAACCAATTTTGTACTAAGGCCCCATTCAATATAAACTAGAATTATGGATGAGACATAATCAACAACTATTTTTAGGGTTACTACCCCTATATGAATCTATTTTAATACTACATTAACCAATAGTATCTAGACATTAATATATTGTATTGAAATCCACATAATAAATAGCTTAGAAGAATAATATGATAATATAAAGTACAAAATCATATACTGAGGGTTCTCCCTAATGAATCGTCACCCAAGTTTCAAAAAGTTTGTAAAACATTATATTATACCAACTATACAAAACAAAAACATTATTACATAATTATTAGATCATTATATATTAATATTCATTTCATAACATTAGAATCCCAACATAAAATATAATGGTATAGTGTATTTGGAAACATGGATACATAAAGATATTTCAAAGAATAGTTCTACGTAGTCTCCCAATTAGTTCATCATAACTAGAACTATTCATAGAAATATTATTCTTCGATCCATAATTCATATCCTATAAGATAATAAAATATATGAAAGGGTGATATCGAATTATCAATAAGGGTAAATAAGAGAGATGTTAATCGATGGATACGGGAGGGACGTATATATACATATGTTTTGTGAACACGGGAATAACATTATAAAATCATACACAACAATTATTATATCCTAATAATGAATCATGGAACAAATAGTTTCCAATAAAATGTCCTAAAACATATGTGATAATAATCAACAATAAATGATCATGATCCATGAGAAAATATAATAAAAATAGAATATATCATTTTTGGATTCACATAATCAAATAAAATCGCATCCTTTATCATGGTTCACCCCCAAAACCATCATTTTAGGATAATGCCCCTTATTAGAAATGTATTCTTGACCATTTAGAACATTATCATAGGAGGAACAGCCATCCAGTTAATTCCATCATCAATTTAGACATTATTAACTACATCATCACATAAGATTTTACCAACTCTATAACCAATACCAAATGCATTAGTGGATTATTATTTTTCCAAAATTAATTGTGTTATAATGTAACCACCCATATTATTTTATCATAAAACCACCAATTACATAATTATAATACATTAAAATGTATTCCACAAGATCATGAAAACATTTATCAGTATAAAAATTCTTAACTAATTAGAATAAAATGGTTATCATTAAACATTCATCACTATAAAAAAATATAGATATTGAATATAGATGTTAGCATGCCATCATATGTCCAGAAAATCATAAGTAACATTAAACTATGTTTCTTTAGATAAAAAATATCTTCAAAAGATAATTTGAACATTCCATTATGAAAATAACCAATTCATTTTCAAATCACTAATTAAAAATAAAATAATTTCCAAAATATTAAGGAAAACATTTTCATCTAAATGGTCAAATTAAATATATTATGGAATCTTACATGAATAGATTTTTCATAATGGAGGGGAAATCCATTCAAGCGGTGTATGTGGAATAAAAAATTCCTTCAAACTTATAACTAAAAAGTAAAAATAAACTAATTTGGAAAACTATTAAAATATTATCACAGAATATTTTTATATACATTCCAACATGAATAAAAATATAAAATAAAAAACATTTTACAATAGTAAAAAATTGTTGAAAACATTTTCAATTAAATATGGGCATAAAAGAAAATATATTATACTGAAATGTGATATCATGATGGTTTTCCTTAAAAACAATACTGTTTTATATTGAGTAATAAAATAGAGAAAATTTAAAGGAGATAAATTTAATATCTAGAAATAAATATATACCAATGGAAAAAATACAATTTTTAGTGATATATCATCTAATTTTAATATCTGAACATTTTAGCATAAAAATCCTGATAAAAAAGATATTATACCCCATTGGATGAAATAATTTAAAATATCACTTAATATTATATTAATTAAGAAGGAGAAACTATTAAAATTTAAATGGATAGTTATATATACATTATATGACTAAATATGTTTATAAAATCTAACATTTCTCAATGAAACAAAATTTATATAATGAAACATTATATATTTATAAATTATTGAATCAAAAGAGTTGGGATGAGTGAAAATAATATGGTTTATTAAATATATTCAATTAAATCATTTATTATTAAAAAAATAACTTATATGTAATTAAAACCCCTGAATATAAAAGAAATTTGTTAATAACATTAAAATATGACTCAATAAAGAGAATTTGTGACAATACCCTTACCATATATCTGACCTAATTCATAATCCCTCTATCCTCATGTAAAAAAGTTTATATTTATTAATAATATATACCAGAATAGTATTCACACTTATAGTATAATATATGATCTTTTTATTTCATTTCAATGCATTTTTATTAATAACTCTCTATTTAAGTAGCCACTTTTGTTTTTAATTGCTTCATTTTCCATATATATTTTATTTTAGAAATTAAGTTCCATGGACTCTAATCATGCTAACACCATATATAGAATTGTAATAATGATAAATATATCACAATTATTAATATAAACTTATTTAATACCATTAAAATTAAGTGGTGATGAATCATCAATTACATCATGTTTTAGAGGTGTTAATCAATATGTAGAAAATAGTGGTTTTTAAATTTTTTGGTTTAATAAATAATGGTTAATGATAATTCCCCTATAATAATTCATTATTATAACATAAATATAATATATTTTAATTAAATATATCATTATTAACATCCATAAATAGTGTAAATGATAAAAAATCACAGCTTTGTGTGGATGTGGTTGTCCAAAAATACAACCAATCAGTGATATCACTTACTTATAAATCATACGGAATGAGCATTTAATAAAATATTATAATTTAAAATCCTAATAATGTAATAAATATGTTATATAAATATTACATAATTAATTATATGCACCAATGAAATTTTTTGATGTAAAATAAATTATATTGTTATGTGGAAGAGGTAGTCCACAGGTACGCCTAACAACTACATTTTTCTCATTTAATAGAGAATGTATGGAAAATTGTTTTTATATTATCAAAATATACCAATATATTTATGATACATTATTCATCATTTTTTGAAATATCTAGTTAATATATTATTTGAAAATAAAAATATTTAATGATATTGGTTAAGATTTAATTTAGTTATTTTAGGGACACCCTTGGTCTTAAGGCCAATGCGTAGAAGGATTTAAATTTAGGGAAGAAAAAAAGATACATTGTTAAGGGAAATAGTCCTGAAGCATTTATAAATAGTTATTAACTAATATTGGATGATAAAATTTTGTTAATAAGGGAGGTGGATGGGTGGTCATTTATTAGGGAGGGGGTTGAAATACATGGAATTTAATAATTGATCTCAATTATATAACGTCAATTTAATGGGAATGTAGCCCAAAATAGAAAATGATAAAAATTATGGTTATAATAATTTTGATTTATATTTTAAAAATAATAAATCTAAATTTTTGAATCTAAATATAATTCTTAACTCATGGTTTAACCCCATTTAATTTAGTATTAACATTAATAATAGTAGCAAAATTTGTATGGTTTTACTATTCACTTTGACTAGAACATAAGTTAACCCTATAAAAATAAATTATTAATAATGATTTAAAATATGGAATCTATTTCGACAAATTCAATTAATATAGGTGGATTAATTGAATAATAAATAAGCATGAAAACCACTATGAAAACCATTTTTGGAAAAAATAAATTATCAGGCATCAAACAAAAATTATAGCCATTACATTCCTTTTAAAACAATAAATTTAATATCAATATATATTATTGAAAATGTACATTAATAATTTAATAAAAAATATTGACCAATATATATTAAATTAATTATTTTTTATAAAATAATAATGCATATATAAAATGAATTTTTTTTCAATTTATTTTCTTGAAGCAAAAAAAATTAACTTATTCCAAATTAATGAAAAATGAAAATTAATATATAATAAATTATAATGATTTTTTCTATGTAAAAATTTATAATTTATTTATAATTTATCATTACCATTGGTTTCTTTGATTTAAAATAAATAATGAAAAAATATTTTATAAAAATCATATATGTTTCATAATTAGTAGAACTAGAATATCAGTAATAAAACACTTATTAAACAACATTATCAATTAATTATAAAAAATACCTTCAATTATTCCACTTAAACTATTGGAATAGAATATTTTTATTATTTTTCTTGGATTTATAATTTATATTATTAAATTACCTATGATAATGCCTGTTTTAACCACACATAAGATATTGAACTAAAAATCACACCATTGGATGTACATTGTATCCTTTAATTGAAGTCATTATTTTAACCTCAAAATTTGTTTTTCTATGTCCTTATTTTACCAAAATAAATCATATTTCTATTCCTCTTAGACATTTTCCCACATTCTTCTTCCCATAATCTCATCATATAGGATGGTGAATCTTATTTCCTCTATTATATTTGTGAAAATAGTTTTAATATTTTTTGGTTAATTCAGAAACTCACAAATGTTTAGGTTGTTTATCATATATTGATATAACTACAGAGGAATAATAATATGGATTCACATTTCATCTCCAATATCATTTGTCTTTACATGGAGACATTTATTGTATTATCTTTCACATTTAACATTAACATCATTTCTTTAAGTTCCATCCATTAACTAGAACCAAAATAATAACGTAGAAAAGACTGATGAATAATATTATAATCATGAAAAATATTTTTTAGGATATCTAAATTATGAATTATTATTTTCATCCAATGAAATTTCAGGTTTAACCTAGGTCATCCATGTCCATTATCTATCAATATATTACGAGATGGTTAATAACAAAATATGGCATAACCTAAGAATATCCCCATAGAGTGGTAAACCATGTTAATTGAATGAGACCATTCACCATGATAAAGAATGATGTATCATATATACTCAAAAATAACTTCTCATTGTTAATACCCCTAGATGAATATGTTTTAAAATTATATCAAATTTTACTTTCTAATAATAGATTTGTTACCAGGAAGAAAAACATAATATCTTCCTCAGAAAGAAATTAGAATGTTATCTTGTAATTATAATTATCCAAAGGCTTCTCTCTAATGTTTCCCTATCCATGTTTTTAAAATTTTCTAATTATTTATCTAACACAAAATATAGTAAACCAAAACATTCACAATTAAATATTAAAAATTAATAATTTTATTTTCATTATATTACATTACGATCTATTCCATGTCTGAATATGGTTATTTTATTTTGAAACATGGATTCATAAACAACTGGTACATTAAAATTATACACCATCTCCCAAATAGTTCATCAAAATTGTAACCCTTATATTAGACATATCATTTTTAAAACCATTATTCATATACCTTTGATAAGGATACAAAATAAAGGGTGAGATCCTATTTTTAATGACAGAAAAAAGAGATATATCAATCAATTATCATTATCTAGAAATAGAAGAATATAAATGTATTAGAAGATGAACATAACATTAGAAAAAAATAATCAACCTTTCATAGAACTCAAAATCAATTATGGAATAAATCATTGTCAATCAATATAAACAATATATAATTATTTGGAATTATAAATAAACATTCCAGATCTTTGAGAACATATGATAAACATAATTCATAAGTACTTCTAAATCAAATATTAATATAAAATAACCCCCTTTTCAATGAACACTCTTAATAATATCATTGTTGATAAAGACCCATAATTGAAATTCCCACCCTATAATTTCGATTATTCTCTTGGGAGTAAATTCGATCCAATTAATAGCATTATATATTATAATATTATTATATCCTTCTTCTCTTAGGAGTATCTTAACTTCAATATCATTACTGAATTGTTTATAGGTCTATAAAGACTCACATCCACGATTTATAACAAAACCCACCATCATTGTTTTATAACTGAACCACCCATTTTATAATCTTAATAAATGCATATATATTCAAAAATATCCTAAAATAATTTTTATTACATCCAAATAAAAAACATTGAGAGAAAATGAGTTTCGTAAAAATTTTATAATCATAAACATAAACCATCCAAAGAAATAATTAAAAATGAATCATTGGATTTCATCCATATTAAGTCACATTAAACATAAAATTATGTTCTTATAGATTTAAAATATATTTAAAATATCACATTAACATTTCTTGTGGAAACCAACTTTTATAAATTGAAATAACATATTTAAAATCAAAAAATTTATAACATAAAAAATTATTTATTTCTAAAAAATATTTTTGAAATATATAAATTACTTTTCATGGAAAATTATATTCTTATGAAAGGTAAATATAGTCATGAAGTTTTCAATAAATTAAAAATTACATTCACATTTTCCATTAAATGTCTAATATAGAACATTTGAGAAGGGATAATAAATTTTTTTTATTTATTGAAAGGTTTATGATGATTAAAAATTTAAATAATAAATATTATTATAATAATAAAACAATTCATTAAAAATAAATAAAATATGGACATAGAGTAAATTAATCTGGACCTATAAGGGAAATTGAGTCAGTTTTCCTTGAAAAATTATTTTTAGCCTTTGGAGTACATAAATAGTGGAAATAGAAAAGGGACCATGTAATCCCTTAAAATAATTATAGAATGAGAGAATAAATAATACAAATCAGTGATAAAACATATGATTTCATCACTTGAAACTTTTATCCTACATAATCTTGTAAAAAATATATTTTCAAATAAAACCCTTACTTATTTAGTAACTTTTGAATAAAACCCCATGGATGAAATAATTGTGCATTAATAAATAAATATAATTAATTGTTCTTGATAAATGGTATGCATTTTTTTGAACCAATATTTACACCTCATATTCATAAATAGAGTTCTATATTCAAAAATGTTTCACATAATCACTATTGAGAAGAAAAAAAATTATGAGATTATTAAGTTTTTATTTTAATGTCATTAGGATCTGGAATGTCATGTGGGTCAATAAGTTAATATAATAAAATAATTTCTTATTCAATATAAATTATTTGGATGTACAAACTCTATAAATAATAAATTGGGATGCAACATTAAAAAATATCTCAATTAAGAGAAATTGTGATGAGACCCCTACCATATATCCTATGGATTCATAATCTTCCAAAAATATAGTACAATACATATATATTAATTATAATTTCACACTAGAGTAATATTCAAAAATTTATTATTATATATGATCCACTTATATAATTTCCACCTATATTTATTTACAAATCTCTATAAATACAATAATTTCATGTGGTGATGTCTCAGTCTTACATTTATGTTTTAAATAAATAGATGTAGTGGTTACTATTTAAATAATGTTCATACAAATATATAATGTTATTAAATACTGAAGTGCATTGTGTTGCATTTGTTGTCAATGAGGCATGAAGTTGTCTTGGAATGAATGGAAGTCAAGGATTGTCAAGATGTGAATGACAAAGGTTGTGATGGTGTTGGTGGTGAAGGAGAATGGCCATGGAACTTAGAGGAATGTCACTTAGGAGATTCACTAAGTGGCATTGGAGAATATGGTTGAAACATTCTCCATGAAAATCTGACGATTGTTGAGCTGTTCTTAAGTTCCAAGAACTTGTATCAACTGGATACAATGTCACAACAATGATTGAATACCATGCATTGTAGTGACAATGCATGAGGCGTTGAAGAAGATCCATCCACAAGTCCTAAGTGGATGAAGTGAGCTGAAGAAGTCCATGCACTATCTCTTAGTGCATGTGAATCAGAATGTGATCCAACTTGACCTCTAATTGGATCATTGAAGAACATTGGAGATTTCATGTTGATTCAAGAGTTCGGTTGAAGATGAAGAACCTTCGGGAATTCCATTTCTAAGTGATGAATAAATGTTGAAGAGGAATGGAGGAATTCCTAAGAAGAAGAGAAGAGAAGAAATGAAGAAGGAAGAATAGGAAGAGGAAGGATGGCTTAAGTGGCATTTGACATTTTATATTGGGAGTACTTTGTTTCTTAACAAAGTCCTATTCATTACCTTTGTCAAAAAATAGGCCACCAAGGAGGCCAGCCGAGGGTCATCACCCAAGGCACTTGTGGGACTCAAGGTCACCACGCCCATGGGGAACCCTCAAGGCCAGGGCAGCAACCTTGAGGCAGGGGGCGCACCCAAGGACACCGCATGGGCGCCTATGGCACGCCCGGAGGAGCGCAGGGGGGCCGTGTATAAGCCCCCGAGGACACGCGGTGGTGAAACCCGCGCGCCCGAGGAGCATAGTGGGCGCCAGTAGCGCGCCCGCAGGGAGCTGAGAGTGGGCGCAGAGCGCGCCCGCAGGGAGAACACGGTGCGGGGCGGCACCGTGGAGGAGGAAGTTCAATTGCGGGGTTGAGGGAGCGGCTGGGTAATAAACCGCGAGAAAACCGCGCCCCGTTTCGATGTGGGACGCAGAAAATTTCCCGGGAGCGAATCTGAGCCGCTCGATTGATCGCGCGCTTGATCTGCGCCGCACGATCCATCCGCGGCGCCGCGATCTAATCCAAGCCGTCGAAGCCTTTTTGATCACCGCATCCGACGGCCCCGGCATCGTCTCCTCCCTCGAGCTCGACCGAGGCACCCGCGACGTCCCCGCTGAACCAGAGGCCCTCTGACGACCTGTTTTCGAGCTCCCGGCCACCATTGTTTGATCCGAAGGCTCCAATGAGTTCGTCCGGCCCTACTGAACACAACCATGTATAAAAATGGGAGTGCATGCTATGTTTGGAAGAATTTGAAAGAGGCTGAGGAAAACGAAGTTGCCGAGGCACCAGGTTGATGTTTTGCATGGGATGAGCCAAAACTGAAGGCTGTGCATGCGTTATGAGTCGCATGCACATAGAGGAACAAAAATAAATGAACCCGCGTTGAAACAGAGGAAAGAAAATAAAGATTCGAAAGATCTTTGAAGATCCGAAGATTTTGGTGATTCAAGATTTATTGCACGCGGATAATCTGAGGCAGCCTCTGCCTATAAAAATGAGGCCGAGCCCTCGAGGAAGCTTGCTGATCCTTTGTTGAAGATCCGGAGAACCGTGAGTGCACCTCTGCCTCGCGAAGTTGAAGCCCCGCGCAAATTATATTTGCGCGGTTGAAGTCCCCTGCGCGCTAATCCTTTGCGCGGCAGGAAGAGCTCGTGGCCGCAGCATTCTTGCGCGCCCGAGGCTTGTTCCCTCTCTGCCCGCACCCTTGCGCGGCAAGAGGAAGACCCCGCGGGTGTTGCACTTGCGCGCCCCACGGGTAGGAGGTCTTGCGCGCCCTTGTGCCGTGCACCTTGCGCGCCCGAAGGCTAGGTGAAGACCCGAGGCTTGTTTGCCTTGTGCTCTACACACATTTTGTGTGTGCCAAAGAAGGCCGAGGCCTTGCCTCGTGTGTGTGGTAAGAGAAGAAGAGAAGGCCGAGGGCCTTTGTTCCTTTTGTGTAAAAAGAAAAGGAGGAGGCCGTAGCCCTTGTGTTGGTATTCAAGTGTGTTCAAGAGGAGGCCGAGACATGCCCTTGTGTGTGCCAAATTGAAGAACACTTTGTGTGTATGCAAAGTGAGGAGAAGGCCCTACGGGCAGTGGGTGTGCAAAGAGAGGAAGGCCAAGGCTTAGTGCCTTTGTGTGCAAATTGAACAAGTGAAGGCCGTAGCTTTGTGGTTATGCACACTTGAAGTTTAAAAGAGAAAAACAAAGTGTGTGTGCAAAGTGGAAGAGTACAAGAAGTGTGAAGGCCAAGTTTCAAGTGTGTGCAAAATGAAACAAGTGTGTGCAAAGAGAGAAGTTGGCCGAACCTAGTGTGTGCACTAAAAGTGTAAACACCTAGAAGTAGAAGAAGTAGGATACTCACACAAAGTATAACACACATTTATGTGTGTGTAATCAAAAGGAATTAAAGTGTGTGGAGTGAGAAGGTGTGTGCTTAAAGTGACTACACCCTTTGTGGGATTATTGCACCTAGAAGAAAAAAGAGGACAGTGCATGCATGCATGCATGCACGTGCACACGTGAACAGAGCCAAACCAGCTTGTGTGCATTTGAGTTGTCCAAGTCTTGAAGATATTGTGATGCCATGCATTCAGTGCATGAAGTTGAAGTGATGTGAGACTGGACCAGACTGAAGTTAAAGATATTATTTGTCTGAGTATTCAGTAGTTGGAGAGAAGTCGGGTCATCCTTAGAAGAAGGTGATAAAGCCCGAGCAAGACGAGAAGACCTGATCATCACAAGTGATCAGAGGTACAGAGCAAGGCCAGCAGTCTTTATCCCAGACTGCTGAGGATACTTGAAGAAGCTTAAAGTGAAGAAGAGCTACTCGTGTGACTCGAGGAGCCAGGAGAAGACCATGTGGGACTCAGGGAGAAGAAGTCTTCAGTGGGATTCTGCAGCAGGCCAGTGGGACTCTGGTAACACTGTGTGAACCAGTATAAAGACCATCCTGTGGGACTCAGGAGAGATACAGTGGGACTCTGTATCGACCATTGTAATACTAACAGATTATAATGGGAGAATCCATGCTGAGAGAGCATGGCAAGGATGTAGGCATTTGGTGCCGAACCTTGTAAATCCTTGTGTCCTGTGCCTTTTCATTACTGCATTATCCGGGAAAGGTTGAGAGATACAAGAAGAGTGGATCGAGGCTTTAACCAGCCATAGAGGTTTAATTGATAAAGAATCAATTAGTAAAAAGTTTTAAGGGATCACTGATTCACCCCCTCCCCCTCTCAGTGATTCACACTGATCTGGGCACTTCAATTGGTATCAGAGGGAGGTTGCCTCTAAAAGATCCAAGGGAGTATTTATGAAGTGCAGATTTGAGGAAATGAGTGACCAGCCTCAAATGGAGATATCTGCCAAGACTCAGAAAAATAGAAAGAAGAAACAGGCCAAGAAGATGAAGAAAGCCTGTCCTAGCTGTGATGAAGTTGAAACAATGAATGATCTTCAGAGTGCACTCAAATATCTTCAGAAGACAGTTCCCATGGAAGTGGAAAAGTGTATAGCTATAGGCATCCATGATCTTCAAGAAGAAAAATCACAGTTAGAAGAAGAAGCCAATGCAATGGAAGATCAATTGGCTAAAAGGGTTGGCATAACCAACACTCTCAGAAAGCTGGTAAATGCCAAAGATGAAACAGTATCTCTTTGCAATGAAAGATATGAAGACACCGCTGAAGAATTGCAAAGAAGCCTTTCTGAGAAAGAATTCTTTATGATAATAGTCAAAGATGTTTTCCATGCACTGGAAAAGAGGCACCGAGTTTCAATGGTTGTCAAAGATGCTCAACTTGAAGACAAAGCAAAAAGGGTGAAGGAGCTTGACAACTCATTGCTTGAAATAAAGCAGGTGCATGAAGACCAGATAAAACAGATGGAAGAGAAATGGGAAGGAAGGCTAAGAACTATTGAGGATGAGAAGAACTCCCTCAATATGAAATGCTTAGAATTAGAGGTGATATTGAAAAATCAGCAATCACCCAAAGCCAAAGCCTCCCAGTTAACTGCAAGAAGACATGTTGCTACTCAAGTATGCATTGAGAAGGATGATTCTAAAATAAAGACATCCTCTAGTGAAAGTGCAACAACTTCTAAAAAGAAGGTACCATCCATACCATCTTGTACTCATGTTTGTAAATGTGTTTCCACAAAAAGTGCAGGATGGAAGAATGAATCCAGACAAGTATGGATGAAGACAGTGAAGAAATAATGCTCTCCTAAAACAACACAGCAAGTCAAGAAAAGTACCCTACAATCAGAAGGACTGAAGAGGTCAAGATTTGTGGGTCAGTGTTGGTGTTGTAACAAGTATGGGCACTGTGCAAAGGATTGTTGGTACAATCCACTAAATGTCAAAGCACAATGGAAGCTCATGCCAAGGGGGAGCAAGCCAGAAGAAAAGAAGCAGCATCCACAGGTCCAGAGACATCTGTTTACTGCAAATAGATTTGGATTACTTGACAACATCTGGGATGGTTGAAAAAGTGGTCAAAAAGATACATGTCAGTTTCCAACTGTATCCAGAGCTCAAAAGAAGAAAAGATCACAGAACCTGGCTCAAAAAGATTCCTTGGGAAGCAAGAAGAAAGTAGAAAATGCTCCCAAGAAGATTTTGAAAAAGGAAGAGAAGACCTTGGAGTCTAAATCCAAGAAGGGTGATGCATCCGGAAGGACCACCAAGAAGTGCGTCTACTGTGGAAAGAAAGGTCATACCATGGATCTTTGCAAACAAGCCATGGAAATCAATAGAAGCCAACTGAACTCAAACAGACAATCAATCCAGAAGAAGCAGAAGGGATTGATTGAAAACAAGTTTCCTAAGAGAGGTAGCTTGACAGCATCAAAAGAACCATGTGGAATTTCCAAAACTGAGGCCACACTTCCAAGTGACTTACTAGTCATATGGCCAAATCAGTTGCAACTTGCCAAAGATCTACAAAGAGCTGAAGATGATGTTCTGGCAATTGCTAAGGCAAAAGGGAAGAAGAATATTTCACATGAAGATGGGTTGAGAACCACACCAGCACAATCATCAATGGAGATCAAATGTGCAAGTGTGAAGAATGGTGAAAATGGGACATCTCGGTTGAGAGAATCTTCTCAACATTGTTGTTCACATTGATGAACCAAGGAGGTTCCATATTATTCCCTTATACTATTGGTATTTACATGTGCTGACATTGCAGGGAATTGAAGATGATGATCATTCTTAGCTGGAGGATGGTTTGGATTGAATGGAGTGCACCCCTTGAGGGGGAGCCAATCTGGAGAAGATGATGTTCTGAAATTAATATCATCTTGAGAAAGTAGATGAAAGGGGGAGCTTTATCTTTGCACTGAACTTTCTAATGAGTTTTGTGAAGTATGTGCAAGATTTAGCAATTCATTGGTATATCTGAAAAATTTCAAACCCCTGAAGCATGATCTCACATGTACAGTGAATTTTGGACAGCTTTGAATTCCTTGGTCATATCACTCTTGTTTTCTACACCGGGTTAGCCCAAGTAGACTTAGAGCTGATTTACTAAAGGTTCTTTGCTAAAGAGAACATGTGACATCATCCCTCTCCTAGTGTTTTTCAAGAAGATAATTTTCAATGGGAGGAAGATATTTCTGGAAGAGAACCACACCACACCTTTGCATTTGATTGCCAATAAGGGGGAGAAAATATTGGCACACATATTGACCCATTCATATGTGCTGAAGTGGTGTATTGACAACAAATACAAAGGGGGAGATTGAAGTGCATTGTGTTGCATTTTTTGTCAATGAGGCATGAAGTTGTCTTGGAATGAATGGAAGTCAAGGATTGTCAAGATGTGAATGACAAAGGTTGTGATGGTGTTGGTGGTGAAGGAGAATGGCCATGGAACTTAGAGGAATGTCACTTAGGAGATTCACTAAGTGGCATTGGAGAATATGGTTGAAACATTCTCCATGAAAATCTGACGATTGTTGAGCTGTTCTTAAGTTCCAAGAACTTGTATCAACTGGATACAATGTCACAACAATGATTGAAGACCATGCATTGTAGTGACAATGCATGAGGCATTGAAGAAGATCCATCCACAAGTCCTAAGTGGATGAAGTGAGCTGAAGAAGTCCATGCACTATCTCTTAGTGCATGTGAATCAGAATGTGATCCAACTTGACCTCTAATTGGATCATTGAAGAACATCGGAGATTTCATGTTGATTCAAGAGTTCGGTTGAAGATGAAGAACCTTAGGGAATTCCATTTCTAAGTGATGAATAAAAGTTGAAGAGGAATGGAGGAATTCTTAAGAAGAAGAGAAGAGAAGAAATGAAGAAGGAAGAATAGGAAGAGGAAGGATGGCTTAAGTGGCATTTGGCATTTTATATTGGGAGTACTTTGTTTCTTAACAAAGTCCTATTCATTTCCTTTGTCAAAAAATAGGCCACCAAGGAGGCCAGCCGAGGGTCATCACCCAAGGCACTTGTGGGACTCAAGGTCACCACGCCCATGGGGAACCCTCAAGGCCAGGGCAGCAACCTTGAGGCAGGGGGCGCACCCAAGGACACCGCATGGGCGCCTATGGCACGCCCGGAGGAGCGCAGGGGGGCCGTGTATAAGCCCCCGAGGACACGCGGTGGTGAAACCCGCGCGCCCGAGGAGCATAGTGGGCGCCAGTAGCGCGCCTGCAGGGAGCTGAGAGTGGGCGCAGAGCGCGCCCGCAGGGAGAACACGGTGCGGGGCGGCACCGTGGAGGAGGAAGTTCAATTGCGGGGTTGAGGGAGCGGCTGGGTAATAAACCGCGAGAAAACCGCGCCCCGTTTCGATGTGGGACACGGAAAATTTCCCGGGAGCGAATCTGAGCCGCTCGATTGATCGCGCGCTTGATCTGCGCCGCACGATCCATCCGCGGAGCCGCGATCTAATCCAAGCCGTCGAAGCCTTTTTGATCACCGCATCCGACGGCCCCGGCATCGTCTCCTCCCTCGAGCTCGACCGAGGCACCCGCGACGTCCCCGCTGAACCAGAGGCCCTCCGACGACCTGTTTTCGAGCTCCCGGCCACCATTGTTTGATCCGAAGGCTCCAATGAGTTCGTCCGGCCCTACTGAACACAACCATGTATAAAAATGGGAGTGCATGCTATGTTTGGAAGAATTCGAAAGAGGCCGAGGCAAACGAAGTTGTCGAGGCACCAGGTTGATGTTTTGCATGGGATGAGCCTAAACCGAAGGCTGTGCATGCGTTATGAGTCGCATGCACATAGAGGAACAAAAATAAATGAACCCGCGTTGAAACAGAGGAAAGAAAATAAAGATTCGAAAGATCTTTGAAGATCCGAAGATTTCGGTGATTCAAGATTTATTGCACGCGGATAATCTGAGGCAGCCTCTGCCTATAAAAAGGAGGCCGAGCCCTCGAGGAAGCTTGCTGATCCTTTGTTGAAGATCCGGAGAACCGTGAGTGCACCTCTGCCTCGCGAAGTTGAAGCCCCGCGCAAATTATATTTGCGCGGCTGAAGTCCCCTGCGCGCTAATCCTTTGCGCGGCAGGAAGAGCTCGTGGCCGCAACATTCTTGCGCGCCCGAGGCTTGTTCCCTCTCTGCCCGCACCCTTGCGCGGCAAGAGGAAGACCCCGCGGGTGTTGCACTTGCGCGCCCCGCGGGTAGGAGGTCTTGCGCGCCCTTGTGCCGTGCACCTTGCGCGCCCGAAGGCTAGGTGAAGACCCGAGGCTTGTTTGCCTTGTGCTCTACACACATTGTGTGTGTGCCAACGAAGGCCGAGGCCCTGCCTCGTGTGTGTGGTAAGAGAAGAAGAGAAGGCCGAGGGCCTTTGTGCCTTTTGTGTAAAAAGAAAAGGAGGAGGCCGTATCCCTTGTGTTGGTATTCAAGTGTGTGCAAGAGGAGGCCGAGACATGCCCTTGTGTGTGCCAAATTGAAGAACACTTTGTGTGTATGAAAAGTGAGGAGAAGGCCCTACGGGCAGTGGGTGTGCAAAGAGAGGAAGGCCAAGGCTTAGTGCCTTTGTGTGCAAATTGAACAAGTGAAGGCCGTAGCTTTGTGGTTATGCACACTTGAAGTTTAAAAGATAAAAACAAAGTGTGTGTGCAAAGTGGAAGAATACAAGAAGTGTGAAGGCCAAGTTTCAAGTGTGTGAAAAATGAAACAAGTGTGTGCAAAGAGAGAAGTTGGCCGAACCTAGTGTGTGCACTAAAAGTGTAAACACCTAGAAGTAGAAGAAGGAGGATACTCACACAAAGTATAACACACATTTATGTGTGTGTAATCAAAAGGAATTAAAGTGTGTGGAGTGAGAAGGTGTGTGCTTAAAGTGACTACACCCTTTGTGGGATTATTGCACCTAGAAGAAAAAAGAGGACAGTGCATGCATGCATGCATGCACGTGCACACGTGAACAGAGCCAAACCAGCTTGTGTGCATTTGAGTTGTCCAAGTCTTGAAGATATTGTGATGCCATGCATTCAGTGCATGAAGTTGAAGTGATGTGAGACTGGACTAGACTGAAGTTAAAGATATTATTTGTCTGAGTATTCAGTAGTTGGAGAGAAGCCGGGTTATCCTTAGAAGAAGGTGATAAAGCCCGAGAAAGACAAGAAGACCTGATCATCACAAGTGATCAGAGGTACAGAGCAAGGCCAGCATTCTTTATCCCAGACTGCTGAGGATACTTGAAGAAGCTTAAAGTGAAGAAGAGCTACTCGTGTGACTCGAGGAGCCAGGAGAAGACCCTGTGGGACTCAAGGAGAAGAAGTCTTCAGTGGGATTCTGGAGCAGGCCAGTGGGACTCTGGTAACACTGTGTGAAGCAGTATAAAGACCATCTTGTGGGACTCAGGAGAGACACAGTGGGACTCTGTATCGACCATTGTAATACTAACAGATTATAATGGGAGAATCCATGCTGAGAGAGCATGGCAAGGATGTAGGCCTTTGGTGCCGAACCTTGTAAATCCTTGTGTCCTGTGCCTTTTCATTACTGCATTATCCGGGAAAGGTTGAGAGATACAAGAAGAGTGGATCGAGGCTTTAACCAGCCATAGAGGTTTAATTGATAAAGAATCAATTAGTAAAAAGTTTTAAGGGATCACTAATTCACCCCCTCCCCCTCTCAGTGATTCACACTGATCTGGGCACTTCAAATACTTTATATAATATATATTCATTATATTATTATTTATAACCATTAATATTATGTGGTGATGGAATATGAATTACACCACTTTGTAGAGATAGTAATCTGTACATACAAGCCCATGATGTTTCTATTTTTTGATGGCTAGAAAAAAAGAAAGGTGAAAAAAAATTAATTTTTTTATATTTTGTACTATAAAAGAAAATTCATATAAATTCATTTAATCTATCATTATTACCATCAATTTTAAGGGGAAATGATAGAAAAATCAAATCTCTTAGTGGAGTTGGTTGTACACACATACGTAAGTGAAGCATAATCATTTACCAAGGGATTATATTCATCGATAATATATTAGATATTATAAATATATAATCATGATTATGTTTAAAATATTATATATAATTAATATATGAATCCTTATAACCTCACATGAATGATGCTGTTGTAAAATGAATCATATCACTAAGTGGGAATTTTAGTCCACACATACACACAAGTGATTATTATATTTCACATTTGATGTTGAAGGGGGGTAAATGTATATAATATCATCCTAATAAAAATTTATTATATTTCTAAAATTTTATTAATAATTATTTAATTTATAATATATATTTTTAAGATGTGTGATTATATTTAAAATTGAAATATATTGTTATGATTTTTATTTCTTATTAAAAGGACCCCCTTTACCTTTCACTAGATGCCTTAAATGATTAGTTTCAAGAAATTACCAGTTGTTTTGGATACATTTATTGAATCTAGGAAGTTGATGGCTTAGATGTTTTCCAAAAATTAAGGTTCTAATTGTGTGAATATTTGAGTTGAGGGGGTTGTTCCCTATTATATGGGAGTGGAGAGACTCATATGAAATTTTATAAAAGATCCCAATCATACAAGGTAAATTTCATGAAAAAAGTTCAACATAAATCATTGTATCCAAATTTAGGATAATATATTGTTTATATATATTCACAAAATAATAATTAGGTATGTGTTGGTCGAAACCACTCCATTACCATTTATTTTCCCCCATTATCCACATTGTAACCTCAAAAATGGAAATTTTATTCAATTTTTTTATCATTCAATATAATATAAAATAATGCTTGAAAAAAAATAAACTTGTTTCAAAATATTAAATTATTTTCTTATTTTAATTTCTATTTTTTATAATTTAGTTTTAAATAACTTTGAAAACCCCAATGAAATACAATTTTATAAAAATTAATTTTTACATAGAAAAAAATAATTTAAATCTATTACATTAGTTATATAAAAAATAAAAAATATATTAAAAAATATTATTAAATGGTGAGATCTTTTAACATGCATGCTATAAGATAAATGGCATGAGGTGTCGACCCCATGACCATCACCCAATACCACATCCCCATACAACCCCATCCTCCTACAAGGGGCTTAAATTATATTACAAAATACGTAATATATAAATTTTCCTTAAATAATATATTAGAAGTGATTAATTTAATTTATTTTGTTAATAACACATTTCATGCAAAGAAATAGTTTTTTTTAGAAAAATGATTGTTGAAGCCTCAAAATTATCTTATAAAAAATCAAGAATAATGAACATTGATTTTTAATAAATTATATAATTTTTATTTCAAGTGAAATTTTAGATAAAATTAATTAGGATGATAAGGATTTTACATGAAAATATATTCCATTTTAACAAATAAATGGTATTTTTTCATATTTATTGGAAAATAAATATTTTTAAAAAAATTAAATATCCCCCAATAGATATTATTTACATGCTGATTTTAAAAATTATATTGAATCAAAAATAATAATTTTCCAAAAAATATTAAAAATTTATTATAATTTTAATTTATAAAATTAAGTGAAATCCACTTTAAAGAAAAATACATTCTAGGCTAACATTAATTAAATTAAAATTGAGTGTCTTATTATTTTCAATTAATAAATATCTATGAATTATTGAAAGTATTATTATTTTTATAATATTTTTATTACAATTCATTCCTTCTAATTTTATGTCCTGATTATATATGGTTTCTATATTACTGTTCATTTAGACAAGAGGTTGTGTGTAATGAAATATATCCAATAGTTAAATTTTATTTAATAAAAAAACATATTCTATATAAGAACTAGACTGTAAAACATAACATAATCATGAATTAAATGAATAATTCACATTAAGGATCTTTTCTAGTTTAGAGTTTTAGATAATAAGGCCATACTATTACATTTCATTTTAAAAAAAATACAAGGTAGAAACTTATACTCAGATTCCATTTTTTCACAAGACAATAACTCTTGAAAAAAAGAGTCTTGTATAGTTCCATGTTTAATACATAATGACTATTTCTTGATCCCATACATGAATCTATTCCACATTATGTCCTATGAAATACATTTCAAAGACTTCATATGAGCATAAAAATCTCAGTAAGGGATACACAAATAAGGACAACTGTTAGTTTTTCAAAACAACAAGTAAACCATGAATAGTTTAATCTATGTAATAATTTTCAACATTATGAAGTAGTAAATACTCTTTACTGAATAGAAGATCACTACTTACCATTTTATAACCAAAATATTACTATAAAACTCATATAAAGAACACATAACATATAAAGGTAACTTGGGACATAAACATACCTAAATGGAATAACTATACGGTCAACTTCTACACATATCACTAAATGGAATATCCATACCGCTGACTTCCTTACCCAATGCATTGTAGGTTATAATGTAACCACCTATCCTGGTTTATCAGGGCACCACCCTTCATTTGGTTTATCATGTAACCATTCATCAAATGTCTATGTACCATTATAAAATCATAACACTTAAAAAAATATAAAGGAATGAAAAAATTTCAAAATTTCAATCACAATATATCACTTAAATATAATAACATAAAAAATACATTATCGAAACCATTTTCAATACCAAAATACATAAAAGAGTATATGGTATTTATTTTCCTTGAAAAAAACATTACGACTTGTTAAGGAAGCCAAAGAACAAATAATACTCGTGGTGGTGGAAAGGTTTTTGTCACTGCTGACATTAAAAGAAACATTTATTTTTGAAATTTATTAAATCTCTTTATAGAAAAAGATTCCCTTTTAAAATTAAAGGGAGTTTATACAACGTATAAAATAAATTCGTGTATTAAAACAAAATATGCCTCAATGAAAGGAGATTGAGACGAAGTCCCTTATCTCATGTCCGACTTGACCCGTTCGTTCTTTAATATCCTGAATAATAACCTAAAATTAATTTGTACGTGTTTAAGAACATTTTTCAAGTTTATTATTCCATTTATATCACTTTTTACCAGGATATAAACATTTTGTAATCATTCACGTTAATAATGTTCATTTTGTCGATATTGGGTACATGAGTCACAAATGAACACCATATAGTTAAAAGTTGTTCACATGGTCAAAATATCGTTATATATAGAATGATATTAATGATTTAGATATCATATATATCATATATATCCAGTATATACATACATTTATAATATATGATAACATTTTGAGGTAAGAAATGAAATGCGTCGTTAATGGAGACGGTAAGTCGTACGTACGCATGAACGCTACTTCCATTTCCATTTCTTATTTTAATGGAATTACAACATAATAAAACATAGGTATATTATAATTCCAGTATAATATCATATATAATACCATTAACTCTATCATTTATATGTCCCACGTATGGTATTAACGAGTCATATCACTTTTAGGGGGCGGTAGTCCGCACATCCATAAATAAAATTATCGTGTTTACCCATAATGGAAACCATAAAGTTATGATATAAAAGAAAAATACAGAAGAATAAATAAAACATAAACATAATATATATCATATATAAATATAGTTTCATCTTAATGGCCACCATGAGATGTGGTAGGAGATAATAGAACAATCATCATTTCGTGAGGCGTTGGTTTTCCATTCAGAGAAACAATATGTTCTTCCCCATTAGATGGAGGACTGTGTAAGTGTATTTAGAATAATTCTCATCAAAACATCCTAGTATATTGAGTATACTGTTTTTGTTATAAAATAACGTAATAAAAAGAGGTTAGGGGTTGGAGAAGTAAAATAAAATAAAAGAAGTTAAGTGAAATTGTTTCCTTTAATTTGGGTAACTTTCTTTGGTTAGAATGAAAATGGTTTGTTGAAGTGCCTTATGCCTAAGGTATGGCTTCTAGGTGGAATATAGGTATGTAGGAATCTTAATTGGTCTGAGTTTTGATGAGACAAAAGGCTTAATAGGTGTGAGTAATTGGATAGAAATGGTCTCTTTTTATAAGGGGAGGAGGGGCTCTTTAGGAAAGTCTGAAACTATTATATTATCATATAATGATATATGGTTTCTAATGTCCAAAAATTATTAGAGTTGAAGATAAGATGACTCATGGTCGAAATAAAATCATCCAATAAAAATTGGACATGTTGTGGATGTTATTTTAATATTTATAATGATATTTATTTAAATTATTTATTAATTAGGTAACCACTTCATCATTAATGTGTCATAAATAATTTAATTTATTCAATGTCTAAAAATTATAAAAAAATTCCATGATTTATGAAATATTTTTATATTTCCAATGATTATTTATATTCAAAGAGATTACTTATATACCACCATATAAAATTTAATTTACTAAAATAGTTTTTTTATGTCATTTTTGCCTTTACTTTAAATTAATTAATCTAAAGTGTCATTATCATTCATAAGTGGCTCCATGGGGTCCCAAAATCGACCCAAGGATTCCCATGGTCGGACATTACTCATCTAATAGGGTTAGGAAAAGTTTTAGGATAATTTTTAATTATTAAAATATTCTTCTTACGTTAAAGTACACTATTTACCTTTAACAGCGGTATATAAATGTCAACAGTTACTATTTACCAAAAATTATTTTCATCTTATTGAACCACATTTTACTTACTAATAACAAACATGTATTCCTTATTTTTGAAATTAAATTCACAGAAGTGGTAAATTTTCATTTAAATAAAAAATTCTGTTTTATAACTACTACCATGTTGTTTCACTATTCATCAAAAATTGATTTTTTTCAGAAAAATACAAAAAATGAAGTCAAATATATATCTTATTTTCCGAATTCAAAAATGATTTCTATTTTACCTAATTATAAACAAATAAGTTTCATTAATTAATTTAAAATTAATTCTCATTGTTAAAACAAATAGTGTGTTTTTAAAAATAACAATTATCAAAAGATTCACACTTGTTTCTGTCCATATTCAAAGTGAATTTAGTTCCTATGACGAATATTATATTAAATGGCAAAAATATATTATAATTACACTTTAAAACCAATTAAAAAGATAATCTAACCATATAATTAAATTAGATTAAAATGCAGTTTTGAATTAAAATACAATATTTTTCACTATTCATTAAAAATGAACTTTATCGGAAAAATTCCTAAAAGTAGAATTTTATTTCACCATTCTAAAGAAGGATTTTATTTGGTCAAATATAAGGTATTAAATTGACCAATAGTATATGTAAATAGGGTTCTCCTATAACACCCCAAGCTTCCATGATACGTTTCCCTTCGAATAATGCAATGGCGTGCATTGTACGCAACTTCGAGATTCTAACACACCACAACCAATCAAACTAGTCGTTATGAATAGTAATACCTACTTTTTGAAATTGCATAAATTCTATCTCTCAAAATGGACTTTATTTTTGGATTCGGAATATCGAATTTATCCTAGGGAGAAATTTTAGAACTTTTCGGATAATACTTATATTTTTATGAATAGTGGAAATTACTAAATTTTAATTAAAAACAACTTTTTAAATCAAAATAATTTATAGTGATAAATTATATTATTGAGTGGTTTTAAAGTATAATTAGAATATATTTTTATCTTTTTATCCAATGGTGTTCATTAGAATTAATTTCACTTTGAAATTAGATCAAAACAATTATCAATATTTTGATATATATTATTTCGTACAAACACGCTATTTGTTGTGACAGCGGGAAATAATTATTAAAATAATTATTGAAACTTATATGTTTAGAATTTTTTAAAATAGACATCATTTTTGAATTCGGAATATCAATTATAGCTTAGGGTGAAATTTTGGCATTGTTCTGAAAAACATCAATTTTTGATGAATAGTGAAACTACTAAGTGGTAGTTAAAAAAACTGAATTTTTCATAAAACATAATTTTACCGCTTCTGTGAATGGAATTTGAAAAATCCGAAAGATACGGTTAATATCATGAAGTAAAATGTGGTTCAATGAGATGAAAATAATTTTTGGTGAATAGTAACTTTTTGCTTTTATTTACCACGGTTATAAGTAAATAGAGTAATTAAGGGTTAAAATGATATTAATATTACCCTAACACAAGTCCTAATTCTATTGGACAAGTTTATCTCGACCAAAAACAACCTTAGGAATGATGTATTATCATTTTGGTCCACTTGGATTAGATTTGTACGTTTATTATTATTTAATTCAAAGAAGAGTTAAAAGAGTTAAAATCAATGATTATTTAATAATCAATTTTAATATAGGGTTATACATAAGATAAATTAGATTGTAAATATTAATTAGTAAGATAATAAGATTTAATACATAATGATATTTTATTTATAATTTTTAGACATTAAATAATTTAATATATTTATGACACAATGATGACGCAGTAATTAACATAATAGTGAAAAATTAAAATAATTGATATTATAAATACCCAAATAATTATAATTTACGACTTTTAATTAATTAAAATAATTTTCTAGTATAATATGAAATATTAGGATTGATTTAATTGACTTTGTTAGAAGTAATCATTCTGTTATGAGTTTCACAAAAATCAACTATTGAATAGTATCAAAATTGACATAAAAGAGTTTTTAAAACAAATATTATATTATTAATTGATATTAAATTCTTAAAAATCTATGGTTCGTCCAATAGACTTATATCATGATAGGTATATCATTAATGGACCACTTGTGGGTCTCTTGGATGTATATAGTATGTTTATTAACTATATAATATAAAAATACAAAGTGACATGGTAAATGTCAAACTAATTAACTAAGAGTTAAAACTAAAAGATAAGGTTAATATAGTTACCCAAACCTGTATAAATTCTATTGGTTGAATTTTTTTAGACCTATCCCCACCTTAACCTTTGAATAATCAACTTTAGAGCCATTGGAAACCAAATATGAATTTATTATAAATTAATATTTCTAGATTTTCCAAAAGTGCCCCTCACCCCTATTATAAAAGGGCACTCCCCCTCATTTCTTCGCACCTTCAAAGCCTTTTGGTTCGGCCAACCCCTGCCCAAATACTCCCTCAACTTCCCTCACTACAACCTAGAGGCCTTAGTTTGATCAGAAAGCCAACCTATGGAGCTCTTTTGATCAAATCAAAAGGAAGAACCCGAAGAAGAGGTAATGTTTTCACCTCCCCTTTCAAGTTCCTTTCTTCTTCCACTTCTTCATTATTTTTTATTACCATTATAAAATAATAACTCCAGTATATCATATAAGGTGTGATATTATTATAAATATCGTACAACATATTCAGTATTCTATCCACCCTTTGAATAACATGTCACCTTATGTGCGTACGTACGGCTTATCGTCTCCACGCCGTGGTGTAATTGTTATTCAATATATTATTATTTGGGTGGGTATAATAATGATGTGTAACTCATTTAAATAACAAATATAACATGATAATGATTCTGTATATATGATATACAATCCAATTATATATTATTTTAATATCAAATGAATGATATTGTTGCTCGTGCGTACGTACGGACTATCGTATCCACGAACGCGATGAGATTCATTCTCCATCATATCAATTCTATTATAATTGTCATTTGATGATTTAAAAATAATGATTAAGAACTTTATATCATTCTGGATATGAATAAGATACAACCTATCCATGAAAAACATGGCTTACATAAAAATACTTATAAAAGAAAACGAGTAAGTTAACACCCAAAACGACGATAATTCGAAGATATTATTAACAAAGCAATGTTAAAAGATCATATATGATATCATATTAATGTATATGATTCATGAATAATTTAATAACAATTATTTCAACATTATAAAGGAGGTTAACCTACCCCCAAACAAGGAAATGTACAAGGTATGGGGTTTCTTATCTCACTTTTAATTCCGTGAGAATTCCATTGTTCACCACTTATTTATTACATGTGGTGTGTGTACTGCCCATGTTTGTATTCATTGTGTAATGTACTTTAATTCATTTATATTTTCATCATCATTTTATGATCCTTCTTTCATGGGTGTATGTTTTGTATGTTACCAAATCAATAAGGGAATTTGAAATTTCAATTTCCATTCATTCGGCTTTACACAAACATCATTGATTATTTTACTCTGAGATTATGTGTGGAATAACTATTCATTTTCTTATGTCATAATTTCCACTCCCCTTTTCTATGGATATACTTTTGATACACATAATAACTCAATTGATAATTTCTCAAGTCATTGATATGAATTTGATAAGAGTAATTTTAACTCACTCTCCATTTGTTGAGTTAAACATCCAATTCATTGGTGTTGTTTTTATAAGATTATGTGTGAATATCCTTTGATTGATTTACACTGAATATCCAATCATATTTAGTGTATTTATATATGTCACACATAACTATGTCGCTGATTTATCCTTATCCTAAGGATACGGCCTTTATGATAGATTTCATCTCAATTTACATTCCATTGAGACTTCTTTGTTGATATACACCAAATCACTTTTATGTGGTGTATATAATGTACTTTGACATAGTATATCATGAATCCCTTTATTCTCATGATATTATAAAGTTTTGATTACCTCAATTATTTGTATTCAAGTGTCTCTCTTTTGGTTAAATTCTCTAACTAAAATACCATTTTTAAATGTTTTAAAGACTTATTCATCTAAATCTTGCTCATTAATGTCCATGTTTTAAATTTGGTTTTAAGGATTTATTTATATGAACATTAAAGTTTTAAAATTAAAACTCATTTTAAAAAGTTTCAAATTGGTATGTGACACTTTTATTCAAAAATATATTTTTAAATGGCTTCTTGACAAATAGTGTGACTTTTAAATGATTTCAAGAAAATGAGGGGTATTTCTCTTAAATAGTTTTGATGATTATTTTCATATATGTCAACATCCTTAATTATTCTTGATTGGGGTTAATGTGATAAAATATAATCTTCCATATTGTATCAAATGAGTTATGTTTGACTGTGGATGTGCTATTTTTATACCATTTATAGTTTGTAGTTAAAGTCTTGACATTTCGTATGCTTGTTTTAATACGAATGTTTATGTTATGTTTAAACCTATTCATATGAGGAATGCATTAGACTTAATAAGTGATGGGTGGAGCCCGCTATAGCTCCTCGATGCATCGGTAGGTCTCATGAGACAAACTAGTGTCTTGGCACAAGGCCTTGGAAAAATCTTATTTGCAGTCTTGGCACGAGGCCTTGGGTATGTGGTTATGATAGGCTGGCATTATGCATTCCATCATCATGAAAGTGGTTATTGATATTGCATGTGATCATTCAACTAGTAGAATATCCATGTGAGTAAGTAAATGCATTAATTTATTTTATCTTTTCCATTTTATGCTGAAGTTCAAGTTTAAAAGGCTTTCGTTTTAGTTATAAACATCCTTAAGTGTTTATACTTATCTATGAAAGCTTCTGCTATAATGTTATCCTTACTGAGCATCTGAGCTCACCCATTTCAATATTTTATTTTTCCCAGGATTATGAAGAAGTAATTTATGAATGACCTGCAGGGATAGTATGAGGGGATATGAATACAAGATGTTGTTGTAGTTTTTTTACCTTATGATGTAATGTAATACTTATGAATATATCTAGTGTTTCCAAGACTACTAAACTAATCGGTCTTTTGAGACATGATCTTTTGTGATCATGCCAATGTTATATAATAATGCACCGACTCTGGGTATCTAGGGTCGGGGCGTTACAGTTGGTATCAGAGGAAGTTTAGTACAAACCTTGGAAGCTAGATTTAGATAAACTCCGATTAGAGCACGTAGACCTAAGATGAACTTTGAGGATTAGTATAGAAGAACTTCATAGAATTTTGGTATTGTAGATATTTTGTGAGTTTTACAAGCAATACATCCCTGTATGGATACGTGTAGGTAGAGGCGGCTCTTGCACAGATGTACCAAGGGGTAAAACTCGAAAACACCGCTTTGAGATAGACTCGAATGGGAACTGGTGCACGACAACGGGCGTTGATGAACTCTTAGTTACGACACTCCTGGGGGATATGCTTAGGATAATTTACATTTTCTTTACAAACCGATTTAAAGTATTATATATATAAGATGAGACTAAATGACCTTGGTTAATCCTAATGTGTTTCAAATTGAGAATATGGTGACATGTTAATCTCTAAATGATTGTATGACTACTATTACTCACACAATTCTTTATAATTTTTGTCAATGGATGGACTCCAAGGAAGTCATAGTGACTTTGAGAATGATGTAAAAGGTGGGAACGTTGGTGGCAATGAGAAATAAAATGGAATGTTTATAGGTGCAAATGATATCGTCTTTATGCCAAATCAATTTTCCAAAAATATTATCAACAATATATATATTAACCAATTACCGGACTCAACAAAGAAGAGAAAGGTGATGAATGATAAGATCTCCAGTAGTGGAGACCATGGAGAAAGAAATCCTCAATTTCCATCATGCAGGAAATGTGGAAGGAGACACCCAGGAAAGTGTCTCAATGGGACAAATAAATGCCTTACGTGCGGGAAGGAAGGACATAAAGTGAAGAATTTCCAAATAAAAATGAAGAGTACTATGGAAGAAGATAAAAATGGTCCCATGAATCCATTTACAGTCATTTGCCGTAAATGTAGGGGACCTGGCCATTACCCGAGTGAATGTCTTATTCTATAGGATATTTTCTTGGTCAAAGAAGAATCTATGTGGAAATAAATGGTCGGAGAAATGTTTAAAAAGTATTAGCGCTCCTTTTTGATGGGTTTACTTTGGAATAATTTTCTCTTGTATTTGTAACCCTAACGTTTTCCATGTGAGAATGATATTTGTTGAAGAATTATCTTTTCTCTTGTGGATATAGTTATAAATAACCATTTGGTTTTATGTGTTCATTGGGTTTGAGGAAAATACAAATTATTATAATTTGGGATGAAAATGAAAGGTATGAGATAAAATTTGTGGTTAAATTATGTTATGGTTATTTTGAGGAATTTATCTCATTTTGGTAATGTTATAAAATATAGTTTTTGAAAAAGGACAACACGTAGACCGTGTGACAACCCATCGCATCGGAAAAAGCTGTGGGAAACGAACCCACAACCAAAGTGCGATTGGGATGTATCGCATACCACTGGACTACGTGAAGTCCCTGGTTAGTCTGACTATTATTTTTAGTTAAATGATTTTATTGATCAATAATAGTTTGATTTGGGATCTTATGTCTTATCAAATGAATACCCTTAGTATAGGAAAATGATTTGATGATTAAGTGATAAATGTTATTTTGGACGTTGTTCGCTTTGTTGAGAACACTATATGCCAAAGGAAAATAGAGTAGTATGGGACTTCATTTGAGGAGTAATGGTGGATTTTTATCTATGTTTTTATTGTGGATTAATAATTATTTGGGTTATTTATGGAAATGATTAGGTTAATTACTTTTAAGTATGTGACTTTAACAATTAATTAATGTCATTTGGAGATACAATTTAACGTGGAAGACACATTCTGAATAAGTTTTGGTTTTCAATATTAATTTTGGTTATAGGATTTTAAGTACAATTGATTATTGAATGGTATTTATTTAACTTTGGGGTATTGTTGGTTTAATTTTGGAAATTAAGATTAGTGTTTATTTCTCTGAAGGAATATCCTTTTGGGGGATCATTAGATCTTGTACTAACCATTTTGGTTTTGATTAATCTCTAAAGACAAGTTAAATATATAGTTTATCATACGTGGATCATGTATTTCTATAGAAGTTTATTCTAGCTCTTCCATTATGACCAGGTCTTCATGAATACTCATTGTTCAAAAAAATGAGTTAGTGGTAAAAATTTATTAAAGAATGAAACTCTACTTAAAAAGTAAGTATATCTCTTTATGTTCTTAGTCAATATCATAAATTAATTCCTCATCCTTATGTAATGTAACTTAAAATAAAAAAATGTTGTCCGTTTACTTTCCTACTAGGAGACTAATGGTCGTTTGTCCCAACACAAGTTTGTGGTTTTCTTATTGTTAACATTCTCCTGATCATGATTTCTATCCCTCTCCATCAGAACTTGACACTTAGTTTATCATCCATATCCATGTTTTCCTACATGGAATTCGAGTACGGGTTATCTTGGTTGACCTTTATACATCTCTTTCTTTCTTTTAAAGTGATAGTTTTATTGACTCTTTTTCTGATGTGGGACTTTCCATTATATTCCCAAGAACAATTTTAAAAATTGCGAGGACTCAATTTATTGAAGGAGGGGAGAATGTAACACCCCAAGCTTCCACGGTACGTTTCCCTTCGAATAATTCAATGACGTGCATTGTACGCAACTTCGAGATTCTAGCACACCACAACTAATCAAACTAGCTGTTATGAATAGGAATACCAACTTTTTGAAATTTTATAAATTCTATCTCTCAAAATGGACTTCATTTTTGGATTCGGAATATCGAATTTATCCTAGGGTGAAATTTTGGAACTTTTCACATAACACTTATATTTTGATGAATAGTGAAAATTACTAAATTTTAATTTAAAAAAACTTTTTAAATAAAAATAATTTATAGTGATAAATTATATTATTGAGTGGTTTTAAAGTTTAATTTGAATATATTTTTACCATTTTATCCAATGGTGTTCAGTAGAATTAATTTCACTTTGAAATTGGACCTAAACAATTGTCAATCTTTTCATATATATTATTTCTTAAAAACACGCTATTTGTTGTGACAGCAGGAATTAATTATAAAATTATTTAATGAAACTTATATGTTTATAATTTTGTAAAATAGACGTCATTTTTTGAATTCGGAATATCAATTATAGCTTAGGGAGAAATTTTGGCATTGTTCTGAAAAACTTCAATTTTTGATGAATAGTGAAACTATAAGTGGTAGTTAAAAAAAACTTAATTTTTCATAAAACATAATTTTACCGCTTCTGTGAATGGAATTTAGAAAATCTGAGAGACCCGGTTAATATCAAGAAGTAAAATGTGGTTCAATGAGATGAAAATAATTTTTGGTGAATAGTAACTTTTTACTTTTATTTACCACGGTTTAAAGTAAATAGGGTAATTAAGGGTAAAAATGATATTAATATTACCCTAACACATGTCCTAATTCTATTGGAAAAGTGTATCTAGACCAAAAACAACCTTATGAATAATGTATTATCATTTAGGTCCACTTGGATTAGATTAGGATATTTATTATTATTTAATTCAACGAAGAGTTAAAAGAGTTAAAATCAATGTTTATTTACTAAATCATTTTCAATATAGGGTTATACATAAGATAAATTCGATTGTAAATATTCATTAGAAATATAATAAGATTTCATACATAATTATATTTTATTTATAATTTTTAGACATTAAATAATTTAATATATTTATGTGACAATGATGATGCTGTAATTAACATAATAGTGAAAAATTAAAATAATTGATATTATAAATACCTAAATAATTATAATTTAAGACTTTTAATGAATTAAACTAATTTTCTATGGTAATATGACATATTAGGATTGATTTAATTGACTTTTTTCGAAGTAATCATTCTGTTATGAGTTCCACAAAAATCAGCTATTGAATAGTGTCAGAATTGACATAAAATAGTTTTTAAAAAAAATATTATATTATTAATTGATATTAAATTCCTAAAAATCTATGGTTCCTCCAAGAGACTTATATCAATATATTTATATCATTAATGGACCACTTGGGGGTCTCTTGGATGTATATAGTATGTTTATTAACTATATAATATAAAAATACAAAGTGACATGGTAAATGTCAAACTAATTAACTAAGAGTTAAAACTAAAAGATAAGGTTAATATAGTAACCCAAAACTATCTAAATTATATTGGTTGAATGTTTTTAGACCTATCCCCACCTTAACCTTTTAATAATCAACTTTTTAGGCATTATAAACCGAATATGAATTTATTATAAATTAATATTTCTAGCTTTTCCAAAGGTGCCCCTCACCCTCTTATAAAAGGGATCTCCTCCTTCTCATTTATTCACACCTTTAAAGCCTTTTGGTTCAGACAAACCCTGCCTAAATACTCTCTCAACTTCCCTGACTACAACCTAGAGGCCTTATTTTGATCATAAATCCAACCTAAGGATCCCTTTTGATCAAATCAAAAGGAAGAACCCGAAGAAGAGGTAATGTTTTCACCACCCCTTTTCAAGTTCCTTTCTTCTTCCACTTCTTCTTTCTTTGTTATTACCATTCTAAAATAATAACTCTAGTATCTTATATATACTGTGATGTTATTATAAATATGGTACAACCATATTCATTATTCTATCCACCTTTTTAATAACATGTCACCATACGTGCGTACGTACGGCTTACCGTCTCCACGTCGTGGTGTAATTGTTATTCAATATATTATTATTTGGGTGGGTATAATAATGATGTGTAACTCATTTAAATAATAAATATAACATGATAATGATTCTGTATATATGATATACAATCCAATTATATATTATTTTAATATCAAAAGAATGATATTGTCGCTCGTGCGTACGTACAGACTACCGTCTCCATGAACGCGATGAGATTCATTTTCCATCATATCCATTCAAGTATAATTATCATTTGATGATTTAAAAATAATTTTTAAGAACTTTATATCATTCTAGATATGAATAAGATACAACCTATCCATGAAAAACATGGCTTACGTAACAAAACATATAAAAGAAAACAAGTAAGTTAACACCCGAAACGACGATAATTCTAAGATATTATTAACAAAGCAATGTTAAAAGATCATATATGTTATCATATTAATGTATATGATTCATGAATAATTTAATAACAATTATTTCAACATTATACAGGAGGTTAAACTACCCCCAAACCAGGAAAAGTACAAGGTAAGGGGTTTCTTATCTCACTTTTAATTCCGTGAGAATTCCATTGTTCACCACTTATTTATTACATGTGGTGTGTGTACTGCCCATGTTTGTATTAATTGTGTAATATACTTTAATTCATGTATATTTACATCATCATTGTATGATCCTTCTTTCATGGGATTATGTTTTGTATGTTACCAAATCAATAAGGGAATTTGAAATTTCAATTTCCATTTATTCGGCTTTACGCAAACATCATTTATTATTTTACTCCGAGATTATGTGTGGAATAACTATTCATTTTCTTATGTCATAATTTCCACTCCACTTTTCTGTGGATATACTTTTGATACACATAATCACTCAATTTATAATTTCTCAAGTCATCGATACGAATTTGATAAGATTAATTTTAACTCACTCTCCATTTGTTGAGTTAAACATCCAATTCATTGGTGTTGTTTTTATAAGATTATGTGTGAGTATCCTTTGATTGATTTACACTGAATATCCAATCATATTTAGTGTATTTATATTTTTCACACATAAATATGTCGTTGATTTATCCTTAACCTAAGGATACGGCCTTTATGAGAGATTTAATCGCAATTTACATTCCATTGAGACTTCTTTGTTGATATACACCAAATCACTTTTATGTGGTGCATATAATGTACTTTGACATAGTATATCATGAATACCTTTATTCTCATGATATTACAAAGTTTTGATTACCTCAATTATTTTTAATCAAGTGTCTCTCTTTTGGTTAGAATCTCTAACTAAAATACCATTTTTAAATGTTTTAAAGACTTATTCATCTAAATCATGCTCATTAATGTCCATGTTTTAAAAATGGTTTTAAGGATTTATTTATATGGACATTAATGTTTTAAAATTAAAACTCCTTTTATAAAGTTTCAAAGTGGTATGGGACACTTTGATTCAAAAATCTTTTTTTAAATGACTTCTTGACAAATAGTGTGACTTTTAAATGATTTCAAGAAAAAGGGGTATATTTCTCTCAAATAGTTTTGATGATTATTTTCATCTATGTCAACATCCTTCATTATTCTTGATTGAGGTTAATGTGATCCAATACAATCTTCCATATTGTATCAAATGAGTTATGTTTGACTGTGGATGTGCTATTTTTATACCATTCATGGTTTGTAGTTAAAGTATTGACATTTTGTATGCTAGTGTTAATACAAATGTTTATGTTATGTTTAAACCTGTTCATATGAGAAATGCATTGGACTTAATAAGTGACCGATGGAGCCCGCTATAGCTCCTCGATGCATCGGTAGATCTCATGAGACAAACTAGTGTCTTGGCACAAGGCCTTGGCAAAATCTTATTTGTAGTCTTGGCACGAGGCCTTGGCTATGTGGTTATGATAGTCGGGCATTATGCATTCCATCATTATGAAAGTGGTTATTGATATTGAATGTGATCATTCGACTAGTAGAATATCCATGTGAGTAAGTAAATGGAATTAATTTATTTTATCTTTTCCATTTTATGCTGAAGTTCAAGTTTAAAAGGCTTTCGTTTTAGTTATAAACGGCCTTAAGTGCTTATGATTATCTATGAAAGCTTCTGCTATAATGTTATCCTTACTAAGCATCTGAGCTCACCCCTTTAAATGTTTTATTTTCCCTAGGATTATGAAGAAGTAATTTATGAATGACCTGCAGAGATAGTATGAGGGGATATGAATACAAGATGCTGTTGTAGTTTTTTTACCTTATGATGTAATGTAAGACTTATGAATATATCTAGTGTTTCCAAGACTACTAAACTAATCGGTCTTTTGATACTTGATCCTTTGTGATCATGTCAATGTTATGTAATGATGCACCGACTCTGGGTATCTAGGGTCGGGGTGTTACATCTCCATTAAAAGATGGTAAATTGATCTTTTAATGTAAATTATGATTAAATTATATTCATTTACATTTTAAGCGTCTACCTTTTGTTGGATAAAAGTAAATACATTTAATCGTAATGTATAATCATATTATAGTTAGGTTTGTTCATTCTTTCAAATACAATGGCTAGGGATTAAATTCAATTTAAAATAATGATATTATATTATTAGTATGCAACATAGGATTTTAAAAAAACCAGTTGTTGTGTATCAGGTATGCTATCAAACATAGCAACCCTTTTAATGTAAAATTAATATTTAATTCACAAATATTAATAAGTATGAAAATATTTTATTCTTCATTTACCTGGTATGTTACATCCTTCTCCCATTTTGGAAATTGTGTCCTCGCAATTTTTATTCACTTATCAAAATAAGTGGGGGATATTCATCCCTCATAGCAATTTCATATTCCCACATTTCCTTTTAAATCATATGGTTTTTGCACAAAACCTTTACCTGGTGAATTACCTTATTATGCAAAACTTTCTCTCTACGGTCAAGAATATGGACTAGTTGTTCTTCATAAGAGATATTTTCTTCCTATTGAAATACCTCTGCGCTCAAAACATGATATGGATATGGTATATTCGTTCTCAACATCAAAACATGAAAACCATTATATACATGGGATAAACATGGAGGTAAAGCCACTCTGTATGCAACTGATCCAACATTCTCCAGGATTTGATAAGTTCCAATGAACCTCGGACTCAATGTTCCCTTCTTACCAAAACGCATCGCACTTTTCCGTGGAGAAACATTGAGAAAGACATGATCACCTGCCTCAAAAAAGAGATCCTTCCCCCGATTATCCACATAACTTTTCTGTCTACTCTGAGCTGTTCTCATGTGCTTCTGAATCAACTGAACTTTCTATGCATCCCTTCTACCAATTCGGGTCCCATCAGCTTCCATTCACCTACTTCATCCCAAAAAGTTAGAGTTCGACAATGCTTTCCTTATAATGCATCAAATGGAGCCATCTGTATATTAGATTAAAAACTATAATTATAATAAAATTCAACCAAAGAAAGATGTTAGTCCCAAATTCCTTGGTAATCCAGGGAGCCAACTTTTTTTTTTACTTTTATTACTTGAATGTAATCTTATTATATATTGTTCATTGTTCTGCATGACTATAATATAATAATGTCTTGGAATATTTGTTACATTAAGAAGGTCAAGAAAGATCCCCGCTATGATGAGAACCTTGAAATTATATAACAATATTATTAAATAAAGTTCTATAGTTGGATGACATACTATTATAGGACACATAGTATACATACCGTCATGTGCGAGTACTTGTAAGAAGATGAGACACTATCTCATGGATTTCGCACATGGTAATCTCCAAGATAGGAGATTATGAGAACAGACCCACCAGTAGTAATTCTAGATTTCTTGGTGTCATCAAACATTACTATCTACGAGTGAGTGTAATGGTGCTTAGACTGGAAGATTATCATTAACTCATTTCATGACTCATGCACTTAGATTTACTGATGAAAACTGTCACGCAGATAGTTGGCTGGAAGTAGGGTATGTTGGGTGTGTCACGAGTGACATGATATTAATTGACAAGTAGAAGAAGGATTTTACCTTCCATTAAAATAAATTGATATCTCATCCCTTTGATTGAAAAAATAACTATCACATGAAATTCCATGTCTATGGTGTAACGACAAGTTTATTTCAGGTAGTCAAGGAATGACAGATCAAACATATAGTTTTGTGACACTAATATGAAAGCTGCTTGAAAAGATATTGGGACAAAGGCATTAAATTACACAGTAAGCATTCGTTTGAGGTTACACGTCAATGTGGTGTAAACTTCTTTCTCTTGGGTGCCTTGACCCATTACTAGACAGTAATCATAGACTTTAGGCAAGAACACTTATTGCTAATGAGAAAGAGGCCTAGAAGGTCACAATATAAGTGTATCCAAGTATCTCAAGTTGAATAAATATTATTCCTATATGTGGTTTAATAATTATTCAAGGAATCCTATATCATTTTAATTATGGAGGAAGAAGGAAATGAAAAACAAGTACACGCCGTGTATTAATGATTACACGCCGTGTAGTTTTATGGAAAACAAGTACACTCCATGTATTAATGATTACACGCCATGTAGTTTTCCAGTCATGATTTTGAGGATATAATATTGTTTTATGAAATGATATTTATTATAATCAACATGCGCACATGTCAAGGAATTAATTATTCGACATGGGTGTTTTAAATAATATTCAATGAAATAAATAAAACATGTAACATGTTTATTTATTGTCATAACTCTACAACCTCAAACCCGATTATAAATATCCTCACAACCCCAACTCATTTCCTACACAAAAGATAATTGTTGTTCATAATTATTTTGGAGAATTATTTTAAGGGAGAAATAGCCTCTTCCTCCAAGAACACTTTCAAGACCGAGAGAGATCCTATTCCGTCCGATCAAGACAATCTAAGGAGGACAACACAAGAAAAGGTTTCTCCACTCTAGCACCTAGAGACTCCTTTGGTGACATCCAGAGATACGAGGTGCACATGTGGATCACTAATAGAGGAAGTCTACTATTGGATTCTATGATGCAACGACATATCACATCAGAACGTGATCGGAAATATCAACGAAGAAAGATCACCAAAATGGACTTCTTTTCAATTGATTAAATTAATTATAATCAACTTGTAATGATCCTACTTTGTGGTTCTGGTACTTTCCTTTTCTTTGTCTATTTCTGTGATTGGATCCATGGAGACTGGTGTTTATCATCGTATTGATCCTGGATTGATCATTTTTAATGGCAAAAATCAAAGTGGTCACATCCACCCACATGCTTCTGCAGCGCCCAGAACCTTAAAATGGTATTAGAGGGAGGTTACAACGTTGATTATATTTATTTAATTTTCTTTGATAATTTATGAATTTATATTTGATTCAATTCAAGATATAACATTCTATAAAACTGAATGAACGATATATGTTCTTCCTCCTTCGTTTCTCGATTCAAATCATCGAAACAACCATTTAATTTTAATTTTGATTGAATTAAAAATGAGTAACTCATCCAAATGATCTGCTCTTTCTGTCTTTACCACACAAGAATTCACGGCGTGCAGTGAAAACTACACACTGTGTACTTAGGTTCAATGAACCGGTATGGATCCGCCAAACCACGCCGTGTGAATTGAGTATGCCTAAGTATTTATTACCCCATATTGACAAGAAATTAATGGTGTATGGAACCGGAATACATGGTGTATATTTTGAATCAACACGCCATGTAGTATGATCTGGCCCAAGTGAAACCGTGTACAAGGAGAAGTTGTCTTCCACGTACATGGGATTGTCAGGCCAGTAACCGTGTAACAAGGAAGTACACACTGTGTTAAGATTAATCTACACGCTGTGTACTCCAAAATTTCCAAAGTAATGAAAACGTGCCAAATCCCCCTGTGTGTACTTTGGATAAAGGGTGAAAAGAAATACACACCGTGTAAATATAAACTACATGACGTGTAATTTCCAGAAATAGAATTTCACTAGGTTTCCTCTAAGAGTACAGATACCTTTACAAGGGATATGCATGAGATGAATCTCATGGAAATTCAGAAAGTAATTTAAGATAAAGAATTGATTAATTATAAGATCATAATTAATTAATTTCAAGTGCAACATATCATAAATAAGAGAACAGTTAAAAGAATTTGAATTATAAATATGCGTAAATTTCGTTGCGTGCTATGGATTATCATGAGATAGACTAAAGACACTTTTTATGTTTTTATGGTTTCATTTAAATTTTTTTAATTTAAATTTGTTAGCCTGCGAGCCTTCTTCCAATAAAATGTAGGGCATGCGTGCCCATGGTTTCTTTAATGTAAAACCATGTAATGGAGGATCTCCCAAGCCAGAGGAGACGGTTCAAAACCCAAATCTGAGGCGAAAACAACCCAAGAAGATACAAAGGTGGATAGGTGGCAGCTGCAAAACACGAACCATCGGTTCAAGGGGTTTTCCCTAGTTTAGGGTTAGCTTATCAAACTGCTAGATAAGTTGACCAATAGAAGCTCATGATCATACCATCTTATTTAATTTCTGTCTGATTTCATGGTTTATTTATTATGTATGTGTTGTCTCGATCACATAATTAATGTAATAAAAAAACATTCAAAGATGGAATAAAATAAAACCAGACTATGCGTAAACATTATCAGGACATGGTTAATCACCTAAGAAAGCATCACTTAATATTAACAAGCATGTGATAATGTAAAACTACGCATATAGAATTAAAATCCCTCAAATACCATATTATGTCAAACCAAGCCTTCAGTTACTTGATTAAGGGAAAGACTCAATAAAACTATGTGTTTGACGAACCCTTGTTGGGACACTTAATTTTATAAAGGGATCCATTATGAATGGTTTTGGGTCGGCATAACCATATTACATCAAGAGGAGTATCCCTTACTGGACTTGGTGTAAAATTGGAGGAAAGTGTTGAGGAAATCCAAGTCAGGATTTCAGGAATGGGGAATCCACTCAACAGATCAAGGAACTGTAAGGCCACAGTTGGAAAAGACCTGCCTACCTAAATACCTTCAATGAGCTTGACCAACCCTTATTAGGGTTATGTAAAGGGGAATAAGGATCCTTGCCACTAGAATGCCATGGAAACTAGACATTCTGAGTTCAATGGTGAGGGTCATAGGTACTTGATAAAATAGAAGAAGATTTAATAAAATTTATTATTTCTCATAAAATGTAATCAAGAAAGTACTGATAAATTAGCTCTTTTAATTTGTAGAATCGAAATGAAAAACTCGTGAACCACATTTTCTCTGCAATCAATTCTGGATAAAGACAATATCATCACCAGCAATAACTTTTAGGAATTTTTTAGGCACCTTCAGGTTATCCTACACCATGAATGAAAGTCTTACATGCTGGAGTCCTCACTTCCCAATTCACTTGCTCAATGGGCAAGTGATGAATATTTCCAGGTCTATATAACAACATTTGAACGATGCACTTGACATTCAATGTTTGATGTTATCATCAATCTATAGTGAGCTCATGAATTGTCATGAAGAGATGGATGTCTATAGCATGCTCGAGCACCTTTGTGGTCTATATCAGGAGAGAGAATGACAGGAAAGGTTCGAGATCTCCAAGGTTCTACTCTAGAGCATGCTTGGAGAGGGTGCCCTAGCTGGGCTTCATGTAGTCAAGATCATTGGCTACATTGAGTGCTAAGAGGTTCTAGGGTTTAATCTCCCTAAATAACTAGGCACTGATATTATTCTTGCCTCACTCCCCCAGAGCTTCTCTAACATTATTGTGAACTTCAACAAGAACAACATTGAGAAGTCTCTTTCTGATCTTCTAATCCTCATTCACCAAGTGGAAAATGACATGAAGCGTGAAAATACTTCTGTCCTAATGGTGAATAAAAGTAAAGGTATGGCGAAAAACATTAATCCCAAATCTTCTTCAAGGCCTTCCATGAAACGGAAGATCAAAGGGGAGGAAAGAGAATAGGAGGTTGTTTGTTTTGCATGTGGAAAGAAGGGCCACTGGAAGAAAAACTACACCCATCCATGGAAGCAAGGGGAAGCTTCAGGTGAATTTGTTATCGAATAAAATCTATCTGTTTCTCCCAATTGGATATTAGATACTTATTTTGGTGATCACATATGTATCCAAATACAGGAACCAAGTAGATTTAGAAAGATTGATCGAGGTGAGGTGGATCTACAAGTAGCCAACAGAGCTAGAATCGTTGTTGTAGCTGTCAGAGACTACCACCTCACATTAACTACGAGGATGGTCTTGGTTTTTAAAGGAAGTTATTATGTACCCTCTATAACCAGAAACATTATTTCAGTATCCAAATTAGATACTTATGGATTCATCTTCATGTTTGGAATTGGATGTTGCTACTTTTATAAAGAAAACAATTGTTTTGGTAGGGCACATTTATATAACGGCCTTTATGTGTTAGAATACACAAAACAAGTAGTGGAAATTGATGACAAAGTTAATTCACATGACTCATACAACACCAAACTTTGGAATCACTGGCTAGGTCATGTCAATGAGAAATGTTGGAAAAAATTACATCAAGATGGGTATTTAGATTCTTTCGAACTAAAACCACTTGGTGTATGTCATGCGTGTCTACAAGGAAAAACGACCAAAGCCCTATTTACTGGGAAAGGTGAAAAGGATAAAGAGATTCTTTAATTAGTTCTCATAGATGTGTGTGGACCATTTCTAGTTGAAGCAAGGTCTGGGTTCTCATACTTCATAACTTTTACTGGTGATTTTAGTAGATGTGGATATATTTACTTAATGAGGTATAAGTCAGATTCTTTTGATCGGTTCAAAGAATACAAGAATGAAGTTGAGAACCAGCTTGGTAAGAAGATTGAGAAACTCCACTCAGAAAGAGGAATAGAATGTCTTAATCAGGACTTCATTGATTTCTTATGGGAGTTTGGGATTCTATCTCAACTCACTCCTCCTTACAATCCTCGGTGTAATGGTGTAAGTGAAAGGAGGAACCGCACCCTGTTGGACATGGTGAGATCAATGATGAGCCATGAGAGTCATCCATTATATTTTTGGGGATATGCATTACAAAAAGCAGCACACATACTAAACCAAGTACCAACTAAACTGATAAATGGTATTCCATATGAGTTATGGAGGGGACACAAAGCCATGTTATCAAATTTACATGTGTGGGAAAGAGAAGCATTTGTTAAGGCCACTTTAGGTAACAAACTTGCACCTCGAGGCACAAAGTGTATCTTTATAAGATATCCCAAGGAAACAAGGGGTTATTAACTATACAACCGCTCAGGAAAAAAGGTTACAATGGCAAGACATGCCATATTACTTGAGAGGGAGAACATATCCAAAAGAGATAGTGGGAGAGAGATAGACTTCGATGAAGTCGAGGCTCAAGATACACAAATGTTGGTACCGGAACAGATTCCACAAAGCCCTGTGGAAGAACAATCTGTTCCAGAGACACAAGAACTGCGTAGGATCACAAGATAGGTGAGAGAACCAGAATGATATATTTTTCTTATCACCGATGATTGTGACTAATTATTGGTTCAAAATGATGATCCTCTAACCTACAAGGAATCAGTTGAATGCCCAAACACTTACGATTGGTAAGAAGCCATGAATTCTGAAATGGATTCCATGTACCAAAACCAAGTCTGGATTTTGGTAGATCTTCCAGTTGATGTAAATCCTATTTTTAATAAATGGGTATTCAAGAAGAAACTAGACATGGAGGGGCAAGTCAGCTCCTATAAGGCATGACTAGTTTCCAAAGGTTTTTGACAGAATCAAGGAATTGACTATGATGAAACCTTTTCACCGGTTGCGATGTTTAAATCCATCAGAATTCTATTGGCCATTGCTGCTAACCGTGAATATGAAATTTGGAAAATGGATTTCCAAACAACATTCCTTAATGGGATCCTCCAAGAAGATGTCTACATGACACAACCTGAAGGGTTTGTGACTCCAAAGGATGCCAACAGGGTATGCAAGTTGCAGAAATCCATTTATGGATTAAATAAAGCATCACGGTCATGGAACATTCATTTTGATGAAGATGTAACGAAATTTGACTTTTGTTAAGAATGAATGTGAGCCTTGTGTCTATAAGAGGTTTAGTGGAAGTGAAGTCATTTTCCTAATAGTATATGTTGATGATATATTACTAATTGGAAACTAAGTACTTGTATTACTGTCAGTTAAGGCATGGTTATATAAATGATTCTTTATGAAAGACTTGGGTGATGCAGCATATATTCTTGGGATCAAGATCCATCATGATAGATCAAAGAGAATGTTGGGCCTGAGTCAAAGTACATACATTTACAAGATACTGAAGAGATTCAGTATGAAATAGTCCAAGAGGGGATTGTTTCCAGTGTCACGTGGCATTCATCTTTGCATGAAAATGTGTCCTCAGACATATGAGGAAAGATAGAAAATGGAAAGGATCCCTTACTCATCCGCGATTGGGTCAGTCATTTATGCTATGATATGTACAAGGCTGGATGTTGCTTATGCATTAAGCGAGGTAAAAAGATGTCAAGTTTATCCAAGAGACCTCCATTGGATGGCAGTCTGGACAATCCTTAATTATCTGAGGCGTACTAAGGATTTGTTCCTGGTTTATAGAGGAGATGAGGAAGTAGTCATCAGAGGACAAGTAGATGCTAGTTTCCAGACCGATCAAGATGACGTGAAGTTGTATACTGGATACATATTCAGTTTGAATAGAGGTGCAGTGAGCTGGAAGAGCTCAAAGCAAAGTGTGGTGGAAGATTTTACAGTGGAGTCTGAGTATATCACAGCTTATGAGGCAGATAAAGAAGCAGGATGGATGTGAAGCTCCCTCAAAGATGTGGATGTAGTACCTAGCAGTAAAGCTCCTATCACACTCTATTGTAATAATACTTCATCGATGGAACTTGCAAAAGAGCCAAGGTTATATCATCAGAAAAAGCACATACATTGGAAGTATCGTCTTTTGAGGAATTCCTCTCAGAGAGGTGAAGTTGCAGTGAGCAGTATTTCCATGGAAGACAATGTGGCGGACCCCTTGACTAAAGCCTTGACTCAGCATAAACACGATGATTATGTGAGGTCTTGCGGACTAAAATTCAAAGGCAGTTGGATCTAGTCCAAGTGGGAGTTTATAAGGGTTGGTGTCCTGAGAACCAACTGTTTTGTACTTTGATTACATGAATGTACTCTTATTATATATTGTTCATTGTTCTGCATGACTATAATATAATAATGTCCTAGAATATTTGTTGCATTAATAAGGTCCTGGAAGATCCCCTCTATGATGAGAACCTTGAAATTCGAAAAAAATATTCTTAAATAAAATTCTACAGTTGGATGATATACTATGATAGGACACATAGTATACAGACCATCATGTTCGAGTACTCGTAAGAAGAAGAGACTCTCTCTCATTGAGTTCGCACTTAGTAATCTCCAAGATATAATATTATGGGAACAGACCCGCCAGAAGTAATTCTTCATGTCTTGGTGTCATCGGAAATTACTATCTACGAGTGTGTGTAATGGTCCTTAGACCGAAAGATTATCATTAACTCATGTCATGACTCGTGCACTTAGATTTACTGATGAAAATCGTCACACAAACAGTTGGTAGGAATTATGGAACTTTGGGTGTGTCACGAGTGACATGTTGTTAATGGATAAGTAGAGGAAGGATTTGTCCCTTCCATTTATGGAAGTTGATATCTCATCCCATTGATTGAAATAGAACCGTCACATGAAATTCCATGGCCATGGTGTAATGATGGGTTTATTTCAGGTAGTCAAAGAAAGACGGATCAAGAATATAGGTTTATGACACTACCATGAAACCTTCTTGATGAGATATTGAGACAAAGGTATTAAATTACACGGTAAGCGTTCGTATGAGGTAACACGTCAATGCGGCATCAACTACTTTCTCTTGGGTGCCTTGACCTATTTCTAGACATTAATCTTGGACTTTAGGCAGGAAAACATAATGATAATGAGAAAAAGGCCTAGAGGGCCACAATCTATGTGTATCCCAGAATCTCAAGTTTAATAAATATTATTCCTGTATGTGGTTTAATAATTATTCAAGGAAGCCTAAATCATTTTAATTATGGAGGAAGAAGGAAATGAAAAACAAGTACATGTCGTGTATTAATGATTACACACCGTGTAGTTTTATGGAAAACAAGTACACTCCATGTATTAATGATTACACGTCATGTAGTTTTCCAGTCGTGATTTTGAGGATATAATATTGTTTTATTAAATGATATTTATTATAATCAATGTGGGCTCATGTCAAGGAATTAATTATTCAACATGGGTGTTTTAAATAATATTTAATGAAATAATTAAAACATGTAACATGTTTACTTATTGTCATAACTCTACAACCTCAAACCCGATTATAAATATCCTCACAACCCCATCTCTTTTCCTACACACAAGAGAATTGTTGTGCACAATAATTTTGGAGAATTCATTCAAGGCTGAAATAACCTCTTCCCCCAAGAACACTCTCAAGACCGAGAGAGATCCTCTTCCGTCAGATCAAGACAATCTAAGGCGGACAACACAAGCAAAGGGTTCTCTAATCTAGCACGCAGAGACTCCTTTGGTGACATCCAGAGATACGAGGTGCACATGTGGATCACTTCTAGAGGAATTCTACTCTTGGCTTCTGTGACGCAACAACGTATCACATCAGGACGTGATCAGAAATATCAACAAAGAAAGAACACCAAAAGGGACTTCTTTTCAATTGATTAAATTAATTATAATCTACCTGTAATGATCCTACTTTGTGGTTCGGGTACTTTCCTTTTCATTTTCTATTTCTGTGATTGGATCCATGGAGATTGGTGTTTATCATCGTATTTATCCCAGATTGATCATTGTTAATGACAAAAATCCAAGTTGGCACATCCACCCATACGCTTCTGTTGTTCCCAGAACCTTAAAATGGTATCATAGGGAGGTTACAATGTTGATTATAGTTATTTAATTTTCGTTGATAATTTACGCATTTATATTTGATTCAATTCAAGATATATCGTTTTATAAAACTGAATGAATGAGATCTGTTCTTCCTCCTTCATTTCTCGAATCAAATCATCAAAACAACCTTTTAATTCTAATTTTGATTAAATTAAAAATGAGGAACTCATCCAAATGATCCTCTCTTTCTTTCTTTACAACACAAGATTACACGGTGTGTAGTGAAAACTACACACCATGTATTTAGGTTCAATGAACTGGTACTGATCCGCCAAACCACGCCATGTGAATTGAGTATGCTTAAGTATTTATTGCCCCATGTTGACCTGAAATGAATGGTGCATGGAACCGGAATACATTGCGTCTATTTTGAATCAACATGTCGTGTAGTATGATCTGGCCCAAGTTAAACCTTGTACAAGGAGAAGTCGTGTTCCACGTACATGGGATTGTCAGGCCAGTAACCGTGTAACAAGGAAGTACACACCGTGTTAAGATTAATCTACACACCGTGTACTCCAAAATTTCTAAAGTAAAGAAAACGTGCCAAAGCCCCCAGTGTGTACTTTGGATAAAGGGTGAAAAGAAATACACGCCGTGTAAATATAAACTACACAACATGTAATTTCCAGAAATAGAATTTCACCAGGTTTCCCCCAAAAGTAAAAATACCTTTACAAGGGATATGTATGAGAGGAATCTCAATGAAATTCAAAAAGTAATTTAAGATAAATAATTGATTGATTATAAGATCATAATTAATTAATTTCAAGTGTGACTTATCTTAAATAATAGAACGATTAAAAGAATTTGAATTCTAAATATGCGTAAATGTAATTGCATGCTATGGATGATCAAGAGATTGACCAAAGACCCTTTGTATGTTTGTATAGTTTCATTTAAATTTGTTTAATTTAAATTTGTTAGCTTGCGAGCCTTCTTCCAATAAAATGTAGGGCATGCGTGCCCATGGTTTCTTTAATGTAAACCCATGTAATGGAGGATCTCCCAAGCTAGAGGAGACGGTTCAAAACCCAAAGTTGAGGTGAAACCAACCCAAGAAGATACAAAGGTGGATAGGTGGGAGTTGCAAAACACGAACCATCGGTTCAAGGGGTTTTCCCTAGTTCAGGGTTAGCTTATCAAACTGCTAGTTCAGTTGACCAATAGAAGCTCATGATCATACCATCTTATTTTATTTCAGTCTGATTTCATGGTTTATTTATTATGTATGTGTTGTCTTGATCAGATAAATTAATGAAATAAAAAACATGCAAATATGGAATAAAATAATACCAGACTATGCATAAACATTATGAAAATATGGTTAATCACTTAAGAAAGCATCACATAATATTAACAAGCATGTGATAATGAAAAAATACGCATAAATAATTAAAATCCCTAAAATACCATATTAAGTCTGACCAAGCCTTCTGTTACTTGATTAAGGGAAAGACTCAATAAAACTATATGTTTGACCAACCTCTGTTGGGACACTTAATTTGATAAAGGGATCCATTATGAAAGGTTTCGGGTCGGCATAACCATATTACATCAAGAGGAGCAGCCCTTACAAGACATGGTGTAAAATTGGAGGAAAGAGTTGAGGAAATCCATGTCAGGATTTCAGGAATGGGGAATCCACTCAACTGATCAAGGAACTATAAGGCCATAGTTGGGAAAGACCTGCCTATCTAAATACGTTCAATGAGCTTGACCAACCCTTGTTAGTGTTATGTAAAGGGGAATATGGATCCTTGCCAATATAATGTCATGGAAAATAGAAATTCCAAGTTCAATGGTGAGGGTCACAGGGACTTGATAAAATAGTGGAAGATTTAATAAAATTTATTATTTCTCCTAAAATGTAATCAAGAAAGTACTGATAAATCAGCTCTTTTAATTTGTAGAATCGAAATTACAAACTCATCAACCAAATTTTCTATGCTATCAATTTTAGATAAAGACAATATCATCACCAGCAATAACTTTCAGGAATGGTTTAGGCACCTTCGAGTTATCCTACATCATGAATGAAAGTTTTACATACTGTAGTCCTCACTTCCTCATTCACCCGCTTAAGGGGCAAGTGATGAAGATTTCCAAGTCTATGATCAACATTTGAATGATGCACTCGACATTCAATGTTTGATGCTATCATCAATCTATAGTGAGCTCATGAATTCTCATGAAGACATGAATTCCTATAGAATGCTCGAGCACCTCTGTAGTCTATATCGGGAGAGAGAAAGACAGGAAAGGTTTGAGATCTCAAAGGCTCGATTCTAGAGAAAGCTTGGAGATTCTGCCCTAGATGGACTTCATGTAGTCAAGATCATTGGGTACATTGACTACTAAGAGGTTCTAGGGTTTAATCTCCCCGAAGAACTAGGCACTGATATCATTCTGGCATCACTCCCCCAGATATTCTCTAACATTATTGTGAACTTCAACAAGAACAACATTGAGATGTCTTTGTCTGATCTTCTTATCCTCATTCACCAAGTGGAAAATGACATCAAGCGTGAAAAAAATTCTGTACTAATGGTGAATAAAAGTAAAGGTAAGGGTAAGAGCTTTAATCCCAAATCTTCTTCAAGGAATTCCATGAAAAGGAAGATCAAAGGGTAGGAAAGGGAATAGGAGGTTGTTTGTTTCGCATGTGGAAAGAAGGGCCACTGGATGAAAAACTACACCCAGCCATGGATGTAAGGGGAAGCTTCAGGTGCATTTGTTATTGAATGCAATCTATCTGTTTCTCCAAATTGGATGTTAGATACTAATTGTGGTGCTCACATATGTATCCAAATATAGGAACAAAGTAGATTTAGAAAGATTGATCGAGGTGATGTGGATCTACGAGCAACCAATGGAGCCAGACTCGTTGTTGTAGCTATCGGAGACTACCACCTCACATTACCTACTGGTATGGTCCTGGTTTTGAAAGGATTTTACTAGTTACCCTCTGTAACCAAAAACATTATTTTAGTATCCATATTAGATACTTATGGATTCATCTTCAAGATTAGAATTGGATGTTTCTACTTTTATAAAGATATAAATTTTTCTGGTAGGGCACATTTATATAACGGCCTTTATGTGTTACACTACATAAACCAAGTAATGGAAATTGATGACAAAGTTAATTCACATGATGCACACCACACCAAACATTGGAATCACTGGCTAGGTCATGTCAATGAGAAATTTTTGACAAAATTACATCAAGAAGGCTATTTAGATTCTTTCAAACTAAAACCACTTGGTTTATGTCATGCGTGTCTACAAGGAAAAATGACCAAAGACCCATTTACTGGGAAAGGTTAAAAGGCTAAAGAGATTCTTTAATTAGTTCACATAGATGTGTGTGGACCATTTCTGGTTGAAGCAATTGGTGGGTTCTCATACTTCATAACTTTTACTGTGATTTTAATAGATATGGATATATTTACTTAATGAGGTATATGTTAGATTCTTTTGATCGGTTCAAAGAATACAAGAATGAAGTTGAGAACCAGCTTGGTTAGAAGATGGAGAAACTCCGCTCAGGCAGAGGAAGAGAATATCTTAATCAGGACATCATTGATTTCTTATGGGAGTTTGGGATTCTATCTCAACTCACTCCTCCTTAAAATCCTCAGTGTAATAGTGTAAGTGAAAGGAGGAACCACACCCTGTTGGACATTGTGAGATCAATGATGAGCCATGCGAGTCGTCCATTATCTTTTTGGGGATATGAATTACAAATAGCAGCACACATACTAAACCAAGTACCAACTAAATCGATAAATAGTATTCCATATGAGTTGTGGAGTGGACACAAATCCATGTTATAGAATTTACATGTATGGGATAGAGAAGCATTTGTTAAGGCCTCTTCAGGTAACAAACTTGCACCCCGAGGCACAAAGTGTATCTTTATAGGATATCCCAAGGAAACAAGGGGTTATTACCTATACAACCCCTCAGACAAAAAGGTTACAGTGGCAAGACACGCCATATTCCTTAAGAGGGAGAACATATCCAAAAGAGATAGTGGGAGCGACATAGACTTCGATGAAGTTGAGGCTCAAGATACACAAAAGTTGGTACAGGAATAGATTCCACAAAGCCCCGTGGAAGAACAATCTGTTCCAGAGACACAAGAACTGCTTAGGATCACGAGAGAGGTGAGATAACCAGAATGATATGGTTTTCTTATCACTGAGGATGGTGACTAATTATTGGTTCACAATGATGATCCTCTTACCTATAAGGAAGCAGTTGAAGGCACAAACAGTTACAACTGGAAAGAAGCCATGAATTCTAAAATGGATTCCATGTACCCAAACCAAGTCTGTATTTTGGTAGATCTTCCTTTTGATGTAAAGCCTATTTTTAATAAATGGGTATTCAAGACGAAAATGGACATGGATGGGCAATTCAGCACCTATAAGGCACGACTAGTTGCCAAAGGTTTTAGACAGCATCAAGGAATTGACTATGATGAAACCTTTTCACCAGTTGCGATGTTTAAATCCATCATAATCCTATTGGCCATTTCCACTAACCATGACTATGAAATTTGGAAAATGGACATCCAAACAACATTCCTTAACGGGAACCTCCAAGAAGATGTCTACATGACACAACCTGAAGGGTTTGTGACTCCAAAGGATGCCAGCAGGGTATGCAAGTTGCAGAAATCCATTTATGGATTAAATTAAGCATCACGGTCATGGAACATTCATTTTGATGAATACGTAACAAAATTTGACTTTTTTAAGAATGAATGTGAGCCTTGTGTCTACAAGAGGTTTAGTGGAAGTGCAGTCGTTTTAATAATAGTATATGTTGATGAAATATTACTAATTGGAAACGAAGTACTTGTATTATAGTCAGTTAAGGAATAGTTATATAAATGCTTCTCTATGAAAGACTTGGGTGAGGCAGCATATATTCTTGGGATCAAGATCCATCATGATAGATCAAAGAGAATGTTGGTCCAGAGTCAAAGTACATACATTTACATGATACTGAAGTGATTCACTATGCAATAGTCCAAGAGGGGATTGTTTCCAGTGTCACATGGCATTCATATTTGCAAGAAAATGTGTCCTCAGACACATGAGGAATGATATAAAATGGAAAGGATCCCTTACGAATCTGTGATTGGGTCAGTCATGTATGCTATGATATGTACAAGTCTAGATGTTTCTTAGGCATTAAGTGAGGTAGGAAGATATCAAGTTGTTCGAAGAGACCACCATTGGATAGCAGTCAAGACTATCCTTAATTATATGAGGTGTACTAAGGATTTGTTCCTGGATTATGGAGGAGATGAGGATGTAGTCATCAGAGGAAAAGTAGATGCTAGTTTCAAGACCGATCAAGATGACCTGAAGTTGTAGACTAGATACATCTTCAGTTTGAATTGAGGTGCAGTGAGCTGGAAGAGCTCAAAGTAGAGTGTGGTGGCAGATTCTACAGTGGAGTCTGAGTATATCAAAGCTCTTGAGGTAGCTAAATAAGCAGTATGGATGCCATGCTTCCTCAAAGATGTGGATGTATTACCTAGCAGTAAATATCCTATCACACTCTATTGTAATAATACTGCATCGGTGGCACTTACAAAAGAGCCAAGGATACATTAGCGGACAATGCACATACTTTGGAAGTATCATCTTTTGAGGAATTTCTATCAGAGAGGTGAAGATGTTGTGAGTAGTATTTCCATGGAAGAAAATGTGGCGGACCCCTTGACTAAAGCCTTGATTCAGCAGAAACATGATCATCATGTGAGGTCTAGCGGACTAAAATTCATAGGCAGTTGGATCTAGTCCAACTGGGAGTTTTTAAGGGTTGGTTTCCTAAGAACCAACTATTTTGTACATTGATTACATGAATGTTCTCTTATTATATATTGTTTATTGTTCTGCATGACTATAATATAATAATTTCCTAGAATATTTGTTGCATTAATAAGGTCATGGAAGATCCCTACTATGATGAGAACCTTGAAATTCGATAACAATATTCTTAAATAAAGTTCTACGGTTGGATGATATACTATGATAGGACACATATTATACAGACTGTCATGTTCGAGTACTCGTAAGAAGACGAGACTCTCTCTCATGGAGTTCACACTTGGTAATCTCCAAGATATAATATTATGAGAACAGACCCGCCAGAAGTATTTCCGCATGTCTTAGTGTCATCGGACATTACTATCTACGAGTGTGTGTAATGGTCCTTAGACCGGAAGATTATCATTAACTCATGTCATGACATGTGCACTTAGATATACTGACGAAAATCATCATGCAAACAGTTGGCGAGAATTATGGTATGTTGGGTGCATCACGAGTGACATGTTGTTAATGGATAAGTAGAGGAAGGATTTGTCCCTTCCATTTATGGAAGTTGATATCTCATCCCTTTGATTGAAATAGAACCGTCACATGAAATTCCATGTCCATGGTGTAACGATGAGTTTATTTCAAGTAGTCAAAGAACGACGGATCAAGAATATAGGATTATGACACTTCAATGAACCCTTCTTGATGAGATATTGAGACAATGGTATTAAATTACATGGTAAGCATTCGTATGAGGTAACACGTCAATGCGGCATCAACTTCTTTCTCTTGGGTGCCTTGACCCTTTGCTATACAGTAATCTTGGACTTTTGGCAAGCCCGCCTAATGCCAACAAGAAAGAGGCCTAGAGGGTCACACACTAAGTGTATCCAAGTATCTCAAGTAGAATAAAAATTATTCACGTACGTGGTTTAATAATTATTCAAAGAATCCTAAATCGTTTTAATTGTGGAGGAAGAAGGAAATGAAAAACAAGTACACATTGTGTATTATTTATTACATGCTGTATAGATTTCATTTTGGAAAGGAAATTAAAAACAAGTACACAGTGTGTATAAATGATTACATGCTGTGTAGTTTTATGGAAAACAAGTACATGCCATGTATTAAAGATTAAATGTCGTATAGTTTTCCAGTCGGGATTTTGAGGATATAATATTGTTTTATTAAATGATATTTATTATAATCTGTGTGGGTGCATGTCATGGAATAAATTATTCGACATGGGGGTTCTAAATAAGAGTCAATGAAATAAAAAAACATGTAACACGTTTATTTATTTTCATAACTCTACAACCTTAAACCCAACTATAAATATCCTAAAAATCCCAACTCTTTTCCTACACACAAGAGAATTGTTTTGCATAATAATTCTGAAGAATTATTTCAAGGCCGAAAGAACCTCTTCATCTAAGAATGCTATCAATACTGAGAGAGATCCTCTTCCATAGGATCAAGATGATCTAAGGTGGAAAATGCAAGAAAAGTTTTCTCCATGCTAGAACCCGGAGACTCCATTGGCGACATCAAGAGATATGATGTGGACGTGTGGATAACTGTTAGAGGAAGTCTACTCTTGACTTCTGCGACGCAATGACGTATCACATTGGAACATGATCAGAAATATCAATGAAGAAAGAACACAAAAAGGTACCTCTTTTCAATTGATTAAATTTATTATAATAAACCTGTAACGATCCTAAATTGTGGTTCCAAGACATTCCTTTTCTTTTTTTCTGTTATTGGATTCGTGGAGACTGGTGTTTATCGTCGAATTGATCCTGTATTGTTCTTTATTAATGAAAAAAATTCCAAGTGGGAACATCCACCCACATTCTTCTGCTGCGCCCAGAATATTCACTTCTGAATCAACTGAACTTTCTCTGCCATCTATTCTACCAATTTTGGTCCCATCGGCTTCCTTTCACCTAATTGATCCCAAAAATTTGGAGTTTGAAAACGCTTTCCTTATAATTCCTCAAACAGAGCCATTTGTATTCTGGAATGAAAACTATAATTTTAAGAAAATTCAACCAAAGAAATATGTTGGTCCCAACATCCCTGGTAATCTAGTGAACAATCACGTAGCATATCCTCCATGGCCTGACCTGTTTGTCTAGACTGCCCATATGATTGCAGATAAAAAGATGTACTAAAATTTAATTTAGTACCCAATGACTTCTGAAGGAATTTCAAAAAGTTAGAAGTAAACTTGGGATCACAATCATATACAATAGAGAGGGGAACTCTATCCAACCTGACTATCTCTTTAACATACAATTGAGCAAGTTTATCTAGAGACAAAGTACCTCGAATAGGAAGGAAATGATAAGATTTAGTCAATCGATCAACTATAACCAAGATTTCCTTATTACCTCAAGTTGTATTTGGTAATCCCAAAATAAAGTCCATGGATATATTTTCCCATTTCCACTCTGGCACCGGTAAAGATTGAAGAATCCCTTTCAGTAACTATTGCTCTGCTTTATCCTGCAGACAGGTCAAACACTTCACAGTAAAATCAGAAATATCTCTTTTCGTTCCATCCCACCAATAATACTCACAAAGGTCTTTGTACATCTTAGTACTACCGGGATGAACTGAAAATAGAGAAAAATGAGCTTCACATAACAACTCATTCTTCAACTGTAAATCACAAGGCACACCTAATCTCTTCCCAATCCTCAAAAGAAAATCATTATCAATGTTAAAATCAGGCAACTTACCCTTCTGAACCAACTCTACCTTTTATTGAAACTCATTGTCTTCTTTCTGCGTTTGCTTTATTCTGTCTGATAGAGATGATTTCACTGACACCTAAAACAATAGAGAATAATTTCCTGCACCAACAACATCTATGGAAAATTTCATCAAATCATAAACCAAAGGATCTTGTTTCAAATGTATCGTGATTAATGAGACAATAGTTTTTCATCTCAAAGCATCAGACACTTTTTTTGCCTTTCCCAGATGATAATGGATCGTCCAATAATAATACTTGACTAATTTCAGCCATCTCCCATATCTCATGTTCAATTCTTTCTGAGTGAATATATATTTTTATCATTTTTGGTTAGTATATATTTCACATTTTACTCCATACAAATGATGCCTCTAAATTTTTAAACCAAAAAAACAACAGTACCTAATTCCAAATCATGTTTAGGGTAATTTAACTCATGAGGTTTCAACTGACGTGAAGAAAAAGAAAATACCTGATCATTATTCATAAGGACACATCCAAGTCCTTTCAATGAAGCATCACTATAAATAGCAAACTCACCATTTCTGGAAGGCAATGCCAAAACTGGATCATTCACCAATCTTCTTTTCAATTCCTTAAAAAAATCATCACATTCTTTTGTCCAAATGATATTAACACCTTTTCGAGTTATCTTAGTCATTGGAACAGATAAATGTGAAAACTTATCATCAAACATTCAGTAATAACCTTCCAAACCAAGAAAAATACGGATCCCAGTTATATATGTTGGTCTCGGCCATTTTTCAACAATATTATTTTTGCAGGATCAATAGTTATTCCATTTTATGAAATAATGTGACCAAGGAAAGAAATTTTTTGTAACCAAAACACACACTTTCTGAATTTCCAATATTGTTTCTCTTATTTTATGGTTTGCAAGATGACCCTTAAATGGATTTTATGCTTTATTTTTTACTTTTAGAATAAACCAAAATATCATCAATGAACACAACCAAAAACTTATCCAAGAACTCATGAAAAATTCTATTCATATGATCCATGAATACAGCAGGTGCATTGGTTAACCCAAAAGGCATCACTACAAATTCATAATGTAACACCCCAGGTAAATAAAGAATATGACATTTTCATATTTATCCATATTTGTAAATAAAATATTAATAAGACATTAAAGGGGACTCTATGCTCGATGGCGTACCCAACACGCAACAACGAGTTTCTTGGGAATCTTACGTTGCACTGTAATAATAAAATAATATTATTTTAAATGGTAGTTAACATGTAGCCGTTGTATACGCGGGAATGGATAGAAATAACTAAAATATGATTATATATGTTTTTAAATGTTTTTACATTTATCCAATAAAGGATAGAGGCTTAAAGTATGGAAATAATTCAATTTTAGGCGTATATGCCCTAGTTTTCACTAAAGGTTCACTTATCGCCTTTTGATGGTGAACTGTCATTAAATATACTTTTTTTCATTCTTAAACATTCTTTTGGACCAAATAAAACTCTTATTAGGAATCAGGACATCAAAATTTACTTTGTGTAAATTTTTGGTATCTTTCCGATAAAGTACATTTTTTTAATGAATAGTGTAAAATGTTGTATTTTAATTCAAAACCTCTTTTTAATCTAATTTATTTATATGATTAGATTATCTTTTGAATTGGTTTTAAAGTGAAATTAGAATATATTTTTACCATTAAATCCAATAGTGGTCGTTGGAATTAATTTCACTTTGAAATCAGACTTAAACCAGTGTCAATATTTTGATACTTATTGTTTCATAAAAACACGCTATTTGCTCTGACAGCGGGAATTAATTATTAAATTAATTAATGCGACTTATATGATTTGAATTATTTAAAATAGAATTCATTTTTGAATTCGGAATATCAAATATAGCTTAGGGTGAATTTTTGGGATTTTTCTGAAAAACATCAATTTTTGATGAATAGTGACACCACTAAGTGGTACTTATAAAAACTGAATTTTCCATTCAAATGGAATTTTGCCATCTTTGTGTTTTTGAATTTCAAAAATACGACATAAATGGTTTTCATTAAGAAGTAAAATGTGGTTCAATGGGATGAAAATAATTTTTTGGTGAATAGTAACTTTTTTTCATTAATCGTGATTAGAGGTAATTAGTGTAGTTTAAGGTAAAAATAATGTTTTAATAATATGAAATGAACTTGAAACATGTCCTAACGTCATTGGATGTGTGATGGCAGATCAACACAAGCCATGGGTCAACTTGGGGACCCCATGGAGCCACTTTGGTTGGGAAAAGACATAAATAACTTTTTATTTAATGTAAAAGTAAAAATGACACAAACATGATATGTTTTACTAAAACAATTTTTATGAGGGGTTATACAAGTCAGATGTTTTATTATAAATAGTCATTGTAAAGATAAAAAGCTTTCCTACATCATAGTAATTTTTTTATAATTTTTAGACATTAAATAAATTAAATTATTTGTGACATCATAATGATGCAGTGATGACATCATTATCTGACGATTTAAATAAAATGAGAAGATAATGTAAACTATATGCCCTACACATGTACAAAACTTATTGGATGGGTGGATTTCGAATCCTTATCACCTTGTTCACGAATTATATCAATGTGGGACCTTGTAAAACCGAAACACATTTTCAAATAAAGTAATATTTCTTACTTTCCAAAAGTTCCCCTCCTCTCCTCTTATAAAAGCCCCCCACCTCTACCTCATTTCACACACTCCTAAAGCCTTTGTCTCGGCCATACCCTTCCCATTTACACTCTCCACATCTCTCTCCTCATCCTAGAGGATTCCTTTTGGGCAGAATACTTTCAAAGGAAGCCTTTAGGCTCAAATCAATAGGAGTTACACTTTTAAAGGTAATTCATTCTCTCATGTTCATTTCTTTTATTTTGCTTCTCCAACCCCCTAAACTCTTTTTATTTACTTCTTTTGTAACAAAACCAGTATATTAAATATACTAGGATTTTGTTATAAGATTTATTCGAGTTACACTCTCACACAACTACATCAAATGGTTAAAGAACATACGGTTTTCGTGGGTGGCGAAATTCTGCCTCCTGAAACGATGATTGTTCAACACTCATATAACACCTTCAAAGGTGGACATTTAGATGACACTATATTTATATATGATATATAATATGTTTATGTTTTACTTAAGCTTCTGTATTTTCATTTGTTTCATACCTTTATGGTTTCCATTTTGGGGAAACACGATAATTTCATTTTAGGAAGTGCGGACTACCGCCCCCTCAAAGTGATTTGATTCGTTAATGCCATATGTGGGTAGTATAAAGGATGGATTTAAATTTATTATATATGATGTTATACTAGAATTATAATATAACTCTATATAATTATTTTTTCTTTCCATTAAAGTATGAGATAGAAATGAAAGTAGCGTCCATGCGTACGTACGGCTTACCGTCTCCATGAACGGTGCATTTCATTTCTTACCTATAAATGATTTTGTAATATTATAAATACTTGTATATTCTGGATATATATGATATATATGATATCCAAATCATGAATATAATTCTGGATATAATGAACCTTTGACCACACAAACAACATGTAATTGTAAGAAGTCCATTTTCGACTAAAGAACCAAATATTGAAAAAACAAACATTATTAACTTAAATGATTACATAATGTTTATAACATTGAAATAAGTGATATAAAAGGAATAATGAACATTAATAAGGTTCATAAGAAATTAGAAATTAACTCATGTTTATTATTCAGGATGTTAAAGAACGATAGAGTCAAGTCAGACCTGAGGTAAGGGATCTTACACCTCTCTTTCTTTTTAAGTACACTCTTTTATGTAATTCCTTTTAAGCTCATCTTTCTTATGATTGGAATGTTATTTTATATTATTTCCACTTTACTTATTATGTTCATATGATGAGAGACCCTATTTCCTCTCATCAATCCATTTTGGAAGTTTTCAGTGGCGCTGTTAGGCTGCGGAGTTTTCGTAAGGGATTTTTCATCTCACTTTTATTCCTGTGAGATTTATGATACATTTGCCACAATTTCATTTGAGTGGTTTATGTACTGCCCATTATTACACTACTTTTGTAATATAATTCCATTTATGGGTATTTACATATTCATTTTATAACACTTCTTCAATGGGGTGTACTTTTCGAAAGTTATCCAAGTCAGTAATGGAACCTTTCACCCTTCTCATTTTAAAAGACTTCGTTTGTTATGTCTTTTAATTCACATACTATTATGTTGGGATATGTTCTTCTATATCCTGCTTGATGTAAATTTTATGTCCAAGTGATGAGATTCCCTTTTTATCTCTCATCAACTCATTTTCTGAATTTTTGAAGTGACGCCGTTAGGCTGTCGAATTTTACCAAGGGAACGTTTTAACCCAATTTCGATTTCTTTGGGTTCAACATGTAGTTATTGAATATGTAATCCTTTTAATATGTTTGAATGACCTTTTATTTTTTTACACTTAATATCCAATTATATTGGGTGTTTTTGTATTTGTCACACATAAATTTGATATTGATTTATCCTTAATTTAAGGATACCTTCCTTAAAAGGGATTTAATCACATTTTACATCCCTATTGAGACTTCATTGTTGTTATGCACCAATTCACTCTTATATGGTGTATATACTGTCCTTTGGAATATTATATCATGAATCCATTTATTCTCATGATATTATAAAGTTCTGATTAAATTTTATTCCTCAATTATTGTATTCAAGTGTCTCTAATTTTGGTAAAAACCCTTTGACCAAAATATCGCTTTAAATGTTTTAATGACTTGCTCTTATTAATATCCATGTTTTCAAAATGGTTTTAAGGATTTATTTATATGGATATTAATGGTTTAAAATTTTAAAATCATCAAGGTGGTATGGGACACTTTGATTCAAAATTCTCCTTATTAAATGTTTTAAATGGTTTTGGAAATGGTTTCTTTTGGTATGGATTCATTATTTCAAAATACTAAAATGTTATATTGTGATTGAAATATGGAAATGTTTTGTTTCCTTTATGGATGTTTTATGTGATACGTTTATGTTATGGTTCTTGGGCATTGTTATGAAAACGGGTGCTTCCGTGATAAACTAAGGGCGGGTGAGCCCGATATAGCTCTCCAATGCATTGGGTAACGCAAAGGAGTGAAACGTTAAGGTTTCTCCGAAGAGATTTAGGGAATATACTGTGATGGGTATTCCAAATGTAACCAAGAGGGTTAATCCCTACGTAAGAATGTAATGAATGCCTCAAGTTACCTTTATGTCTTATGATTTCTATGATTTATTCAAGATTTTATGAGGTAAGTTAAAGTGCCTATGTTTTATGGGTAAAGTATGATTTCATCCTTATGTATATATGAACTCATGTTTCCCTTCCATATTTCTATAACCCTTACTGAGCTTTTTATGCTCATCCCAAGTTTTTGAAATGTTTTTCAGTTGACCTAAAGTTGAATAGGGTCAAGGATGGGATCAAGAAATGTCAAGCTATCCAAAAACAAGGAACTAGACATGACTCTTTTGTTCAAGAGTTTTTTGTGTGAAAAATATGGAAGCTGAGTAGATGTGTCTACTTTATAATCTTTGAGATGTAATAATTATGTCCTAATTCTCTAAAACTCTAAACCTGAAAAGATCCTCAACGTGTAATCTTGTGATAACTCAAGATTATGTAAGGTTTATGGCTGGGGCCTTATAGTTGGTATCAAAGGTTGGTTTAGATAACTTTAGAGGGTAGGGTATTCTTTAAGCATAAGTGACATTACCATAATGGTTAGGATTTCAGAAAGAGTCCTAGTTTTAGATAAAGTGAATGAGTAAGTATATTTTAGTGTTTATCTTACTCATTTTTACATGATGGTTTTGTTGATATACTCACACTGACCTTTTTGGTTTTAGTAAATGGTTGGATCTAGCAGGCACCAAAGTAACAGTGGATGTGAAGGAAACTGTGACAGTTTTTTGAGCAAGAAACTGAATGATATGGGAGCTGCAATGAGAACTCTTGTGATTATCCTCAACCAACTATCTGGAGTCATGATTGACCACCTAAACCTTGGAGATTTCTATAAGGAATCATATATGCAAGAAACAAATCCCTACAGAAGTACAGGTAATAATCATAAAGGTAAGTGTGTTCAAAAACCTATGTGTCAAATATGTGGAAAGAAACTCCAAGGAAAATGTTTCAAAGGGACCGAAATATTCTATAGATGTTGAAATGAAGGTCATAAAGCAAGAACCTGCCATGGAAAAAGGAAGCATCCAGTTGACTCGAGGAAAGGGAAAGAAGTTCTTTCTGAGGGATCAATTCAATGTTTTAAATGTGGTGTGCATGGTCATTATGCAAACACATGTCCTATGAAGAAGTTTCGTGAATGGGGTCACCAAGAGCGTACAAATGTTCGTTTACCACTACCTAATTCCATTCCGATTGAGGATGAAGAAACTGACAATGACCAATCAAAGGTATGTACAATTTCATGACTATTGTTTTCCTGTTTTGGAATCATAGGATATGATTCATGATTTTGTTTGTAGGAAAGAGGTATTTTGGAATAAGTTGGAAAGGAATGGTTAATGGATCATGAAGAATGTTGAATGAGTAAGATGTCAACATATAAGGGCTTCAAGAGTTATGGTGAAATTCTTAAGAGTATTAAGTCTCTTTTGATGATGGGGTTACATTAGAAGACTTTTTATATTATGTGTAACCTTACTGTTTAATATAGGAAAATTCTATTCAAGGAATAGTTATCTTTTCTTTTGTGGACATAGTTATAAAGAACCATTTGGGTTTATATGATCCTTACTTTTGAGGTAATTATGGGTTACTATATGTTATGATTGAAGTGAAAGGCATGAGATAAAATTGAGGTTAAATTATGTTATGGTTATTTTAAATGATTTTATCCCTTTTTGGGGAATGATTTGAGAATTATATAGTTTTGGAAAAAGGACAACACATAGACCATGTGACTACCCGTCGCGTCGGACAAAGCTGCAGGAATCGAACCCACAATCAAAGTGCAACTGGTATTTATCGCCTACCACTGGACTACGTGAAGTCCCTGGTTAGTTTGACTGATTCTTTTTAGTTATATGATTTTATGAATTAAGAGTAAGTTTATTTGGGGTTATTTATGAAAATTATTAACCTATCATGGAGGATATGTGATTAGGTTAATTACTTTTCAATACGAGACTTTAGGAGCAACTGATGTTGTTTGGAGATAAATGTTACAATTTAACATGGAAGACTATGTGACTAAATCCTTCAAATATTTGGGTTTCAATCTTATATTGGTTTACTTTGAATAATTTTATGGACAAATTGTTTATCAGATGGTCCTCGTTGAACTTTGGGTTTTGTTGGACAAATTTTGGATATTAAGCATAGATTTTCTTTTTTATGGGTTATACTTTTCTGGATTATCTGACCTTGTACTAACCTTTTTGGTTTTGGTTTTGGTTTTGGTTAAAGCCTAAAGACATGGGATGTATATAGTTCTATTTTGTGTATTAGTTGATTATCTAGAAGTTTATTATAGTACTCTTAACGCGAACAAGTCTCCCTAAATACTCGTCTTTTGGAAAAAAAATATGAGTTTGATTAAGGAATCTAGTAAAAGTTGAAAGTCAACATGATAAGTGATTATGTTTCCTTATGAATAAATTCCTCAATAAAAAGTAACTTAAAACAAAAATGTTGTCTATTAACTTTTCCTACTGGGGAATCGAATACCGTTTAACCCATCCCAAGTTTGTGATTTTCTTGTGGCTAACTTTCTCCTAAACATGTTTTCTATCACTCTCCATCAGAACATGACCCTATGTTTTCTCCTCCATCTCCATGTTTTCCTACATAGAGTCCAAGTTTGGGTTAACTCGGGTGACCTCTGTGCTTATCTTTCTTTATTTTAAAGTGATTTTTTTATAGACTCTTATTCCGATGTGGGACTTTCAAGGATGTTTCCAAGCTCAATTTTAAAAATTGCGAGGACGCAATTCCCAAAAGGGGGGAAGGATGTAACACCCCAGGTAAATAAAGAATATGACATTTTCATATTTATCCATATTTGTGAATAAAATATTAATCTGACTTTAAAGGGGACGCTATGCTTGATGGCGTACCCAAGACGCAACAATGAGTTTCTTGGGAATCTTACGTTGCACTCTAATAATAAAATAATATTATTTTAAATGGTAGTTAACATGTAGCCGTTGTATTGGAGGGAATGGATAGAAATAACTAAAATATGATTATATATGTTCTTAAATTTTTTTACATTTATCCAATAAAGGATAGAGGCTTAAAATACAGAAATAATTCAATTTTAGGCGTATATGCCCTAGTTTTCACTAAAGGTCCACTTATCGCCTTTTGATGGTGAACCGTCATTAAATATAGTTTTGTTCACTATTAAACATTATTTTGGACCAAATAAAACTCTTATTAAGAATCGGGACATCAATATTTACTTTGTGTAAATTTTTGGTATCTTTCGGATAAAGTTCATTTTTTAATGAATAGTATAAAATGTTGTATTTTAATTCAAAACCTATTTTTAATCTAATTTATTTATATCATTATATTATCTTTTGAATTCGTTTTAAAGTGAAATTAGAATATATTTTTACCATTAAATCCAATAGTGGTTGTTGGAATTAATTTCACTTTGAAATCAGACTTAAACCATTGTCAATCTTTTGATACTTATTGTTTCATAAAAACACGCTATTTGCTCTGACATCGGGAATTAATTATTAAATTAATTAATGTGACTTATATGATTTGAATTTTGTAAAATAGACTTCATTTTTGAATTCGGAATATCAAATATAGCTTAGGGTGAATTTTTTGGATTTTTCTGAAAAACATCAATTTTTGATGAATAGTGACACCACTAAGTGGTACTTATAAAAACTGATTTTTCCTTTTAAATGGAATTTTGACATCTTTTTGTTTTTAATTTCAAAAATCCGACATACATGGTTTTTATTAAGAAGTAAAATGTGGTTCAATGGGATGAAAATAATTTTTTGGTGAATAGTAACTTTTTTTCATTAATCGCGATTAGAGGTAATTAGTGTAGTTTACGGTAAAAATAATGTTTTAATAATATGAAATGAATTTGACACATTTCATAACCTCATTGTATGTGTGATGGCCGACCAAGACAAGCCATGGGTCAACTTGGGGGCCCCATGGAGCCACTTTGGTTGGGAAATGACATAAATAACTTTTTATTTAATGTAAAAGTAAAAATGACACAATCATGATATGTTTTACTAAAACAATTTTTAAGTGGGGTTATACAAGTCAGATGTTTTTGTATAAATATTCATTAGAAAGATAAAAAGATTTCCTACATCATAGAAATTTTTTATAATTTTTAGACATTAAATAAATTAGAATATTTATGACATCATAATGATGCAGCGATGACATCATTATCTGACGATCTAAATAAAATGAGAAGATAATGTAAACTCTAGGACCTACACAAGTCCAAAACTTATTGGATGGGTGGATTTAGAATCCTTAGCACCTTATCCACGAATTATATCAATTTGGGACCTTTTAAAACCGAAACACATTTTCAAATAAAGTAATATTTCTTACTTTCCAAAAGTGCCCCTCCTCTCCTCTTATAAAAGCCCCCCACCTCTACCTCATCTCACACACTCCTCAAGCCTTTGTCTCGGCCATACCCTGCCCATTTACTCTCTCCACATCCCTCTCCTCATCCTAGAGGATTCCCTTTGGGCATAATCCTTTCAAAGGAAGCCTTTAGGCTCAAATCAAAAGGAGTTACACTTTTAAAGGTAATTCATTCTCTCATGTTCATTTGTTTTATTTTGCTTCTCCAACCCCCTAAACTCTTTTTATTTACTTATTTTGTAAAAACAACAGTATCTTAAATATACTAGAATGTTGTTATAAGATTTATTCGAGCTACACTCTCACACAACTACATCAAATGGTTAATGAACATACGGTTTCCATGGATGGCGAAATTTTGCCTCCCTAAACGATGATTGTTCAACACTCATATAACACCTTAAAAGGTGGCCATTTAGAAGACACTATATTTATATATGATATATAATATGTTTATTTTTTACTTAAGCTTATGTATTTTCATTTGTTTCATACCTTTATGGTTTCCATTGTGGGTAAACACGATAATTTCATTTTAGGAAGTGCGGACTACGGCCCCCTCAAATTGATTTGATTCGTTAATGCCATACGTGGGAAGTATAAAGGATGGATTTAAAGTTATTATATATGATGTTATACTGGAATTATAATATACCTCTATATCATTATTGTTTCTTTCCATTAAAGTATGAGATAGAAATGATAGTAGCGTTCAGGCGTATGTACGGCTTACCGTCTCCTTGAACGGTGCATTTCATTTCTTACCTCTAAATGATTATGTAATATTATAAATAAATGTATATTCTGGATATATATGATATATATGATATCCAAATCATGAATATCATTCTGGATATAATTAACCTTTGACCACACAAACAACATGTAATTGTAAGAAGTCCATTTTCGACTAAAGAACCAAATATTAAAAAAACAAACATTATTAACTTAAATGATTACATAATGTTTATAACATTGAAATAAGTGATATAAAAGGAATAATGAACTTTAATAAGGTTCATAAGAAAGTATAAATTAACTCAAGTTTATTATTCAGGACGTTAAAGAACGATCGAGTCAAGTCGGACCTGAGGTAAGGGATCCTACACCTCTCTTTTTTTAAGTACACTCTTTTATGTCATTCCTTTTAAGCTCATCTTTCTTATGATTGGAATGTTATTTATATTACTCCCACTGTACTTATTATATTCATATGATGAGAGACCATATTTCCTCTCATCAATCCATTTTTGAAGTTTTAAGTGGTGTCGTTAGGCTGCCGAGTTTTTGTAAGGGATTTTTCATCTCACTTTTATTCCTATGAGATTTATGCTACATTTTCCACAATTTCATTTGAGTGGTTTATGTACTTCCCATTATTACACTCCTTTTGTAATATAATTCCATTTATAGGTATTTACATATTAATTTTATGACACTTCTTCAATGGGGTGTACTTTTTGAAAGTTACCCAAGTCGGTAATGGAACCTTTCACCCTCCTCATTTTAAAAGACTTGGTTTGTTATGTCTTTTAATTCACATACTATTATGTTGGGATATGTTCTTTTATATCCTGATTGATGTAAATTTTATGTCCAAGTGATTAGATTCCCTTTTTATCTCTCATCAACTCATTTTCTGAATTTTTGAAGTGACGTCGTTAGGCTGTCGAATTTTACCAAGTGACCATTTTAACCCAATTTCGATTTCTTTGGGTTCAACATGTTTTTATTTAATATGTCATCCTTTGAATATGTGTGAATGAACTTTTATTGTTTTACACTTAATATCCAATTATATTCGGTGTATTTATATTTTTCACACATAAATTTGATATTGATGTATCCTTAATTTAAGGATACCTTCCTTATAAGGGATTTCATCACATTTTACATCCCTATTGAGACTTCATTGTTGTTATGCATCAATTCACTATTATATGGTGTGTATACTGTCCTTTGGAATATTATATCATGAATCCATTTATTCTCATGATATTATAAAGTTCTGATTAAATGTTATTCCTCAATTATTGTATTCAAGTGTCTCTAATTTTGGTAAAAACCCTTTGACCAAAATATCGCTTTAAATGTTTTAATGACTTGCTCTTATTAGTATCCATGTTTTCAAAATGGTTTTAAGGATTTATTTATATGGCTATTAATGGTTTAAAATGTTAAAAGCATCAAGTTGGTATGGGACACTTTGATTCAAAATTCTCTTTATTAAATGTTTTAAATGGTTTTGGAAATGGTTTCTTTTTGTATGGATTCATTATTTCAAAATACTACAATGTTATATTGTGATTGAAATGTGGAAATGTTTTGTTTCCTTTATGCATGTTTTATGTGATACGTTTATGTTATGGTTCTTGGTCATTGTTATGAAAATGGGTGGTTCCGTGATAAACTAAGGGCGGGTGAGCCCGATATAGCTCTCCAATGCATTGGGTAACGCGAAGGAGTGAAACATTAAGGTTTCTCCGAAGAGATTTAGGGAATATACTGTGATGGGTATTCCAAACGTAACCAAGAGGGTTACTCCCTATGTAAGACTGTTATGAATGCCTCAAGTTACCTTTATGTCTTATGATTTCTATGATTTATTCATGATTTTATGAGGTAAGTTAAAGTGCCTATGTTTTATGGGTAAAGTATGATTTCATCCTTATGTATATATGAACTCATGTTTCCCTTCCATATTTATATAACCCTTACTGAGCTTTTTATGCTCATCCCAAGTTTTTGAAATGTTTTTCACAGGACCTAAAGTTGAATAGGGTCAAGGATGGGATCAATAAATGTCAAGATGTCCAAAAACAAGGAACTAGACATGACTCTTTTGTTCAAGAGTTTTTTTTTTGTGAAAAAAATGGAAGCTGAGTAGATGTGTCTACTTTGTAATCTTTGAGATGTAATAATTATGTCCTAATTATCTAAAACTCTAAACCCGAAAGGATCCTCAACGTGTAATATTGTTATAACTCAAGATTATGCAAGGTTTAAGGCTGGGGCCTTATACATAATGGCCATATATAGTACGAAACGTGGTCTTCAGAATGTCTACTTCCATTACTTTCAACTGACGGTACCCCGATCACAAGTCAATCTTTGAAAAATACTGAGCTTCCTGGAGCTGATCAAACAAATCATCAATATGAGGTAAAGGATACTTGTTCTTAACAGTGATAATATTCAGTGCACTATAATCAATGGAAAGTCTCATTGAACAATATTTATTTTTAACAAATAAGAAATTCGTACCCCATGGTGATGTGGTAGGTATAATGAAACATTTATCTAATAAATCCTGCAATTGCTTCTTTAACTATAAAAGTTTAATTTGAGCCATTCGATAAGGGGGTTTTGAATTTGCCTTAGCATCAGGAACTAAGTCAACAGTAAATTCAAGTTCCCGATCAGGTATAATACTAGGAAACTCATCCGGAAAAACATCAATACACTCATTTACCGATGGTACATCTTTAATCTGAACTTTTCCTTTATTTTCAACAATATGTGCTAGGTAATATTCATTTCCATCTTTTACTAGTTTCTCAACTTCCTGATTTGTTATCAAAATCAAGGGTTCATTATTGTACACAAATTGTAAATATTTCTCAAATGAAACCACTTTATCTCTGCAGACAATCTTATCAGGATAAATAGACAGCCAAACCATGCCCAAAATAACATCAAACTCTACTAGAGGAAAAACAATAAGGTTTTCAGGTAGTTTCTTCCCACACACAAGGACAGGAAGGTTCTTATGTTTTCCTTTTGTCTCAAAATTTCTTCTAGGTGTTTTTACTGTATGTTTTATATTCATTTCATGAGATGGAATTCCCAATTTATTAGAAAAGTTCTCAAAAACTATAGAGTGTGTAGACCTTGAATCAAACAACACATTGGCATAAACTAAACAAAGAAACAATGTACCTGATACTACTTCGTTTGATAGCCCAACATCTTCTGAAGTAGTTGCAAAGGATTTCACTACCCCTTTCTACTTTTAGTCTGGCTGCTTCCCCTTAGTTGAGTTTTTCGATGGACACTCATTTTCATAATGACCCATTTCATTGCACTTAAAACATATTATCAATGGCTTTTCATTGCATGCTTGATAATCTTAATTACAGTTTTGAGAAATATTACCAGACTTACCACACCGAAAGCACATTACAGGCAATGATAAACATTCTCTAGGATGCTTTTTACCACCCCTCTCACAATTTGGATATTTAATTTTCTTACCTTTAGGCTTGTTGGATAAATTCTTTCCCTTTTCCTTCCAACTGGGAATTTTATTATGTTGTTTGTCAATGAACACCTGATCACCAGAAAACTCCATTTCCACCTTCTCCGCACATCGAACAAGTTCTTAATAACATTTGAACTCACAGGAGGCTAATGATCTTAGATATCGTGGCTTCAGTCCTGAGTAAAATATATTTATCTTACTATTAAGATCTTAGATGAAATATGGAGCATACCTTTCTATTCGAGTGAATTTTTCTTCATAAGAAGCCACATAGCCATCCTCCTGCCTTAATTCTAGGAATTATTTTTCCATCATAAGAAAAAGAACCTTAGGAAATTATTTCTCAAGAAACATATCATTGAATTAATCCCAATCAAGAGCATCAATCTCCTCATTATCCCTGATATTTTTCACCATCAACCACCAACAGATCAGATTCACCTTCAAAATGGAAAACATCGGGACAAACATTTTGATGTTTTGAACACCCACATGACATCAAAAATATTCTGTAGTTCTTTAATCCACCCTTTAGCTAGTACAGGGTCATATGATCCTCTAAATGATGGGGGATGTTGCCTTATGAAATGCTCCACTACTGAAATCTTCCTCTGCGGTTGATCTGGTTGATCTCATGCATGGATACCACCACTATTTATAGCCTGAGTCAACTATTCCATCACTGCAACAAACTGTTCAGTTCCGATTCTGACTATCTCGGGTTTCTGATTTGGAAGGTTGTCTTCCTCCTAATGTTGTCCCAACATAGTTTCCATGTTTCCAATGCGGAAAACCATTCTGAACACAAAAATATCTTAGGTGAAGCAATATGGTAATCTGTAAATTCTATATCATTTAAATATTATTATATATTAATTTATGTACATTTATTTAACAATACCCTAACTCCTAAAGTTGTCTAAACCATCCTTTGATACCAACTATAAGGACCCTACCTTAAAACATTACATAATCATAAATTAAATGAATTATTCACATTAAGGATTGTTTAGGTTTAGAGTTTTAGATAATTAGGCCACAACTATTACATTTCATTTCAATAAAATACAAAGTAGAAACTTCTACTGAGTTTCCATTTTTTTCACAAAATAGTAACTCTTGAAAAAAATTGTCTTGTCTAGTTCCATGATTAAGGCAGCATCACTTTTCCATGATCCCATCCTTGACCCTATTCAATATTATTCCCTATGAAAAACATTTCAAAAACTTGGGATGCGCATAAAAAGCTCAGTAAGGGATACACAATGAAGGAAAACTGTTAGTTTATCATAACAACACTTAAACCATTTATACTTTTCATAAGTAATACTTTTCACCTTTATGGTGTAGTAAATACTCTTCCCTAAATAAAATATCACTACTTACCCTTTTATAACCAAAATATTACCATAAACCCATATAAATAACACATAACAGATAAAGGTAACTTGGGATATAAACATACTTAAATGGAATAACCATACGATCGACTTCCACACATATCACTAAATGGAAACTCCATACGGCTGACTTCCATACCCAATGCATTGGAGTGTATAACGTAACCACCCATCCTGGTTTATCATGGCACCACCCATCATTTGGTTTATCATGTAACCACCCATCAATTGTCTAAGTACCATTATAAAATCATAACACATAAAACAAATATAAAGGAAAGAAAACATTTCCACATTTCAATCACAATATATCTCTTAAAAATATTCACATAACAAATACATTATCAAAACCATTTTCAATACCAAAAAACATAAAAGATTATTTGTTATTGATATTCCACGAAAAAAACATTACGGCTTGTTAAGAAATCCAAAGAACAAATAATTCTCACAGTGGGGGAAAGGTCTTTGTCACCACTTACATTAAAAGAAAAATTCCTTTTTTTCATTTAGTAAAATTCAATATTGAAAAATATTCCCTTTGAAAATTCAAGGGTGTATAAACAGCGTATAAAAGAAATTCATGTATTAAAACAAAATATGCCTCAATGAAAGGAGATTTAGACGGAGTCCCTTACCTTGTGTCCAACTTGACCCGTTCATTCTTTAATATCCTGAATAATAAACTAAAGTTAATTTGTACTTGCATAAGAGCCTTTTTCATGTTTATTATTCTGTTTATATCACTGATTACCATGTTATAAACATTATATAATCATTCAAGTTAATAATGTTCATTTTGTCGATATTTGGTACTTGAGTCACAAATGAACACCATATAGTTACAATTTGATCACGTAGTCAAAAGTTAATTATATCCTGAATTATATTCATGATTTATATAACATATTTATCATATATATCCAATATATACATGTATTTATAATAGTATATAACATTTGGAGGTAAGAAATGAAATGCACCGTTCATGGAGACGGTAAGATGTACGTACTCATGAACGCTACTTCTATTTACATTTCTTATTTTAATGGAATTAAAACATAATGATACATATGTATATTATAATTCCAATATAATATCATATATAATAACATTAACTCTATCCTTTATATGTCTCATGTATGGCATGAACGATTCATATCATTTTGAGGGTGTGGAAGTCAGCACTTCCTCAAATGAAATTATCACATTTTCCCATAATGGAAACCATAAAGGTATGAAATAAAATAAAAATATATAAGGATAAATAAAACATAAACATAATATATATTATATATAAATATAGTGTCATATTAACGGCCACCATGATATTTGGTAGGTGATAATCCAACAATCATCGTTTCATGAGGAATTAGTTTTCCATCCACAGAAACTGTATGTTCGTCACCCATTAGATGGAGGTGTGTGTAAGTGTAGTTGGAATACCTATCATAACAACATAATATTATATTGAGGATATTTTCTTGTTATAAAATAAATGAATAAATATATTTTAGGGGTTGAGCAAGTAAAATAAAAGAAAAGAAGTTAAGAGAAACTATTACCTTTAATTTGGGTAACTCCCTTTGGTATGAACCAAAATGGTTTTATGAAGTGCCTTCTGCCTAAGGTAGGATTCTATGTGGAAAAGAGGGATGTAGGGAGCTTAATTGGGTAGAGTTTGGATGATCTAAAAAATCTTGATATGTGTGAGGAATTGGTTAGAAATGGTCTCCTTTTATAAGGGGGAGGAGGGGCTCTTTAGGGAACTGTGAAGATATTATTTTATTATATAATGATATTCGGTTTTTAAATGTCCAAAAATCATTAGAGTTGAAGATAAGATGACTCGTGGTCGAACTAAAATCATCCAATAGTAATTTTATAGGTTTTGGATGTTATTTTAATATTTATAATCTTATTTATATAAATGATTTATTAATAAGGTAAACACTTCATCATTATTGTGTCATAAATAAATTAATTTATTCGATTTCTAAAAATTAAAAAAAAAATCACCATGATGTAAAAAATCTATTTATATTTCCAATTAGTATTTATAGTCAAAATTATTACTTATATAACTCCATATAAAAATTAATTTACTAAATGATTTTTGTTTATATCATTTTTGCCTTTACTTTAAATTAATTAATCTAAAGTGTCATTATCCTTCATAAGTAGCTCCATGGGGTCCCAAAAATAGATCCAAGGATTCCCATGGTCAGCCATTACTCATCCAATATGGTTAGGACAAGTGTTAGGATAATTTTGAATTATTATAATATTATTTTTACCTTTGATTAACCTATTTACCTTTAAATGCGTTAAATAAAAGTCAAAAGTTATTATTCACCAAAAATTATTTTCATCTTATTGAACCACATTTAACTTAATAAGAAAAACCATGTATGTTATATTTTAAAAATCCAATTCACTTAAGTGCTAAAATTTTATTTAAATGAAAATGTCAGTTTTTTTAACTACTACTAAGTGGTTTAACTATTCATCAAAAATTGAAGTTTTTTAGAAAAATACCAAAATTTCAGACTAATATATATTTGATATTCCGAATTCAAAAATGGTTCATATTTTACCAAATTCTAAAAATAAAGGTTGCATTAATTAATTTAAAATTAATTCTCATTGTTAAATCAAATAGCGTGTTTTTAAGAAACAATAACTATAAAATGATTGACACTTGTTTATGTCCAAATTCAAAGTGAAATAAATTCCAATGACCAACATTAAATTAAATGGTAAAAATATTTTCTAATTACACTTTAAATCTAATTAAAAATATAATCTAACCATATAAATAAATTATATTAAAATTCAGTTTTGAATTAAAATACAATATTTTTCACTATTCTTAAAAAATGAACTTTATTAGAAAAATTACAAAATGTAAATTTTGATGTCCCCATTCTAAAAAAGGATTTTATTTGGTCAAATAGATTTTAATAAAGTGACCAAAACTAGATTTAATGAGGTTTCTCTATTAAAAAGTGGAAAATCGACCTTTTAATGTAAATTATGCTTAAAATTAGATTCTTTCACATTTTAAGCCTCTAACTTTTATTGGATAAAATTAAATACAGTTAACAAACATGTATAATCATATTATAGCTAGGTTTATTTATTTTTTCCAATAAAATTTCTAGGAGTTAAATTATATTTAAAATAAAAATATTATATTATTAGTGTGCAACGTAAGATTTCAAGGAAACCCGTTGTTGTGTATCAGGTACACTATCGAACATAGCAACCCTTTTAATTTAAATTGAATATTTAATTCCTAAATATTAATAAGTATGAAAATATATTATTTTTCATTTACCTAGTATATTACATTCTAAAATATCGACGTATTATAGATCAGTATAAAATAAGAAACCCCTTCATTTAATGGAATTATTAACATTCCATCTATATGTTTCTGACTACGTTACATGAAGAGTATTAGTCACACTAAGAATAAAATTGTAAAATCTAAAAAAATCACAACTCCCCATCAACCACAACCAATTAAAATTCATCCATTATATTTTCAAAATCTATTTGAAAAATATATTAGAGATATCATGTGTTTTTTAATATTTTATCGATGTAAAAGAATCTATATAGAAATCAATATAACATTTTGATGATAGATATGTTTTGTTATGAAATATGAACACACAATAGGTATACCAAAATATTCTTTTAAGGGTGTGGAATATCATTTTAAAACCATAGGTATGTTAAAATGATGAAAATATAAAACCATAAGAATGGAATAATAGTTTTTACCCTATAAATATGAAATCATTTGATAATATAAAAAAATATAGGAAGGATCTGACAATATAATGTAGCTAGACTCTGTGAATAGCCAAAATATAGTAATGGTCCCGTAAAAACTACTTAACATAATATGAAACATATTTATTTTTGAATAAAATGAATAATCATTGATAGTTGATTCATCCGTTAATTCAGGGAGTGAATATTGATGGTTAGGATCCCCCAAATGGAGGAAATAGAAATTTTGGACTAGGGGGTGTATTCAAATACTAGAAGAGATGCAGTTCGAGATAAAGTGGAAAATATCACCATGAATTACAAATATTTACTATTAGATCATCCACCTTATATTTTAAATGTGAGATTGGTGTGAAAAATATCCATCACTACATATAAATGAATCACCATAATTAGTGCAGTGAAATAAACAGTGTACCTCAAACCTTGTTTTCATATATGATTCATTGATGATTACCATATGTTTGATGAAACTATTCAAATATTTTTTGAAGAATTATTTCATGATAAATTATTATTTTTAATGATATTAGAGTGGTTTTGTATGGGAATTATGTAAAATTTAATGCCTATTTAACTAAAATTCAAATTTTAACAAAGATTATGAATTATTAAATTTTATGGTACTTGTGAATCAGTGATTATTATTTTGGTAATATAAGTTATGTAACATACAAGGTAATAATTCCAAAAAAAACCATGTTATCTCTATATATTATAACATTTTAAGGATATCTATCAAGATAGATAATCTTCATTCTCATTTATGATATCACCCTAGTTATATATCCACAAACAACATGATATGTTTATATTGGACGTGGATTAGTTCAATGGTCTTTGAGAAACATGACCAAAATAATCTGGGGATTGTAAAATTGTTCTATATTATTTATGTTTTGGTGTATTTATTTCATTTTTATCTTATTACATATATATTTCATTAAATTTAATAATGTAGGTTTTCTTTTTTAATGTAAAAAGTGAACTTTATAATATTTAATATTTAATGTAGAATAGTTTCATTATATAAAAAATGTTTCTAATTGATCATAAGGTTTGATCCTACATGGATAGTATTTACCGCCACCTTAATAAAATCACTAGGGATGTGAAAAACATTATTGAAATAATAATTTATTGTAAAGTATCTTCTTAAAGGTTGTTTTATTTAACAATTTAATGGAAGGGGTTATTGGGGGGAAATTTTGGGATATTGTTATTGTGTTATAATGAAATAATTTTATCCCTTTTAGTTCCTATATATTTATGGTTTATTATCTGAATAATCCTTTATGTGTTACCTTTTTTATTAAAAATATAGTTTCCCAATTTTTTCATTTTTCTATATAAAATTATTTTAGTTTTTGTTTTAGGATTAAAGTTAAAATTAGTGATATTATGGCCTCTTTATTTTCATTTTATATTTTGTTTTTATCTTATTTTTATGTTATGGAATGTTTAGTCTTTATTATTATTTATTTTTTTATTCATTCTTAGTGATCTAATATATGGTCACTTCGTTCTGGAATCTTGGTACCAGACGGTTTTTATTTATGGTAAGAGATATCATTTAATTTTTAATATTTAACCTCTATATTCTAGTTTAAATTTATAAAATTTTCATTGAATATATTTTACATGGGAATCCTTGGGTCAAACAAAAACAGAAAATAGTCATCTTCCCCAACAATTGGTCACTAATATTAACACTAAAATTCAATACCAATTTCTAGTGTGTCAAATACTAATATGTTAGGTTCCCTCATTCTAATGAAAATCCAAACACTATTGAGAAAACGGTTTTTTTAAATACAAAAATAAATATTAAATATTGAAAAAAATTAACATTAATCAATAAATTAATAAAACTAATATTTACAAAAATATTTTTTCCCTACAAACCAGATTGACAAATTTTTACCTAATACTCAACCTTATCTAGTTTAAAATCATATATAAAACAATGTTTTCACACTAGAAAAAAATATTGTGAAACCAATGTAATATGAAATTATATTATTATTGTGATGTTTATGAACACACACAAAACTTCCATACCAAATCTCAAATCATAATCTATATCTTAATAAATTCTAAATATTAATTATTTTGAATAGAAAATAGGATATGTAACATTTTTAGCATCCTTCCCCATTATTCCTATTGCACTACTGATAAATTACACCCCTCCTCACGTCCTCTACAAGATCAATAGTGTCAAGATATTATAGATTTGAATTTCCACACAACCAAACCACGTACTAAAAATGTCAAAGGTGGTTTTAGTGACAGGGGATTTTTTACAATTATTAAAAACAATTTACTAATATATAAACCAAATTTTTATACATATCATGACTATAGTGGGTGTACCACATAGTTTAGTAGCATAGATTGTGAAACCCATTACTAACCATTCCAACTCATCTGAGAAAAACTATATGATTTTCGTTGGGGAGTTAAATTGTTAAAAGAAAATGTTCAAAACCCATGTTACATACATATCAACCCATTTTTATTAAATTTAAAAGTAAAATATCATGAGTTCAAGAGAAACATATAAAAAAAATAAATAAGAAAAAATAAAGGTAAAATATAGACCTCAGTTTTTTTCCTAGAAATGTTTTCCAATAACTAATGTTGTAATGAATTCAGACATTTATAATTCTCACTAATTAAAAATATCCTTATAAAAACATCTAAAATATATCCCATACATTTTTGTTAGATGAAACTAAGGAATTAAATGTATAGATAATGGAATTGTTTGTTTTTTAGTGGTTTGACGGTCTATGAACATCCCCTTTAACACTACACTAATAGTCAACGTGATTTTGGTGATTTTATTTTAGTCTTTACCCTATAGATTGATAATTTCACTATATGTAGATCCGTAAATGTATAAAGAATTCATGATCTTTTACTAAACTCATTATAAAACTAAATTATGGTTTTCAGTAGACATAGTGAAAGCAGTGAACACATAAAAAGTAAAAAATAATACAAAATAGGTTTTCATTCAATTCACAATTGTATGTAAAGAATTAAAAAAATTAAAACTCTTTCAAAATTTGGAAATGAAATTCAACAAAATATTATTAATGTATCTCCATCTAAAACCGAATGATATTCAATTATATATAAAATAATCATAATTCCTCTTTTTTATCATTATTTCTTAAATAAAACAAATATATACTAGTTATAATTGAGGATGAAAAATATAGTTTATAAGAGTAAGATATTTTGATCACATGAATTATTTTTTTATTTTGGTTCTACATGAATATATTTAAAGTCACATTACAATGATCTTGTTATTCTTATAAAATTTTTCATAAGGACAACTATATGTGATATTTTGACTTTTAATTAATGTAAATAATATTCCTTATTCTCTATAAACATAAATATTGATGTGAATTTTATATCATCTAATACTTCCTCTAAGTCTATATCCATATTAATACAATAAATACATAACTGATTTTTGTAAAGTTTTTTCAATAAAATTTTTTAATGATAAGACAATAATAGAAATAAAAATTATAAAAAATAAATTAAATAAATCCAATAACATTTTTCTTCATCCTTTGGTTGTACATCCACATAAGGTTCCACTTCCTCACTATGTTCATTTTAATTATTTGTTTCCTCATGATCAAAAGGTTTAATAAAATTTAGATTTGGAAAAATATTATTAATGTTGATAGAGAAACTGTTATGGTCCATACATTAATTAATATGGTTGAGACACCAACATTTAACATTCGTGAATACCATAAAAGTTTTCCAAAATAACATTATATGTTTTAACAGTTAGAAAATATTTTATTCAAAATTCATTTATACATTACTAAAAATTTCATGTAATAAAATATCCATGTCTTAAAAAATAAAATAATAAACCAAATATTAAATAGAATAAAGGTAAAATAATTTATTATAAAATATTATTTTTTTGTATTAATACCATGAAAATAAGTGGAATATTAGATACAAAATTTATTATAACAATCATCACTTTTCCTATTAGAAAAAATGTTTACAACCTAAAAGAATCATAAATTTTTATTTTTTATTCAATTATTATAATTTTCAAATTTAATGTTAAAAATTAATTCATATTGAAATAAATCATTAATCATTAATCATTTGATTGAAAATTATGTGATTTTCACTATTTGTCATGTTTTCTTCAAATAGTATTTTTATATTAGATTGTAAAACAAATTTTTTTGTGACACTAAAATAATCAACCAAATGAATGGTATAATAAATTCAATAATAATTTTGTAAATGACTATACTTAATGCAATCCAGTTGATATAAAATCTAAAACATATTCAATTATTGTTGGAATAAAACTATAGAGAAAAGAATAAATATCATATGGCTCATGGTTAAATTCATTTTTTAGATCAAAATAGCGTGTAGTAGTAGGCTTAGGGAAATTTGAGGAATGAAATATTTTATGTATTAGAGTTCTATGTAATTTCTTATTAGGATCAACTATTTATGATCCATGAGATAGCTAATCCTTGTTTAATTTTTTGTAAATATGAATTAAAATTCCTCAACTTTCATTTGCACCTACTATTTCACATTAAATTAAAAGAGTGAGAGGAAAAGTGTTAGGTGATGATTTAGTTCTATAAGATGTTGTAGTCTCAATTATAATAGAAACAACGTCCAGAGATTAATTATAATAGGATTATAATGGAGTTAAAAGATCTATCAGTGAATTACAATAGTCCAAACACTTCAATAGAGGATTAAATAAAAGAGTTATATGACCCCTTACCTCATATATATATAAAAATAATATATTTATGGCTACTTAATTATTTATTATTTTCAAAAGTGAATGAAAAATGGTTTGAATTTCCTATGTGAATATTAATATAAACTTAAAGACCCAGAATTTCCATGTAATTGTTTTTACATATATGGTAATTTTACAAGTCCGCAAAAATTGACAGTGCATTATTTTAAGGCCCGGAGTGCCTGGAATGAATTTCTGAACTTTTTTTGGGTACATTCAGTAAACATGTGAGTGGGTTATTTTAACGTCTGAATAGATGCTCGGAATTGAAATCTGAGGGCACCTTTGGACTCATGGTTCCAGTATTTTCTTAATAAAACTTTCACCTCGACTCCAGTTGGTCGAGGGTGAAAGTTATTTTTTGGGATTTCCGTGTGTGAATAAAATAAAAATAAAATTGTATGGCATTTTTATTTTTATTTGAAACACCTATGTGGGTGTTGATAAATGGGGTCCACTAGAACTAAACCTCCATGTGGAAGTTGGCGTGTGGGGACCACCAGACATTAACCTCTCATGGGATGTTATGGTGGTGGGAACCACCCAAACCATAACCTCCCATGAGAGTTTATGGGGGTCGAGACCACATGGGACTAACCCCCCCCCCCCCTTAATTAAGAGAAGCCATCGACCCACCTCATTTGTGTGGAGAGGCCTTTTGACTTCCTCCACATTAATTGAGCCAACAGACATACCTTTAATTGTGCCAACTTAGTTTATTGACTTATTGCCTTTTTAAATTATGTAATAGCATCGTTGGAATTTAGGAAGGTTCCTAATAAATGAACCGTCATAAATTCCATGATCGTTACCTACCTACCCCCTCTCTTATATATAAAGATCCTGGGAGGAGGATTTGGGATAGCTTCACCAAGCGATGAAGTGCCGGTATGGTGACGCAATGCCCATCACTTGGAGGATTACGCTCTCTAATGAAGAATGCATTCTCCAACAAATAATGGGCTCCCCAAAAAAGAGTGTCGACCCTGACTTCGACCTTCTTCCATGAGACATCCTCTGATATATGACGTCTTCTACTATGACGAACCAATGCACTAACCGACTATTGAGTAAAATGCTGAAGATATTGACACCCATATCTTTTCTAACAATTTCTCTTCTTCCCCATGACTTTGTCGATGTATTAACCTGAGGTAGGGGTTTAATGATATTTGTTTATCAATTTCCTTGCACCCCCTTCTTTTTATTTTGTTGGTTAGAAATAACACTTGCGGGAGGGTTTGATGTGCTTCGTTCTTGTGAACCTCTTGCTTCCTCTCTAATGCGGAGAGTGCAGGCCAAACTCACATGGTTCATCCACTTTGTAACCCTTATGTTGATTTTTGGTGTTCTTCAAAACATAGGAAGCTGACGAAGCAAACAGTGCCACCACCCAAGGCATCCTCAACCAGCACCACCCCCACGGCGCTCCGGCCTCCAGGCCGAACTGACCCCACACCACCACTGGACGAACCGGCCCTGAGCCGTGCTGCGCTCCGATCATGCCGCGCCCCGTCCACCCAGGTCGTGCCCCCCCGGCAACCTCTCGGCCAAGCCACCCTGGCAGCCCAATCTTCTAGATGAACTCGTCCCGGCCACACCACCCTGCCCCCTATTCCAAGCCACCCCGAACCACGCCCCCACGGCCTTCCCAGCCGAATTGGCCTCGTGCCCCAGGTTGTGCCACCCTCAAGACACCCTTCAGGTCAGACCGCCCACGTGTTGACCTACGGCTGGTTCTTGCCCTTGTGGCAAGTCTGTTCCCCCATTTCTCTTCGCGGCCCCTCGCGGCCTGCTGGGATGGGCCTAGCGGGTCGGGCCGAACCCAACAGCAGGTCCCACCCAACAGTTCAGGTTGGGCCAACCCAAACTGGGTCGGCCCAGGCTGGGTCCGGCCAGGTCGGACCGGACCCGGGCCCACTACGACCTATTTACGCTCCTTCGGCCATATCATTTTCCACAGACATCTGTTTGATGAACCATCAACGGTGCTAGAAATCATGGAGCGTGACGGTCCTTTTTAGTATACCCCACTAGAGTTTGGGTTATATTTGAGATATGGTCAAGTTGGATTGTGCACGAATCCAACCGGCCCCTGGGACTAGAAAGACTAACAACTCACATATCAGGCATTTTATTGACGCACCGTCTATTGCATTGAGACCCCTATGTCGTGGCGGACCTTTGATATACTTATTCATGGGACTTCATGATAATTGGAATATCGACCAGTATCTTGTGGAGTGGATCCTCTCATAGATGAGTGAGCGTAGTGTAGAGACCTAGTAGCTGGCTGACACCGGATGACTGCTGATCATTTTGACTCAGAGTGACTCTACTAGCCTAGTGGGGAGCACCTTGATGTCGCAGAAGACCCACAATGGGGGGTGCCTTGGTGTTGCAGCAGACCTAAGGTACTTGACATGAGGAGTACCTCAGCAGGCAACAAGGGGGAATGTGCCTGGTGATGCGGAAAACCCATGGTGGGGAGCTCACTTGGTGACATCGTAGATCCACGGTACTCGACAGGAGGAGTACCTCAGCAGTCCAAGGTTAGTGGGAAGCGCGCTTGGTGTTGCGGCAGGCCCAATGCACTCGATAGATGTGGAGTTCTCCAATAGCCAAGGATTCAACAATTTGACGGGGATGTTACATGATAATACCCCTAGAATAAAATCCTACTTGAGTTGAGTCAGTTTTTCTATGTCTTCCTTATGATTGAGATAGATCACTTGATATCTTAGGTATATGTATGGGCATATAAATATGTAAGATTATATGTTGATTTCCTACTTTATGGTTTATCCTTATTGGAATTTTTGAGACCTTGAGGGTCTCGGGGTCCCTACTGAGTATTGTTATACCACCTCTGCACGGGCTATGCCCACACTTCGTTGTGTTGGATGTAGAAGACAGATAGCACTGATGGAGACTAAGAGTACCAGGACTGGAAGGTACTCGGAGGTGGACCATAAGGCATGTTGGTACTCAGAGGATACAGACATACGTGGAGTGCTGAAGAGGCGATTTGTACATACACTTCATGTAGGAACCTCAGAGGACGATCCAGTAGCTATCTATTCTCTTTCTTCAGTTGTATTTCATTTCAGTTTTACTTGTACCTATACTATTGGGCTTGTATTCTTTCCCCTTTTACTTTCAACACACTTTTTTATACAGTTTACATGGTGTTTCGTCCAGTTGTGTGCTTTCTTGTGTGTGTGTGTTTATATGTTATAAAGGAAATGTGTTCACAGTTTTAGGTAATTACACCTCTGGTGCTAGTCGCCAGCCCCTGGCCTATAGAAGGCAGGCTTGGGGTAGTCACGGCATGGTCCCTGAGGGACGGGTCATGAAAAATTGGTTTCATAGGAGTCTGTTATACCGCAGAACTTAGGACTGTGATATTTTCTGTGATGCAATAGTTTTTAGTGTAGTGAGTGTGGTTTTACGTTCAGTGAGTCCAGTGTTGGTGCGGAGGCTGACGTATCTATACACCAGGACCCAGACTTCTGATTTCTAACTCATTACACTAAAACACTTATTGAGTGTTTGTTTTTGAAAGTTTTCTTTATGTCAGCTCACCAGGTCAACTCATCAGGTATAACTTTTTTACCGTAGTGCGCCTGTTTCTCTTCAGGGTGCCTCCATGTAGACAGCCAGTTAGAGTTCTGAGAGTTGTATGCATAGATATCCCATCGACCAATGAGGCCTCGATGTAGGGCCCTTTTCCAGCGAAGGCACCAATGGTACATTTCCCCGTTGGGCCACCGATGCCACTAGCCCGAGCAGAAGACGATGCACGCTGCTTGATCGTGTTTCATGAGTTCCAGCGCCAGATGCCACCCAGGTTCAGGGGACAGAATGACCCATAGGCGGTTGAGGATTGGATGGAGGTCGTGATGAGTGTTTTCTGATTGGTTGGGACACCAGCTGATGTCATGGTGGTCCTTGATGCCAGCCTTCTACAGGCTGAAGCAAGCAGATGGTGGAGCTTGATGCTCTAGGTCCATGAAGAGGTGACACTTTTCTGTGCAGACTTCAAAAACCTATTTCGGGTAGATTTTGTCCCAGCAACTCTTCGCACAGTGTGAACACAAGAGATACTTCAACTGCAATAGGGAAGCATGATTGTGGCTCATTACTCAGCGAGGCATAATGACCTCTCCCGCTACTCCACCGATATGGTTCGGGACCCATTCTTCAGGGCTTAGACCTTCATGCAGAGACTCAGGAGATAGATCAAGGCTTCGAGGATCTCACTCAGCATCTCGACACAAGAGGGGGTGTTAGAGATGACCTTCTAGGTGGATATTTCCTTGCTGAGTAGTCACCAGCATCGAGACCTACTACTAGTCATCACATAGCATAGTCTTATGCAGCTGGCATCAAACATATGTCGTAGAGGTCTAAGAGGACCAGACCTACAGGTGGATGACCGCATGACTCGGGATCGGTTGTGCGGGGCACCCAAATTGGAGACAGACATTCCAGGAGTGGGCAGTGTTTCACATATGGTGGGTAGGGTCACATGGATCGTGATTGTCTGACCCGCCGTTCGGATAATAAGCAGACGGTTGAAGGACTGCCCAGGCAGAGACAGAGATTCGATCGAGGTGGTCCGCAGGGGGCAGGCAGATGTGGTAGAGGATCTGGTCATGTAGCTGGCGGTGGGAGATGATTTGAGATGTTACTGCCACCACCACCAAGAGGTCCACCGTGACCATAGGGAGCAGGTGGATAGAGGAGAGCTCAACTCCATGTAGCTGAGGCCTATAACCATGGTGATTCGGAGATGATACGAGGTACGATCTGTGTCTACTCCACCATAGTTTCAATACTTATAGACATAGGTTCCAATCATTATTTTATTACCACTTCCTCATTCGGAGCTCGGAGATTCTGACGGAGTCATTGGCTCGTTCCTTATGGATAGATATTCCTACGGATAAAGATTCGATGATTATACATGGGTGCCATCAGTTTATGCTTACTTTAGGAGGCTAGATCTTCGGCTGGGAGCTCCTAATAGTGGCATCAAGGCCTTATGACATCATCTGGGTTATGGACCACTTATCTACAGTCCATGCTCAAATAGACTGTATTAGGTGCAAAGTGTGGTGTGTCTGCACAGATGGAACTAGGTTTACCTTCACCGGCTAGAAGGGAGCCTTCGCAACATAAGATGGACTTACCCAGAGGAGAGTGCATCCAATCACTCATAAATTGGATAGCATTACCCTCGGATCTGTTGATGTGGAGAGTCTGAATTATCCTGTAGTGGTGGACCAGTATACAGATGTCTTACCTGATGATGTCACAAGTCTACCTCCTCGTAGAGAGGTGGAATTTTACATTGACTTGTACCCCAGGATCACACTGATATCTACACCAGCATATCGGATGGCTCTTTGAGAGCTTTGAAAGCTGTGGGTACAACAGGAGGACTTGCAGGGGAAGGGATTCATTCAGCCCAGTGTTTCTCCCTGGGCAGCCCCGATTCTGTTTCCAAGAAGGCGGATGGGAGTTTTAGGCTTTGTGTAGACTATTGGCGCCTTAACCAGGTGACTGTGAAGAACAAGTACCCACTCCCGAGGATTGACGAGCTCTTTGATCAGCTGAAGGGAGCATTGTGGTTCTTGAAGATAGACCTCAGATCAGGCTATCACCAGCTCAGAGTGCAAGACAAGGATGTGCAGGAGACAGCCTTCAGGTGTCCGTACGACCATTACGTGTTCTTAGTTATCCCATTCGGTGTAAAAAATGCTCCAGTAGTGTTCATGAGGCTCATGAACAATATCTTTCAGCCATACCTTGATCGATTCATAGTAGTCTTCATTGACTACATTCTGATCTGCTTGACTACTGAGAAGGAGCATGCCTACCATTTGCAGGTATTTCTGGACACACTCTGAGAACACCAGCTTTATGGTAATCTCTCGAAGTTTCAGTTCTAGATCCGAGAGGATAACTTTCTAGGAAATGTCATCTCAGAGGCTGGAGTTATAGTTGATCCAGCAAAGATTGAGGTGGTAATTTCTTGGGAGCCACCCAAGAGTGTGATGGAGGTATGGAGTTTCTTGGGTTTGGATGGATACTACTGAAGGTTTGTGCTAGACTTTTCCAAAGTTACATAACCACTTTAACTATTGAAGAAGAATGGGAAACCCTTTGTGTGGTCGGAGAGATGCCAGAAAGGATTTTAAGAGCTAAGGCAGAGGCTGAGTAGTGCCCCATCTTGGGGCTTCCAGAGGAAGGAGTAGGTTGCATAATCTATTGTGACACATTAGGGACCGGACTCGGAAGTCTCCTAATGCAGGAGCGAGCAGTGATCACATATGGCTCTCGACATCTAAGTCAGCAAGTGAAGAACTACACAACCCATGACCTGGAGTTAGTAGTAGTGGTATTTTCCTTGAATACGTGGCGTCACTATTTGATGGGTGAGAATTTTACAGTGAACTCTGATCACAAGAGTCTTAGTAATATCTTCTCCCAGAAGAACCCGAACCTGAGACATCGACATTGGCTTGAGTTCTTCCATGATAATGAATTCAAGATAGTCTATACTCTAGGGAAGGGGAATTTTGTTGCAGAACACTTAACAGGGCGTCTGGTATACAGTTGCTAGGTGAGGCAACGGAGCAGCTGGCCTCTTTGCAGATATCCTTTGTGGATAGAGACTAAGAAACTTTTCTACAGTCTCTTACAGTCACTCCTCCACTTCTTTAGTGAGTCAGGGAGGCATAGCATCAGGACGCTGACTGCGAGACATGACATGGTTAGATATCCATAGGACATGAACCTGATGGATTTTCTGGTGGTGGGGAGCACATCATCCTCTTCAAAGGACGTACCATGGTACCAGTGTCACATCAGGAGGAAGTGTTGTAATATTTCCACACATCTCCTCTAGTGGTACATCCAGGAGTGGCGAATATGTACCAGGACCTCCACGACAGCACTAGTGGCTAGGAATAAAGAGATCAATAGCAAAGTTTGTCTCTTAGGGCCTTACCTATCACCAATGAAGGTGGGGCATCAGGTACCAGTTGGCTTTGTTAAGCCTTTAGAGGTTCCAGAGTGGAAGTGGGATGGGATATCCATGGACTTTGTGATGGGTCTTCCATGTGCATCTAGAATCCATGACTCGATCTGGGTGATCGTCGACTGACTCACCATGTCGGCCCACATCCTACTGATCAGAGAGGAGAGTTCAGTAGATATCTTGGGGAACCTCTATGTGAATGAGACTATGTGGATACATAGAGTACCCATGATGATTATCTCTGATCGTGATGCACATTTTACTTCCAGGCAACAGAAGGGGTTTTAGGAGGCTTTTGGGACACAACATCATTTGAGCACTGCCTTCCATCTTCCAATAGATGGTTAGAATAAGCAGACCATTGAGACCCTTGACGACATGTTGTGTTCTTGTGTCCTTGACATCGATCGCAGCTGGGAGGATCACTTGCCTTTGGTGGAGTTTGTGTACAACAACATCTATCACTCCACCATTGGGATGACACCTTTTGAGGCGTTATATGGGTGACCTTATTGATCATCCTTGTGCTGGACTGACCCAGGGGATTCATTACTAGTGGTACTAGAGATGGTATGTACTACCACAGAGAAGTTACAAATCATTTAAGAAAATGTGAAGACTACACAGAGTAGGAAGAAGTCATATGCCTATAGGAGAAAAACACCTTTATAGTTTAAGGATGGCGACCACATCTTTCTATAGGTCCCACCTCAACGAGGTTTGTGGAGATTTGGCAGAGGTGGCAAGTTATCTGCATGTTCATCGGACCTTTTCAGGTCCCCAGTAGAGTTGGCGAGGTGGCATGTGGCTTAGCTCTTCCACCTCAGTTGCACCAGGTGCACAATGTCTTCCACATATCCCATCTGAGGAGATACATGGACGACCCTTCTCACATCATTGACCATGGTGATCTAGAAATCAATGATAGGGAAACATTTATAGAGGTTCCAGTATATATTGAGGATTAGAAGGAGCGGGTATTTCGTGGATTATAGAATCCCTCCTTTTTATCACATAAACTTTCATTACATTATACAAAACTGAGGATCTTTAAGGTTTAGTGTCTTGGAAACCAGGAACTTAAAACATGAAAACATAAAACATTCTTCTAAAAGACTTGAATGGCTTCTCCTCATATTCATCCTAGGTTCATTACAACATCACATAACCTGGGAGCATACATCAAAAGAAAGGGTGAGCAGAAGGCCTAGTAAGGGAAACAAGGGAAACATTTAACATGTGAACTTGAGATACATCAACTATGTCATGAACAAGAACTTTAAGGCATGATAAAAAAATCATGTGGCATATCATAATAAAAATAACATTTTCATAACTTGAAGATGTGGCTACATCATTTAACATAGACAATAATGAACATATCACCAAGGTCAATCCCCAAGGTGTCATTTGAAAATTACCAAGGTTATTCACCAAGGTATTGTGAAAATTGTAATCTCTAGTGGTTACATCATTACCCAATGCATTGGAGCGCTATCAGGGCGCACCCTTAAATTTGCCTTTATTATCATGTGATCCACATATATCATCATCAAACATTTCATAAATAACCTACATAGCATAAAATAAATGGGTTTCATTTCATAATCATAACGTTTTAAAAACGGCTTTAAAGACATGATCTTTACGGCACTTTAAAACCCACAGAAAAGGAAGGTGGGTCTCATGTATGTAAATCCTAGAATTTTAAATAGAAAATTTTGGTATATATGTGAATAACCCTTTAGAAGAAAGAGCTTTGAGTATTCACTTAATAATATAAATGAACTTTAGAAAAAAAGAGAGACATTTTGAGACGGAAATTCTGCAGCATAACGGCTATGTTACGAGGTTTTAGAAGACATTAAAAAGAGAGGTAAAATGGTTCAAACATTCATAAATGACCCATAAAATAGTAGATGGACAGAATAAGAATGATTCATGATCATGGTAATGAAATTTCAAGGGCATACAATTTGAAATGAAAAACATGGACGGAAGACAAAAATTAGATTTCTCTTATGAAAGTTCGGCAGCCTAACGGCGTTACTTAAACTTCAACAAAAATGATTTGAAAAGATCAAATAGGGTCTCTCATCGTGTGAACATAAGAGTTCAGTATGATAGATATAGAGATAATGCCCCAACATAACAATAATGAACTTAAAATAATTGACATGAAAGTAGAACTTCAAAACGAGAAGGGTGAAGAACCACTTAAAAATTTGGCAGCCTAACGGCGCCACTTAAAACTTCAAAATACTGAATTGAAGAGATCAAATGGGGTCTCTCATCATATGAACATAAGAGTCCAGTATGATAGATATAGAGATCTTACCCCAACATAAAAAAAAGGAACTTGAAAGAATTGACATGAAAGTAGAACTTCAAAACGAGAAGGGTGAAGAACCACTTAAAAATTCGGCAGCCTAACGACACCACTTAAAACTTCAAAATACTGAATTGAAGAGATAAAATGGGGTCTCTCATCATATGAACATAAGATTCCAGTATTATAGATATAGAGATCATACCCCAACATAAAAAAAGGAACTTCAAAGAATTAACATTAAAGTAGAACTTCAAAACGAGAAGGGTGAAGAACCACTTAAAAATTCGGCAGCCTAACGGCGCCACTTAAAACTTCAAAATACTGAATTGAAGAGATCAAATGGGGCCTCTTATCATATTATCATAAAAGATTAGTATGATAAATTTAGAGATCATACCCCAACATAATAAAAAGTAACTTGAAATACTTTACATGAAAATAGATCTTGAAAAATGAGAAGGGAGAAAGAATCTGTTACAAAAATTTCGGCAGCCTAACGGCGCGACTTAAAACATCACAAAATGAAATAATGAGAGTAAGAGGGGATATATCATTATATTAACATGAATAGGGCAGTAAGATGAGTATAAAAGAACATCCTTCAACATAAGAACATGGATCATAAAAGGAATGACATCAAAGAGATTACTTGAAATGAAAGAGAGAGGTCGGATCCCTTACCTTAAAACGTGACTCTTGAAACTCAAAGGTTTGGACCTTGAGGGCTTGGGGGCACCTTGGGAGGACTCCTTGGGAGGTAATGAGACCATAAATTCGTTGGGGAAGAGTGGGGAGTCGAATGGATGAGATGAGGGCTTGGTATTTATTGGGAAAGTGAGGGGACAAGGCATTAATGGCCAAGGGACACCTCACAAGTGCTTTTCTCAAACCCATGTGCTCTCCCTTGGCATTAACCATGGAGTTAGGCCACATGGAACCACAAAAACAATAATTCATCACCCTTGGCCGACCAACCCTTAAAATATCTCATGACATCATCATGACAAAGCTATGATTTCATTAAACATACCAAAACCCTAAAACTGCATTTTTACTATTCACTGAAAATTCAACTTTCTCAGAAAAATCCCAAAATTTGACACTAACCAAATATCAATGCTCTGATTTCAAAAATGAACTCCATTTTATAAAAATAATTTTCTAAATATTTTTAAATTTATTTTTAAATAAATACACTATTCACCGAAAATTCATTTTTTCAGAAAAAACCCCAAAAATTACCATAACATAATATCGGTGCTCTGAGTTCAAAAATGAAATCCATTTTATAAAAATAATTTTCTAAATATTTTTAATTTAATTTTTAATTAAAAAACACTATTCACCTGAAAAAACTAATACTTGAATAATAATTTATGAAACCATTATTTAACCATTTTATTGAATCACATTACTTAATCAGGGTGCCTAGATTATATTAATACTTTCTTTAAGTGAGATTACTAATCCATTTGGACACATTACTAATCCTAATCATAAAATCACTATTCATAATTTACTATTCATCAAAAATTAAGTTGATCTTATTAGTCTCTAAATTTCGTACTAAAAATAATTGTAGAAGACCATTTTTCGAAAATCATTACACATTTTTAATTATTTAAGGTTTACACAACCATTTTTAAAATATCATTTTTCTAAAATTCATCAAAAATATGCATATTATATTTATCCGGTCTTTTGAAAATTCATAAACTTCATCATAAGAAGAAATCCCAATTTTTATTTAAAACAAAGGATTACACAAGGCAGTTACGGTCTCCTTACATAGCCCCTTATCACACCAGCATAGGACCTAAGTGTAAGGTGTGCTAAGGTGAGAGATTCTGAGGGAGGCTCAGCCAACATCGCACGAGTAGTAATTTCTATCAGTTTGAACTTCTCGCGAAGGCGATCCCGTTCTAGCTTCACACGATGAAGTTCAGCTTGGGATTGGTCCAGAGCAAAGCCCAGTGGTGCTACCTCCTTCCCAAGTTCTGTTAGATGGGATTCGATCGGTCCAAGACTTCTGGGTGAGGTCATCGAATCTTCTTTCTATATTAATTAACCAAGATTGCTTGTATTTAGAGACAATAGTCAAAACGTTTAGTTTCCAGTGGTCATATTGACCAATGGTCAAATAACAATCAAAACCCAACAGTCTCATTTTAATTATACTCATGTTATCAAATGAAACATTTTTGTTGAGTATAAAAATAAAATAAAATAACACATAAAATTAGGAAACAAGATTTATTTAAAATTTCGGGTCGTTACAATCTTCCCCCCTTAAGAAATTGCGTCCTCGCAATTTTTTTTTAATTAGGTTTTGAAATTTCATTGAAAGTCCCACATCGGAAAAGGAGTCAGTAAAACTATTACATTAAAAGAATGAAAGGGAAGTATGAAGGTCACCCGAGTTTGCCCACACTAGGATTCCATGTAGGAAAATATGGACATGGAGGAGAAAACAAAGGGTCATGTTCTGAGGGAGAGTGACAGAGAACATGATTAGGAGAATGTTAACCATAAGAAAATCCCAAAGTTATGATGTGTGTAAATGATATTTGATTACCTAGTAGGAAACGTAAACCAACAACATTTTTGTTTTACGTTCCTTTTCATAATTTTGAGGAATTCATTTACAACATAGAACAAGAACATAAGGAAATATATCTACCTTCATGTAGAGTTTCACCTTTTAATAAGTTTCTACCAAATCTAATCTTTTCTCCCAAACGATGAGCACTCAAAACTACTTGTTCTCGTCAAAACACAAGAATCATCTTCTAGAGAATCACATAATCCGCAAAAGATTAACTATCTATTTCTTCTATCTTTAAAAATTATCAAAAACAGAAAGGGTAAGGTTAAACAACTCTTCAAAAAGGAAGAATCCCATAGGAATGGAAACTACTTTTAAATCTTCAAAGTTCCATGGTACTACCCAAAGTTCATCATAGACCATCCCATAAATAACGGTCCTTAAAATTCCTCAAAATAAAACAAACTAAGATTGATACCCAAATACAAGAAGGATTTGATAACATAGTCTTCCAAAATAAACTTCATTGTTCATCTCCAAACAACATCAACCACTCCTAACATCTAAACTAAACATATTTTACCCAAGATAGGTTAATCATTCCCATAAGTAGCCTAAATTACTATAAGTCCACCATAAATTTATCGATTCTTCAAAATATAAGTCAACCTTACTCCTCAATGAAAATTCCATAGTAATCTACTTACCTCGATCATATATGGTCCCTAAAATAGTGAACGTATTCTAAAATAATAATCATCTTTTAATCCCCTAATCACCTCTGTCATATTAATACGACAATCGTCGCATTTCCTATCACATTGGTTTTTGGGACATATTCTTCCATTTCCCACCATTAACTAAGAAAAGAAACTATAATTAGGGGCTTATTTACTTAGCTAATAATCATGAAAATGAAACTTTAACCATAAAAGGATAAACATGTAGAATAAAAGTATATCCTAACTTGTGATCCCCTAGGTTCCAATCTAGGTTATCCATGATCATATATTCTTATGTGAATCCTTATTTTGTTTTATCCTTGTTCCTTTAATAATGGTTCATACTAAGCGTATGAATTTACCAAAGCATATCCCCCGGGAGTGTCATTACCAAGAGTGCAGCAAGGCCCGTTGTCGTGTACCAGTTCCCGTTCGAGTCTAGCTCAAAGTGGTGTTTTCGGGTTTTACCCCTATGTACAGCTGTGCCATAGCCACCTCTACCTGCTCGTATCCAGACAGGGATGTATTTTCTTGGAAACCCCTTACTCAATACTCACCAAAATACCAGGAAGATTTCCTATATTTAAATTTTTCTATAGGGTTCTTCCTAGATTTTTCATATCCTAATTTCCATAAATAACTAAACCATCCTCTGATACCAACTATAGCATCCCGCCTTTTTATCACATAAACTTTCATTACATTATACAAAACTGAGGATCTTTAAGGTTTAGTGTCTTGGAAACCAGGAACTTAAAACATGAAAACATAAAACATTCTTCTAAAAGACTTGAAAGGCTTCTCCTCATGTTCATCCTAGGTTCATTACAACATCACATAACCTGGGAGCATACATCAAAAGAATGGGTGAGCAGAAGGCCCAGTAAGGGAAACAAGGGAAACATTTAACATGTGAACTTGAGATACATCAACTATGTCATGAACAAGAACATTAAGGCATGATAAAAAAATCATGTGGCTTATCATAATAAAAATAACATTTTCATAACTTGAATATGTGGCTACATCATTTAACATAGACAATCATGAACATATCACCAAGGTCCATCCCCAATGTGTCATTTGAAAATTACCAAGGTTATTCACCAAGGTATTGTGAAAATTGTAATCTCTAGTGGTTACATCATTACCCAATGCATTGGAGCGCTATCAGGGCGCACCCTTAAATTTGCCTTTATTATCATGTGAGCCACATATATCATCATAAAACATTTCATAAATAACCTACATAGCATAAAATAAATGGGTTACATGAAAATAGATCTTGAAAAATGAGAAGGGAGAAAGAATCCGTTACAAAAATTTCGGCAGCCTAACGGCGCCACCTAAAACATCACAAAATGAAATAATGAGAGTAAGAGGGGATCTATCATTATATTAACATGAAAAGGGCAGTAAGAGGAGTATAAAAGAACATCCTTCAACATAAGAACATGGAGCATAAAAGGAATGACATCAAAGAGATTACTTGAAATGAAAGAGAGAGGTCGGATCCCTTACCTTAAAACGTGACTCTTGAAACTCAATGGTTTGGACCTTGAGGGCTTGGGGGCACCTTGGGAGGACTCCTTGGGAGGTAATGAGACCAGAAATTCGTTGTGGAAGAGTGGGGAGTCGAATGGATGAGATGAGGGCTTGGTATTTATAGGGAAAGTGAGGGGACAAGGCATTAATGGCCAAGGGACACCTCACATGTGCTTTTCTCAAACTCATGTGCTCTCCCTTGGCATTTACCATGGAGTTAGGCCACATGGGCCCACAAAAACAATAATTCATCACCCTTGGCCGACCAACCCTTAAAATATCTCATGACATCATCATGACAAAGCTATGATGTCATTAAACATACCAAAACCCTAAAACTGCATTTTTACTATTCACTGAAAATTCAACTTTCTCAGAAAAATCCCAAAATTTCACACTAACCAAATATCAATGCTCTGATTTCAAAAATGAACTCCATTTTATAAAAATAATTTTCTAAATATTTTTAAATTGATTTTTAAATAAATACACTATTCACCGAAAATTCATTTTTTCAGAAAAAACCCCAAAAATTACCATAACATAATATCGGTGCTCTGAGTTCAAAAATGAAATCCATTGTATAAAAATAATTTTCTAAATATTTTAAATTTAATTTTTAATTAAAAAACACTGTTCACCCGAAAAAACTAATACTTGAATAATAATTTATGAAACCGTTATTTAACCATTTTATTGAATCACATTACTTAATCACGGTGCCTAGATTATATTAATACTTTCTTTAAGTGAGATTAATAATCCATTTGGACACATTACTAATCCTAATCATAAAATCACTATTCATAATTTACTATTCATCAAAAATTAAGTTGATCTTATTAGTCTCTAAATTTCGTACTAAACATAATTGTAGAAGACCATTTTTCGAAAATCATTACACATTTTTAATTATTTAAGGTTTACACAACCATTTTTAAAATATCATTTTTCTAAAATTCATCAAAAATATGCATATTATATTTATCCGGTCATTTGAAAATTCATAAACATTATCATAAGAAGAAATCCCAATTTTTATTTAAAACAAAGGATTACACAAGGCAGTTACGGTCTCCTTACATAGCCCCTTATCACACCAGCATAGGACCTAAGTGTAAGGTGTGCTAAGGTGAGAGATTCTGAGGGAGGCTCGGCCAACATTGCACGAGTAGTAATTTCTATCAGTTTGAACTTCTCGCGAAGGCGATCCCGTTCTAGCTTCACACGATGAAGTTCAGCTTGGGTTTGGTCCAGAGCAAAGCCCAGTGGTGCTACCTCCTTCCCAAGTTCTGTTAGATGGGCTTTGATCGGTCCAAGACTACTGGGTGAGGCCATCGAATCTTCTTTCTATATTAATTAACCAAGATTTCTTGTATTTAGAGACAATAGTCAAAACGTTTAGTTTCCAGTGGTCATATTGACCAATGGTCAAATAACAATCAAAACCCAACAGTCTCATTTTAATTATACTCATGTTATCAAATGAAACATTTTTGTTGAGTATAAAAATAAAATAAAATAACACATAAAATTAGGAAACAAGATTTATTTAAAATTTCGGGTCGTTACAATCTTCCCCCCTTAAGAAATTGCGTCCTCGCAATTTTTTTTTTTAAATTAGGTTTTGAAATTTCATTGAAAGTCCCACATCGGAAAAGGAGTCAGTAAAACTATTACATTAAAAGAAAGAAAGGGAAGTATGAAGGTCACCCGAGTTTGCCCACACTAGGATTCCATGTAGGAAAATATGGACATGGAGGGGAAAACAAAGGGTCATGTTCTGAGGGAGAGTGACAGAGAACATGATTAGGAGAAAGTTAACCATAAGAAAATCCCAAAGTTATGATGTGTGTAAACGATATTTGATTACCTAGTAGGAAACGTAAACCAACAACATTTTTGTTTTACGTTCCTTTTCATAATTATGAGGAATTCATTTACAACATAGAACAAGAACATAAGGAAATATATCTACCTTCATGTAGAGTTTCACCTTTTAATAAGTTTCTACCAAAACTAATCTTTTCTCCCAAACGATGAGCACTCAAAACTACTTGGTCTCGTCAAAACACAAGAATCATCTTCTAGAGAATCACATAATCCCCAAAAGATTAACTATCTATTTCTTCTATCTTTAAAAATTATCAAAAACAGAAAGGGTAAGGTTAAACAACTCTTCAAAAAGGAAGAATCCCATAGGAATGGAAACTACTTTTAAATCTTCAATGTTCCATGGTACTACCCAAAGTTCATCATAGACCATCCCATAAATAACGGTCCTTAAAATTCCTCAAAATAAAATAAACTAAGATTGAAACCCAAATACAAGAAGGATTTGATAACATAGTCTTCCAAAATAAACTTCATTGTTCATCTCCAAACAACATCAACCACTCCTAACATCTAAACTAAACATATTTTACCCAAGATATGTTAATCATTACCATAAGTAGCCTAAATTACTATAAGTCCACCATAAATTTATCGATTCTTCAAAATATAAGTCAACCTTACTCCTCAATGAAAATTCCATAGTAATCTATTTACCTCGATCATATAGGGTCCCTAAAATAGTGAACGTATTCCAAAATAATAATCATCTTTTAATCCCCTAATCACCTCTGTCATATTAATACGACAATCGTCGCATTTCCTATCACATTGGTATTTGGGACATGTTCTTCCATTTCCCGCCATTAACTAAGAAAAGAAACTATAATTAGGGGCTTATTTACTTAGCTAATAATCATGAAAAGGAAACTTTAAGTATAAAAGGATAAACATGTAGAATAAAAGTATATCCTAACTTGTGATCCCCTAGGTTCCAATCTAGGTTATCCATGATCATATATTCTTATGTGAATCCTTATTTTGTTTTATCCTTGTTCCTTTAATAATGGTTCATACTAAGCTTATGAATTTACCAAAGCATATCCACCGGGAGTGTCGTAACCAAGAGTGCAGCAAGGCCCGTTGTCGTGTACCAGTTCCCGTTCGAGTCTAGCTCAAAGCGGTGTTTTCGGGTTTTACACCTATGTACATCTGTGCCAGAGCCACCTCTACCTACTCGTATCCAGACAGGGATGTATTTTCTTGGAAAACCCCTTACTCAATACTCACCAAAATACCAGGAAGATTTCCAATATTTAAACTTTTCTATAGGGTTCTTCCTAGATTTTTCATATCCTAATTTCCACAAATAACTAAACCATCCTCTGATACCAACTATAGCATCCCTCCTTTTTATCACATAAACTTTCATTACATTATACAAAACTGAGGATCTTTAAGGTTTAGTGTCTTGGAAACCAGGAACTTAAAACATGAAAACATAATACATTCTTCTAAAAGACTTGAATGGATTCTCCTCATGTTCATCCTAGGTTCATTACGACATCACATAACCTGGGAGCATACATCAAAAGAAAGGGTGAGCAGAAGGCCCAGTAAGGGAAACAAGGGAAACATTTAACATGTGAACTTGAGATACATCAACTATGTCATGAACAAGAACTTTAAGGCATGATACAAAAAAATCATGTGGCTTATCATAATAAAAATAACATTTTCATAACTTGATGATGTGGCTACATCATTTAACATAGACAATCATTAACATATCACCAAGGTCCATCCCCAATGTGTCATTTGAAAATTACCAAGGTTATTCACCAAGGTATTGTGAAAATTGTAATCTCTAGTGGTTACATCATTACCCAATGCATTGGAGCGCTATCAGGGCGCACCCTTAAATTTGCCTTTATTATCATGTGAGCCACATATATCATCATCAAACTTTTCATAAATAACCTACATAGCATATAATAAATGGGTTTCATTTCATAATCATAACGTTTTAAAAACTGCTTTAAAGACATGATCTTTACGGCACTTCAAAACCCACAGAAAACGAAGGTGGGTCTCATGTATGTAAATCCCAGAATATAAAATAGAAAATTTTGGTATATATGTGAATACCCCTTTAGAAGAAAGAGCTTTTAGTATTCACTTGATAATATAAATGAACTTTAGAAAAAAAGAGAGACATTTTGAGACTGAAATTCTGCAGCATAACGGCTATGTTACGAGGTTTTAGAAGACATTAAAAAGAGAGGTAAAATGGGTCAAACATTCATAAATGACCCATAAAATAGTAAATGGACAGAATAACAAGGATACATGATCATGGTAATGAAATTTCAAGGGCATACCATTTGAAATGAAAAACATGGACGGAAGACAAAAATTAGATTTCTCTTATGAAAGTTCGGTAGCCTAACGGCGTTACTTAAACTTCAACAAAAATGATTTGAAAAGATCAAATATGGTCTCTCATCGTGTGAACATAAGAGTTCAGTATGATCGATATAGAGATAATACCCCAACATAACAAGAATGAACTTAAAAGAATTGACATGAAAGTATAACTTCAAAACGAGAAGGGTGAAGAACAACTTAAAAATTCGGCAGCCTAACGGCAGCACTTAAAACTTCAAAATACTGAATTGATGAGATCAAATGGGTTCTCTCATCATATGAACATAAGAGTCCAGTATGATAGATATAGAGATCAAAACACAACATAAAAAAAGGAACTTTAAAGAATTTACATGAAAGTAGAACTTCAAAACGAGAAGGGTGAAGAACCACATAAAAATTCGGCAGCATAACGGCGCCACTTAAAACTTCAAAATACTGAATTGAAGAGATAAAATGGGGTCTATCATCATATGAAAATAAGATTCCAGTATTATAGATATAGAGATCATACCCCAAAATAAAAAAAAACTTTAAAGAATTGACATGAAAGTAGAACTTCAAAACGAGAAGGGTGAAGAACCACTTAAAAATTCGGCAGCCTAACGGCGCCACTTAAAACCTCAAAATACTGAATTGAAGAGATAAAATGGGGTCTCTTATCATATTATCATAAAATATCAGTATGATAAATTTAGAGATCATACCCAAACATAATAAAAAGGAACTTGAAATACTTTACATGAAAATAGATCTTGAAAAATGAGAAGGGAGAAAGAATCCGTTACAAAAATTTCGGCAGCCTAACGGCGCCACTTAAAACATCACAAAATGAAATAATGAGAGTAAGAGGGGATCTATCATTATATTAACATTAAAAGGGCAGTAAGAGGAGTATAAAAGAACATCCTTCAACCTAAGAACATGGAACATAAAAGGAATGACATCAAAGAGATTACTTGAAATGAAAGAGAGAGGTCGGATCCCTTACCTTAAAACGTGACTCTTGAAACTCAAAGGTTTGGACCTTGAGGGCTTGGGGGCACCTTGGGAGGACTCCTTGGGAGGTAATGAGACCAGAAATTCGTTGGGGAAGAGTGGGGAGTCGAATGGATGAGATGAGGGCTTGGTATTTATAGGGAAAGTGAGGGGACAAGGCATTAATGGCCAAGGGACACCTCACATGTGCTTTTCTCAAACCCATGTGCTCTCCCTTGGCATTTACCATGGAGTTAGGCCACATGGGCCCCCAAAAACAATAATTCATCACCCTTGGCCGACCAACCCTTAAAATATCTCATGACATCATCATTACAAAGCTATGATGTCATTAAACATACCAAAACCCTAAAACTGCATTTTTACTATTCACTGAAAATTCAACTTTCTCAGAAAAATCCCAAAATTTCACACTAACCAAATACCAATGCTCTGATTTCAAAAATGAACTCCATTTTATAAAAATAAGTTTCTAAATATTTTTAAATTTATTTTTAAATAAATACACTATTCACCGAAAATTCATTTTTTCAGAAAAAACCACAAAAATTACCATAACATAATATCGGTGCTCTGAGTTCAAAAATGAAATCCATTTTATAAAAATAATTTTCTAAATATTTTTAATTTAATTTTTAATTAAAAAACAATATTCACCCGAAAAAACTAATACTTGAATAATAATTTATGAAACCGTTATTTAACCATTTTATTGAATCACATTACTTAATCAGGGTGCCTAGATTATATTAATACTTTCTTTAAGTGAGATTACTAATCCATTTGGAAACATTACTAATCCTAATCATAAAATCACTATTCATAATTTACTATTCATCAAAAATTAAGTTGATCTTATTAGTCTCTAAATTTCGTACTAAACATAATTGTAGAAGACCATTTTTCGAAAATCATTACACATTTTTAATTATTTAAGGTTTACACAACCATTTTTAAAATATCATTTTTCTAAAATTCATCAAAAATATGCATATTATATTTATCTGGTCATTTGAAAATTCATAAACTTAATCATAAGAAGAAATCCCAATTTTTATTTAAAACAAAGGATTACACAAGCCAGTTACGGTCTCCTTACATAGCCCCTTATCACACCAGCATAGGACCTAAGTGTAAGGTGTGCTAAGGTGAGAGATTCTGAGGGAGGCTCAGCCAACATCGCACGAGTAGTAATTTCTATCAGTTTGAACTTCTCGCGAAGGCGATCCCGTTCTAGCTTCACACGATGAAGTTCAGCTTGGGTTTGGTCCAGAGCAAAGCCCAGTGGTGCTACCTCCTTCCCAAGTTCTGTTAGATGGGCTTCGATCGGTCTAAGACTACTGGGTGAGGCCATCGAATCTTCTTTCTATATTAATTAAAGAAGATTGCTTGTATTTAGAGACAATAGTCAAAACTTTTAGTTTCCAGTGGTCATATTGACCAATGGTCAAATAACAATCAAAACCCAACAGTCTCATTTTAATTATACTGATGTTATCAAATGAAACATTTTTGTTGAGTATAAAAATAAAATAAAATAAAATAAAAAATTAGGAAACAAGATTTATTTAAAATTTCGGGTCGTTACATGGATGGTCAATACCTTTGGTGCACGATCGATGACAGCACGGGAACCTCTAGGAGAGCAGAGGGGAGCGAGAGGCTCAGATGCATTCTCAGTACCCCCACATGTTCCTTTAGTTTGAGTTATTTCTTACGGGGACGTAAATCATGAGGTGGTGATAATTTAAAGACCCAGAATTTCCATGTAATTATTTTTAAATATATCGGAATTTTACTACTCCACAAAAATTGAAGGTGCGTGATTCAGAGGCATGGAGTGCCTGGAATGAATTTATAAACTTTTTTGGGTATGTTTCGTAAATGTGTGAGTGGGTTTTTCTAACTTTTGAACTGGTTCTCAGAATTGAAATATAATGGCACCGTTGAACTCACAGCATCGATATTCTCTTAAGAATACTTCCACCTCGATGGCAGTTGGTCGAGGGTAGAAGTTAGTTTTAGGGTTTTTCATGTGTGAATAAAAAAATAAAAGGGTATGACAGTTTTATTTTTATTTGCAACACCCATGTGGGTGTTGGGATGTGGGTTCCATCGGAACTAAACCTCCATATTGAAGTTGAGGTGTGGGGAGCACCAGACCATAATCTCTCATGCGGGGTTATGGTTGTGGGGACCACCCAAACCATAACCCCCCATGAGAGGTTATGGTGTTGGGGACCACCCAGGACTAAACCCCCCTTTAATTGATAGAAACTCTCAATGCCCTCATTAATGTGGAGAATCATCTTTACTTACTCCACCTTAATTGTGCCAATGCACATACCTTTAATTGTGCCAACTTAGTTAATTGGCCTGCCCCCTTTTGAAATTATGTAATAGTGTCGATGGAATTTAGGAAGGTTCCTAATATATGAACAATAATAAATTCCACGATCGTTACCTACCTACCCCCTCTCCAATATATATGGAGCTTGGGAGGAAGATTTGGGATGGCTTCACTAAGTGACGAAGCGCTGGTAATGTGATGTGACGCCCAACACTTAAAGTATTACGCTCTCCAATGAATAATGTGTTCTCCAACGAAGAACGCGCTCCCCAATGAAGAACGTCGACCCCAACATTGACCATCCTCAAGACTTCCTCCAACGTAGGACATATTTGACTTCAACGAACCGATGCACGAACCGACGATCGTGGAAAACACCGATGACACCGACATCCATCTTTTTTCCAATGATTCGACTTCTTACCCACAACTCTGTCGACGTATCAACCCAATGTAGTGGTTTAATGCTATTTTTTATAACTTTCCAGGCTCCCATTATTTTTCTATTGTGGGTTGGGAAGAATATTTCCGGGTGGGTTTGATGTGATTTGTTCTTGTGAACCTCTTCCTACTACTCTAATGCAGAGAGTGTATGCCAAACTAACATGTCACATTCTCTTTGTAAATCTTGTGTTTATATGTAGTGTTCTTCAAAATCTAGGATGGAAACGAAGGTGACGAAGGAAACGGTGCTGCCACCGGTAGTATCTACGACCACATGCCACCCCCGCGGCACTCTGTTCTCCTAGCCGAACTGGCCCCATGCCACCACTAGCCGAACTGGCCCCAAGCCACACCACGCCCTGGCCACAATACCCTGGCCAAACCGGCTCTGACCTCACCAACCCGGCACCCGGGGCCCAGCTGCCCTGATACGTGCACCTGCGGCCCTCCGAGTCGAACCACCCCTATGCCCCAGGCCGAGCCTCCCTCATGGAACCCTCATGGCGCCCTCCGGACTGAGCCTCCCACGTGGCGCCTTCCGGGCCGAACCACCCTCGCGCCGACCCAAGGCCGGTCCGCACCCTCGCAGCCAGTCGGCACCCTCACGGATCTTCATGGTCCCTCGCGGCCTACTAGGTTGGGCCGAACCCAACGGGATGGCCCACACAACGGGTGAAGTCGACCCAAACCAGGTCAGCCCAGGCTGGTTCGGGTTGGGTCGGGTAGACTTGTTCAGACCGGACTCGGGCCCACTACGACCCATTTTCGCTTCTTCAGCCATATCTTTGGCACTGGACGTCCGTTTGACAAACCTTCAGTGGTGTAGGAAATATTGGAGTCTGAAGGTCTCTTTGAGTATACCCCACTATATTTTGTGGTATATTTGAGATACACTCAGGTTGGATTGGGCACAAATCCAACTGAGCCCCCGGGACTAAATGGATAATAACTCACAGACCGGGCATCTGATTGACGCTTCGTCTGTTGCGTTGAGGCCCCTTTGATGTGGAATAACATTAAGATACTTCTTCATGGGACTCTGTGATAGTTGGAATATCAACCAGTATCTTTTGAAGTGGATCCTCCTAGAGACGACCAAGCATAGTGCAAAAACCTAATAGTTGGCTGAGACTTGACGACTGGTGACCTTTTTGACTCGAAGTGACTCTACTATCTCAGTGGGGAGCACCTTGGTGTCATGGAAGACCCATAGTGGGGAGTAACTTGGTGTCACAATAGACCCACAGTACTCGATAGGATGATTACCTCAATAGGCTACGTGGGGTAGCGTGCTTGGAAACGCGGCAGACCCACAGTGGAGAGCGTGGTTGGTGACGCGGCAGATCTATGGTACTCAACAAAAGGAGTGCCTCAGTAGTCCATGGTTAGTGGGCAGCGTGCTTGGTGTTGTTGTAGGAAAACTGTACTCGATAGAGGAGGATTTCTCCAGCAGCCGAGGTTTTGAAAATGTGACTAGGGATGTTACTTGATACTACCCTTGAATGAAATCTTGATTGAGCTGAGTCATTTTTTATGTGTTTTCCTCATGATTGAGATGGATCACTTGATAACTTAGGTATATGAATGGGAATATACCTAAGTAATGATATCTATTGATTTCATACATTGTAGTTTGTCCTTGTTGGATTTTGTGAGACCTTGAGGGTCTCAGGGTCCCTACTGAGTATCGTTATACTCAACCCTGCATGGGCTATGCCCACACTTCATTGTGTTGGATGCAGACGACGGAGAACGCTGTCGGGGACTAAGAGTACTAGGACTGGATGGTACCCGGTGGTGGACCATATGGTGTGTCGATACCTGTAGGAGATGGACGGACATGGAGTGCTGAGGAGGCGATCTGTACCTACCCTTCATGTAGGAACCTCAGAGGACGATCATGTAGTTCTATTTTCTCATTCTTTAGTTGTATTTCATTTTATTTGTTCTTGTACCTTTACTATTGGTCTTGTATTCTGGACCCTTTTACTTTCATCACTCTTTTTTTTATAGTTTACTTAGTGTTTCGTCCAGCTTTGTGATTTCTTGTTTATGTTTTTATAGGTTATAAAGGCAATGCCTTCCCAGTTTTAGGGAATTACACCTTTGGTTCTAGTCGGCAACCATTGGCCAATGGAAGGAAGCCATGGGATAGTCACGGCATGGGCCCTGGGGTATGGTTCATGACAATAAATCAAAAAACATATCTTTTTTCATGGATCAGACAATCTGTTAGTAACAATTTCAATGCTTCTCATTCATTCTATAAAATGAAATGGGATATAGTAACAATAAACTCAATCTAATTTTAATTATAAAAAATTAATTATTTAATTTTATATGATGGTCTCTTGGACATAGATTCTATATTTTTGAACATGGATTCAAAAAAATTATATATTTTTAATTCCCTTTATAATAACTTTTTTTATTAGTAGAAATTATGAACTTACAACCCAAGAAAATTTACCATTCCATCAATATAATGAAATTATTTTGATATAATATATATCTTATAAAATTGTTTCATTTAAGTATATAAACTATCATAAAATAGATATAAAATCCCAAAAATGTATATCTCTACTCTAAATAAAGTCCTCGTACTATTAAATATGATTCCCTTAACTTCAAAGATCAAATTCTACTTAAACACTTTAAAATTATATAGGTTTGTGGTATCACATTGTAAGGATTTATCTATTTATTTCATATACTAAAATATTAAATAAATTAATCATAAACATAATATGAATAATAAAATAAATCACTTCAATAAATAGGATGAATATTTTTTAACGTATTATACTAAGACTTCACCAATCCGATTAGATCATTAAAATTATATTTTTTTGAAAATTTCTAATTTCATTTCACAAAAACAAAACATATATTTTTAAATAATTTTAAATCTATCATCCTTTATTTAGAGTCCTTGAGCTTAGACTTTACACTAGAAATCTATTATTTTAATAAAAAATAATTAAACAAGTGTCTAATTTCAATATTATTTAACTAGATTATCAAAAAAAATGAGGATATATTATTCCAAAGAGAAACATTGTAAAGTGTTGATGGAATATCATTATAAAATTTTATTCTTTCATTTTTTTAAAAGGGCATAATATTATTTTAGAATACAATTTAAAATTATTATTTTAGAATTTCTGAAATATTAGTGCTCGATTTATCATGAGACTCATCATATATTACCTCTTAGTACAATAGTATCTCTTCACCAATAGTTCTAACATCATGAAATTTACTCATTGAACATGCATTGACATTAGCTATAGGATTATCACTCTAAACCTCTACAATAGATATCAATGCTACATTCCCCGCTAAAAGAGAATCTTATATTTTGTGTATATTTCATTAAAAGTACGTGTACCATGAATTAAACAATCCACCACAGTTAAGGATAAGATAGGTAAAAAATAGCAGTATCACCTCAACATTGTTATTGATTTTTGTATCCTCCTTACTATGGGGTTCATATACTAGTAAAAATATGAATTATGACCACACACCTATATAAAACCATCAGGTCAGACTGGTGATAGAAGTGGAAAATAAAAAATTTCCACCTAATACTATAACCACAGGGGAATATATATCCACTTTTGTTATGTGAAAATTTTGATAAGAATTCTTATACATAGCATGGGGAAACAATTTCTCTCAGCAATTAAGGGGGAACGACCTGTAGCCACGATCACTAGCTGACCATGGTGGTTGGTGCCGTTATGATCACGGTCCTATGATGACCATTGATACAAGGTAAAATGACAAACCAAAAACAAAAAAAAATTATTTTTCTACAGATATATTTATGTATATGTTCTTAGTATTTGGAAAACCATAGTCATAGGGTCTTAAATTTCACCATATAGGAATGTTTTTTGGCGACTGTGGCAATAGGAATTTGAGAATGACCACAGAATCATAGTGTCAGATGAGTATTTTTATAAGATTTTGAAACATGTACATACATCCATAGTTAGTTCCACATGATTTATATAATAATAATATTTTAATTTAATTGTATATAAATTTACATATGTATCAACTAATAATTAAACCCCAAAAGGGTAGTGTTAAAGTCTCTTAATTTGAATCATGAGGTCATGCGATAGAAACCAAAATGCCTCTTTTTTTTTGAATTTATTATGTAGACATGGTCTATATACCATGTCTACAGATTCATCATGGGATGGACCCTATAGAAACACTATATCCATTTACAATTGTCAAGACAATAGCCTCTATGGTTTTCCTCACCATTATCAGATATTAATTCCCCGGTCGCTAACCATGGATATTGCTGAAATTACCAATTATAATAACATATATAATATAAATGATAAAATAATTATGTAGATATAAAATGTTATTTAGGAATCCAATTATTGACATTAATCTCTAAGGAAATTTTATATCTTCATTAATAACTAATCAAACCCCGTTATTCTCCAAAATCAGAGTGAATATCCTTGAAAAAAAAGTTGAATATAGTAATATTGTGAGTATAGTGATGTGTAAGTCTAATAAAAACAAATATAATTTCCCCCTTTCCTCATATAATAATATAGATCATATGTATATATATTTGAATTAAATCTTATAAAACATACTATCAATCTGAACAATTGTAGTTTGAATAAATATTAGATGATACTTTTTATCGAGTTTCAATCATTTGTTAAAAACATAATAAAAATATGTGTTTAAAACATGAATGAAAATATTGATTTAGGTTAATCTTTTCCATCATCCACTATCTTTTTAATTAATTAAAAATGGTATTCATGAGGGAAAGAATGTTATTTTTCGAAATAAATAATGTCAAAATGTCATTTTCACATACTTTTGAATGAACAAAATATTAATTCTAAGAAAAAATATCATTAATTTAAAAATAAATACTAATCCTCCTCCATAGAGAAAAACTATAAGTTAATATAATAAAAATAAATACTCCCAACATTCCAAACATAATGCTTTATTTAGATAAATATTCGTCTTATTAAAAAACCATGTCAATGTATTCTCCTTATAAGACATTTCATTTAATGGGGAATTGCTCAATTTATTTAATCTACATATTGATTCATTGTCACTTTACTTAGTCATTACAATATCTGTATAAGGATTAATTTTGAAGGATCGGCTATTACAGTTCCAAGGATTACAATTTGAGAGACATTTTGAGATTTAGAGGGAGAGATTTGAGGATCAATAAAGAGAGTTTCGAATCCAAATATCATAGATAATTATTAATATAGGAATACTGAGTGGAACTTACAGTGACATGGATTGTGAGATAAATTAATAAATATATAAAACATGGTTAGTAAAGAAATAAAAGGTGAAATTTCACGAATTTATGTATATAATACATATTACCACACAAAATAAATTTATTGATACTGAAATAAATATATAAAATCCAAATAAATACACATAATTAACATTCTCCTAACTGAAAATTAATAAAGTATAGAATTTAAGATTAAATCGGATTATTAAATATATCATCCAAAATATTTTTTGTATTAATGAATTCAACATAATTATCATATTTGTATGATTGATCTGTCATAAAATGATGACAAATATTTGTGATAATGTTTCTCTAATATATTATCAGATTATTTGAATTAAATAATCAATTTGTTTTATCTAAATTGACATGAACGTGGAAAATATTAGATCCAAATATCATTATAATATGTTTCTTCAACTACAACTATAAAAATGTAATATCTTAGAAATAATAAGTAAAAAATAATATTTCATTGTTTTATAGAAGGAAACCAGTAATATTGAAATAATGTGGCAGGTTCTAGATATTTTGTTTCTATCTAATATAAAAACTCCAAAATCATAATATAAATGGGGAAATAAATGAATACATAATGTTTTTGAATGTTTAAAGAAAGATAAAAAATCCATTTATATATAAGAAAATTATTTTGGAATATTTTATTTCATATTATATAGAATTTGATAGAAATAATGTTAAATGATAACAATAAAGCATAATATCATGTATATTTGTATTCAGATAAACCAAACATCAAAATATTAATATATATATATATATATTGTTTCAACATGTTTTCTATATTTATATAAATTGTGTTTAATAATAGATCACATTGTCTCCTATAAGTAACAACTCTAGTTTTGTGATTAGACCACCTGTATATTATATGTAATATATACTGAGCTAGTCGTCCAGTTTTCATAGAGTTTTTGGAAATCCATTTCCACAGTATTGATGTATTTATAAATATTAATTATAGTATATCATAATTTCCAATAAATCTAAAAATAAAATATTATATTTTGAATAATTGAAGAGTTGAAGAACCCAATACCACCATTGAATCCCTAATGTGATCATTAAATTATGTCTGACATTAGTGACATTGACATCAAGTTCGTTGATGGTTTGTAGTTGTTGGTTGTATAAATAGTGATTTAAATAATTAATTCATTAAATGATAAATTTATATTTTGAATATAAAATCTATATTTAATCCTTCACTAGAGAGTCACCTAAAGTTAGATGCATAACCTTGAGTGACTCTTGAGAGGGGAGCCAATAACCGAGAATTTGGGAGGTGATCTTGGAATCAAGAATCGATGATGAATACATTGGATTCCAACTATGTCTATGATGTGAATAACATAATAATAATTCTTCATTAGTGATCAATATAATATTAGGTTTGTTATTTTTTCCATTTTGATTTATCCCAATTATGTAATCATAAAATTAATTGAAAAATTTAATCTCTATTTTAATCTATGATAATAATTTCAAATCCCAATCAATTTAATTTTATAGAATCCATGATTTTAGAATGTTCCCTTATAAAACCTGAAAAAACTCGGGACATCCAGAGAGGGGAGGGGTGAATCAGGGTGTCAACGTTTTCTTCTAAACTGATGGATCTTGTTCCCACGTTGGTAGAAACTAGATTAACCAGTATGATGGATATGAAAATAAATAAAACATTCTGATGCAAATAGATGACACATCACTTTTCACTTGGTTCGCCACTAAGGGATACATCCAAGGAGCATACGTTGATAGGTTTTCAGTCATACCAAATTCCACTATTCTTCACTTGTTTTGGATTACAAACATTTGGGAACAGTCACTATGTCCCCAGCTCACTGCCTTTACAACTGTTTAGGGATAGCCTACTGTGTCCCTTGGGTCACTCCCGTTGACTCCCCTGGCTCACTACCTTTGGTGAAGTCCCACTTAGTTTATAGAAGGGAAGGTCTCTTCATCATCGCTAATGAATACATCCTCTGTTGTATATAGATTCTCTGTTGAAGTCCAACTTCCACTCGTAGACCAAACTGACATTGCACCAAAGGTATCGGGAAAACTTCCAGCTTTCACACACCCCAAAAAGACTAGGGAGCTTCAATATACACCTAGAGTGCTTCTCCAAGCCGGAGCATAAGTTTTAAGGATGACGCACAATTTCACCTCTACTACTTGCATGACACTCACTTCCTCAACTTCAAACTTGCATGACTCACACCCTTTTACACCCAAACCGATTTTGGCGCGCAACTCTGAAGTGTGGACCTTCTTCAAATCCTTGAGGAAAAGTGTCACCAAACCGCCAGCATGAAACCTCCTTCACCAACTCCAAAATTTAGCAACTCACGCCCTTTCTCCCCCAAAACACATTGTATGTGCATCAAACAACTGTCACGCAACTTCAACTTGCGCAACCCTCCACCACTTGCGTGACTAGAACACCTGAGTGATGAGCACTAATTTTCTCTAAGACTTAAATTATTCCCGAATGAGGAGGGGTCGACCTCTATTTATAGGCATTTGGATACCCTGCGCGATGACGTGCATGTCCTCCCTCAGCGTGCATGTTTCGGAGCGCAAGTCTCTTTCACGCAAGTCACTTGTGCGACCAAACATAAAACTTGGGAGCCCTTCTCCCTTTGCCATATTTTCATGTTTTGAACAAGGAAAACAAAAGGCATGCAATTTTCCTCTCTTTAAATTCAATGGCGCTCAAGTCTCTTTTCCAAAAACCACTTTTCACCATTTATCAACTTTTAGACCCAAAAAATTTGCAAACACTGGATAATGGTGCCACCTTTAATACTGTTATCTGCTTATTCTGTATGATCACTTTGCTGGCACACATTCTGAACTTCCACGGAGGATTGAAAACAAACACAAACCATACTCTAATTCATTCAAATAACGGCCATGGTTCCAAGAAAACCTATAAAATATATCTCATTAATTGTATTATTAAATTATATATAATTATCAATCACATAAATTCATTTTTTGATTCACAACATTTTGGTTTGTTGATTTCACTCAATGTTCATGGTATTTTCATCAATGTTATTTGATATAATAGGTGGTTTGATTATTATACCATGGATGAAAAAAATGTGTCATAAAATATTGGATACACAGATCTCTTTTTCGAATTAATATATATTTAATTTCATATTTAGGAGTAACATTTTCAATGGAATGTTTCTTGGGAAGGAATGATGAAAATTTGTATCCTGATTTGGAGTTTTTTATACCATTAAAGGGTGGGGAAGATTTTTTTTCAAGTAAGTAGTTTTCAAAATCTGGGCTCTAGTGGTGTTCTGACCATGGAATATGTGTTCAGAGATATTTATGTGTTCTTTTGGTGTAAAAAATAATGGAATCTACTTGGGATTCAAATACTTTATCATAAGGAAATTATTTTGGATAATTCTCAACTACATGAGATGTATTTTTGATGAATAAACAATGTGTGTCATGGGATGCATGATTCTAGTGAATCCAACTATTCAAAATATCAAATATACATATAGCAATCCAATGTTTATGTGGACTTATATGTTCACCACAGTGGGTACATGGGGTACAAACCTATGTTCCTCTAATAGATAACATGTTTTTTATGCCTAAGATACACCTTGTGTACCCAAAATAAAAACATGAAACGGGATGTTGAGGGACATGATATGTTCTAGGAAGGGACATACTCCTAGTGTGACTAAAATTTCATGCTATTTAATTGGTCTTTTTTAATCCATATAATATAGATTCACATGAATAAAATTTTGACTTTTGGTAACACCACTTATACCACTGAGAAACATCTTATACTCCTAATGTGATTATAATTGGAAAGTTGAGTGCACTTTTTAAAATATTTTCAATGTGGGGTGTAGTGGTTGAGTCCTTGATAACCCTAGAAAATGTTATGTATCAAGCCCTACTATATAGGATTTGTGATCCATTGTCCATGAGGTGATTCTGGATAATATCGAGCGCCATCTTGTAGGAATAGGAATTTCTATAGGCTATTTATTATTTATAGGTATGGCATCATATCTTAACCTCTTCTTCATAGGTTTTTGATCAACTATTATTGTAAAATATTGATGGAGTTAGTTATCCCCCAATGGAATAGGGAATAATCATCTATCAGTGAGTATAACTATAATGGGTTTAGCTATTCCACCTAGACATGGGAATGATTAACAATATATGAATTGAACACCAATGTGGTTAGTTATTCCCATGATCCTAGGGAATTATCCAAGGATTTGAGTCAAAAAACATCATTTTTGGTAACTTCTTTTGATATTTTACTTCACATTGGTGGTTTAGTGAGAGGTTTCATACCCTTATAAAAGATTGTATGACATCTAAAACCACAACTAGAATATTGATCATTTGACGTATTGTTTTTAATGTTACCTTACCCAGTGACACATATTATTCTTTTAGCATGTATGGTTTTGTTGTTCTTTATTATCTATTGTTTGGTTTAGAGCTTAGTATCATCCCGATTCATTACTTAATGGTGATTTTATAATGTCATACTCTATAATGAAATTTTATTTTAGATTATATATATATATATATATATATATGAAATCAATACTATTTTCAATATCATTCAACATACTAAAATCAAATCAAAAATATAAAATAACGTATTTGAATTTATTAATATTTAGGAATATTAAAAAATTTGTAAAATAAATACAATTGTGATCAACTAGAAAAAAAATATGATTAAAAAGAAATAGTATATTTACAACCCATTATTTAAAATAAAATTTTCTTTATATATATATATTTAATTTTAATTTCAAGATTTTGACATTTTACTTTTAATGAAATTGAATTTTTTTAGATTTCGCTTTTGAAAATTTTCATATTATCAACTAATGTGTTTTTTAGGAATTATATTTAGGTGAAAAATATAAAATATTTTTTTTGACAATACCTTCAATTATATGATATTATAATAAACTATAATGACTTAAACAAAATTTCCACAATTTTATTTCAATATACAAATTTATAAATTAATATTAATCATTTAAAAACACGCTTTTAAATATATGTTACTAGTGTGATTTTTCTGAATCATTAGTAATATATTAATCTAAAAATGATCTTACTAACTTATATACAAAACTAATTTTTTCACCTATAGAAATTAAAAATATCCAAATATATTTCATATGTTTGATTAACATGATCATATAATGTAATAACTTTAATTTCATTTTTTGGAAGAATAGTATGATTACTACGATTAATATCAATGACTATCATGATAGTAAAAATATATTTTCAAAGAATTATTGTATTAATATTGTGTAATTTTTAGCTTCTAAAATAAATTATTCCCTTTGAAAAATTAATTTGAAGTTTTGTTTAATCATATATATTTATATATATTAAAAATCATTAAACTCTAAATAAATACTAAATAAGTGTAATGGCCCAGTCCAGCCCACGATCATGATATTGTCTGCTTTTGGCCTAGCCCTCATAATTTTTTTTTCCGGGGCTCTGCCCATCGGGAAACCCCAAGGAAAAAGCCTCATGATGGGAGAGGTATACACACCACCTTATAAAGGGGTACTTCGTGGTCCTCCTCCTTCGATGTGCGATTGCCATAACCCCCCCCCCACCCAGAAGGGCCCAGTTTCCTCGCTGGCACATCAAATGGACACCAGCCCTGATACCATTTGTAATGGCCCAGTCCATCCCACGATCATGATATTGTCCGCTTTGGGCCTAGCCTGCACAGTTTTTTTCCCCTGGGCTCTTCCCATCGGGCAACCCCCATGAGAAGGCCTCATGATGGGAGAGTTATCTGCACCACCTTATAAATGGGTGCTTCGTGCTCCTCCTCCTTCGATGTGGGATTTCCATAACCCTCTGTAATGTATGGGTTCTAGAAGCCACCCAGAGGCATCCTGTACCTGGTTGGTCACAAGACCTCAAGCGCATTTCCCTGAATTCTAGAGGTCGCTGACTAGTAGTGAGGGCCTTGGGTGTGATAGTGGGGAAACTATGCTCTCATTGGTAGAGTACATATCGAAAGTAAAAAAATACATATAATAGCGGAAGTAGGAAATATCCAACAACAGTAAATAGAAGAATACTGAAATAATGATACAACTGGAGAACATATATAAAAATTATGCATGATATATATGTCTAGGAAAACAGCCAAACAAGTCACAATGCTTGAATTCCACAAAAATAAACCAAAGTGAAAAAATAATAAAATAAAATCCTCAGCATCGCAAGCCGTATATTGGTCTCATGGTCTCCAACTCCACTGTAAGTCAGGTACCTGTAGTAGAAGGGCGCTTTCCCTTGCCTATACCGAAAAAAATAAAATCTATTTGGGCCAAAAGCATGGCCCAAACAGGGTGTGAGACGAATCCCAGTAGGAAACCCCCATAAGATCTGTGCCTAACAGTCAGTGAATATATGGCAGGTGAAAGTACAGAAAGAAGTAAATAGGATGTACTCAGTAGAAAAATAAAATCCATAGTTTCAATATCATGCAGTAGCTAAGCAAGTAGCTATAAAAACAGGTAACCCTCTATGCAGTTCTCATAGACTAACCCTATGGTTCAACCCAACAAGTACAAGAAACCCTCTGGGATGAACACAAAGTTTTTTTTTAGAAAAGAAAAGCAAGAGATTCAAATAAATGAGGCAAATTACAGGAGTCTAAAGGAGGAGATTTTACACTTGTCCCTATTAATCAGATCAGTCAAATCCTCATCAGGTGTGGTCATGTGCACTCTAGAGGTTTCAGAGATTCCCTTGGAAGCAAGCTTATCAGCAATCGAATTGGCTTCATGATAAACATGAGTAATGATAAAGTTCTTGGTGGCAAGAATTTCAAAGCATTTGATCCATTTCGGGGTGAGTTTCCAGGTTAGAAGGATCTGATTTTTCCGGACAGCTTGCACTATAGTAGAGGAATCACTTTCAAACCAGAGATCATTCCAGTGTCCTTCATGAGCCATATCCACTACAGTAATAAGGGCCATCATCTCAGCTTCGAGAGCAGTAGCATAACCGCAAGATCCATAGGAGCCTTCAAGGAAGTTGCTATTTTCATCTCGGAACAAAATACCATAACCAGTTGGTCCAGGATTTCCTTTTGAGGCACCATCAAGATTGTATTTGATCCAACCTGCCAATGGAGGTATCCAGAAGATTTCCAAAGTCTCACCCTTGTAGTTCAGTTAATGTATAGACTCTCTGGGGAATCAATCACCGTCAATTCCCCATATAGTCTCGTATCGTACTAAAGGCGCTCTGGTGAAGAACTCAACATCAATTCCCCCTGTGGCTCACATTGAGGAACTATAGACACTCTGGTAAAGCAATCAACATCAATTCCCCCAGTGGTCTCACATCATATAATTATAAAGACACTCTGGAGAAGCCCTCAACATAAATTATCCTTATGGTCTATACACCAGTTTCTCACAGGCATGGGAAATTAAACATTATCCTAACAGAAAAACAAGACCGAAAGGTCAAAACAGACAAAAAATGCATGGAAATACATCCAAATCACAACAATTCACCCTATTTACAATCAATAATCATCTACTCAGGCATGCCAGTATATCAGAGAAACAATAGGGCTAGAAAGGTAAAATTGTAATTCCCCGTTCATGGGTATTGGAAAAATTTGCACATAAAACTCAAAGAATTTCTAGAGTAAGGCACAAAACACCAACCTCGGGGTTAGGAGATCAATGTAATTGAACCTCAAAGCTTGAATCTACTTATAACACCAAATATCTACAAAAACATCTAAAACATTCAACCCATAATAACTTTGAAAAGAAGTGGAATCATGAAACGAGGATCCAACAGAAGAGATAACTCACAGATGTGATTCCAATGCAACCAACGGTGTTCAATTCAGAGGACAGATGGAGGCCCAGGGGATCGTCGATGATATGTGGACATACCTACGCTCTCGGACAAACCAAACCTAGAATAAGTCGGTTCTGTCTGTCACACGTGACCCTGATGCATTTAATGAAAAAAATACACAACATGTACTTTTGGATTACACGGCATGTACTTGCTGTTTCTGTACTTCTCATTAGGTGTCCTTCATGTCATCACACATGGTCATGTGCAAGGCTACTACACGGCCAGCACACGGCTACCCGTGTTAACAGAGTTCATAGTGTGTACACATAAGGTACATGACGTGCACTTCAAAAATTTCTAGAAACTCCTATTTTCTCAAAAACATTGGGAAAAGAAAAACATACCTGAAAAGAAGATCCGAGTTCTTACAAACTTCCCCCCTTAAATAAATTCACCCTCGAATTTCTCTACTATAGAATAGAATAAGAAACCATGAATAGATCTAGCCACTGTGATTGTACATTGACCTCCCTCTCCTAAGTCTCATCCTCTACTCGCCCGTGCTGCCAAAGCACCCGTACAAGAGGAAGAGACCGGCCATGGAGAACCTTTGTACTTCGATCCAAAATCCAGATAGGATGCTCCTCAACGGACGCATCCACTTCTAACTCAACCTACTTAGGTTGAAATACATGAGACGGGTATGTCACGACCCGCCCTCGGGGTCCGTGCCGTGACTACCCCAAGCCCGCCTTCCATAGGCCAGGGGCTGGCGACTAGCACCAAGGCGTAAATCCCGGTAAAAAGGGAAGGCATTGCCTTTGATAAGTAAACACACACCACAGAGTAAACAAGCGGAAAGTAAAACACTAAACAAAGCAGAGAACAACTGAAAGTGCGGAAAAGTAAATGGGCCAGTATACAAACCCAAACTGAAAGTAAAGTACAACTCGAAAGGGAAAACAGCAACTGAAAAGTAAAAGCCGCTACTCCGAGCTGTCCACTTGAAATCCCACCTGAAGGGTGGGTACAGATAGCTCCTCTGCTCCACGGGTCCCGCCGTCTGCTCCGTGCACGTTCCGCCCAGTGGTCCACCTCCGGGTACCGTCCCGCTCTACAAGCCTCAGCTAAGGTCAACGCTGTCCGTCGTCTGCAACCAACACAACGTAGTGCGGGCGAAGCCCGTGCAGGGGTGAGTATAAGCTACTCAGTAGGGACCCCGAGACCCCTGAAGGTCTCTCAAATCCACAAAGGATAAACCACGAAGAAAAGTTCAATCACGAAGTAGCAACCGACACTGCTTAGGTATATGCCCATACATATACCTAAGTCATCAATTTCCGTTCGGCTCCAACACCGAGCCCAAGAACAACCCAATCCACAAAGAAGAGTAAACAGTAAAATCCACACAGATTATAACAAGATTATGAAATCAACGGATAACCATTACCCAGGTATATGCCCATACATATACCTAAGTTATCAAGCGACCCATCTCAATCATGAGGAATCACAAAGATCATTGACTCAGCTCAAACCAGGATTTTCATTATCGAGACCGTAACTGTTGAAGAGCCCCAACTCTGAAGTGTACAGTGGTCCTGTCATGACTCCGAGGTACTGTTCACTAACCTAAGACTGCTGAAGTACTCCTCCTGTCGAGTACCGCGGGTCTGCTGCCAACTACCGGGCGCTCCGTCCGCTGAGGGTCTGCTGCCAAATACCGGGCGCTCACCCAGATAGCCTACTGAGGTACTCCTCCTGTCGAGTACCGCGGGTTTGCCGCCAACTACCAGGCGCTCCGTCCGCCGTGGGTCTGCTGCCAACTACTGGGCGCTCCGTCCACTGGGCTAGTCGACTCACTCCAAGTCGAGTCGGTCAAGCAGTCGTCAGGTCTCAGTCATCTACACGGTCTTCGTACTCCGCACGCACGTCTCCACCGATGCGGGTCTGTCGCTACAACCAAGCGCACTCACTCCGTAGAGTATCGCGGGTCCGTCGCTACAACCAAGCGCTCCACTGCCAAGGGTCTGCTGCTGCATCCAAGCGCACCACCACTGTCAAGTACCACGGGTCCGCCGCTACACCCAAGCGCTCCACCGCCCAAGGTAAACAGAAGATTCAGCTCACACAGGTTCGGTAGCACTGTTCCACGTAGGATCGCTGAGTGTTGTAGTCGTCGTCGTCGAATCCACACAGGATCACTGTACTGTCGTCGTCGCCGTCACAGTAGCAGTAGTAGTAGTCGTTACAGTAACCGTCGCAGCCAGCACTAGGGTTCCCGCATACAGCAAGCTCGTTCAGAGGGTCCGCTCCACAAGCCGAGAGGCTGATACATCAACTGTCACGAAGACCAGGGTTGATGTATCCAAAAGTTCAGTATCGTCAACAGGAACTCAACGCAACAGACGGCGCGTCGATCGGACGCCCGGTCTGAGAGTTATTGGCATTTTCGTCTCCGGGGCCCGGTTGGTTTTTAAGAAAAAACCAACCCGACCGTACTCCACCTGCGTCCAAACCTCGGACGGAGTATGCCAAAAGATCCGTCTCACTAAGAGGAACACAACACAGCTGACGACACGTCAATCGGACGTCCGTAGCTCAAGATATTAGCGTTTCCGCTCCGAAGGCCCGGTTGGTTTCGTGAACGAACCAACCCGGCCGAACTCAAAGTAAACCGAAACCTTGAGTGCGATATACCAAAACGACCGTCTCGATCCAAGGATCGCGTTGCCGTAGACGGTTCGTCATTCGGAGGTCCGAGGATCATGTTATGGGCCAAAAACCGTTTCTGGTTCGAAACGGGGGGGTCCGGGTCCGGGCCGACCCGGCCCGACCCCCCCCCCCCCCTGGGGCGGCGCGGCGGGCGGCGGCGGCGCGGCGGCGCGGCGGCGCGGGGAGCCGCGGCGGCTGTCGCCTGCGGGGAGGCCGCACGCACGCGGGGGCTAAGCCCCGCGGTTTTTGAGGGGCGGCGCGGCACAAAGGGCCGCGCCCTTTTTTTTTAAAGAATCCCCCCCCCACGTGGGGGGCCTGCTGGTGCGGAACCGAGGGGGCTGGCTGCCCCCTCCTTCAAAGAACCCCCCCCCCCTCATAAAGAGGGGGGTTTTTTATGAGGTGGACGGGGAATTAAATTCCCCAGTTTTAATGGTATCCGGCCGGCCAGCTGGCCGGCCGGTTTTCTCTAACGGGACCGGAAATTCCGGTCCCCCTTCGGCTTCCGACGCCGGCGGCCCGGCCGCCGGTCTTCTCTTCCGCCGCGGCCCGGAACCGGCCGCGGTCTCCTCGTCCCGCCGCGGCCTGGAACCGGCCGCGGCGTTCGTCATCCGGCGCGGTGCGACGGCACCGCGCCCCTTCACCGTGCTTTGATTCTTTTCAACGCGGCGCGACGGCGTCGCGTTCTTGAAGTTTCTACCTCGGCGTGGCGCGACGGCGCCGTGTAAAATAAACGTACGGTAATTCGCGTGGTGCGACGGCACCACGCCACTTTGCTTCCACCGCAAGAATTAAACAAGAACGATGGAGGGGGGTGGGGTCGGCCGTGTTCGTGCGGTCCGGCCCCCCTCGCGTTAACTATAACACTTAAATAAAATATTTCAAAGCCTCACGTAGACATGCGATCCACGAGCAAGAAATGGAATAATTAAAGAATTAAACAACAACCCCTACCCTGGTATAAGGTTCGAAGATTCGTCTACGCTCCGCGGAAGACGGCGTCGCGGAGGTCGGGTGTCGCGGTTGTCGTTCGTCAAATCCGTTGACGAAGAGATACGTCCGATGTGATACGTCGTTGGAGAAACCTCTTATGTCGACGAAGGGAATCCGAGGAGGAAGCGGCGTTCCCTCTCGTTGACACCGAGGACGAAGAAGAGAGGCGTCGTTCTTCGTCGGAGTTTGAGCATTCTTCGTTCTTCGTCAGAGCTTGAAGATGAAGAAGAAGCTCTCCAAAGCTCTCCAGGAGACAAACAATCAACCCATAATAAAATAAGACAACTTCTTATTTTATTATTACAAAACACATTAGAATTTCAAAAGTTGAAATTCAAAAAGGTTTAACTCCCAAAATTAATTAAGTAACTTAAGTCAATTAATTAGGGGTTAAGTATGTTGAGAGAATTTGAAAAGATTAGGGGTTCGTGTGGGCCCCACCACACTTAATCCTCCCAAGGGAGGTTAAGTGGGTGTGGGTCCCACTTCCAACCTCCTTTGATAGGTTTTTAACAAGTTATAATAAAATTTGTTCTAAACAAATTTTATTTAACTCAAACTAAAACCCCCTAAAATTAACTTTCAACCCGCAACAAACGCAACTCCCGAAAAGGTCTCTTTAAGCGAATATCGGCGCTGCGAGTTCATCGGTGCCCTCGGATTTCAATTCCGAGCACCGGATCAAAAGTTAGGAAATCCCGCTCGTTCGTTCACTGAACGTACCCGAGCCAAACTTCGGAAATTAATTCCGGGCACTCCGGGCCTCGGAATCAGGTGTCGTCTGAAACCGCGCTCTTGTAAAATTCTAAAGAAAATTAAGAAAAAATTTTCCTTGAATTTTACGGGTCTTTACATTACTCCCACCTCAGGGCTTTATGTCCCCGTAAAGATACATCAAAAACTAGGGAATCAAAAGAGGGTACTGAGCACGCATCTGAGCCTCCCGCCCCCATGTGCTCTCCTGGAGATTCCCGTGCTGCCATCTGATGCGCACAATAGGAATCGATCGCCCACGCAGGACCCGCTCCTGTCGATCCTCTATCTCCACCGGGACCTCAGTAAAAGTCGCCCCATCGTCAACGTCAAGCTCCCCATGATCAATGATGTGCGTCGGGTCATGCACGTATCTCCTCAGCTGAGATACGTGGAAGACGTCGTGCACCCGGTGCAACTGAGGTGGTAGAGCCAGGCGATAAGCCACCTCACCAATCCTGCTGAGAATCTGGAAGGGTCCGATGAAGCGTGGAGATAACTTGCCGCCTCGTCCAAATCTCCGAATATCCCGTCGAGGTGAGACCCGCAAGAAGACGTGGTCGCCATCCTCGAACTCCAGTGGCCTCCGCCTCCTGTCAGCGTATGACTTCTGCCGGCTCTGAGCTGTCCTCATCCGCTCCTGGATGACCTGGACCTTCTCTGTCGTGGCCTGGATCATCACAGGTCCCACAAGAGCTGTAAGATCTCTTCTTTGCCGAAAAGAGAAATCTGGTCTCATCCCCTGGATGAACCACATTCTTTGCCTAAAACAGTCAATCCTAACATGGATGATACTAATCCATACCAAGGATGACGTCGTAAGGCCTCGACGCTAATACTAAGAGATTCAACCGTTACTCTCGCCTCCAAGGGTTGAGTCACACTATCGGCATCAGTGTGTGGTAACTGGGTCTCCTCCAGTAGATGTCTCACAAGTGAGGGTCAAGTCAACAGCCAAAACTGGAACCTCTTAGTAACATCACGAAAGAGTACAGGAACGAAAATATCACAAGGTATGCGTCTTTTATTAATGCAGCTCATAATACAAGACGCTACACAAAAGCAACAAGGAACCAGAAGTACAAAGGATGTTATCCACTAGTTCTGCTCCTGTCCATCGGCTCCCAGAGCTCCATGATCGAAGGCTTCGGCTGCCTGAAGCTGAGCTCTCCCCTGCGGTCGGGGTGGACCTCCTGGTGGTGGTGGTGGAAGAGCTTCAAAGCGTCGCCCACCACCAGCTGCTCGTCCAGCTCCTCTGCCTCGTCCGCCTCCTCCCTGCGGACCGCCACGGTCGAACCTCTGCCTCTTTCTGGGAGGTTCTTCACTTAACTGCTGATCATCAGCATGGCGGGTCGGACAGTCACGAGCCATGTGACCAATCCCGCCACAGGAGTAACACTGCCCACTCTCGGCACGCCTGGCTCTGACTCCACCCCGGCTTCCCCGTACAACTGAGCCTGAGTCGTGCAGTCGGCCACCGGTAGGTCTGGTCTGCCTGGAACCCTGAGTCATCCGTCGGCTACCTGCTGCAGATGACTCTGCCACGTGCCGCCCTGCGGTGAGTTGCTGTGCAGGTGTAGACTCAGCAAGGAAACTCTCGATCAGAAGTGCCCGCTCCAGTACTCCTGTCTGAGTCGGTATGCTGAGGGAGATCAGCGATGCCCTGATCTCGTGTCTCAAACCCTGCTCGAAGGTCCGGGCCCGGAAGAAGGGGTCCCGTACCATGTCTGTCGAGTACCGAGAAAGGTCGGTGAACCTCGCCGCGTACTGAGCGACCGTCATGCTGCCCTGTCGCAACTGTAGAAGCTCCTGGATACGCACCGCACGAAGGGTGGCTGGGACGAACTCCGAGCGGAAGAGGCTCTCAAAGTCCGTCCAAAGTAGGGATGCCTCATCGTGCACCTGGAGCATCAGGCTCCACCATCGTCCTGCTGCTGCGTGTAGTAGGCTCGCAGCGAGGATCACCATGAGGTCTGCTGGTGTCCTCACTAGCCTAAACACTCGAACCACTGCCTCCAGCCAGTCCTCTGCTGCCTGGGGATCCGTCTCCCCGTGAAACCTGGGCGGTCGCTGGCGCTGAAACTCATGCAGTGCGCTGAGGCGACGTGCATCGTCAGCGGCTGCTGCTGGAAGCATCGGGGGATCGGCGGGTAAAGCTACCGCCGGTGCCACTACTGGAAAAGGGCCCTGCACCGAGGCCTCGTCGCTCGGTGGGCTGTCGTCTCGCTCGACTCTCGGAACCCTAGCTGGCTGCCGTCGTGGGGCCATCCTGAAAGGAGACAGGTGCGCCACGGTCAAACAGTATACCTGGTGAGCTGACACAAAGAAATCACAAAGAAAACTTTGAAACACACACGCAATCAATGTTTTCGTGTATTAAGTCGGAAATCAGAAGTCAGGGTCCTGGTGTATGGATACGTCGGCCGCCGCACCAACACTGGACTCCCTGGACTGATAACCACACTCAATACGCTAAACATTATTGCTTCACATAGAAAAGATCAGAGTTCGCGGTAGAACCGAACTCCTCTGATACCAATTTGTCACGACCCGCCCTCGGGGTCCGTGCCGTGACTACCCCAAGCTCGCCTTCCATAGGCCAGGGGCTGACGACTAGCACCAAGGCGTAAATCTCGGTAAAAAGGGAAGGCATTGCCTTTGATAAGTAAACACACACCACAGAGTAAACAAGCGGAAAGTAAAACACTAAACAAAGCAGAGAACAACTGAAAGTGCGGAAAAGTAAATGGGCCAGTATACAAACCCAAACTGAAAGTAAAGTACAACTCGAAAGGGAAAACAGCAACTGAAAAGTAAAAGCCGCTACTCCGAGCTGTCCACTTGAAATCCCACCTGAAGGGTGGGTACAGATAGCTCCTCTGCTCCACGGGTCCCGCCGTCTGCTCCGTGCACGTTCCGCCCAGTGGTCCACCTCCGGGTACCGTCCCGCTCTACAAGCCTCAGCTAAGGTCAACGCTGTCCGTCGTCTGCAACCAACACAACGTAGTGCGGTCGAAGCCCGTGCAGGGGTGAGTATAAGCTACTCAGTAGGGACCCCGAGACCCCTGAAGGTCTCTCAAATCCACAAAGGATAAACCACGAAGAAAAGATCAATCACGAAGTAGCAACCGACACTGCTTAGGTATATGCCCATACATATACCTAAGTCATCAATTTCCGTTCGGCTCCAACACCGAGCCCAAGAACAACCCAATCCACAAAGAAGAGTAAACAGTAAAATCCACACAGATTATAACAAGATTATGAAATCAACGGATAACCATTACCCAGGTATATGCCCATACATATACCTAAGTTATCAAGTGACCCATCTCAATCATGAGGAATCACAAAGATCATTGACTCAGCTCAAACCAGGATTTTCATTATCGAGACCGTAACTGTTGAAGAGCCCCAACTCTGAAGTGTACAGTGGTCCTGTCATGACTCAGAGGTACTGTTCACTAACCTAAGACTGCTGAAGTACTCCTCCTGTCGAGTACCGCGGGTCTGCTGCCAACTACCAGGCGCTCCGTCCGCTGAGGGTCTGCTGCCAAATACCGGGCGCTCACCCAGATAGCCTACTGAGGTACTCCTCCTGTCGAGTACCGCGGGTTTGCCGCCAACTACCAGGCGCTCCGTCCGCCGTGGGTCTGCTGCCAACTACTGGGCGCACCGTCCACTGGGCTAGTCGACTCACTCCAAGTCGAGTCGGTCAAGCAGTCGTCAGGTCTCAGTCATCTACACGGTCTTCGTACTCCGCACGCACGTCTCCACCGACGCGGGTCTGTCGCTACAACCAAGCGCACTCACTCCGTAGAGTATCGCGGGTCCGTCGCTACAACCAAGCGCTCCACCGCCAAGGGTCTGCTGCTGCATCCAAGCGCACCACCACTGTCAAGTACCACGGGTCCGCCGCTACACCCAAGCGCTCCACCGCCCAAGGTAAACAGAAGATTCAGCTCACACAGGTTCGGTAGCACTGTTCCACGTAGGATCGCTGAGTGCTGTAGTCGTCGTCGTCGAATCCACACAGGATCACTGTACTGTCGTCGTCGCCGTCACAGTAGCAGTAGTAGTAGTCGTTACAGTAACCGTCGCAGCCAGCACTAGGGTTCCCGCATACAGCAAGCTCGTTCAGAGGGTCCGCTCCACAAGCCGAGAGGCTGATACATCAACTGTCACGAAGACCAGGGTTGATGTATCCAAAAGTTCCGTATCGTCAACAGGAACTCAACGCAACAGACGGCGCGTCGATCGGACGCCCGGTCTGAGAGTTATTGGCATTTTCGTCTCCGGGGCCCGGTTGGTTTTTAAGACAAAACCAACCCGACCGTACTCCACCTGCGTCCAAACCTCGGACGGAGTATGCCAAAAGATCCGTCTCACTAAGAGGAACACAACACAGCTGACGGCACGTCAATCGGACGTCCGTAGCTCAAGATATTAGCGTTTCCGTTCCGAAGGCCCGGTTGGTTTCGTGAACGAACCAACCCGGCCGAACTCAAAGTAAACCGAAACCTTGAGTGCGATATACCGAAACGACCGTCTCGATCCAAGGATCGCGTTGCCGCAGACGGTTCGTCATTCGGAGGTCCGAGGATCAAGTTATGGGCCAAAAACCGTTTCGGGTTCGAAACGGGGGGGTCCGGGTCCGGGCCGACCCGGCCCGACCCCCCTCCCCCCTGGGGCGGCGCGGCGGCGGCGCGGCGGGCGGCGGCGCGGCGGCGCGGGGAGCCGCGGCGGCTGTCGCCTGCGGGGAGGCCGCACGCACGTGGGGGCTAAGCCCCGCGGTTTTTGAGGGGCGGCGCGGCACAAAGGGCCGCGCCCTTTTTTTTAAAGAAGCCCCCCCCCCCCCCACGTGGGGGGCCTGCTGGTGCGGAACCGAGGGGGCCGGCTGCCCCCTCCTTCAAAGAACCCCCCCCCCCCCCTCATAAAGAGGGGGGTTTTTTATGAGGTGGCCGGGGAATTAAATTCCCCAGTTTTAATGGTATCCGGCCGGCCAGCTGGCCGGCCGGTTTTCTCTAACGGGGCCGGAAATTCCGGTCCCCCTTCGGCTTCCGACGCCGGCGGCCCGGCCGCCGGTCTTCTCTTCCGCCGCGGCCCGGAACCAGCCGCGGTCTCCTCGTCCCGCCGCGGCCCGGAACCGGCCGCGGCGTTCGTCATCCGGCGCGGTGCGACGGCACCGCGCCCCTTCACCGTGCTTTGATTCTTTTCAACGCGGCGCGACGGCGTCGCGTTCTTGAAGTTTCTACCTCGGCGTGGCGCGACGGCGCCGCGTAAAATAAACGTACGGTAATTCGCGTGGTGCGACGGCACCACGCCACTTTGCTTCCACCGCAAGAATTAAACAAGAACGATGGAGGGGGGGGTCGGCCGTGTTCGTGCGGTCCGGCCCCCCTCGCGTTAACTATAACACTTAAATAAAATATTTCAAAGCCTCACGTAGACATGCGATCCACGAGCAAGAAATGGAATAATTAAAGAATTAAACAACAACCCCTACCCTGGTATAAGGTTCGAAGATTCGTCTACGCTCCGCGGAAGACGGCGTCGCGGAGGTCGGGTGTCGCGGTCGTCGTTCGTCAAATCCGTTGACGAAGAGATACGTCCGATGTGATACGTCGTTGGAGAAACCTCTTATGTCGACGAAGGGAATCCGAGGAGGAAGCGGCGTTCCCTCTCGTTGACACCGAGGACGAAGAAGAGAGGCGTCGTTCTTCGTCGGAGTTTGAGCGTTCTTCGTTCTTCGTCAGAGCTTGAAGATGAAGAAGAAGCTCTCCAAAGCTCTCCAGGAGACAAACAATCAACCCATAATAAAATAAGACAACTTCTTATTTTATTATTACAAAACACATTAGAATTTCAAAAGTTGAAATTCAAAAAGGTTTAACTCCCAAAATTAATTAAGTAACTTAAGTCAATTAATTAGGGGTTAAGTATGTTGAGAGAATTTGAAAAGATTAGGGGTTCGTGTGGGCCCCACCACACTTAATCCTCCCAAGGGAGGTTAAGTGGGTGTGGGTCCCACTTCCAACCTCCTTTGATAGGTTTTTAACAAGTTATAATAAAATTTGTTCTAAACAAAATTTATTTAACTCAAACTAAAAACCCCTAAAATTAACTTTCAACCCGCAACAAACGCAACTCCCGAAAAGGTCTCTTTAAGCGAATATCGGCGCTGCGAGTTCATCGGTGCCCTCGGATTTCAATTCCGAGCACCGGATCAAAAGTTAGGAAATCCCGCTCGTTCGTTCACTGAACGTACCCGAGCCAAACTTCGGAAATTAATTCCGGGCACTCCGGGCCTCGGAATCAGGTGCCGTCTGAAACCGCGCTCTTGTAAAATTCTAAAGAAAATTAAGAAAACATTTTCCTTGAATTTTACGGGTCTTTACAGGGTATGAGTAGTAACGCTGAAGCTGAGAAACGTGGGAAACATCGTGCATAGCTTGGTACCTCTGAGGTAACTGTAACCGATAGGAAACCGGCCCGATTCTCTCCAACACCTCAAACGGACCGATGTACCTTGGAGAAAGCTAACCCTATCTCCTAATCCTCTTGTGTCACAACCTCGGTTTGACACATAAGAAAATCTGGTCCCCAACCTCGTACTCTAGAGGTCGTCTCTGCTGATCAGCATAAGACTTCTGTTGAGACTGTACAGCAGCCATCCTCTTCTAAATCAACTATATCTGCTCAGAGGTCTCCTGCACAAGACTAGGTCCCAGCAATGCTGCCTCTCCTGCATCCAGCCAACATAAAGGTGATCAGCACGGCCTGCCGTACAAAGCCTCATAAGGTTCCATCTGAATTGTTGCTTGAAAACTGTTACTGTGGGTAAACTCCATAGGAGGTATATTATTCTCCCAAGAACCTCCAAAATCTAGAATGCATGCTCGGAGCATGTCCTCAAGCACCTGAATCATACGCTCAGACTGGCCATGTGTTTGGGGGTGGTAGGCTGTACTCAAAAGTACTTGTGTACCCGAAGCCTTCTAAAGCCCCTGCCAGACCCAAGAAGTAAAATTCATGTCCCTATCTAAAATAATGGAGTGTGGAACTCTTTGTAGACGTACAATATCTTGGATGTACAATCATCCCAACTCATCAACACTGCAGGTCTCTGTGATTGGAAAGAAGTGAGAGACCATCGTAAATTTATCAATGACAACCCAAAATCTGTCATTCCCTCGTGGCGACCTCAGCAAACTGGTCACGAAGTCCATCGCGACATCATTCCACTTCCACCAAGGAATGGGTAATTGTTGTAAAATCTCTACTGGTCGTTGATGCTACACCTTCACCTGCTGACTAGTGGAAAATATCATGACGAAACTAGAAATTTACCTCTTCAAACTTGGCCACCAATACTAACGGTGTGAATCATGATACATCTTGGTGACACCATGATGAACTTCCCAAACTAAGGAATGGAAATCCCACATCATCTCCTCGCATATATCTGATGGCACCCATACGCTTCCCTGGAATCGTAATATCTCATCCTCAACTACGGTCCATCCAGGAATAGGGTCCCCTCCTGACACACTTTCCCATATCGCTAGGCCTTTAGAATCTAATAGTTGACTCATCTGTACTCTAACAAGAAGTATAGAGGTAACATCTACAGAAGAAAGAAAGGTCTGCACCTGTCTATCATGATCCTCCAAATGCATCTCCGAGAATAGGGCCATTAGCTGCCACTCACTACTGCCCTCCTAAACCACTTGTATATGAGTCCTCTTACTCAATTAATTAGCCACTGTGTTTCCTTTCCTAGGAGTATAGTCAATCTCAATGTCCAAGGACTGTCGGAACTCAACCCACCTTCACTATCTCAAATTCAGATCACGCTGAGTGAAGATGTACTTGAGACTCTTTTGGTCAGTGAAAACCACAAAATTATCTCCCAAAAGGTGATGTATCCAATAGTATAGGGCATGAAAAATAGCTGCCAAATCCAGATCGTGTGTTGGATAATTCCTCTCGTGTGGCCTCAACTGCCGACACCCATACACAACAACTCCATCACCCTACATAAGCACAACTCCCAGACTGATACCTGATGCATCAAAGTAAATGCTATATCTCTTTCCTGGCTCCTAAAAGACTAGAATTGATGCTTACGTCAACCTCCTATTCAGCTCTTGAAAGGATGACTCACAAAAATCTGACGATAAGAACTTCACAGCCATATTAGTCAGACCTTTCAGTGGTGCTTCTAAGCATGAAAAGTCATGTATGAAACGTCTATAGTATCTATCCATCAATAGAAAACTTCATTCCTCAAAGAATTTCTTTTCATTCTCCCGGGAAACTATAGCTCTCACTTTTCTGGGTCTATTGATACTCAGGCCTTTGAAATGACATGACCCAAGAAGTGAATCTGATCCATCCAAAAGGGGCATTTTGAGAGCTTCACATATAATTGATGCTTTCTCAGTGTATTCAAAACAATCTCAAGATGGGTATCTTGGTTGTGTCGAGTGTGATAGTACACCAAGATATTGTCCACGAAGACCATGACGAAGGAATACAAGTATGGATGGAACACTCAGTTCATCAGTGCCATGAAAACTGCGTTCACATTCATGAGACCGAATGGCATGACCATATACTAGTATAGACCATACCTGCTCTGAAAGGCTGTGAGAGGTATATCTGATGGTCCAACATGCAACTGATGATAACCGGGTATCAATCAAATCATCCAGAACACCCGGTCTCTTCAAATCTGATCAAAGAGATCATCAATTTTTGGTAAAGGATATATGTTCTTAACCATAAACCGGTTCAACTTCTGATATTCACAAAAATCCTGAGGGTACCGTCTGCCTTCTTCACAAAAAAGATAGGAAAATCCCAAGGAGAAGTACTGGGTCGGATGAAACTCTTTGCCTACAACTCCTCCAACTGCTTCTTCAGCTCCTGCAACTCTGTTGTAGCCATCCTATAAGGAGGAACGGACACCAGTTCCACTCCTAGCACAATCTCCCTAGATAATTCTATCTCACACTTCGGAGGCCAACATGAAAAGTCCTCTGGAAAGTCATCCATGAAACGATCCAACACTGGAGGAAAGTCTAACTGTGAATTCCCATGGTCATCCAGATTGAGAATAGCAATTTGGGCTGTAACTCCTCCCAATACATGATGCTCTGGACCCACTCTGCTCGCCTAGACATCCCAATCACCCCTATGAAGAAAACATCCACCCTATAGTGATATGAAACTCACCCTGCAGAGATAATAGTCGATGACTGCCTAGAATGGAACTATCAGGTACATCTCGAGAATGAAATCATAGCATGTCATCTCTAGGACATAAAGATACCAAAGGAAGTGACACCCACCAACCTCAAGAGGGAACTCCTTGCACTGACAAACACTAGCCGTTATAGTCCCCAACGGAGTGTCTAGCATCAAGATATCAGCAGAAGAAAAGATGTAGAGACCAATGCTCTCCATGAAATCAACAGAATTAAAGATATGGGAATCCCATGTATAGAAAAGAGTTGAAGATAAAACTGAGGAAAATAGGATCGTACCTAAAACTATAGAATGTCCAGGATCCTTCTCCTGTTGCATCTTCTCCACTGCAAAGGCTTGGCCTGCTCCGCGGCCCTGAGACCCTACCTGACCACTTTGAGCTGATCCACTCTGTTGTTGCTGAAAGACTGGCTACTGACGACCATGGCCATAGCCTCCACCTCGGCCTGAATAGCTGAAAGAACTCCAATTCCCAGACTAATCAGAAACTCGTGGTGTTTCTCCCAAATGCAGAGTCCTAGAAGAACTCTTTTCACTAGCTGCTAGTGAGAAGATCTGACAGAACCACTGAAGATGACCCATATTGCTACAATATTGGTACTCCACTAGGTCTCCCTAGCACTACATCCTCATATGTCTAGACCTTCCACACTGGTAGCACACCACCTATCCACCAGAAGATGCATCCTGCCTACTCGGATCTCCATATGTAGTCTCCCTGCGGTGCTTCCAGCTATCAGCTGGCGAAGAACTAATTCTGGATGTCAAGCCGCTCGGGATGACAACACCGGATTCCCTCAGATTTTTCTCTGTGATTAGTGCTTGGTTGATGATGGAAGTGATATAAGTCAACTTGAATATATTCACCTCAGAGCGGATGTCCTATTTGAGGCCATCCTCAAACTTCCTTGTCGGGAATAACACATCTCCTCCTTGAAATGTTGTGAAATGTTGAAGCTCGGTGAAACGAGACGAATACTCCATAATTGATAGGGTACCCTGCTCAAGGCTCATAAACTCTTGGGCTCGGTCAGACCTCAGGGTCTCTATATAGATGTATTCATATAAGATGCGCTAGAACTCCTCCCAAGCCATAACCTTCTTCTGACACTCCGGTGGGACCACATCCCACAATCTCTTGGCGGAATCCTGTAGAATATAGGTATCTAGCTTGAACCTCCTCTATGGAGGCATCTCTAGATTCTCAAAGATTGTCATCATGGATTCTATCTATGTGAAAGAACCCAGGTTTTAAGCTTGTAATACTTTGAAATTTTATTGATGTTATTCCAGAGCAGGGAATTCAGACGATGTGTGATTCCAAGCCCCTGGGCGGCCAGAATTAAATTTTAAGTGAATTCCCACTAGACACGCCAAATAAATAAAATAACTCCTAAACGGTTGCCCCGATGGGTAAAAAAATGGCACCATTGGGTCTGGAGAATGTTGTTTACCGTAGGAGGGGTGTAACTTTTGTGGTCACGACACTTCTGTGGAAAACGCCACCAGGGGCGTTTTCGTAATTTTTCATCCATGGGTGTAAACTTTATAACTTCTTAACAGAGCCTCAAATTAAAATTATGATACTGTCATTGTGCTCAGAATGTGAATTTTACCCTAGGGGAAACTTAATCCCGACCTTGACGAGAGTTCGGGTACGGGCCTACTGGTGGGTGTTTAAAAATTAATCAATTTTAATTAATTCTTTCCCCCTACTTAAACACATCCACCACCCCCCCCCCCCCCTTCTTCCTCTTTTCACTCCTTCTTGGTGGAAGCTCTCCCATTAAGGGATCCACCTTCTCCCCAGCAAGGTAGTTGCGGCTCCAACGGACTGTTCGAGAAGCGACGGGCTACGCCCTGTGAGGTATGTTTGTATGTTTCGTTTTTTTAATTCCCCATCTATATTGAACTCAAATTATATCATTGATACACTGTTTAATTTTTTGATAGAAGTCCATATTTGAGTAGGTCTTGATCTGAGCTTTCCAACGAGTCTTTTGGATCGAATATTTGAGTCCCATGGTGTCTGAGGTGACCCTGGGATGTTTTCTGACCAAAACCCCCAGTTTCTGGTGGTTCCAGGCTGGTCCGACGGCTCCACGCGGTGGTCCGGCGGGCAATGATGGTGGTGTGCCTCCCCAGCGGCGTCACGAGCTTCACCAGAAAGTATTACGGCACCCCGGCGGCGGTGCGAGCTTCACCAGCCGGCAGAACGAGCTTCCCTGGGTGGCGGCGTGTCCCTTCAGCAATCGGTGCGGGTGAGAGGGTCGGCGGCCCAGCAGTCCTGGCCGTGCGGTCGACGCGACCCCGAGAGCCGGCCAAGCCTTGAAAAGTGCGGGTCTCATGGAAAAGGAGCCGGACTGGCTCGTGTCAATCAGGGTAAATCCGTGTGGCCCGCGCCGTGAACTGTGGACCGCGGTGGACCAGGTAGTCTGGGCGGCCGAGCCGCAGACTTCCGATGGGGGGTGGACCGGCCGAACCGGTCCGGTCCACCCTGTCTCCATCCATTGGTGTTAAAACACCACTAAATTTCAAACCGGATGTCCTATTCGCACACCATCTTCGGCGACATGATACTTAGATTTAGGCGGAGATTGTGATATGGTCTCAAGGATTTTTAATTCCCGAGACAGGGGATCGTTTGGGCGACATGCATGTTAAGTATTGATTAGCACCTCGCTGATGTGAGCACATCCAGAGTCCGTTTTAGGTGCCATCAGCAGCGTTGTGACCCTAACATCGAGAATAATTAGTCCATGGTTTTTTCATGCATTGATTTCGATGATGAGGCGTGGGCCCCAAAGGTCATCTTTTACGCTATGTGCAAAGTTTTGTGACTTTTTCATTAGACTTCCATTCGGGGCAAATGAATAGTCGATTTGTCATGTTTTTCTGAGAGCATCACAATGGAGTAGTTCACCTGGCCCCTTTTGAGACCGATGTTTGGGCCCCAATGAGTCGTCGTACGAGCATAAATCAGTGTTGAATAACTTTTTTGTTGGGATTTCATTTCGTGCGAGTAAATAATCTATATCGCGTGTTTTTCAGTGAGGAATACAACGGAGTAATAAGTTTGGGCATGCAGATACTCTTTAGAGATCTCATTAAATGTGGAAACATGAAAGGGAATTGGTCGGAGGTTCCTTTGACGCACACTGAACCAATGCACGATAGTGATGATAGTGACACATAGTGATGGCACGGGCAGTGCGGAGTTATCAGACCAGTTCCGGGTTTACCCTCTAGTAAGGCAGGGCAGTGGGTTACCCACTAGTGTACCAGGGTTTAACCTCCAGTGGGGTTGGGTAGTGGGTTACCCATTGACCATAGGGTTTACCCTGTAGCGGGGCTGGGTAGTGGGTTACCCGTTTATCTTAGGGTTTACCCTCCAGCTGGGCAGGGTAGTGGGTTTCCCAACGACCTCTTAGGATTTACCCTCCAGCTGGGCTGGTCAGTGGGTTACCTGATGATTTCATTCACACTCAGCACTTTCTATGAGGCTAGTCAGGGACTTTTCTCAGTGATTACTGGAGCAGGACTCTTGGTTCTATGGTTTAGCGATGAGACATGTAACAACCTCAGATTTTATAAGATACATTCTTTTTAATTTCATTAATATCTTCTATTGTATGATACACCAAGATTATCCTGCGCTATACGCAACACCGTATTAGCTTGCAGTATACACAACACTAATCTTGGATCGTGTTACACACAATTTCATGTTTGTTTGATATTAGTTATTCTATGCAACATTGAGTGTATATATATATATATATATATTAAATTTATAAATGAAATATGGTTGTATTTTTTTATACGCAACAACAAATGAGTCTTGCACTATACGCAACCCTGACTTGGCTTTCATTACATGCAATCGTGACCTTCTTCGATAGCGTGTGTTGTAAGCAATACCGGGTTTCACTAAACAACGATATATTGTTATAATATTGTTATAAACTAGCCGTTATGAATAGTATTAACTAAATTTTAAATTTTATATCATTATTATTCATCTTACACATTTTCTAGAACATGTTATGAGAACAAAATAAGTTTTTCAGGTAAAATAAGTATTTTTCAAAAAATGTTGTTTTGCCACCTTTTGATGGTGCACCCACTTTAAATATAGTTTTTGACATGTTTATAAGTTCAATTTTACAAAATAAAATTATTCTTTGGAATAAGGATATAAAATCATAACTTGGATAAAATTTTCATGTTATTCTGATAACTTTCATATTTTAATGAATTGTAAAAACACGCTATATTTTAATTAAAAACAACTTTTTTCATCGTAATAATTTATGTGGTTAAATTATAATATAGAATGGTCTTAAAGTATAAATAGAATATATTTTTACCATTAAATATAATTTATTCCAGTAGCATTGATTTTACCTTGAATTCGTAGGTTAAATCAATTCAATCTTTTGTAATGTTTTAAACAAAAACCCATTTTCTTTCGACAACGAGATTAATTTTAATTTAATTTATAAAACTTTTGTGTATTGAATTTGGAAAAATGGATTCCATATTTGGAATCAGTGGGTCCAAATTATATTAATAGACTACTTTTTTATTTTTGGGCATTATGAATAGTAACTACGGTAAATTTTATTTACCATAGGTAAAGATAAATCGGGTAATTAAGGGTAAATATAAAATTATAAAATTACACTAACACCTGCCAAAATCCTATTGCATGACTAAAAGTCTACCCATATCACCTAAGGGTCTCATTTGAATCATTTAATGGACTTTTGACCATGAAAATAACTTAATTATTATTAAAACCAAAGAAAGTGACAAAATGTCACTATCTTAAATCTTATAAGTATATTAATTTTAATTTGGTGATAAACTTCATGAAACGTCGAACATGAATAGTCTCCAGAAATCTAATGAAATTATTTACATCATATGAATTTATTTATAATTTTTAGGGATTAAATAATTATCATTAAATTTGACACAATAGTGATGCAGAAATTGTTTATCTAGTGAAAAATAAAAAATATAGTTTTTATTAAACTAATAGTGACCATAAAAGGCAAAAAACCCTGGAAAAAACTTATTGGTCATGTAACTGTAAACCATAATCATCCAATGGTCTAATATTTTACCATTTGGATCCTTATAAAATCGATTATGACACATGTATTATATTATTTTAAATGATGCCAAAGTTGTCACCTTCATAATTTAATAAATATAACAATTTAAATATTGTGATTTTAAGATTATAAATTCGAGTAAAATTATTATTGATAAATTTAATAGATTTATCTTCATCATAGGATTTTATTTTTAATTTTTATGCAACAAATAAGTATATTAAATAATTATTCAAAAATGAGGTAGTAATTATTTTATTAAGAGATAAACAAAATAAATGGTTTTAAAAATATTATAATAAATATTATATAAACTATTTAAGGTGATCAACTAATTTTATAGAAACCTATGACCTTTTATGAATCTATAAAAGCTTTTATTTCAAACATATCATCTGTATATATTTTATTAAAATTCAAATAAATGAATAGTGTCAAAATTGACACTGTTGTTATTTTATAAAAACAACATATTATAAAACTGCTTAAAAATCACCAAAATATTTACAAATTATAAATTTAAATTTATATAGTATAAAATGTTATAAAGTATCCAATTATTGACAATTCACAACAAATAAGTAATTATTTGTTATAATTTAAAATTTAGAATGTTATTACCACATATAAAATTAAATTGATTAAAGAAGGATAAATCAAGTTGATAATGTTTAAAATAAATTCCTAACATGTATAAATTTTATTTTTTGATTCTATTACAACCCTATTTAAACTAATATTCGAATATGAGTCATTTTTGGACGTTTTTACATGGGGTTAGATTTATTATAAATTAATATTTTTAAGATTTCCAAAGGTGCCCCTCTCCTCCCTTATAAAAGGGCACCTCCTCCCTCTCTTCCTCACACCATTTTGAGCTTTGAAGCTCATACAACCCCTGCCAAATTCTCTTTTCCTCTTCCCTATAAACATCCTAGAGGTCCTGGTCTTCTCCAAAGACAAATTTTGGTTCCCTAAGAGGAGGTCTCAAAGAAGCGCTTCAAAGAAGAGGTAATGTCTGATACTGATTCTTTCAACTTTATTTCCCCTTCCACTTCTTCTTATTTAGTTGTTTCATTATGAAGTAATAACATAAGTATCACTCATATACTTTTATGTTATTATAAGTATGAAAAAAACCTATTTCACCATCTATCCATCCTATGGAAAACGAAATCACCGCGCGTGCGTACGTACGGAATACCGTCTCCATGCCGTGGTGTAATCTATTTTCCACCACCACTTGGATGGGTATAACGGTTTAAATAATAAATATATATGATTATTGTAAAGTGATATTGATTATGAAATAGTATACATACACTCCAATACAATTCCACGATCATGGGAATGATATCATCGCTCGTGCGTACGTACGGACTACCGTCTCCACGACGCGATGAGATTCATTCTCCATGTTAACCATTCAAAAATGATTATATAGTATATACAATAAGTAATCATGAAATATATGACATAATAATGCTACTGGAATTATCTATATATATATATATTTATGTCATCTACATAATTTCATTCAATTCAATTATGAAACAAAAATAGCGTTCATGCGTACGTACGACCTACCGTCTCCATGAACGGTGTATTTCTTTCCATTTATCAATCCATTATATATAAGTATATTCTGAATATATATTATATATAAATTATGTTTTACATTCTAGATGTAAGTAATCATGATATATGTAATCATAAGAATAATTATAAGTTAAAACACGAATGAAAAATGAAACGATTTTACCCAAAACTCTACTTTAACATGAATTTACAAAAGAACATGTAATATAAAGTCATAAGTGAACCATATATGATATAATAACAATGAATATGATTCTGTAATAAGTCAATGACATTATTTAAATCATTATACAGGTGTTTTGGATACGTACGAACCATATTGGACCTAAGGTAAGGGATAATTTTTCACATCTGTTTTTTATCCTAGATTGCTTATTCATAAGTATTTACTTGGGTTATATTTATCATCCATGTCCAAATTTTATAAAAATGTTTTCATGAATATTTAAAGTCCTTTTTATCCATTTTTTACCTTTACTACATGGTATGTAAAGAATATTTCTTTTGTTTACCATATGAGGTACTTTTTGACTTTTTCGACAAAAGTATGAGAAGAATGTTATTTTTAACGTATACGGCCTGAAAGGATTTTTACAGTTTTATAAAACCTTATTTTCATGAAGATTCCTCCAAAATATTTCATTAATATTTTCAACAAAATCCTTTTCTTTTAAAATTTCACGACATTTTGTGAAAAGAAAATGATTTTGAAGAAAAAAAGGATATTTTCCTCAAGAATTCATTTCAAGTGTTTTATCAAAACCATTTTTCATCTAAGATGACATTATTTCATATGTGTATTTTTCAAGTATCATGTCTCTATGATTTACATGGTTTCACTTTTCTTATTATAAAATGATATCCATTTCTTTTATATGGATTATTTGATGATGGGATGATGTTTATGAAACCCATTTTATTTATTGGGTTATTATGAATGATGTATGTTTATTTTGTGGCACAAGTAAAAATGATTTCATTATGAGATGGGTGGGACCTATATCTCCCTCAAATACATTAGGTAAAGATTTATATCTCATGAGATAGACATGGCTATAACGGTAAGTTAATCCGGTTCAGTATTACAGGACTGGAACGAGGAGGGAACTCGATTCAGAAATGGACTTTGTCCACTAAGATGGTCTTGGCAGTAATGCCTTGGCTACTATGGAAATCATTACATGTGCTTAATGGATGCCACAATTACATGTTTTATTCCCATGCTCTGTTATCATGATTTATGATCCATTATGATCTATTCCTTATGTACTTCCATGTTTTATGTCATTGCTCAAGCTTTTGATGTTTAAACATTATGTTCATGTCTTTAAGTTAAAATGTATATTATTTGTTTTATTTTATCAATGCTTACCCTTAATGAGAATTTGAGCTCACCCTTTTTATGTTTTCTTTTCCCCAGGATATAAAGAAAGGTTTTAGGTAAGAAAAAAAGGGGAAGATTGATATGGGAGATGTTAAAGATCTTTCAACAGGATTAGATGTTTATATTTCGAGTTTCCAAAGACACTAAACTATTATGGTGCTTGTGTGTCTGTTTTTGTTATGTATTAAGTATTCCACAAAATTAATGTAATGTCCATGTACGTCATTCTTCGTGTCTCTACATTTGGTATCAGAGGAAAGGTTTAGTCAACCTTTGGAAACTAGGATGCGAAAATGTTAGTGAGATCCCTAGAGATATTTCTAAGGTATGTCTAGGGATGTCGCTAAGGATATGTATACGTATAGGATATAGTCCTAGAACTACGATAAAGATCATATAATTTAACCTAAGATGTTAGATATTGATGGTACTCCCCCTTAACTATGTTGTTTTCTCTAGCATGATTTTTTCCACTCACAGAATTCTTTTTGTGTTTTAGTCAATGGAGGGAACCAGAAGGAATTCGGTTAACATTGAATCCCATGGACAAATTGGTGACTATGAGAAAAAAAATTGTGTAATTCCTAGAGAGAAAGAAGTTGTGATTATGCCGAATCATTCATCGCAATATATGATTAACAAGGTGAAAGTAAGTGGTATGCTTAATTCAACAAATAAGAAGAAGAGTGACTTTTATGCATGTTCACATGTTGAGGAGCATAAAGAAATGATGATTGAGATTTCTAAAGAAGGGAAGAAGAACCATGAAGAATACCTTAAATGGAGGTACATATGTTATCTGTGTGGAGAAAAGGGTCATAGAGTGACAGACTGTTATGGGGTTCAATGTCTTATTTTTGGAGAACATGGGCATTACCCTACTCAATGCCCTGACCTAAAAAGTTACTTCTAAATCAAGGATGGAATTATTCCGGGAAAATCATTGAACATGATGGATTGGGGTGTTTCTATATTGGTATTCATGAATAATGTTGTTGAGGTACTTTTATGGTTTATTATAATATTTTTGTATTAGTCTATTGTGGTTTTCAATAATTTTATGGAACCGGTAACCATGGAAAGTGAATCAAATATTTTTGAAAGCAGATGATATTCGCATAATGATGGGATAAGAAGATAATGAGATGTTTGATTGTATTCATGAGCTCATGATTGATATAAGGACTAAGTGATATCATGGTTTGAGTATATAAAATTTTGAGGATTTTGGTATGTGGAAAGTGTTAACTTTTAACTGCATTCATGTTTTCACTAAGGTTCAATGGGTATTCATTTTTCAAGAGAATACATGATTAAGGCCTTCAAATGTTTGGAATGTGACCAACAAGACATATCTTATGATATATGGGGATCAATGATGGTATTAACATGCTTGTTATATGGAATCTCTGGTAATCGTTTTCACTATTTTATAAGAGTGGACTGCAGTATTATGGATAAGCCTAAATATTGGAATGGATTATGTTGGAAATAAGTTATTATTGTTTAAGGATATAAGTTTTTTCGATATTATTGATGGGATGTTATAGTAATATAGTTTTAGAAAAAGGAAAACATGTAGGAGGGGCGATAGCCCATCGCGTCGGACAAGGCTGTGCGAATCGAACCCACAACCGAAATGCGACTGGCCTTTATCGCATATCAATGCCCTACAGAAAGTCCCTGGTTAGTAGAAACTAGTTTTATTTTATTAAGTGTTATGATATATGATGTATAAGTTCATTTTTGGAATCGTATATGATTAACCTCACCATAGATGGACTTATGTATATTTGATAACTTTTGAAAACATTTTGTTTGAAACAGATGGAATGACCCATCATTCTATCACATGACCTATTAACACTTCACGAATAACAAATTCAACTTCATTTCATTAAGAGAGGAAGTGGAAATTGTTCAAATCACGAACAACAGTGATATTATACCAAAATCAAGCAAGTATTTCTTCTATTTCAAAATATTCAACTTTAGGGAAATGATATTGAAAACCAAAAATGTTTTCCTAGTGCTCTTATATCCGATGAATCAGATGGTACCTTGGATCATCACAAATTTATGGCTTTGTGATTGATGGCTTTTTCATAACCATATCTCTACCACTCTCCATCAGAACATGATGGTTAGATTTTTCTTCCATATCCATATTTTCACCTATGTTATCATATATGGAAACTCAGTGATGAGTTACTTTGGGTAATCATTACGTTTCATACTTTATTTTTTAAAATTAAGTTTTTGTATTCCTTTTTACGATGAGGGTTTCTATAAATAGTAAACGATTTGTAACCCCGAAGAATTTCGAGGGAGAAATTCATTTTAAGGGGGGTAGATTGTAACAACCTGAGATTTTATAAGATAAATTCTTTTTAATTTCATTCATATCTTCTATTGTATGATACACCAAGATTATCATGCGCTATACGCAACACCGTATTAGCTTGCAGTATACACAACACCAATCTTGGATCGTGTTACAAACAATTTCAAGTTTGTTTGATATTAGTTATTCTACGCAACATTGAGTGTATATATATATATTAAATTTATAAATTAAATATTGTTCTATTTTTTTATACGCAACAAAAAAAGATTATTTCACTATACGCAACCCTAACTTGGCTTGCATTACACGCAATCACGACCTTCTTCGATAAAGTGTGTTGTACGCAATACCGAGTTTCACTAAACAACGATATATGGTTATAATATTATTATAAACTAGCCGTTATGAATATTATTAACTACATTTTGAATTTTATAACATTATTATTCATCTTACACATTTTCTAGAACATGGTATGAGAACAAAATAAAATTTTTGGGTTAAATAAGTATTTTTCAAAAAATACAGTTTTGTCGCCTTTTGATGGCACACCCACTTTAAATATAGTTTTTGACATGTTTATAAGTTTAATTTTACAAAATAAAATTATTCTTTGGAATAAGGATATAAAATTTTACCTTGGATAAAATTTTCATGTTATTCTGATAACTTTCATATTTTAATGAATAGTAAAAACACGCTGTATTTTAATTAAAAAAAACTTTTTTCATCGTAATAATTTATGTGGTTAAATTATAATATTTAATGGTCTTAAAGTATAAATAAAATATATTTTTACCATTTAATATAATTTTTGTCATTTGCATTGATTTTACCTTGAATTCGTAGGTTAAATCAATTCAATCTTTTGTAATGTTTAAACAAAAACTCGTTTTCTTTCAACAATGGGATTAATTTTAATTTAATTTCTGAAACTTCAGTGTATTGAATTTGGAAAAATGGATTCCATATTTGGAATCAGTGGGTCCAAATTATATTAATAGACTACTTTTCATTTTTGGGCATTATGAATAGTAACTACGGTAAATTTTATTTACCATAGTTAAAGGTAAATCGGGTAATTAAGGGTAAATATAAGATTACAAAATTACCCTAACACCTGCCAAAATCTTATTTTATGACTAAAAGTCGACCCATATCACCTAAGGGTCGGATTAGAATCATTTAATGGACTTTTGTCCATGAAAATAACTTAATTATTATTAAAACCAAAGAAAGTGACAACATGTCACTCTCTTAAATCTTATAAGTATATTAATTTTAATTTAGTGATAAACTTCATGAAAATTCGAAAATTAATAGTCTCCAGAAAGCTAATAAAATTATATACATCATATGAATTTATTTATAATTTTTAGGGATTATATAATTATCATTATTTTTGGCACAATAGTGATCCAGAAATTGTTTATCTAGTGAACAATCAAGAATATAGTTTTTATTAAACTAATAGTGACCATAAAATGCACAAAAACCAGACCAAAACTTATTTTTCATGTAAATTTAAACCCTAATCATCCAATGGTCGAATATTTGACAATTGTGAGCCTTATAAAATCGATTATGACACTTATATTATTTTATTTTAAATGATACCAAAGTTGTCACCTACATAATTTAATAAATATAACAATTTAAATATTGTGATTTTAAGATGATAAATTCGATTAAAAGTATTATTGTTAAAGTTAATAGATTTATCTTCATCATTGGAGTTAGTTTTAATTTTTATGCAGAAAATATGTATATTAAATAATTATTCAAAAATGATGTAGTAATTATTTTATTAAGAGATAAACCAAATAAATGGTTTTAAAAATAAAAAAATAAATATTATATAAACTATTTAATGTGTTACACTAATTTTCTAGATACATATGACCTTTTATGAATCTATTAATTCTTTTATTTCGAACATATCTTTTGTATATATTTTATTTAAATTCAAATAAATTAATAGTGTCAAAATTGACACTATTGTTATTTTATAAAAACAAAATATTATAAAATTGATTAAAATTCACAAAAATATTTACAAATTATAAATTTAAATTTATATCGTATAAAATGTTATAAAGTATCCAATTATGTACAATTCACAACAAATAAGTAATTATTTTTTATAATTTAAAATTTAGAATGTTATTACCACAAATAAAATTAAATTGATTAAATAAGGATAAATCAAGTTGATAATGTTTAAAATAAATTCCTAACATGTATAAATATTATTGGTTGATGATATTACTACCATATATCATCTAATATTCTAATATGAGTCATTTTTGGAAGTTTTTATGTGGGGTTAGATTTATTATAAATTAATATTTTTTAGATTTCCTCCCTCTCTTCCTCACACCATTTTGAGATTTGAAGCTCAGCCAAACCCTGCCAAATTCCCTTTTCCACTTCCCTAGAAACATACTAGATGTCCTGGTCTTCCTCAAAGACCAATTTTGGTTCCCTAAGAGGAGGTCTCAAAGAGGCGCTTCAAAGAAGAGGTAATGTCCGTTACCGATTCTTTCAACTTTATTTCCCCATCCACTTCTTCTTATTTAGTCGTTTAATTATGAAGTAATAACATCAGTATCACTCATATACTGATATGTTATTATAAGTATGAAAACAACCCTATTTCACCATCTATCCATCCTATGGAAAATGAAATCACCGCGTAGGCGTACGTACAAAATACTGTCTCCACGCCGTGGTGTAATCTATTTTCCACCACCACTTGGATGGGTATAATAGTTTAAATAATAACTATATATGATTATTTTAAAGTGATATTGATTTTTAAATAGTATACATACACTCCAATACAATTCCACGATCATGGGAATGATATCATCGCTCGTGTGTACGTACGAACTACCGTCTCCATGACGCGATGAGATTCATTCTCCATGTTAACCATTCAAGAATGATTATAAAGTATATATAATAAGTAATCATGAAATATATGACATAATAATGCTACTGTATTTATCTATATATATATTTATGTCATCTACTTAATTTCATTCAATTCAATCATGAAACGAAAATAGCGTTCATGCGTACGTATGACCTACCATATTCATGAACGGTGTATTTCTTTCCATTTATAAATCCATTATATATATTTATATTCTGAATATATATTATATATAAATTATGTTTTACATTCTGGATGTAAGTAATCATGATCTAAGTAATCATATGAATAATTACAAGTTAAAACACGAATGACAAATGAAACAATTTTACAAAAAACGCTACTTTAACATGAATTTACAAAAGAACGGGTAATATAAAGTCATAAGTGAACAATATATGATACAATAACAATGAATATGATTCTGTAATAAGTCAATGACATTATTTAAATCATTATACAGGAGGTTTGGATACGTACGAAGCATATTAGACCTAAGGTAACGGATAATTTTTCAAATCTCATTTCTATCCGAGATTGCTTATTCGTAAGTATTTACTGGGGTTATATTTATCATCCATGTCCAAATTTGATAAAAATGTTTTCATGAATGTTTAAAGTCCTTTTTACCCATTTTTGACCTTTACTACATGGTATGTAAGGAATCATTCTTTTTTTTACCATATGAGGCACTTTTTTACTTTTCCGACAAAAGTACGAGAAGAATGTTATTTTTAATGTATACAGCCTGAAAGGATTTTTACGGTTTTATAAAGCCTTATTTTCATGAAGATTACTCCAAAATATTTCATGACTATTTTCAACAAAATCCTTTTCTTTTAAAATTGCATGACATTTTGTGAAAAGAAAATGATTTTGAAGAATAAAAGGATATTTTCCTCAAGAATTCATTTCAAGTGTTTTATCAAAACCATTTTTCATCTAAGATGAAATTATTTCATATGTGTATGTTTCAATTATCATGTCTCTATGACTTACATGGTTTCACTTTTCTTGTAATGAAATGATGTCCATTTCTTTTATATGGATTATTTGATGATGGGATGATGTTTATGAAACCCATTTTATTTATTGGGTTTTTATGAATGATGTATGTTTATTTTGTGGCACAAGTAAGAATGATTTCATTATGAGATGGGTGGTACCTATATCTCCCTCCAATTCATTGGGTAAAGATTTATATCTCGTTAGATAGACATGGATGGAATGGTATGTTAATCTGGTCCAGTATTACAGGACTGGAGCGAGGAGTGAACTCGATTCAGAAAGGAACTTTGTCCACTAAGATGGTCTTGGCATCAATGCCTTGGCTACTATGGAAATCATTACATTTGCTTAATGGATGACGCAATTACATGTTTTATTCCCATTCTATGTTATCATGATTTATGTTCCATTATGATCTATGCCTTATGTACTTCCATGTTTTATGTCATTGCTCATGTTTTTGAAGTTTAGTCATTATGTTCATGTCTTTAAGTTCAAATGTATATTATTTGTTTTATTTTATCCATGATTACCCTTACTGAGCATTTGAGCTCACCCTTTTTATGTTTTATTTTCCCCAGGATATAAATAAAGGTTTTAGGTATGAATAAAATGGGAAGATCGATATGGGAGATGATAAAGATCTTTCAACAGGATTAGATGTTTATATTCCGAGTTTCCAAAGACACTAAACTATTACGGTCCTTGTGTGTCTGTTTTTGTTATCTATTAATTATTCTGCAAAAGTAATATAATGTCCATGTACGTCAAGCTTTGGGTCTCTACAGTTGGTATCAGAGGAAAGGTTTAGTCTACCTTTGTAAAGTAGGATGTCAAAACGTTATTTAAAACCCTAGAGATATTTCAAAGGTATGTCTAGGGATGTCCCTAAGGATAAGTATACGTATAGGATATAGTCCTAGAACTATGGTAACAATCTTAGAATTTAACCTATGATTTTAGATATTGAGGGTACTCCCCCTTAACTATGTTGTTTTTTCTAGAATTATTTTTGCCTCTAATAGAATTATTTTTGTGTTTTAGTCAATGGAGGGAACCAGAAGGAATTAGGTTAAAATTGGATCCAATGGACAAATTGGTCACTATGAGCAAAAAAATTGTGTAATTCCTAGAGAGAATGATATTGTGATTATGCAGAATCAGTCATCGTGATATATTATTAACAAGGTGAAATTTAGTGGTATGACAAATTCCTCAAATAAGAGGAAGATAGACTTTTATGCATGTTCGCATGTTGAGGAGCATAAAGAAAGGAAGATTGATATTTCTAAAGAAGGGAAGAAGAACCTTGAGGAATACCTCAAATGGATGGACATATGTTATCTATGTGGAGAAAAGGTTCATAGAGTGACATACTGTTATGGGGTTCAATGTCTTATTGTGGAGAACATGGGCATTACCCAACTCAATGCCTTGACCTAAAAAGTTACTTATAAATCAAGGAAGGAATTATTCCAGGAAAATCATTAAAGAGGATGGATTGGAGTGTCTATGTATTGGTATTCAAGAATAATGTTGTTGAGGTACTTTTATGGTTTATAAGAATATTTTTGTATTAGTATATTCTGGATTTCAATAATTTTATGGTACCAATAACCATGAAAAGTGATTCAAATATTTTGGAAAGCAGATGATATGCGCATAATGATGGGATAAGAAGATAATGAGATGTTTGATTGTATTCATGATCTCATGATTGATATAAGGACTAAGTGATATCATAGTTTGATTATATAGAATTTTGAGGATTTTGGTATGTGGAAAGTGTTAACTTTCAACTGCATTCATGTTTTCACTAAGGTTCAGTGGGTAATCATTTTTCAAGAGAATACATGATTAAGGCCTTTGAATGTTTGGAATGTGACCAACAAGACATATCTTATGATATATGGGGATCAACGATGGTATTATCATGCTTGTTATATGAAATCTCTGGTAATCGTTTTCACTATATTATAAGCGTGGACTGCAGTATTATGGATAAGCCTAAAGATTGGAATGGATTATGTTGGACATAAGTTAGTATTGTTTAAGGATATATGTTTTTTCGATATTATTGATGGGATGTTATTGTAATGTAGTTTTAGAAAAAGGACAACCTACAGGATGGGCGACAGCCCATCGCGTCGGACAAGGTTGTGGGAATCAAACCCACAACCGAGATGCGACTGGCATTTATCGCATACCAATGGCCTACAAGAAGTCCCTGGTTAGTAGAAACTAGTATTATTTTATTAAGCGGTATTATATATGAAGTATAAGTTCATTTTTGGAATCATATATGACTAACCTCACCATAGATGGACTTATTTATGTTTGATAACTTTTGAAAACCTTTTATTTAAAACAGATGGAATGACTCATCATTCTATCACATGACCTATTAACACTTCACGAAAAACAAATTCAACTTCATTTCTTTAAGAGAGGAAGTGGGAATTGTTCAAATCACGAACAACAGTGAGATTGTACCAAAACCAAGCAAGTATTTCTTCTAATTCAAAATTTTCAACTTTAGGGAATTGATATTGAAAACCAAAAATGTTGTCCTAGTGCTCTTATATCCGATGAATCAGATGGTACCTTGGATCATCACAAATTTATGGCTTTGTGATTAATGGCTTTTTCATAGCCATGTTCTCTACCACTCTCCATCAGAACATGATGGTTAGATTTTTCTTCCATATCCATATTTTCACCTGTGTTCTCATATATGGAAACCCAGTGATGAGTTACTTTGGGTAATCATTACATTTCATACTTTAGTTTTGAAAATTATGTTTTAGTATTCCTTTTTACGATGTGGGTTTCTATAAATAGTAAATGATTTATAACCCCGAAGAATTTCAAGGGAGAAATTCATTTTAAGGGGGGTAGAATGTAACAACCTGAGATTTTATAAGATACATTATTTTTAATTTCATTCATATATTCTATTTTATGATACACCAAGATTATACTGCGCTATACGCAACATCATATTACCCTGCAGTATACACAACACTAATCTTGGATCGTGTTACACAAAATTTCAAGTTTGTTTAATATTAGTTATTCTACGCAACATTGAGTGTATATATATATATATATATTAAATTTATAAATTAAATATGGTTTTATTTTGTTATACGCAACAACAAATGAGTCTTGCACTATACGCAACCCTGACTTAGCTTGCATTACATGCAATCATGACCTTCTTCGATAGCGTGTGTTGCACGCAATACCGGGTTTCACTAAACAACGATATATGGTTATAATATTATTATAAACTAGACGTTATGAATATAATTAACTTTATTTTGAATTTTATAACATTTTTATTCATCTTACACATTTTCTAGAACATTGTATGAGAACAAAATAAAATTTTCGGGTAAAATAAGTATTTTCCAAAAAATACAGTTTTGCCACCTTTTTATGGCGCACCCACTTTAAATCTAATTTTTGACATGTTTAGAAGTTCAATTTTACAAAATAAAATTATTCTTTGGAATAAGGATATAAAATTTTACCTTGGATAAAATTTTCATGTTATTCTGATAACTTTTATATTTTAATGAATAGTAAAAACACGCTATATTTTAATTAAAAACAACTTTTTTCATCATAATAATTTATGTGGTTAAATTATAATATTGAATGGTCTTAAATTATAAATAGAATATATTTTTACCATTTAATATAATTTATTTCATTAGTATTGACTTTACCTTGAATTCGTAGGTTAAATCAATTCAATCTTTTGTAATGTTTTAAACAAAAACTCGTTTTCTTTCGACAATGGGATTAATTTTAATTTAATTTCTGAAACTTCTGTGTATTGAATTTGGAAAAATGGATTCCATATTTGGAATCAGTGGGTCCAAATTATATTAATAGACTACTTTTTATTTTTGGGCACTATGAATAGTAACTACGGTAAATTTTATTTACCATAGTTCAAGGTAAATCGAGTAATTAAGGGTAAATATAAGATTATAAAATTACCATAACACCTACTAAAATCCTATTGGATGACGAATAGTCGACCCATATCACCTAAGGGTCGGCTTAGAATCATTTAATAGAATTTGTTCCATGAAAATAACATAATTATTATTAAAACCAAAGAAAGTGACAACATGTCACTCTCTTAAATCTTATAAGTATATTAATTTTAATTTAGTGATAAACTTCATGAAACTTATAACATGAATATTCTCCAGAAATCTAATGAAATTGTCTACATCATATGAATTTATTTGTAATTTTTAGGGATTAAATAATTATCATTAATTTTTACACAATAGTGATGCCGAAATTGTTTATCTAGTGAAAAATCAAGAATATAGTTTTTATTAAACTAATAGTGACCATAAAAGGCACAAAAACCTGACCAAAACTTATTTTTCATGTAAAACTAAACCATAATCATCTAATGGCCAAATATTTGACCATTTGGAGACTTATAAAATCGATTATGATACTTATATTATTTTATTCTAAATGATGCCAAAGTTGTCACCTTCATAATTTAATAAATATAAAATTTTAAATATTTTGATTTTAAGATGATAAATTCGAGTAAAATTCTTATTGTCAAATATAATAGATTTATCTTCATCATATAATTTTATTTATAATTTTTATGCAACAAATAAGTATATTAATTAATTATTCAAAAATGATGTAGTAATTATTTTTTTAAGTGATAAACCAAATAAATGGTTTTAAAAATAATAAAATAAATATTATATAAACTATTTATTGTTCACCACTAATTTTCTAGATACATATGACCTTTTATAAATCGATTAAATCTTTTATTTTGAACATATCGTCTGTATATATTTTATATAAATTCAAATAAATGAATAGTGTCAAAATTGACATTATTGTTATTTTAGAAAAATAACATATTATAAAATTGTTTAAAAATCGAAAAATTACTTAAAAATTATAAATTTAAATTTATATGGTAAGAAATGTTATAAAGTATCCAATTATGGACAATTAACAACAAATAAGTAATTATTTGTTATAATTTAAAATTTAGAATGTTATTACCACAAATAAAATTAAATTGATTAAATAAGGATAAATCTAGTTTATAATGTTTAAAATAAATTTCTAACATGTATAAATTTTATTGGTTGATGATATTACAAACTTATATCATATAAAATTCGAATATGAGTCATTTTTGGAAGTTTTTAAGTGGGGTTAGATTTATAATAAATTAATATTTTTGAGATTTCCAAATGTGCCCCTCTCCTCCCTTATAAAAAGGAACCTCCTCCCTCTCTTCCTCACACCATTTTGAGATTTTATGCTCGGCCAACCCCTGCCAAATTATCTTTTCCACTTCCCTAGAAACATCCTAGAGGTCCTGGTCTTCTTCAAAGACCAATTTTGGTTCCCTAAGAGGAGGTCTCAAAGAGGCGCTTCAAAGAAGAGGTAATGTCTGTTACCGATTCCTTCAACATGATTTCTCCTTCCACTTCTTCTTATTTAGTTGTTCCATTATGAAGTAATAACTTCAGTATCACTAATATACTGATATGTTATTATATATATGAAAATAACCCTATTTAACCATCTATCCATCCTATGGAAAACGAAATCACCGCGCGTGCATACGTACGGAATACCATCTCCACGCCGTGGTGTAATCTATTTTCCACCACCACTTGGACGGGTATAATGGTTTAAATAATAACTATATATGATTATTGTAAAGTGATATTGATTCTGAAATAGTATACATACAATCCAATACAATTCCATGATCATGGGAATGATATCATCGCTCGTGCGTACATACGGACTACCGTCTCCACGACGCGATGAGATTCATTCTCCATGTTAACCATTCAAGAATGATTATAAAGTATATATAATAAGTAATCACGAAATATATGAAATAATAATGCTACTGGATTTATGTATATATATATTTATTTCATCTACTTAATTTCATTCAATTCAATAATGAAACAAAAATAGTGTTCTTGCGTATGTACGGCCTACCGTCTCCATGAACGGTGTATTTATTTCCATTTATCGATCCATTATATATATGTATATTCTGAATATATATATTATATATAAATTATGTTTTAAATTATGGATGTAAGTAATCATGATCTAAGTAATCATATGAATAATTACAAGTTAAAACTCGAACGACAAATGAAATGATATTACCCAAAACGCTACTTTAACCTGAATTTACAAAAGAACGGGTAATATAAAGTCATAAATGAACCATATATGATATAATAACAGTGAATATGATTCTGTAATAAGTCAATGACATTATTTAAATCATTATACAGGAGGTTTGGATACGTACAAAGCATATTGGACCTAAGGTAAGGGATAATTTTTCAAATCTCATTTTTATCCGAGATTTCTTATTCGTAAGTATTTACTGGGTTTCTATTTATCATCTTTGACCAAATTTTATAAAAAAAATTCAGGAATTCTTAAAGTCCTTTTTACCCATTTTTGACCTTTACTACATGATATGTAAGTAATCTTTCTTTTGTTTACCATATGAGGTACTTTTTGACTTTTCTGACAAAAGTACGAGAATAATGTTATTTTTAACATATACGGCATGAAAGGATTTTTACGGTATTATAAAGCCTTATTTTCATGAAGATTTCTCCAAAAGATTTCATGACTATTTTCAACAAAATCCTTTTCTTTTAAAATTGCATGACATTTTGTGAAAAGAAAATGATTTTGAAGAAAAAAAGGATATTTTCCCCAAAAATTCATTTCAAGTTTTTTATCAAAACCATTTTTCATCTAAGATGACATTATTTCACATGTGAATGTTTCAAGTATCATGTCTTTATGATTTTAATGGTTTCACTTTTCTTATTATTAAATGATATCCATTTCTTTTATATAGATTATTTGATGATGGGTTGATGTTTATGAAACCCATTTTATTTATTGGGTTATTATGAATGATGTATGTTTATTTTGTGGCACAATTAAGAATGATTTAATTATGATATAGTTGGGACCTATATCTCCCTCCAATGAATTGGGTAAAGATTTATATCTCATGACATATACATGGCTAGAACGGTAAGTTAATCCGGTTCAGTATTATAGGACTGGAACGAGGAGTAAACTCGATTCAGAAAGGGACATTGTCCACTAAGATGGTCTTGGAAGCAATGCCTTGGCTACTATGGAAATCATTGCATGTGCTTAATAGATTCCACAATTTCATGTTTTATTCCCATGCTATGTTATCATGATTTATGTTCCATTATGATCTATGCATTATGTACTTCCATGTTTTATGTCATTGCTCAAGCTTTTGATGTTTAAACATTATGTTCATGTCTTTAAGTTCAAATGTATATTATTTGATTTATTTTATCCATACTTATCCTTACTGAGCATTTGAGCTCACCCTTTTTATGTTTTCTTTTCCCCAGGATATAAAGAAAGGTTTTAGGTAAGAAAAAAAGGGGAAGATCGATATGGGAGATGTTAAAGATCTTTCAATAGGATTAGATGTTTATATTCTGAGTTTCGAAAGACACTAAACTATTACGGTCCTTGTGGGTCTGTTTTTGTTATGTATTAAGTATTCCGCACAAGTAATGTAATGTCCTTGTACGTCAAGCTTCGGGACTCTACAAGAAAACTTTGTCATGCGGGAAATTTGGGAATCATTGATGGATATCCTTAGAATGATTGGTGACTTTTCCTGGGCTGAGCTTGGAGATGGAGATCCCATTACACACCCGTTCAGTTTTCTTGTTGAGGATATATATATATATATATATACACCCATTTTTTCCCATTCCTGAGTTTAGTTACTTCCCTTCTAGAAAGGGCGAAGACTCGCGGGGTATGCCATGTGTTTTCCTTGTCAAGATCCTATTGGTTGGACGAGTCTACTTCCTTCCTTATGTTGGGTTGATCTGCACTCTCTCTATTGTACTCTTACAATATTATTTGTTCTTTCTACTACTCAACATTTTAGTACCTCCTTTTTTTCTCCCTCGAGCTTTCGGGGAATCCTACTGAGTATCATTATACTCAATCTTTCTTGGGCTTTGCCCGTATTTGGGGTTCACTTCCAGATGACGGACAGGACAATCAAGACTATGGCGGAATGTTGAGGAAACAGGAGCTTGGGCTGCATTCAATTATCGTAGTAGGAATTTTTTGTGTGATACTAACCAGCTATTTAGGTTTTCCCTATTTCTAGCTTGTGGAACCTTTCAGGTTGGGCATGTGTTTTTCCCTTTTTCTGTTCGGTTATCTTGTCAAAACTTTTTAGCACTTTACTTGTCCTATTTAGAAGTTGATGCTTGATTGTGGTTGGGTTATAGTTGTTTCTCCTTCGGTTTTCTTTCTACCCTGCACTTATTCATCGAGTGGGTTGTGTGTGTGCGTGTAAAGGTACTTAGGAAAAGGCCTCCCTGAGATCCTTATGCCTTCACCACTTTTCGCTAGCCCCTAGCCTATGGAGGCGGGCCTGGGGTAGTTTCAGCTCAAGACCGGTAGGGTCGGGTCTTGACAATGTGGTATTATAGGTGGTTTGTTCCTTGGGGAATTATTCGGGTGTCCTTAAAAAGTAATTGTTTGGGAAATAGGGAAATAGTGTTGACGTGTCTCGAGAGTGGCTCTCAGGCTGTGGAGTCCAGTGATGGTACGAGCGGCCGTCATATCCATTCACCAGGACCCTGATAAACCTGCTTGTTGACTTTTCACACTAAGGCACTTGTTGCAGGGAATTTGGAACATGCAACCATTAGGATTTATTCATTAACAGTCCTTTTTGAGTCAGATCCCCTTTGTTATTATTGTTATATATATATATATGCTCACCTGATAGTGGTAATCCTTAATAATCTTCAGGATGCCCCCCATGATAGCAACCACCCAAGTTACACTCTCTAGTTCATGACAACGACCTGGCGAGTGATGAGGCATCAGTTCTGGTACCCTCGTGTGATCCCCTTCCACCCAGTGGTTCAGTGGTAGCCCCTCCATCTGGAGAGCAGCAGTTAGTACTAGAAGCACATGCCGAGGTTGATCACAGGCTGAGTGCGCTCCGAGACATCCAGCGTTCGCAGCCACAGAAGTTCCACGGGGACCTGGATCTTCAGGCAGCGGAAGACTGGACAGAGTCTGTGGACCAAATTTTCAGGTTGGTACAGACACCAGCAAACCAGATGGTGTCTCTAGCTACCAACCATTCCTTAAGGATAGCGGGGAATTGGTGGGTGTTAGTCACGCAGAACCATGATGAGTCGTCTCTCATGTAGGATAGCTTCCAGTAGCTCTTCTGGGATGAGTACTTCCCCTCTTGTTTACACTCTGATAATATTTCGGAGCTTCTAGAGTTGATGCATGGGGGATGACCGTGGCAAAGTACTCAGCCTCGTTTACCAATCTGACATGCTACTCGCAGGATATGATCTGTGATAGTTACTTTCGGGCGTTGAAGTTTGAGTAGGGTCTTCGTAGGGAAAAATGTGCTAGTGAAGTACCCCTGTGAATCCCTGCTTATACTAGGGTGATAGAGAGGGAGCTGATGACAGAAATCTTCTTGGATTAGGGACACCAGCTAGAAGGGCCTGGCAGTGGCTGCTTCAGAGCAGAGTCTTCGGTAGCAGGCAGGTGGCAGAGAGTAGAGCCTCAATCGAAGAGACCCTTCCGTGATCAGACTCAAGGGCAGGTTCATACACCGAAGTGGTGTCGTATAGCACTATGGTTTTCAAGATAGATCCAGTTTTATGCATGTGATGGATGGGGTCACCTAGCACGAGACTCCGCGACCAGGGGTACCAAGCAGTCATGGCAGGAAGTGGGTGCACCGCAACAGCAGAGGTTTCACCGTGACCAGGGATCTCCCAGGCGAGGACAGGGTGCTCCTCACGGAGGCGACGTAGGCAGAGCGGCAGGACCTAGAGGTGGGGTGGTGTTTCAAGGTCCTTAAATGGCCACCACTGGTTGGCCCATGCTAGGCTAAGGGAGCAGGTAGTAGGGGCTGCAGATAGCATCAGGCTATGGGTGTTCATGACCCCCTAACTCATGAGATGGTCCGAGGTACGCTTTGTGTTTAATTTACACTTTATTCGATACTAGTAGACACCAGCGCCAGCCACTCTTTTATATCAATTCTTTTTGTATGGGAGTTGGAGCTCCCAATAGAGGCCATGACACCTGCGCCTAGCCTCGAGGATCCTATGGGAAGTGCATCGTTAGCGACCCTTGTTTGCAGACAGTGCTAACTGTCATTCGGAGGAGGAAATTTCATGTGGGACCTATTGGTCATCATGATGGAACCTTACGATGTCATCCTAGGCATTGATTAGCTTTCTATGGTTCATGCCCAGATTGACTGTCATTACAGACAAGTTAGAGGCATGCACACAAATGGGACAAGGATCACCATTCTAGGTGAACGAGACCTCGTGGCAGAGCATACATGTACTCTTAGTAGGATACCACAAACTTTTTCTCACCAGTTGTTGAGCATGGATCTCGGATCAGCAGATGCTACAATCACCTGGATCCCTACCGTTGTAGAGGACTACATGGATGTCTTTCCTAAGGATGTTCTGAGACTACCTCCGAGGCGAGAGATGGAGTTTTTCATTGACTTGCAGTCCGGGACTTCCCTGATATCATGTTAATCTTATCATATGGCACCCATAGAGCATCGTTAACTAAGACATCAATGGGATGACCTTTGTGAGAAGGGATTCATCAGGCCTAGTGTGTCCACCTGTGCGGCTCTGATTTTGTTTATAAAGAAGGCAGATGGGAACCTACGGCTTTGTGTGGATTATCGTTGCCTGAATCAAGCCATGATAAAGAACAAGTACTCTTTGTTGGGGATTGATGACCTATTCGACCAGTTGAGAGGTGCGACATGGTTCTCCAATATTTATCTTCGATCCCACTACCACCAGTTGTGGGTTCGTGAGGTAGACATCCCAAAGTTGTCTTTCTGTTGTCGTTATGGGCATTACGAGTTTCTAGTGATTCCCTTTGGGGTGATGAATGCCCCGCCATTTTTATGGATTTAATGAACCATATCTTCCAGCTATATTTGGACCGTTTTGTTTCTTCCTTATTAACGACATATTCATCTACTATGCGATGGAGGAGGAGCATGCAGAGCATTTCAGGATGGTCCTAGATTTACTCCAGGAGCACCAGCTGTATGGGAAGCTCTCAATGTGTCAGTTCTGGATTCATGAGGTTCACGTTCTGGGGCATGTTATTTTAGAACAGGGTTTAGCCATAGATCCCGCAATGATAGAGGCATTTCATGCTTGGGAGCCACCCAAGAATTTGTTAGATGTTTGGAGCTTCCTTGGTTTGGCAGGGTACTACAAGATGTTCCTGGAAGATTTCTATAGGACTTCTACCCCTTTCAGTGCATTGAAGTGCAAGGGACGACTGTTCACCTAGACTAATCAGTGCCAAAATGTCTTCGAGGACTTCAGGCAATGGATGAATAGTGCTCCATTATTGAGGCTTCCAGAAGAGGGCGTTGGGTTCGTGGTGTACTGCGACACTTCAGGAGCTAGGCTTGGGTGCGTGCTGATGCAATAGTGGGAAGTGATTTCATATGGGTCGAGGAAGTTGAGGACCCATGAGAAGAATTATACGAATCATGATTTGGAGCTGGCAGATGTGGTCTTCGCCTTGAGTTTATAGAGACACTACCTTCTAAGTGAGTGTTTTGTGGTCTACTCAGACCACCAGAGCCTCAAGTACATCCTCACTCAGAGGTATCTGAATATGAGGCAGAGGCACTGGCTGGAGTTTCTGTAGGACTATGATTTTGAGATAGTCTACACTCTAGGAAAGGGATACATAGAAGAAAATTTCCTTAGCAAGATGTCCCAGGATTGAATAGTGTGGGAATATTCAGAGAAGTTGGCTTCCCTATAGCTCACCTTGGTGGAGCAGGATGATACAACTTTTTTGCTATCGATGTTGTTGACTCCTTCTCTCCATGAGCGTGTGGGAGAGTCGTAGCTGGGGGATGTCGACAGCAAGGTACTGCATGATCATAAATCCATGGGCGACGAACTTGATGGGTATTCTGAAGGAGGGAATCATGAGATCCTGTTCCAGGGATGAGTTGTAGTACTAGTGGAGATGAGGGAGGAGGTGATGCAGGAATTACACACTTCTCCCTTGGCTGTGCATCTCGGTGTGGGGATGATGTACAAAGACATTCAATGGCAGTTTTGGTGGTCTGGCATTAATCAGAGTGTAGCTGAGTTTGTTTCTTGGTGTCTTAACTGTCAACAGGTGAAGGCAGAGCATTAGGTTCTGTCAGGGTTGTTTCAGACCCTTGATATCTCGGGGTGGAAGTGGGATGGCATATCTATGGACATCATCATAGGGCTTCCATGCACAACGAAGGGCCACGATTCCATTTGGGTGACAGTGGATCGACTCACAAAGTCTGTGCACTTCCTTTCCATCAGGGAGGTGATTTTGGTGGAGATTCTAGGGAAGATGTATATTTGGGAGATCGGCTGCATTCATGAAGTACCCTTGATGATCTTCTCCAACTGTGATGCACGATTTACATCTCGATTGTGGCAAGGCTTTTAGGAGGCATTCGAGACACAACTATAGATGAGTACATCTTTTCACCCCCAGACGGACGTGCAGACTGAGCGCACTATCAATGTGTTGGAGGATATGCTCATGGAATGCCTGTTAGACTTTGGCCGAAGTTTGGGGATCACCTTCCATTGGTGGAGTTCGCGTACAACAACATTTACCACTCTACAATCGACATGTCGCCTTCTGAGGCCCTCTATAGGAGACACTGAAGGTCACTGTTGTGTTGGTTGGAGGTTTGGGAGACCTCCCTCATGGGTCTAGAGTTGGTGCGGTGATGATGGAGAAGGAGCAGGTCATTCGTGAGTCGATGAGGACAGCTCAGAGCAGACAGAAGTCCTATGAAGACCGTCGTTGAAGACCTTTGGAGTTTGAGTAGGGGGGGCATGTCTTTTGTAGAGAATCCCCACGGTGTGAAACATGGAGGATTGGACAAGGAGGCAAGCTATCCCTGAGGTTTATTGGCCCCATTGAGATCATGCACAGGTTTGGTGAGGTTGCCTACCATCTTGATCTAGCTCCACAGCTAGAGTGGGTGCATGACGTTTTCCAAGTGTCGCAGTTGAGGAAATACGTGCATGACCCCATGCATGTCATTGAATTAGGAGTGTTGGACATTGGGGATTGAGCAACCTTTTCAGAGCACCCAGTGGCGATTGAGGACCAAAAAAAGCGGACCCTACGTGGATGGTCCATTCTGTTGGTTCGAGTGTTGTGGCAGCACAGGAGGGTACAAAAGAGCACCCTGGAACGAGAGAGCTAGATTCATGCTCAGTATCCCATGTTTCTTTTGTAGTTTGTTTTTCAGGGACAAAAACTTGAAGGAGGGAATGATATTGAAAGACAGGTTTTGAGCCTCAAAGACATTCAAATTTTCTTGATGTTATTACAGAGCGGGGCGTTCATAAGGGGTGTGATTACAAGCCTCAGTGTGGCCATAATTAAATTTTAAGTGTGTTCACACTAGACATGCCATATTAACATAATAACTCTGAAATGGTTACTCGTATGGGAAAATCGAGGGCACCGTTTTGTGCTGAGCGTGCCATTTACCCATGGAGAGGTGTAACTTTTGCGGGTGAGACCCTTTTGTGGAAAAGCCACCAGGGAAAATTTCTTAATTTAGCAGCCTCCGGCATAAACTTTATAACATATGAACAGAGGCTCAGATTAAAATTCTGAGACCACCGTTACACTCCGAACGTGGATTTTACCCTAGGGGTAGCTTAACCCCGACCCCATCGAGAGTTCGGGTACGGGCCTACTGGTGGGTGTTTAAGAAATAAGGAATTTTAATTAATTCTTTTCCCGTACATAAACACATCGACCCCCTCACCCTTATTCCACCTTTCACTCCTCCATGGTAGAAGCTCTCCCAATAAAGGATCCACCTCCTTCCCAGTAAGGAGAGTGTGGCTCCGGCAGACTGTTCGTGAAGCGACGGGTTACGCCCTTCGAGGTAGGTTTGTGTGTTTTGTTTTTTTATTCTGCATCAACTTTGAACTCAAATTATGTCATCGATATGCTGTTTAATTTTCGAGCGATGGCCATATTTGATTAGGGATCGATCTGAGCTTTCCAATGAGAGTTTCAGATCGAATTTTCGAGACCCGGGGTGTCCGGGGTGACCCTGGGTTGTTTTTTGCCCAACCCCCCCCCCCCCATTTCCGGAGGTTCCAGCCCGGTCTGACGGCTCCGCATGGTAGTACAGCGGGCGATGACGGTGGTGCGGCTCCTCGACGACGGTACGGGGTTCAGCAGGCGGCGGCACGGCTCCCCAGCAGTGGCACGGGCTTCACCAGGCAGTGGTGCGGGCTTCCCTGGGCAGTGGCGTGGCCCTTCGGCGGTTGGTGTAGGTGAGAGGGACGGTGGACCGGCAGTCTGGGCCATGGGAGCATGCACCATCCGACTTCACCGGTCGGGGTGCAGTGCACGAGACAGGGGTCATCGCGACCCCGGGAGCCGGCTGAGACCCGCAAAGCGCAGATCTTGTGGAAAAGGAGATGGATCAGCTCTTAATGGTCCGGGTAAAGCTACATGGCCCACATGGTGATCTGTGAGACACGGGGGACTAGGCGGTCTAGGCGGCCGAGCCACAGACTGCCGGTCTGAAGGGGGTGGACCGGCCGAACCGGTCCGGCCCACCCCGTCTCCGTCCGTTGGTGTTAAAACGCCTCTAAGTTGCAAACCGGATGTCGGATTCGCATTCCGTATGCGGTGATGTGATCCTTGGCTCGAGACAGATATTGTGAGATGGTCTCAGGGATTTTTAATTCCTAATACGGGGGCTCGGTGGTGCGACACGCCCATTAATTATTGTTTAGCGCCTTACCGGGATTCTTCTTTCGGATGGCGCCAATACATCCAGAGTCTGTTTTTGGTGATGTAAGCGGATTTGTGACCCAGAAGTTGAGAAAAATATTCCACAGTTTTTTCAGGTGTTGAATCCAGAGTTGAGGCGTAGTCCCCATAGGCCTTCTTTTAAGCTATGTGCAGCGTTTTGCGACTTTTTCATTAGACGTCCGTTCGGGGAAAATGAATAGTCGATTAGTCATGTTTTTTTTAGAGATCATCGCGATGGAACAGTTCGCCTAACCCATTTTGGGACTGAGGTGTGGGCCCCACGATATGCCGTATGGGCATAAAGCAGTTTTGAATAACTTTTTCATCTGGAGTTCTTTTCCAGCAAGTAAATAGTATATCTCGCGTGATTTTTCCTGAGGATTACAACGGTGTAATCTGTTTAGGAATACAGAGCCTATTTCAAGATATCATTAAATATGGAAACATGAAAGGGCATTGGTCGGAGGTTCATTTGATGCACACCAAACCAACACATGGTAGCGATGTTAGTGACACCCAGTGGTGGCACGAGCAGTGTGGGGTTATCGGACCAGTTCTGGATTTTCCTTCTAGCAGGGCTGGTCAGTGGGTTACCCACCGACGTACCGGGGTTTACCCTCAAATGGGGCCAGGATGTGGGTAAACCTTTGACCTTAGGATTTACCCTCCAGTGGGGCTGCATAGTTGGTTACCCATTCATCTTAGGGTTTACCCTCCAACTAGGCTGGGCAGTGGGTTACCTGACGACCTCTTAGGGTTTACCTTCCAATTGGGCTGGGAAGTGGGTTACTCGACGTGTCACGACCCGCCGTCACCAAAAGGATGGAATGGATAGAAGATTTAAAGACCCTTCCTTCTTTAAGTTGAAGGAGTGATAATTACTCTCGAGACCCTCCTTCAATATGTCTTAGAGTGGCGACTAACACCAAGGGTATAGAATCACACACAAGATGGAAGGCATAACCCTTTTTATTTTAATAGGATCGAGAGATAAGATAGAAAACCCAAAAAAACAAAGATGAATGAAAAGGTAAATCCAAAGAAACCCATTCTCATATTCATGTTCAATAGTAAATGATAAAAACCACAAAAACTCCAAAGTCAAGTACCAAAAAAATGAATAGACAACAGCAACTGCCCCGAGGTCCAACCTAGTACGGTCTCGCATGATCCCTAAAGTCCTCTTGGAAACCTAAAAGCAGTTTTATATACATAGTTTGAGCATACAAGTATACTCATTAGGGAAAACCAAAATCCCTTGTGCACAAGTGGGGGAAGCATTCTAATGCCCTTTGAGAAAAGAGAAACAAAAACACCTAGCAAGGAAAACTATCCACCCAAGCCTCACTAAGGCACACACCCCAAATAACGCAAGGAAAGTAAAGTATAGTAATAGAACATCGATATTTTGGTACCCCATGCCACTTTCCCACTAGTTATTGAATACATCCTATGCATCAAACCAATCCCGCCATTCTCACCACAGTCCCACTGCCAAACCCCGCCCGCACACACCTGGGCCATAACCTTACCATAGTCCCACTACCAAACCCAGCCCGCACACACCTGGGCCATAACTGATATCCCACCCACAGACACCTGGGCCACAACCACTGTGCATAAACACACCAGCAACACCTGGGCCAGAACAACTACTACCACACCCAAAAACACTTGGGCCTCATCCCGAAGACACTTGGGAGACAACCTGCCCGCAAACACCTAGGACAACCGCCACAACTACCTTGCCTGATGATTCTTGGGCTAATAATGGACCTCATTCCATCACAGCCTACCCGAAGAGTCTTGAGATATTCGGTAAAGGGATAAGAAAGGAGATAATAACCATTCACTCATAAAAGTGTTGGAAAAAACACCCTCCCCGTGAAATGGGGTGTTTGGAACTAAGTTATCAACTGGGGTGGGGTGCGAATAAAAATCATAAGAAATACAATATATGTATAGGTAACAGGCACTCATCCCAACATTGGGGCTCCAAAACCTAATCTCAAACACCCTTGTTACTATTTAGTCATAAAGAAAAGCACGACACTCACGGCCAAGTCACAACTCATCCCAAAAAAACCAATTCACCATTTAAATCATTCTTGTTTTCATGTTTATGTGATGCCAGTTGGATGAAAACCAAACTAATGGGAAACTAATAGGCATAACCACAAGCTCGGGAAAAAGAGACAGCCAAACAGCAATTTAAGCATTCACACCCTGTTCTATTGTAAAGTTACAACAAAAAAGGGGGATTAGTGAGATCCCTCAAAGTACAGGAACCAAAGAAAACCTCACAAAATGTGATAAGTGAGATCCCTTGAAGTGATGGAACCAAAGAAAACACAGAGACACAGCCCCATGTCCCCAAAACTAGGAACCCACCATTTCTCAACTTTAGAGGTTTCCACCCCTATTCGTGATATAAGAAGAGCAACCACAACCCCCGATTCACAACTAGCAACCATACCACAATAGAGGATCTCGTCCTTGTTCACATCTTCCCATAAGCACTAGGAAGAAGAACACACCCACCACCAAATAGAGTACAAATCTTCCAGGTTCAAGCACATCATTCATTAGGTTCTTCTTTTTGTTGTTAACTAGTGTGGTCACACAAAGATTCTTGTTTTACCGAAAATCCTTTTAAACCAACTAAGTTTACGATATTAACAAATTCCTATATTGCAGCCATTTAATCATCACAAGAGAAAAGATATTATCAGTGCACAGAGAAACACCACCAATGACCAAGATTTTTAGTAGGCATAAATTGACACAGTTCACAACAAATAGAAATTAAAAAAGTACATCAAAAAATCGATCACACCCCTTCCCTTCATTCTTTAAAGTCCGTTTTTATCTTCATTAAGGTTTGGTTTCACCCACTCCCACATAAACAAAGCGTAACAACCCCGCATGATACAAAGAAAAGAGAGTCGAATGAAAAATCCTACTTGACTGATCAAGGATCGACGTTTTTCTCTACGCGCCAGGAACAGAGAAAAGCATGACTTGTGGGGAGGAATTATGTGGAATCCAAGAGGTGCAAAAATCTCCAGAAGAGGTGCACCACAATCCATAGAAATAAGGGACTCCAGGCGCACCATGGGGAAGAAGGAAGTTGGCCAAAGGAAGAAGAAGGAAGAAGAAATTCCCATGGGATATATAGATAATATCTCGTTGTTACGGGAAAAAATGTAGATGAGAAACCCAAAAGGCTGGGTGACACTGATCGGTCGCACCGATCAGTCGCCCCGATCGGTCGTGCGGATCAGTCCCACCGATCGATCATGCCGATCGGTCTCCCCGGTCGGTTGAACACCGAAATGACATCCTACCACCAAGACGCCACCCCTAGGATCTGGAATTTGGCAAAGGGATGGACCACGAGGGTCTGGGTCATCACATCAGTTTCCTCTCAAAGCATTCTCACCCTCAAGAATTTAAAACCAGACCTAAAGAAAGGAGGGGGGGTCCGAACAACCCGCCCCAGAAGATACCTCTCAATAGTGAACCCTAACAATTATAATCATCGTAAAACACCGTATTAATCCGTTCGGTCATGTGGTGAGGGGTTTCCCCTTCCTCCATGTTAAGATACTATCCACTTTGGGTGGCTCTGACTCGCCCGCACGGGTTTAGGAGCATCCACTCTAATGATTCTTAACTAGGTATTAGGTCCTACCCTCTCCACATCTCAAGATACTTCACACACATCCACAGAAAAAGGAAAACCACACATTCCATATTTAACAAGGTAAAGTGTTTCGTCCCAACTAGTACAAAAAAATAGAATATCACAAAACTCAAAACAACTCTGGGTACTGGGCACGCATTTGTGCTTCCTGTTCCCACATACTTTACTCAACCCCACCATGCCTCCACAACACACGAACCAAAATAATGGTTCATCCACGAAGCACCTTCTCCTTATGATCCTCGATCATCACTGGACGCTCCACGAATGTTTCATTATCTTCAATATCTATATCTCCCCAGTCAAGGACGTGTGAGTGGTCATGCAGGTACCGACGGAGCTGGGACACATGGAAGAAATCATGTATCCTCAGTAGCGGCGGTGGTAACACTAGCTGATAAGACACTTCTCTGACCCACCACAACACTTCGAAGGGTCCGATGAATCTGGGAGAGAGCTTGCTCCCCCTATCGAGCCTCCATTTTCCATGCCGAGGGGATACCTTCAAGAACACATGGTCCCTGACCTCGTACTCCAAGGGTATCCTCCTATTATTAGCATATGACATATATCGGTCCTATGCCGCCTTCAACCTTTCCCGTATAAGTCGAACCTTCCCTGTCATGCTCTAAACTTCTCCGGGGCCAAGAACACTCGCTTCCCCAACCTCAGTCCAACACACGGGTGAGTGACATGGCCTCCCATAAAAGGCTTCGAACGGATCCATTCCAATGGTATAGTGAAAGCAATTATTGTAGTAAAACTCTACTAGAGGCATGTGTTGCACCCACGATCCCCCAAAATCCAGAATACATGCTCGTATCATGACCTCCAGCATCTGGATGGTGCGCTCTGTCTTTCCATCTGTCTGGGGAGGGAAAGTAGTGCTAAGAAGTATCTGGGTTCCAAAAGCATGATGCAATCCCATCTAGACTCGTGTGGGAAACCACGCATCCCTATCCGAGACTATGGACCTCGGAACTCCATGCAATCGCACCACCTCATCCATGTACCTCTGTGCTAAATCATCCACTGTAATTGACTCCTTGATCACCAGAATGTGGGCTGATTTCATCAACCAATCCACTACTACATAGATAGAATCACAACCTCATCGAACCTGGGGTAGTCCCGTGACGAAATCCATCGAGATGTCATCCCACTTCCATGCGGGAACATATAAAGGATGAAACAGGCCGCCTGGGACATGGTGTTCAGCCTTCACCTGCTGACACACTAGGATCTTTGCTATGAACTCTACTATTGCCCGTTTCACCCTAGCACACCAAAGCTATCTCCTCAAGCCCTGGTACATCTTGGAAACTCCTCGGTGCACCGCTAGTGGTGAGTTGTGGAACTCACTAAGAACCTTGCCGCGCATTGCCTCTGGAACAAACAGATTTCCTTGGAAAATCATCAGGTTCTGGCCATCCTCCGTCCATCCTTCCGGAGCATTGCCTTGGTCAACTCGGTCACGCATCAATTCGCTTTATGAGTCTCCCCATTGGGACTACTCTTCCTGCCACAATAGAGAAGATTGCACTATCATATGAAAAAGGAAACCTCTACCACCTTCCATCCTAGCATCCAGGTGCAGGGCAGCCAACTCCTCCATCACCTACCAAGTATCTTCCAATTCTCGGACTGCATCCTTCCGCAACTTCCTGCTCAAAGAATCTGCCACCACATTCCCCTTTCCCGAGTTTTAGGAAATCTCGAAGTCATAGTCTTGAAGGAATTCCATCCACCTTCACTGCCGTAAGTTCATGTCCCACTAGGAGAAGATATAATTCATGTTTTTTGATTCGTGAAGACCACGAAGCACTCCCAAATGAGGTAGTGCCACAACAACATTAGTGTGAACACGACCATAGTGGGATCTAGATCATGGTTGGTATAGTTACATTAATGGGGACGTAACAACCTAGACCTATAGGAGATCACCCCTTGCTGCTGCATCAACACACATCTGAGGCCTTTCCTTGAAGCATCACAGAACACCTCATATGTTGCCCCTCCTTCTGGAAACCTTAGCACGGGGGCACTAACCTACTTCTCCTTTAGATAGCTGAAGGCTGCCTCCCACTGCTCATCCCATATGAAATCACGGTCCCTCTTGGTCAAGGCTGTCAATGGTGCCGCAACTCAAGAGAAGTTGGGCACGAACCTTCGGTAGTAACCTTCCAGCCCGAGGAAACTACGAACCTCCGCCACAACCTTTGGTGCTGCCCAAGAATCAACCGCCTCGACCTTCGATGGGTCCACTGTTATTCCCTACTCGGACACCACGTGCCCATGGAAATTCACCTATCGCGTCTATAACTTTCACTTGGACAACTTCCCATAGAGCTGGTGCTGTCGGAGGACCTCTAAAACAGTTCTCAAGTGCTCAGCATGATCCTCCTCTGATCTCGAGTAGATCAAGATGTCATCAATAAACACGACTACGAACCGGTCTAGATATTCCCAGAATATGGAGTTCATGAGCCCCATGAACATAGATGGTGCATTCGTGACACCGCACGACATGACTACAAAAAAGAAGTGCCCATATTTTTACCTGAATGTTGTCTTTGAGATTTCTCCCTCCTTCACCCTTACTTGGTGATAACTAGACCGCAGATTGATCTTTGAGAACCAACCTGCTCCCCTTAGCTAGTCATAGAGATCGTCTATCCTCGAGAGAGGGTATCGATTCTTTACCATTACCAGACTCCGCCTCTTATAGTCTATTCACAGACTTAGACCATCATTTGTCTTCATCACAAACAAAGCAAGATCACCCCATGGCGACGCACTTGGACGAACAAAACTTTTCTTCATCAGATTGTCAATCTGGATCTGCAACTCTTGCATCTTAGAAGGTGCCATCCGATAGGGGGCCATAGATATCAGATGAGCACCAGGTTAAAAGTCTATCCCAAACTCAACGTCACATATAGGGGCTAGAGTTTCCACCTCTTCAGGGAAGAAGTCCATAAATTCACTGATGATTCCTGGTACTTCCACCATTTCTGCATCCACTGACTCCACTGATAGCTCATCCAGCAAGGAGAGGAGGGTTTCTTCTTTCTTGCCTCTTCCTTGGAAACCCCGCTCACCGATGAAAGTCACCAGTCGGCCGCCCAAGTCGAAAAAAAACCCATCCTCAGAAGAAGTCAATGATGGCACATACATAGAATAGCCAGTCAATTCCTAGGATGACATCGTATGGCTGTATCTAAAATAGTAGAAGATCTATGACTGACTGATGTTACCCTATCATTAGTCTACATCATCGATAAACATACAACAAGTAGGCCTGACCATCGACGGGTGTGCTCAGCACCAGGGGCACTGGAAGTCTCTCGACATATAAACCCATCGAATGGGCTAGACTTGGTGTAACAAAGGAGTGCAAAGCACCGGTTTCGAACAAGGCATTTTCAAGGGTACTAAATAAGTTGATCGTACCTCGAACAACCTCTGGACCTACTGGAACTACCGCCTCTGCGACGTGCAACTGCCCACACCCTGCTCCTCTGTCTTTCAGTTTTCGGCCGCCTCCCCGACCATGCCTTGGTAAAGGACCCTGAGGAGCACCCTGAGGTTGACCTCCTCCTTAAACGTCAGCCCTCGGTAGAGCGGGAGCCCACTGCCCCTGCCTCTGATAGGGTCTAGCCGGGAACTGATGCTGATGAGGTGGGTGCTGGAACTGCCCACCCCCACCATACTACATTCTGTCTGGGCACTGGTTTCGAAGGTGCCCATGGATACCACAGACAAAGCACCTCAGTCCCAGGCCCGATGGGAAAGGGTGAGGACCGGGAGACCGAAACTGGAATTGCTGCGGCCTACTCCCTACTAGTCGGAACATTGAGGGCCCTGATGCTGGAGGTCTGCTGCTGACAGCCTTCCCCTTTGATGAGCCCAACTGGATCCCCTCGTGAAACACCTCCTAGCGTGTGCATCCTCTCCAACACATCATCCTTCTTTTATACCTCTATGTATGTCGGTGGGGTGAAGGGGGTAACATCATACTGAAGAGAAGGTCAGAGGGCCTCCTCTAGACATCTTTCCTGAGACTCCACATCCAGAAAGAGGTCCGGAGAAAATTAAAGGAGATCCTTGAACTTGATCCCCAACTCTCTCACTGACATACTCCCCTACTGGAGGGAAAGTAGCTCCTACCTCTTCTCGGCCTTCATCGTGGAATAGAGGAATTCTGCACCGAACTCCTTCTCGAAGCCAGCCCACACAACCTCAGCTTCCCTTTTCTCTCCAAGATAAAGCATCCACCACTGACGTGATGCTCCACACATCTGGATGGTGGCCAGAGGAACCCAGTACTCCGTCGGAGCCCGAATCCGGCTGAAATTGATCACTAGTTCCTTGAGTCAGCTCTCCGTCTCTATATCCGAGGTTTTTCCCTTGTACTTCTTGAGGGTCTGTCGCTGAAAGGCTCAAAGAATCTTCTTCCACTGATCATCCTCCTATTCTCGGTCGGTCCTCTGCCGATCGGTCAAGTCGACTTCCTGGGTCTTGATCACCCACACTACTCATGGTCATCTCCCAGGTGCCATAGCTGCAAGGTAAACAAGGAATGCCTAAGCCTGAGTAGTGTCGAATATTGTTATTAAATTTTCATAGACTCTTTTCTTTATTTAGAATCCCTAAGACACCAACTGAACATAAGAACACAAGTCATTATGATGCATTTACCTTTCCTAGGGTCTCTACCCTGCAATCAGTGTAGCCTCACTTGGTCGTTCGGTAGGTCCAAGGTCCTTGCATTGAATCACAGGGGGCCCTAATATCTCGTGTCCTAGCCGGTCTTCCCTGGCCTAATTCACGCACTGAGGTCGCCCACAAATGTTTCCCTACCAACCCATGAAATCCTCACTGTGCCTAACTCCAGACTCCATCCTATCTCTCAACCTGACTCTGATACCATTCTGTCATGACCCGCCTTCACCAAAGGAGGGAAGGGACAACAGATTGCTATACCCTTCCTTCTTTATGTTGAAGTATATGTAATGACCCTAGAGACCCGCCTTCAATAGGTCCTGGAGTAGCGACTAGAACCAAGGGTATAGAATCACACACAATATGGAAGGCAATTACCCTTTCTTTTAATAGGATCGAGAGATAAGATAGCAATGCCAGCAACACAAAAGCTGAAAGTAAAGGTGAAGCCAAAGAAACCCATTCCCATATTCATGTTCAATAGTAAATGATACAAACCACAAAAACTCCAAAGGAAAGTACCATGAAAAAGGAAAATCCAACATCAGCTACCCCGAGGTCTGAGCTAGTACGGTCCCACACAATCCCTGAAGTCCTCCTGGAAACCTTAAAGTAGTTTTATATACGTAGGGTGAGCATACATGTATAATCAATAGGGGAAACCAAAATCCCTCTCGCACAAGTGGGGGAAGCATTCTAATGCCCTATGAGAAAAGAGAAACCAAAACACCTAGTAAGGAAAACTATCCACCCAAGCCTCACCATAGTACACTCCCCAAATAATGCAAGGTAAGTAAAGTATAGTAATAGCACATCGATATTTGGGTACCCCGTGACACTTTCCCAGTGGTTATTGAATACATCCTATGCATCGAACCAATCCCACCATTCTCACGATAGTCCCACTGACAAACCCCGCCCGCACACACCTGGTTCATAACCTCACCGCAGTCCCACTACCAAACCCCACCCCCACACACCTGGTCCATAACCGTTATCCCGCCCGTAGACACCAGGGCCACAACCACCATGCGTAACCACACCCTCAACACCTGGGTCAGAACAACTACTGCCATGCCTAAAAAAACCTGGGCCTCATCCCGAAGACGCTTGGGAAACAACCTACCCGTAAACACCTAGGTCAACCACCACAACTACCCTGCCTGAAGATTCCTGGGCTAATAATGGACCTCAGGCCATCACAACCTGCCCAAAGATTCTTGGGCTATTTGGGAAAGGGAGCAGAAAGGAGATAATAACCAGCCACTCATAGGAGTTTTGGGAAAAGCACCATCCCCATGAAATGGGGTGTTCGGTACTCAGTGCACAACTAGGGGGGCGAGAATATGAAGCATGAGAAATAAAATATATGTATAGGTAACAGGCACTCATCCCAACCTAGGGGCTCCAAAACCTATGCTCAAACACCCTCATTACTATTCATTCATAAAGAAAACCATGACACTCGTGGCCAAGTCACAACTCATCCCCCCCAAAAAACCAATTCACCATTTAAACCATTCTTTTTTTCATGTTCAAGTTATCCCATTTGGATGAAAACCACACTACTGGGCAACTAATAGGCATAACCTCAAGCTAGGGAAAAAAAGAGAGCCAAACAGCAATTTAAGCATTCACACACCATTCTCTTGTAAAGTTACACAAAAAAGGGGATTAGTGAGATACCTCAAAGTATTTGAACCAATAAAATCCTCACAAAAAGGGACAAGTGAGATCCCTCAAAGTGCTGGAACCAAAGAAAACCCCAAGACACAGCCCCATGTCCCCAAAACCAGGAACCCACCATTTCTCAAAATTAGAATATTCCACCCCTATTCGTGATATAAGCAGAGCAATCACAACCCTAGATTCACAACCAGAAATCGTGCCTCAACAGAGGACCCCATCCCCGTTCACATCTTCCCATAAGCACCAGGCAGAACAACACACCCACCACCAGAAAGAGTTGAAAAATTCCAGGTTCAAGCAAATCATTCATTAGGTTCTTCTTTCTGTTGTTAACCGGGGTGGTCACATAGATATTCTTGTCTTACTAAACATCCATTTAAACCAACTATGTTTACGAGATTAAGAAATTCCTATGTTTCAGCCATTTAATCATCACAGAAGACAAGAGTTTATCAGTGCACAGAGAAAGACCACCAACGACCATGATTTTCAGTAGGCATAAATTCACACCATTCACAACATATAGCAATTAAAAGAGTACCGCAGAACATCTATCACACCCCTTCCATTCATTTTTTAAAGTCCGTTGTTATCTTCATTAAGGTTTGGTTTCCCACAGTCCCACAGAAACAAAGCGTACCCACCCCGCGTGATACACCAAAAGGAGAGTCGAAGGAAAAACCCTACTTGATTGATCAAGGATTGACGTTTTTCCCCACGTGCCAGAAATAGGGAAAAGTGCGACATGTGGGGAGAAATTACGTGGACCTTAAGAGGTGTAGAATGCTCCATCAGAGGTGCACCACAAGCCACTGAAACATGGGACTCTAGGCTCACCATGGGGAAGAAGTAAGTCGGCCAAAGGGAGAAGAAGGAAGAATAAATTCATGTGTGATATATAGATAAGATCTCATGTTACGGGATATGAGGATTTGAATGCCTTTAAATTCGGATCGTGGTTCCCCAAGCAGTTGGGTGGTTACACACAACGGAATTAATTTTTATTTAATTATTCATTGAGGAGGTCCCTCAGGATTTATTGGGTATTAATTATGGGATTTTAAATTGCTTTGAACCACTTGAAAAAAAATTTAAAATCCCCAAATAGGGGTTACGGGAAAAAAACCGTAGAAGAGAAACCCAACAAGGCTGGGTGACACCAATCGGTCACGCTGATCGGTTACCCCGAACGATCGCATTCCGAAATGATGCCTCGATCTGTCCCACTCTGAAATGAAGTCCTACAACTGAGACGCCACCCTTAGGATCCGGAATTTGGCAAAGGGATCGACCGTGAGGGTCTGGGTCATCAAACGACGGCTTGTTTCAGACTCAACGCTTTCTATGAGGCTAGTCAGTGACTTTTTTCCATGATTACTAGAGCGGGACTCTTGGTTGTACGGTTCAACGGTGAGATAGATTTGTTGTACGGGACATTTGGGCATCAGTGATGGGTATCCTAAGAACTGTTGGTGAATTTTCTTAGGCTTTTCTTGGAGTCAGAGATCCCCTTATGCACTCGTTCATGTTTCTTTTTGAGCATATATATTTATATTTATACACCCTACTTTTTTTCCCATTCCATTGGTTTAGTTACTTTCCTTCTCGGAGGGGAGAAGACGTGCGGGGTATACCACGTGCTTTCTGTGTCTATCTTCTCTTAGTTAGATGATTCTACATCCTTCTTTCTGTTGTTTTGAGCTACACTCTCTCTATTATACTCATACACTATTCTTTGTTCTTTCTACTTCTCACCATTTTTGTACCTCCTTTGTTTCTCCCTCGAGCTTTCGGGGCATCCTACTTAGTATCTTTATACTCCCCCCTGCATGGGCTTTTCCCGCACTTTTCTGTGGCCTAGTAGATGACAGACATGTTGATCGATACTACGAAGTAGCATAGAGGACACATGAGCTTGGGATGCGTTCAGTGGTCATAGTAGGACTTTCAGGTGTCAGAATCACTAGTTGTTAACTTTTGTTTACCATTTTCCGGGTTATGGCACCTTTCAAGTTGGGCATGTCTTAGTTCCTTTTCTTGTTCAGTTATCTTGTTAGTACCTTTCATCACTTTACTTTTTATATTTAGAATTTTATGAATGTTTTTTTTTGGGTTCTAGTTGTTTGTCCTTCAGTTTTCTTTTTATCCTACACTTCGGTATCGAGTGGGCAGTGTGTGTGCGTGTATAGGTACATAGGCAAAGGACTCCCCGAGATAGTTACACCTTCGGTGCTTGTCGATAGTCCCTGGCCTATGGAGGCAGGCCTGGGGTAGTTGCGGCTCGAGACCGGTAGGGTCGGTTCGGGACACCATGACTCTATATCCTAAAGTCCTCCTTCCCCTAAGAAGGTGGGATGCTGCTGCTGCTGGAAGACCCATGTCAAATAATCCATCGACTGGTCAAGAGGTGGCAATCCCTGAAAGGTCTTCATCATCTACATGAATCCTTCCTTGAACATTGCATCAGCACCAATAACAAGTATAACTACTGGTGCCAATACCTGCATAATAAGAAGATCTGTGGGATGTCCCTGATCGGCCATGTCCCGTGTTTGATCACTGCCTAGAAACTGGCGTACAACCAGAGGACGTCTTGGTGGCATGACTCTGCAAGGTCAAGCACACACCTTAGAACAAGATATCAAGGACTTGAAACAAGGATTTTAAGAAGGGAATAGGAGGAAGAAAGCACTCAATTTTTACAAATCATGACTACACAGCATGTACATTTCCTATGCGGTGTGTTCATTGATGTCATTCACATGGGCATGTAGTCCTACCTAAACTGGTCGTGTAACTCCCCAAACACACGGCATGTTGTATTAACACACATAGTGTACTTGAATCCTATTTCCATGCGTGAGTTCTTTTACACAGTTTAGCCACATGGCTCCCCTATGGAAAGACTACACAGCGTGTTCAAGGTAGACAGGACATGTACTGGACAAGATTCACATTTCCCGTGTTGTTAGTGACCTGACCTAACACACGGATCACACTACAGGCCGTGTACCAGATGGGAATGGTGTGTTCTTGAAATGATAACACATAACCACATTTTTTATGACACGGTCAGGTACCTGTGTCAGACTACACGACATGTTCAAATCTGACATGGCATGTAGAAGAAGAGACTCCACTGACCTGGGTTGCTAGCTACACATCCGGGTTCCTAGGATTACACTACACAGCGTGTTCAACTCGTACACGACGTTTTTTGTAAGAAATTCCCCATCCTTTGTCTCTTCCCACATGTCCTAAAACACAATCAGAGACTACACAGCATGTACATAGAGTACATGGCATGTACTTAATAAAAACTTTTTCTTCCCGAACAAAAGAACACATGGCGTGTACTTAACATTACACGACGTGTATTCTAGGTTTATCTAGACAGTAAGCCTCAGAAAAAAAAACTCCTAAACCCATAAAAACACTGAAAAGAACATTGATAGTTATAAATTCTAATCTATAAGGACCCATAATCCCTGCGAATCAAAGTTTGGCATCTTATACAAGTTATATCATGGAAAACAAAGCAACGATCCACCAAATTCTGGTCCACGAGGGCCCATATCACCTCAAGAACCAAAGTTTGGCATTCATTCAAGAAAATATCTACACAAACCATACCCTATAAAATAGTTGGTATTTCTATCAAGGCAACTATCACAACAACATGCATATTTTTACACATCATCTATCACAACAAAATGCAGTCACTAATGCATCCTAGTTGGCATGGCAAGAATGCATGGCATGTGATTTCTAACAAGTTCCTATATGATGCATGAGATGTAATACCCTTATCTCATTGTGTTGTGATAGAAATAGAACCTCAATAACGTCAACAATAATAACACAACTTGTGAGTCACCCATCAGTGAAAATCAGATCAACCGTAAACTTTCCAAACCAGAAGAAATTGTAATAAACGAGGTAGATTGGATTTTCCCTATACATGGGTTAGCTACTCCCGAGCACAACTTATTACCAAGTACCAATTCCATCCTATCCCTGGCTATAGGCTCCACACAGTAAGTGAAGAAGAAAATAATTCCTCTGATGCCACTATGTAACATCCTGGTACTAGAATCCACCCAGAGGCGCCCTGTGCCTAGTTGGTCAAATGGCCTCAAGCTCATTTCTACAAAACCAAGAGGCTGAAGACTAGCAGCGAGGGACTTGGGTGTGATAGTGGGAAACTATTCCCTCATTGGTAGAGTACCCAGTGGAAATAAATAAATAAATTCAATAGCGGAAGCAGGAAATATCCAACAAAAGTAAATAGTGGATGACTGAAATAATGAAACAAGTGTAGCACATATATATAAATGATGCATGATAAAAATGTCTAAGAAAACATCCAAACAGGTAACAATTATCTAATTAAACATAAATCAAAAAATTCAAAAAGAAATTAGATAAACTCCTCAGCTTCGAAAGCCATAGATTTTTCCCATGCTCTCCAGCTCCATAGCAAGTCAGGTACCTGAAGTAGAAGGTCACTTTCCCATTTCTATATCTGTAACAATATAATCAATTCAAATCCAAAAGAATGACCCAAAAAGGGTGTGAGACTAATCCCATTAGAAAACCGCCACACGATATGTGCCAAATAGATAGTGAATATATGGCAGGTAAAAGTACAAAAAGCAGTAAACAGGAAGTACTCAGCAGAAATATACAATCCATAGTTTCAATATCAAGAAACAGCTAAATAAGTAGCTAGACACAACAGTTAGACCTTTGGGAAGTACTCATAGCCTAACCCCTATGGTTCAACCCAACATGTTTGAGCAACCCTCTGGGAAGCACACACAATCTCACCCTCTGGCTCAGCTAAAGTATATACTCTCTGGGGAAGCTCTCACTGCCAATTCCCCCTATTGTCTTGTATCATACTAAAGGTGATCTGGTGAAGCACTCAACATCAATTCCCCCACAGGCCCTCATCGAGGAACTATAGACACTCTAGGGAGGCTCTCAATGTCAATTCCCCCTATGGTCTCACATCGTATAATTATAAATACACCCTGGAGAAGCCCTCAACGTCAATTCTCCATGTGGTCTATACACCAGGTTCTCATGGCCCTGTGTAAGTCATGAAAGTATAGCATCGCGTATCAGCCCATGTAAACCCCAAGAACTACCTATCTAGCATTCTACAACATAACAACATGTCATAAAAATAGTCACATCATCCTTCAATACTATGTGTGGGAAAGTTAATAGTATCTTAATAGGAAAACAAGACTCAAAGGTTAAAATAGACAAAACATGCATGGAAATATGTCCAAAGCACTACAAATCACCTTATTCATAATAAATAATCATCTACTTAGGTATAACAGCATATTAGAAAAACAATAGGGCTAGAATAGTGAATAATCAATTCCCCATTCATGGGTATTGGGGAGAATTGTACATAAAACTCAAATACTTTCTACAAAAAGGCACAAATGACCTTCCTCGGGGTTTGGAGATCAATATAATTGAACCTCAAAGCTTGAATCTCCTTAGAATGCTGGCGATCTACAAAAACGTCTAAAATGTTCAACCCATGATATCTTGGAAAAGAAGAGGAATCATGAAACGAGGCTCCAACAAAAGAGATAAGTCACTGATGTGATTCCAACCCAACCAATAATGTTCAATTTGGAGGACAGACAGAGGCTCAGGGGGTCGTTGAATATCTGTGGTCGTACCCTCACTCTCGGACGAACAAGACCTAGAAGAAGTAGGTTCTATCTGTCAAACGCGACCCTGTTGTGTTTAATGATAAAAAACAAAATACACAGCGTGTACTTTTGGAGTACAGGGTGTGTAGTTTCTGTTTCTGTACTCCGCATTAGGAGGCCTCCAGGTCATCACACGTGGCCATGTGCAAGGCCGCTACACAAACAGAACACGGCTACCCATGGTAACCGAGTACACTACGTGTAATCATAAAGTACACGGCGTGTACATCAAAAATTTCTATAAATTCCTATTTTTTCAAAAACACCTGGAAAATAAAAACATACCTGAAAAGAAGATTCGAGTTCTTATAATAATTCCATGAATAATTAATTCTAAAAAAATTTCATCATGAAATGCGTTCTTTATATTTTAAATAATATAATTTTAATGATAATTTTATCATATTTAATTTAAAATATATTTTAAGGGGATTTTACTTAGGTTTATAACATCTAAATTGGGTTGTGGAGTTACCTTATATTAATTCTAAAATATAAATTACTTTAATGAATAGTAGTTACAAACATAAAAACCAGTATCGTCAAATAAAAATATCATGGGGAAAAAATTCATTACACATATTCTCAAAATGTGAAAAAATAATTGATATAGTATTTACAGTACATATCTCTAGTCAATGTCAATTATTTCTCAATTTTTGTGAAAAATTAACTATTAAGAGTGTAATAACATTATTGAAAAAAATCTAGTATTTTTAAAATTACACTATTATTCACATCGGAAATAGGAACACTCAAACACCATCATTCAACCAATATTCCCTCAAATAATTTTTTAAAAATATATTTATTTTATCTTTATAAGAATATCTATTATTCATATTCCACTAACCTTCACTATTTACCACGTTCCCTTCTTTTTTAATGATAATTTAAATAGAAACATCAAGGTTCTAGCTTGATTATTAGCTAAACCATTACATTGTTTCTTTATATTTATCTTTAAAAACAATAATATCTATAAAAAATAATAACTCATTGTAATGTTTATACATAAGGGTGAAAATATTAATAAAAAATCATTATTCATTCATTAACATCCATATATCAAAATAATTGAATATCCATTGGGATATATGAAGACTATGGCTTCCATGAAATGATGTCTTAAATTTTTCATACCAACCATTAATGTTATTTTAAAAGGACTGATTTTAATAATGAATATGATGATTTTTTAAAAATTATAATTCCCAAATGGTAATTCAAAATATACCACCTATAATTCCATTTGTGGGAAATGGAATCTTTAATAATGGGTATGGTGGAATATTTATCTATACAAGAAAAAATTATTTACCATCACAAGCCCACTTGGATGGTTCTATGAATGATTTCAATGAAGTTAAATGAAATTTATGAAATGTTTAGGCTTCTGTAAAATTCATATTTTCACATTATAAAATATATTCCATTTTGGATAAATAATTATAGAAAAATCTCATTGGGTTCCTTTTTACAACTTATATGAATCATTATTGTTATATACCAGTAATATTGTGAAATAATAAATTTTTTTATGATGCCTTAATGATTCTAGAAATTTTTTATTAATTTTTAACTTATCAACTTTTCCATCATTAAACACACCATAACTTGTTCAATATAACATTATTTTTTACAAACCTTATTGATGTATTTTACTTATTGAAATAGAGAACAAGGAAGTATAAAACTACAAATATTATTTTATTTGTAAATAATTATTAATAAATACATTTTGGATAATAATGAATAATAAAACTGTAATTGTTAATGTAATTACAAACTCTAAAGAATACTGACAGTCAATACTAGAAATAGATAATAACAAACTAATAAACATGTAGTGAATAATTTTGAATGAAATTTATGAATTTCTGTGGATAATAAAATTTTTATAGAATAAGTAATTTGTGTAGTTATATATTGTTTATATGAGGTTTGAATGCATTCACGTTTGCAAGAATATATGGTAATGGTAATTTTTTCCAAATTTTTTTTCCATAAGACATTTTACTTATTTTGGACCATGATATCATTAAAATGGTCTTAGAACATCCTAATGAATATATTTTTAAAAATCTATAAATTTGATTCTGTTTGAAGAGACATATCATGTTCTTTCATTAAATGGTATTATATTTAAAACATGTGAAAATTTGTTGGGGTGTTTTAAAGTTAACTCCTTTAGTTGAGTTATAATGCTTACTCTTGGAATACTTACTCTTGGAATACAGTCATCGATTATTTTCTTCTTACAACTAAAGACTACATTTCTTTGTAATTAAAATTTATATACATGGAAATTGATTTTTTTGATACAAATTTTCCACCACAGTGAATTTTTTTAACATAAAATGTATATCTTTTTTAAGAATAATCCTCACCCTCTTTAGCGATGAATCCCCTTCATTGATCCTGTTTTCAATTCCTTTTAATGTTCCCCGTTATATTTAGAATACAAATTACTTTTATATCAAGTAAAACATATAATTACATTGACCTATTTTAAAAAGATGATTTATTAATGTTTTTCTGTTGTGGGGTTTCAATAATGGTATTTCAAAATTCTCAAATGATTTTCCATCCTTTAAAAATAATTTATTTTAGCATAAATAGAAATTTTTTGAACATTTATTCTTTTTTAAAGGATCCATTGTTATAAATTATTTTTAAATCAAGTTATTTTCTAGGTGTGTTAAATTAAACCTTTTAAAACTATTCTATATTTTTCATGTTTCGATTATTGAATTTTCGTATTAAAATTAAATATTTTCAATGTGTTTACTATTCAAAATTTTCAAAATGTTATTTCCATTAAATATATTAATTTTTTATATTTCTTTTCAAAAATCAATGATGAAAATTAAATTACTTCAATTCACCAAATGTTGCATTTGATGAAATGAATATTTTGTGTTATTGTTAAATTAACCATTATGAAAAATATAAGAAAATTATCTAAACCCATATTAAGATTTCACTATAATTTTCTCATTACCTCTAAATTATTTTTTCCAAGGAAATTAATTTTCAAGAATCACTATCTAAATTTTCTCATAAAATTCACTTTTAAGAGGATTAATTCTGGTTTTGGACAATTTAATATATTGAGGTGATTATCAGTGATACCATCTGAGAATGTTAAGAAACCCACTAATATTGTAATGGGTTATTTATGATGTTACTATTTATTTTTTTAAATCCCAGATATATGCATGTATGATTGTTGGGTTCAGTCCTATATGTTTTTTCAAATATACTGGATATGTTTTAATACACTTGATTAGTGAATTTTGTGTGTATAAATGATTGGATATTTTTTACATTACTATTTTTGGAAAAGATCGTACATAGAATTTTGTACCTGATTCTGTGTGGAAATTATCATGTTTGTATTTTTCAAATGATTATTCATTAAAATTATTGCATACATATTTATTCACAGAATTATTCTAAGAAATTATAATGTTTATCTTTGTTCAAATTATTATGCATAGATATTATCTCGTATAGATTTTTTCACATGATTTTTCATTGACATGCTCATATATATAATTTTTCACTGAATGGTGACAATGAAAGATCACATATTTATATTTTTCACAAGAATTTGAATGCACTTTAAAAATAATAATTGTTCTAAAAGTGATTATTTACGATACTTTTTGAACATTTTTATGTCATATTCATAATACTATAATACGTGGTTTATATTTATTATCTAAAATGATAATTATATAGTACATGTTTTTTCATTCGAGATTGTATATCCTTCAATTATTAATTAATTAAAAATATAATTATTCAATGTTTTTTTAATATGATATTTCTCTCATTCCCATGTTATCCCATATGCTAATGATCTTAATAATTATGTTACATTGATTATTTTTTCATTACTAATATGTTGAGATCACCACTTTATTTAGTTTCATTTCCCCAAGTAATTCATTATTGGTCCATTTTCAAATAGAATTTTAATAAAGATATAATTTTTGGGTGGTTTCGAAGAAATAAAAATTAAATATTATTATTGTTGAACAAACATTATATTTGGTTGTGAAAGACATTGAATGTGATCCACAAAGACAAAAAAACATTCTATTATAGGGATTATTTTATTATTTGTGATATGTAATGTTTATATTATTTAAAAGTTTTAAAATAATGATCCAATTGGATTTTTCATATTTAGTTTTTATTAGAGTGGGATGTAGTTATTATTTAGGATTGGTATAGCTAATTTTTTGGATTATGATTATATAACATAACTGAATAACTTAGGCATAAATATAGGGATAAATTCTATTCTTATAGAAATATATAAAAGATTCATTATAGGTGATATTGTGTGGTTGTACTATAAGTTTTATCCCTATCTAGATACTAGCTTTTGGGTGTGGTTGTAGAACATATACACTAGGGGTATCCAATCCCAATTTTCTTAACGAGTATCAAAATCTATTTAGACATTGGTTTATTATAATATGGCCTATGTCTCTACACCTGACTATACACTGTCATGTGATATGATTTCGTTAAAAATTTACTCATTTAAAATCCAAATATATGTTTAAAAAGTAATTTGACAATGAAACACATATCATGTTAAAGTTCGAATTATAATATGAATATAATTATTTACAACCTATGTGAAACTAAAGAATCTTCTTTTTGATCAAACTATATCATATTTTAACCGAATTTATTATAATTTTAAATGATTTTGTGTTTATAAAAGTCAAATTATGATTGAGTTTTCAAATTTTTATGATCATTTACTCTGATTTTATTTGATATTGTAATATTATATTTTGTTATATTATTTAGTTAGAAGTTGTAACATCCCAGGTGAATAAAGAATATGACATTTTCATATTTATTATTATTTGTGAATTAAATATTAATTTTCCTTTAATGGGGATTTTATTTCGGATAGAATACTCAACATGTAATAATGTATTTGTCCAAAATCATACGTTTCACACAACGTTGAGTTATACTGAAAAATAATATAATAATAATCTTATTTTAAATGGTTGTTAACACCTACCCATTGTAATGGAAGAAATGAACAAACTTACTAAAATATGATTATACATGTTTTATAAATGATTTTACAATTATCCAATAAATTCTACCAGCTTAAAAAAATAAATAATCCAATTTTAAGCATAAATACTCTAATATTCTTTAGGCAGTCGATTAACCACCTTTTGATGGTGAAAAATTTTTCAATCTAGTTTTTTTTACTTTTATATGTTTTATTTGAAAAAATAACATTCGTATTCAGAATAAGGACATCTAAATTAACTTTGGATTAAATTTTCGTAATTTTCTGATAATGTTCATTTTTTAAAGAATAGTGAAAAATACTGTATTTTAATTCCAAATTGCCTTTTAATATAATTTATTTATACGGATATAATATCATATTAATTGGTTTTAAAGTGTAATTAGATTATATTTTTACCATTTAATCCAATTTTGGCCAATTGATGTAATTTATCTTTGAAAGTGGATATAAACAAGGGTCAATCTTTCGATAGTTAATATTTCTTAAAAACATGCTTTTTATTTTGACAACAGTAATTAATTTCTAAAAATTATGTGTTTTAAATTTGGAAAAATGGATTCCATATTTGGAATCTAGAGTTACAAATTTTTTAAATAGGAAACTTTTATTTTTAGACATTATGAATATTCACATCAGTTAATATTTTATTTATCATGGTTTAAGGGTAAATTTGATAAATAAAGGTGAAAAAATAATATTATAATAATTATAAATTACCATAAAATATGTCCTAATCCTATTGGTTGATACATTTATGACCATGGAAATCCTTGGGTCTATTTTGGGACCCCATTTTGCCACTTAAGAGTGATAATGGCACTTTATATTAATTAATTTAATGTAAAGACAAGAATGACATAAACATATATCTTATAGTAAAAAACAATTTATATGGGGTTATATAAGTTATCACTTTAACTATAAATATTAATATTAAAACTAAAAATATTTCCTATATCTTGTTAATTTATTTATAATTTTTATACAACAAATAAAAAATATTATTCATGACATAATGATGATGCAATGGTTACCTTATTAATGACTGGTTTAAATAAATGAGACTATAAAATTTATTCCAATATCCAACACCTATCGAATTCTTGTTGGATGATTTTAGTTAGACTTATATACAACTTATCTTTGAATTTTATGAGTTTTGGGACTTTTTAAACCAAAAATATGTTTATAATAAAAAATACTTTTAAACATTACAAAAGTGCCCCTCCTCCCCCATATAAAAATCATCACCTCTAACCCATTAATCACACCTCTAAAGCCCCTTTTATAATCCAAAATCAAACCAATTATGCTCCTTACAACCTTTTATTACTCATATAATCCTTCCTTTATGCATAAGGCAATTTAATTAAGCCTTTTGGTTCAAACCAAAGGGAGATACTTGATTTAAAGGTAACGTCTTCTCTTAAGTTCTTTTATTTTATTTTATATCTAAAACCCCCTAATCACTCTTTATTCCTTTATTTTATAAACAAACCAGTATCCTAAAAATAATATATTGTTTGTATGAGAATTATTTGAACTACACCTCCACACACCTCCATCTAATGGATATTAACATACTGTTTCTATGGACGGTGAACTACTGCCTCACAAAACAATGATTGTTCAAATATATCAAACCGCCTCAAATGGTGGCCCCTATTATGGAAATATATTAATATGTGATATATATTATATTTATATTTTCTATATTCTTATTTATTTTTCATTTATAACATATAATTATGGTTTCAATAATGGAAAAATGCAATAATTTCATTGAAGAATTCCATACTACCGCCTCCTCAAAGTGATATGACTCGTTCATGCCATACATGGGACATATAAAGGATGGATTTAATGAAATTATATATGATTTTATAATGTAATTCTAATATACATATGAATAATTATTTTTTAATTCCATTAAAATACGAAATAGAAATGAAAGTAGCATTCATGCGTACATACGACTTACTGTTTTCATAAAGAGTGCATTTCATTTCATATCTCCAAATGTCATGTACTATTATAAATACATATATATAATGAATACATATGATATAAATTATATCTATTTAATGAATATAATTCGGGAGATATTGGAATTTTGACCACTTGGACAACTATTAATTAAAGGATGTTCATTTTTGACTCACGTACCAAATGTCGACAAAACAAATGTTTTTACTTTAAATGATTATGTAATATTTATAACATGGTAATAAGTAATATAAAATGATGAATAAACTTGAAAAAAAATCTTAAGTAAGTATAAATTAACATTTGATTATTATTCAAGAGAATAAAAAAAGAACGAGTCAAGTCGGACCTGACGTAAGAGAACTTCTTAACCTAATTTCGATTCTTCAGGTTAAACATTTACTTCTTGATTATGACGTGATATGAATATGTGTGAATGGCCTATGATTGTTTTAAACTTGTTATCCACTTATATTGGGTGTATTTGTTTTGTCGCACATAATTCTGTCATTTATTTATCTTTAATCTAATGGTATAATATTTGTAAGGGACTTCGTGTAAATATCCCATAATTGAGTAATATTTTGATTTATACACGACTTTATTTTATACGATGTATAAACCCTTCTGACTTTAACTTTTATGTACAATGAATAATTTCTCTGCAAATTTTTTTACTAAATGATAAAAATAATGTTTCTTTTTAACATACTCAGTGACAATGAAATTTCTACCGCCAAGAGCGTTATTTGATACTTGGCTTCCTTAAAAAGCTGTAATGTTTTTAAAAGAAAAATAAATACCATATACTCTTTTACATATTTTTGTTTTGAATTTTTTTTGATAATGTATTTTTTATGTTAATATATTGAAAATTTATATTGTGATTACAACATGGAAATGTAATCTTTTTTTATGATTGTTCATGTGTTATGATTATGTTATGGTTCTTGGGAATTGTTTGCATATATGGGTGGATCCATGATAAACCTAGGGTGGGTGAGCCCGAGACAGCTCTCAAATGCAATGAGTAACATGATGGAGGTAAACGTAAATGTTTCACCTATGAGATTTAGGGAATATAATGTAATGGTTATTCCAAATATAAATCACTACATAGATGTGAAAGCAACAAAATATGTGTGTTTTGGATTCCACAAGTTACCAATGAGATTTATGTTTTCTATGTGTTATTCATAAATCTTATAATTTCATGAGGTATGTTAAAAGGCTTATGTTTTTATGGAATAATGTTTTTTTATTTATTTCATAACCCTTATTGAGCATTTTACGCTCATCCCAATTTTTGAAATGTTTTTCACATGACTTAAACATGAATAGGATGAAGGATGGGATCCAGGAAAATTCATGATATCTAAAAAATAGAACTAGACATAACACTTTTTTCAAGAATTTATATTTTATGAAAAAAATTGATACTGATTAGAAGTTTCTACTTTGTAATATTTGAGATGTAATGAAATAATTATATCATTATTCTCTAAAACTCTAAACTTGAAAATATACTCAATGTGAATTATTAACTTAATTAAATATTATCTATTATTTAAGGTCAGGTCCTTGTAGTTGGTATCGAAGGTCGGTTTAGACACCTTTAGAAGTTAGAATATTGTTAAATTAATGTCCATAAATTAATTTATGTTAAAAATGAAAAGATATAGCATTTACATATTACCATGTTGCTTTGCCTAAGATATTTATTTGTTTAGAATGGTTTTCTGCAGAGGAAACATAGCAGCTATGATGGGACGACATCAGGAGGAAGAAAAACGTCCAAATCAGCAACCTGAGATGGTCAGAATCTGAATTGAACAGTTTTTTACAGTGATGGAACATTTGAATCAGTCTATAAATGGTGTTGGTATCCATGCATGAGATTATCCAGATCAACCAAAGAGGAACATTTAAGTAGTGTAGCATTTTATGAGGCAACATCCCCAATAATTCAAGGGATCATCTGACCCTATTCTGGATAGAGGGTGGATAAAATCTCTGGAGAAGATTAATTATGTCATGGGGTGTTCATAAAATCAAAAGGTTAGTCTTGTTGTTTACCATTTTGAAGGTGAATTCAATTAGTGGTGGTTGATGTTGAAAAATATGAGGGATAATGAGGATATTGATGCTCTTTATTGTGATGAATTCCAAGGTATGTTTCTTGAAAAATAATTTCCTATGGTGGTTTTTCTTATGATGGAAAAAAATTTAATTTAATTGAGGAAGGAAGATGGCTCAGTGTCTACTTTGAAGAAAAATCCACTCGACTGGATAGGTATTGTCAAAACTTCATACGAGATCTTGACAGTAAAATCAATCATTTTTACTTAGGATTAAACCCAAAGTATTGAAAGGATTCAGCTTCTTGTGAGGTCAAAAGTTTTTAAAAACATGTTCGATGTGTGGAAAATGTGGAAAGGGAGATTTTGGAAGATCATGTGTTCTTTGAAAAACAACAGAATAAGAGGTTGAGGTGGAATAAAAAAGGGAAGAACTCTTAAAAAAAGTCTGATGGTAACAATATTATGTTTACTATTTGTGTAAATTTTGTTAAAATCATGCAGAGGAATGCCTTTTTAATTATTGTAAGTGTTTTTGATGTGTTAAAATGGGACATAAGGCTTGTAATTGCAATGAAAAATATCTGGGTAATGTTAAGACAAAATCTGATTTACAGTCACTAAAATGGTTAAAGTTCAATAAAATGGGTCATTATGCAAATAGAGTGTCCAACAAAGAACTCAACTGAGGGAAAGCAGTCATAATACATGAAAAAATGTTTGGTGAAATTCTTTGCAACTAATTCAACAGATGTTGGGCCATCGAATGAAGCAGTATCTAGTACACTGTTTGTCTATTCAGATTCCGCCAACATGTTGTTTGATTCAGGGTCTACACATTCTTTCATTTCTGGAAAATTTTCTATTAAATTGGGAATTCAATCTCAAGATATGAATCCTGAACATATACTAAAAACACCTAGAGGAGATGTTGAGAAAAAATAAATTATATGAACTTTTCTGTACTTCTGTGCAGAAATAATCTACTTTCAAACCTTATTTTTTTCCTCTAGTAGAGTTTGATGTTATTTTGGGTATGGAATGGATTTCCATTTATCATGCTATGATTGACTGTAGAACTAAAGAGGTTTCTTTTTAGAAAGAAATTCAGTTTTTGTACAAGAATGAACCCTTACTTTTGATAACATATTAGGAATATGATAAACTAGAAAATGAAGTAAATGAATGTTACCTTGCACATATTGATGAAAATAATGGAACTATTTAGATTAATTATGTGCCAATGGTAAATGAGTATCTTTATGTTTTTAATGATGATTTTCCTATTATAATACCTAATCAGGAAGTTGAATTTACCTTTTACTCAGTTCCTAATGCTAATCCAATTTTAAAACCCCCTTATCAAATGGCTCAAATTGAACTTTTAGAGTTATAGAACCAATTGAAGGAGTTATTAGATTAAGTATTCATTTAACCTAAAACATCATCATGTGCTTCACCTATATTGTTTATTAAAAAGGAATATTGTTCAATGAGGCTATGCATTAATCGTAGGGAGTTGAATAACATCACTGTTAAGAATAAGTATATAATTCCTCATATCGATGATTTGTTTGATCAGCTCCAGGGAGCTCAGTATTTTTCAAAGATTGACATGAATTCGGGGTACCATTAGTTGAATGTAATGGAATCTTACATTCTAAAGACCGAATTTTATACAACATAATTCCATTAAGAACTTGTAGTTATGCCCTTTGGGTTAACCAATGATCCTGCTATATTCATGGATCATATAAATAGAATTTTTTATGAGTTCCAAGAAAAGATTTTGGTTGTTTTCTTTGATGATATTTCAGTTCCATCCAAAAGTAAAGTGAAACATGAATGTCATTTAAGGGTTATCTTAAAAACCTAAAAAGAAAAGAAATTTTATGAGAAATTCTTCAAGTGTGAGTTTTGGTTACAAAAAATTTCTTTCCTTGGTCACATTGTTTCTAAAGAAAACATAAATGTTGATCCTACTAAAACAAAAGTTGTGGATGAATGGACAAGACAGATAAATATAACTGAGATCTGTAGTTTTCTTGGTTTGGAAGGTTATTACTGGAGGTTTTTTGAAGAACAAATCACAGTTATCTAGACCAATGACAAAGTTAACTCAAAAAGGTGTTAAGTTCATTTGGAAAAAATAATTTGATGATTGTTCTTAGGAATTAAAAAGAAGATTGGTGAATGCTCTAGTTTTGGCACTACCTTCCAAAAATGGTGAGTTTTTTATATATAGTGATGAATTATTAAAAGGACTTGGTTGTGTCATATTGTAGAATGATTATTTAATTGCTTATGCTTCACGTTAGTTGAAATCTCATTAGTTAAATTACTCTACACATGATTTGGAATTAGCTATTATTGTTTTTGATTTAAAATTTTCGAGGCATCATTTATATGGAGTGAAATTTGAAATATATACCAACCAAAAAATATTGAATTATATATTTAATCAGAAATAATTGAAGACGAGACAGGGAAGATGACCAGAATTAATGAAGGAATATTGTTTCATGATTCATTACCATCTAGGAAATGGAAATAAAGTGGATGATGCTTTAACTCAAAAACATAATGCTACATTAACCTTATCACATTTGGAATAAGATCCATTGATTAAAGATTTGATGAAATTTAGTATAAAAGTTGTTGGTGCAGGAAATTCCTCTGTTTTGTTTCAGGTGTCAGTGAAATCATCCCTATCAGACAGAATTAAGAAAGCATTGAAGGAAGAAAGTGAGTTATAGAAAAAGGTAGAGGTGGATTAGAAAGGTAATTTTCCTGAATTTAATATCAATAATGATTGTATATTGAGATTTGGAAACATATTATGTGTTCATTATGATTCAAAGTTAAAGAAAGTGTTGTTATGTGAAGATCATAGTTCTTTGTCTTTAGATCATCCTTGAAGTACTAAGATGTACAAATATATTCGGAAAAATTATTGGTGGGATGGAATGAAAATATATATTGCTAACTATAATGTGAAGTGTTGGACTTGTCAACAAGATAAAGCAAAGTGGCATTTATCCAAAGGGATGGTTTATCCTTTACTAGTTCCAGAGTGTAAATGGTAAAATATATCCATGGACATCATTGTGGTATTACCGATAACATCTCGAGGTAATAATGCAATCTAGGTTATTGTTGACTGATGGAATAAATCTGCTCATTTCATTCCTATTCGAGATACTTTGTCTCTAGATCAACTTTCTTGGTTGTATGTCAAAATAGTCTCATTTCAAAGAGTTCCCAACTCCATTGTATCTGACCGTTATCCCATGATTACTTCTAACTTTTGGAATGGCCTTCATAAGTCATTTGGTGCGGAATTAAATTTTTGCACAACTTTTCATCCTCAATTAGATGGGCAGGCAGAACGAACAATTCACACCTAAGAGAATATACTATGTTCTTTTTTACTATATTACTAGGGAAGCTGGGACCAACATCTTTCTTTTGTTGAGTTTTCTTATAATAATATTTTTCATTATAGTATACAAATGGCTCCATTTGAGGCATTATATGGGATGTCGAACTCCAACTTTTTGGGATGAAGTATGTAAAACGTTGTTGATGGGACTAGAATTGGATGAACAGATGGAAGAAAAGGTTCAGTTGATTCAAAAGCACATAAGAACCGCTCAGAGTAAGAAGCAAGTTATGTGGATAATTGGAGGAAGGATATTTCATTTGAGGTAGGTGATCACATAATTCTCAAATTTTCTCCATCGAAAAGTGTGATGTGTTTTGTCAAGAGGGGAAAGTTGAGTCCGAGGATCATTGGACCCTATGAAATCATGGATAAAGTTGGATCAGTTGCATAAGTATTAGCTTTACCTCAAATTTCATCCCAGGTGCATAATGTTTTTCATGTTTTAATGTTGGGAAATTATTTGTTGGATCCATCTCATGTTTTGAGTCCAGAGGTAGTTTATTTTGAAGACAATCTTTCATATGAGGAACAACCAGTACAGATTCTTAACCAAAGAGAGCAAGTTTTGTGGAATAAGGTAATCCATCAAGTAAAAGTTTTTTGGAAAATTCATAAGGTTGAAGAGGCAACATGGAAATATAAGAATGCTATGAGGGATAAATACCTCCATTTATTTTATAAGTGAATAAAATAGGGAGGAAACAATTTTCAAAAGGGGGGAAGGATGTAACATCCTAGGTAAATAAAGAAAAATTAATTTTCATATTTATTAATTTTTTTTAATTAAATATTAATTTTACAATAATGGGGATGCTTTGTCTGATAGCGTACTCAACATGCAATAACATATTTCTCTGAAATCCTACGTTGGACACAATGTTGACTTATACCAAAAAGTAATAAAATATTATTATTTTTTAAATGGTAGTTAACACATTGCTATTATAATTTATAAAATGTATAGAACTAACTGCAATATGATTATAAATTTTTTTTAAATGTTTTTACATTTATCCAATAAATTTTCCAGACATAAATTAAGAAATAATCCAATTCTAATCATAAATACTTTAATATTATTTAAGGGGTCGATTTACCACCTTATGATAGAAAACCATTTTTAAATATAGTTTTTGTCACTTTTATATGTTCTATTTGAAAAAATAATTTTCTTCATTAGAATCGGGTCATCAAATTTTACTTTGGATTAAATTTTGGTATTTTTTGATACTGTTCATTTTTTTAAGGAATAGTTAAAATACTATATTTTATTTCAAAATTGCCTTTTAATATAATTTATTTATATGGATAGATTATCTTTTTAATTGGTTTTAAAGTTTAATTAGATTATATGTTTACTATTTAATCTAATGTTCATCAATGGAAGTAATTTCACTTTGAAATTGGACATAAACAAGTGTTAGTATTTTGATAGTTATTATTTCGTAAAAACAATCTTTTTGTTTTGACAATGGGAATTAATTTTAAATTAATTTCTACCACTTATGTGTTTTTAATTTTGAAAAATTTATTCAATATTAAGAATCTGGAGGATCAAATTGTTTAAATGGGTAACTTTTATTTTTAGACATTATGAATACTTCAGAAAATATTTTATTTACAAGGGTTAAAGGGTAAATCCCATTAATAATGGTAAACTAATATTATTAATATAATATTAAATTACCATAAAATATTTCCTAATCCTATTGGTCGATATAGATCCGACCACAAGAATCCTTGGGTTGATTTTGGGACCCCATGGAGCCATATAGGAGTGATAATGACACATTATATTAAATAATTTAAAGTAAAGAAAAAATGACATAAACATATATCATTTAGTAAATCAATTCTTAGATGGGGTTATATAAGCTATATCTTTGACTATAAATAATAATTTGAAAAATAAAAATATTTCCTACATCATGGTTTTTAATTTATAATTTTTAGAAATAATATTTATAAAATTTCTTATGACACAATGATGATGTAGTGATTACCTTATTAATGAATGATTTAAATAAATTAGATTATAAAATCTAAGAAAATATACAAAACCTATCCAATTATTATTGGATTATTTTATTTTGACATATATAAACCGTATCTTTGAATATAATGAGTTTTGGACATTTTGAAATAGAAAATAAATTTATAATAAAAAAAAACTTTCAAACATTCATAAAGTGCCCCTCCTCCCCCTTAAAAAAATACATCACCTCTAACCCATTACTCACACCTCTCAAGCCCCATGGCTCATCCATAATATGCCCAATTAGTCTCCCTACATACTTATCTTCCTCTTATAATTCTTTTCTTAGGCAGAAGGAAATTCAAGTAAACCTTTTGGATCAAACTTAAGGGAGGTACCTGATTTAAAGGTAACGTCTTCTCTTAAGTTTATTTATTTTATTTTACTTATACAACCCCCTAAACACTTTTTATTCATTCATTTAAAAAAATGTATCCTCAATATACTAGTTTTTTTATAAGGATGATTTGAACTACACTTCCACACAACTCCATCTAATGGATTCGAACATATTTGTTTGGTGGACAGCGAACTACTACCTTACGAAACAATGATTGTTCAAATATCTTCAGCCGACTCACATAGTGGCCTTTATGATGGAACTGTATTTATATGTGATATATATTATATTTATATTGTCTCTATTCTTATGTATTTTTAATTTATATCATACCTTTATGGTTTCTATAATGAGTAAATGAGATAATTTCATTTGAGGAAGTGTGGACTACCGCCCCATCAAAGTTATATGACTCGTTCAGGACATATGGGGTAAGTATAAAGGATATAGTTAACGAAATTATATATGATATTATATTGTAATTATAATATACCTATGAATAATTATGTTTTCATTCAATTAAAATATGAAATAGAAATGAAAGTAGCATTCATACGTATGTATGGCTTACTGTCTACATGAACAGTGCATTTCATTTATTATATCTAAATGTTATGTACTATTGTAAATAAATATATATTCTGGATATATATGACATAGATGATATCTAATTTATGAATATAATTTGATATATAATGGAATTTTGACCACTTAGACAACTTTTAATTATAGGAATTTTATTTTTTACTCAAGTATCAAATATTGACAAAACAACCGTTATTAACTTAAATGATTATGTAATATTTAAAACTTGATAATAAGTAATATAAAAAGAATAATATACATGAAAAAGGATAATAATAAATAATAAATTAAATTTAGTTTATAATTCATGAGATTGAAGAACAAACGAGCCATGTCTTACATGAGGTAAGGGAACATCTTAACCCAATTTCTATTCTTTGGGTTAAACTTCTAATTCTTGATTATGTTGTTCTATGAATATGTGGGAATTACCTATGTTTGTTTTACACTTAATATCAACTTATATTGGGTGTATTTATATTTTTCACACAAAATTATGTCATTGATTTATCCTTAATATAATGGGACAATATTTTTAAGGGACTTCGTCTTAATCTCATTTCATTAATACATATTTTTATTTATACATGTCTTTCTTTTAAATTGTGTATAAACCCATTTCACATCTACTTTTATTCAAAAGGAATATTGTATATATGAAGCATTTTATTAAATGAAAAAAATAATGTTTATTTTTAACGTACGCAGGGACAACGACCTTTCCGCCGCCGCGAGTGTTATTAGATATTTGTCTTCCTTAACAAGTCGTAATTTTTTTAAAAGAAAAATAAATACCATATACTCTTTTACGTATTTTGGTATTGAAAGTTTTTTTTATAATGGATTTGTTATGTCAATATACTGAAATGTTATATTGTTATTGCAATGTGGAAATTTTATCTTTCCTTTATACTTGTTCATGTGTTATGATTATGTTATGGTTCTTGAGTATTGTTTTTGTACAAGGGTGGTTCTGTGATAAACCTATATCAGGTGAGCCTGAGACAACTCTCTAATGCATTGGGTAACGTGACAGAGGTAAACATAAATGTTTCTCCTGAGAGATTTAGGGAGTATATTGCGATGGGTATTCCAAATGTAACTTTGTATGTAGCTGTGAAATCTACAACGTAAGTATTCTATGGATGCCATAAGTTACCATTAAGATTTCTGTTTTCTATGTGTTATTCATAAATATTATGATTTCATGAGGTTTGTGAAAAATCTTATGTGTTGATGGAATAATGTTTTCATTCTTTATATAAAAACCCATACTGATCTTTTTATACTCATCCCATGTTTTGAAATGTTTTTCACAGGACTTAAAGATGAATAGGTTCAAGGATAGGATCAGGGAAAAGCCATGTTGTTGAAAACATGGAACTAGACATGACTCTTTTTTTCAAGAATTTATATTTTATTAAAAAAATGGATACTTAGTAGAAGTTTCTATTTTGTAATATTTTATATGTAATGTAATAGTTATGGCCAAATACTATAAGACTCAAAACCAAAAAAGATCCTTATTGTGAATTATTATCTTATTTCAAGATTATGTATTGTTTAAGGTCAGGTCCTTATAGAAGTAGATCACAACAACGATACTATGAATGGTATATCCCTTAAAACTCCAAAAGATGAATTTTTGAGATTAATAGTCTCACAATCATAAACAGGATAATAAGGTGTATATTTAAATTAATTATATATATTTTGTTACATATGGATCCCTTATTTTCATATATTTTCAATATTAATTAATACAAAGATGAAACAATTTATTTAAGGTAGGAGAATGTAATACTCGATGATTTTAGAATATATATATATTAAGAAATATTCCCACATTTGATGGATTTACCCACAAGAACCAATGAAGTAAAATGATCAATGAAATAATTATAATTAACAGAATATATCAGTTTTTAAACTACTAGTACATAAATAATTTTTTATCAATTATAAAATAAATATAAAATATAACAAATAATATATAATATTCTCAAAGGAAATATACCACTAGAATAATTTCATGGTATATTTAATTTATATAATTTTTATTTTAATTATCTAAATTGGATGTCATATTTTAAATTAAAAATATAAAAAAATACTAAGGTGAATTTTATTGATTTATCTAATGAAATTTGAATTTAGATGAATAGTAAAAAAAATACAAATTTGATAATACCATCACTTTTATAACATAATCATATTTAGAGAATGTAATAAAAGAATATTGAAAATTTATATATATATATATAAGGAAAAATAAATCATTTCACGAACCAAAAAGAATTTTTGAAACTCATGTGTAATGTTTTGGAAACCTAGGTAATTTTTTACTCAAAAAACCCTTTATACACAATTATATTAAAATATTTTTTTATAAAATTTTGATTAAAAATATAATAATGTATTTAATGTTTAATATAAACATGATAATGTTATTTAATAAGGTGTATTTAAATTTTTTCCACAAATATATAATTACTAAATTTATATTTATTCACCATGAGAGTGGTACACCAACTACATAAAATGATATTTTTATGAATATTTTATTATTTTTAAACAAAAAAATAAATTAATATCTTTAAAAAAATGTAATTAATTTAATTTTTATCACTATATATAAATATATTATTAGTCATTAAATTTTTTATTAATACAAAATTATATTGAGAATAGCTAATGTTGAAAACAAAATTTTTTACAAAATATTTTTTTACATATTAAATGATTTAATATATATTTAAAATTATTTATATTTTATAATAGATTTATATTATATTGGTATTAAATTTAGTTTAATCACACCACAATTATATAATATAGGTGACCTTATATTTTTAATAAAATTTTAATTAAATTACTAAAAACAAGTTATAGTGGTAAGCACCAAAATCATAAAATATAAAAATAAAGTGGTAAAATAATTGAAAAATAATTAAAAATTTATAAAAATGAATGTCCAAGGATTTATAGAACTTATAACACCCAAAAATGAAATATTTTTAAATTTTTAGCTATTTTTTACTAAATATTGTCATTCTATTAATAATAAAATAGGTATTCACAAAAACTCCAATTTCTTTTTTTATAAAAGGGGAACACATACACACATTCATGAAACAACAATTAATTATAATTTCATTATTTAACTCTGTCATTTTTCTACACCTAGAAGCCTCTTTTTTTATGAGAATACTATATTCTAAATAAGTAATCAAATTCCATTTTTATCTATGGAGATTTTATAGTAATGTTCAAGGTCACAACATGAGTATTTCATAATCCATAACTTTTATTTTTATTTCTGAAATTCTAAAAAAATTATAAAAATAATAATATGATGACCTTGATGGAATTTTTATAATGATGTTTTATTATATTAATTTAAAAATAGGAAATTATTCATTCCATTTATCTTAGAATAAATAAATAACATTGATCATGTATACATGTAGACAACCACCTCCTAGAATCAAAGACTTTTCATAAATAACTTTCATGGCTGGTAAAAATGATTGATTTGTCTAATTAAAATGATTAATACTTAAAAAATTTGTTTCCAAAATTATAATTTGTTATATTATTTCATTTTATACTATTCATTTTGAAATGGAATGATTAATTATGCTGACAGAGAACTATCTCCTCAACACGTGATGAATAATATTTTTCATCATCCACCTAAAGGATAGAGGAATTAATTTAATTATGAATTATTATATTTATGATATTTCGATGATTTTATAAAAAATATGTTATAATTTTTTAAAATCATATCCATAATAGAAGTGTCATTATAATACACATTCTTTTGGGTTGTTTTTGACCACCTATGTGAAAAATATTTTTGAAGTTATTTCCACAATGTTAAATTAATGTTATATAATTTAAATACAATTGAATAATAAAATATTTATAATATTATAATGAATAATTAACATAATTATAAATATTAAATATATTTTTAAAAATAGATCCTTTCTACACTCGAAGACATGGAAAATGTTGCATCTTAACTTCCTTTTTCTTAATCAAAATCGAAGTCATTAACCAAATGAAAATGAACTCAAGTAATAATTTAATAAATTATATTATATATTTAATAATTTATTAATGATGATTATTTAGAGAATAATGATAAATTGTAAATCTATTATGAATCAATTTTAAAACCTTCAAGATTACTCATACCCGATATATAAAATAAATAATAATTAACAAATATATGTATATAGAACAACTATAAAATAAATTTTTACAAGGTTATGTATATGAATAATGGTACACAGTATTTTATTATGGTATTTATGTTTATTAAAATAGCTGTTATGATGTTTTAGAGTAAGCATGAATTAAAGGTAAGGGGTTATTTATCTCAAATTGAATTTCTATAGAAATATTTCTTCTTATACTCCACGATATAAATTTTATTATGTTGTTAATAAAAAATGAGTTAATTTTTCAATTCTGGTGATATTCAAGGGTTTTGAGGAGAAATATTGTATTTATTCTTTAAATGGACTTCAATTTAAAAGATATTAAAAATCACATGGTTTCTATTGACTTATCCCCGAACATTGAGCCCTAATGTGAATTCTTGAAATTATTTTATAAATGATTACATGATTCAAAATGAATATTTCTATTTTAGAAATAAAAATATTAATCAATGTGGAAAATTATAATTTTAACTCAAATATACCCCAATTAATTTTTCCCCACAGCATTTATAATTTTTTTTGAAATAATTCCCATCTTCTTTAATAATTATGTCCAATACTTGTCCTTATTTCACCTTCTAACTAATAACATACATTATATCTTAAAAACCTTTAATTTATTATCACATTCAACCATAATATTTAATTTCACTTCATTTAATAAGGTATTCTCCTTATTTTTATGTTGTGGGTTTTCAAAAATGGTATTTTAAATAATTAAAAAAATATATTCATCCTTTACAAATAAAAATTTTCATCTTCCACTTGAAATTTAATTTCTAAGCCCTTATATAATAATTAAGACTCCATTGTTGAAAAATATGTTTCAAAGTGATTGTATTCCCTGTGTTTTAACATTAACTTTCTATAATATTAATGTAATTTTCAAAAAAGCATTTATAAATATGTATTAAAAAATTAAATGCTTTATTAGTTTATTTATATTACATTCATGCATCATTTAAACTTTTCCATAGATTGTATATTGAAATTTCATTATATAAATTGATTTTGAAAATTCATTCTTTTCAAATTTTAAATTTTGACGTTTCCAAAAATAAAAATTCAATGTTTTTGTACCTTTATATTTTATAAAAAATGTATAATAATTTTCTAAAACTACTTTTATGCATTTTCTATCATTCTCTCTCTATCTCTAGACACCTTATTTCAATAGAAAATATTTCTCATCAATAAAACTTCAAATGTTCATATAAGATAATCTATTGGGGTGATTTAATATTGTGTATTAATCATTTAAAATCATGTGGTCGATTTTGGTGAACCATCTCAAAATGTTGTGAAACCATTTTATATTAAATGGGTTCATTATAGTGAGATTATTTATTCTATTATTATGGAGAATATAGTTATGGATAATTTATTTATGTGTTCTATATATCCCCAAAATATATTGTTCGTGTTATTATATCTCTAAAGTATAAATGATGTCTAAGGATATGAATGTGTTATTCATTGTTATCATTATTTTTCATAAAAATGATCATGTAGAGATTTTTCACAAGATTATACATGGATATGATCATGTACTAATTTAATCAAATTAATGGATGTGGATATGATTGCGTACAAACTTTTTTATGTGATTGAGCGTGGTTGTGATCACATATACATTGAATCACATGTTTATATTTGGAAATCATTATGTATAGCTATGCTAACATGACTCCGATTAGATATGATCATGTATGGAATTATTCACAAGATGGTACATAGACATGATCAAATAAAAATTTGTTCACAATATTATGTGATGCCATGATTTGATTTTTTCATTATTGAAAATGTGATGATTTATAGTTCTTGTGTAAAATTTATATTATATATTCCTATGAATATTCTTTAAGAATCATGTTTATTATCTCACATTTCACGACTCGCCTTCACCAAGATGAGAGAATGGACAGCAGAATGTCATACCGTACCTTCCATAAGTTGAAGGAGAGATAATGACTCCTGAAACCCGCCTTCAATATGTCCCAGAGTGGTGACTAGATCCAAGGGTATAGAATCACACACAAAAAGGAAGGAATTACCCATATTTTTTAGGATCAGGAGATAAGATAGTAATCACAAACCGCACCAATACTGGAGCTAAAAGAAATGCCAAGACAAACCATTCCCATATGCATTTTCCAAAAGTAAGTGCTACAAAGTATAAGAAAACTCCAAAGTAAAGTACCAAAGAAAATAAAAAACAGCAACAATTGTCCCAAAGTCTAAACTAGTTCGGTCTTTCATTATCCTCGAAGTCCTCCTGGAAACCTGAAAGTATTATTATATACATAGGTTGAGTATATAGTTTTACTCAGTGGGGAAAATCAAAATCTCTCATGCATAAGTGGGGAGGCATTTTAATTCCTTGTTATAAAAGAAGATAACCAAAGAACCTAGTAAGGAAAACAATCCACCCAAACCTCCCCTAGGAACACTCCCTAAATAACACAAGTCAAATAAAGTAATATTAATTGCACATTGATATTTTGGGTACCCTGCACCAGTTCCCACTCGTTATTGAAGACATCCTACGCATCAGTCCTCCCCTGCCATTCTCACCGCAGTCCCACTCCCATACCCCACCCACAAACACTTGTGTTACCCCAACCACACATCCCACCTGCAAACTCCTAGGCCACAACAACCAAGCATAACCACAACCGCAGACACCTTGGCCAAAATTACATCTGCAGTGCCCGAAGGCACCTGGGCCACATCCCGAAGAAACTTGAGAAACTACCTGCGCGCACTCACCTGGGCCAACAACCAAAACATACCCTTATTGAAGAATTCGGGGTCAAAATGGACCTTAGGCCATCACAGTATTCCTGAAGAGTATTTGGATACTTTGGGAAGTGAGTAGAAAAAGAGCTAATAACCTTGCACTCATGTGAGTGTTGGAAAAAACACCATCCCCCATGAAATGAGGGTGATCGGCAAGAAGTGATCAACTTCGGTGGGGTGGAAATAAGAAACATAAAAACAAAATTATACATATAGGTAACAAGCATTCATCACAAACTAGGGGTTCAAATACCTGATCACACACAAACACCCTTGTTACTATTCATTTATAAGAAGCACAACACCCAAAACCATGTCACCACTCATTCATAGAAAACAATTCCCCATTTAACCATCTCTTGTTTTCATATTAAATAGATTCCATTTAGATAATTCTTCACTCCCAGTGAACTAACATGCATAGCTATATGCCAAGGGAAAAAATATTCAAGTGGAAATTTAATCATTCACACCTAGTTCTCTTGTAAAATCACAACAACAAAAGAGATCTGTGAGATCCCTCAAAGTATTAGAACCAAACCAAGCACCAATATATGGCCCCACACATCCTTAGGTCCAAAAACCAATGACTGCCCAAAAGGGAAACCCATCCCCATCCATGTCACCTCATAAGCATCAATCGTAAACATCACCAGAACAGAGCTAGAGAGTTTTCAAATTTAAATAATACATTCATTTAGTTCTGTCTTTCTCTTTGGTTAACCGGGGTGACCACAAAACGATTATTATTCATTGGGAATCCATTTAATGAATTGAGTTTATTTTATTAACCAGTTTAAAAGTTACTGTCATTCAATCACAAGATCATCCAGAAAACAGAGGTTCATTAGTGCGCAAGAAAGGGCCATCAACTGCCATGATTTTCAGGGGACATAAGGCCATTCAATTCACAGCATATAAGAAAATATAAAATAGTATAATAACATTATCAAACACAAACCTTCATTCTTTAAATCCATTTATTATCTTCATTATGGTTTGGTTTCATCCATCCCTGTAGGAACATTATCACACCCACCCCACATGATGTGGAATAAAGAGAGATGAAGGGAAAAAACTTACTTGGATGATCAAATATCTTCGTTTCTCTCCTCATTCCAATAATTGGGATGTGTGAATTACAGGGGAAGAACTTGGAGGACTCGAAGAATGAGTAGGAAAGGCCCCCACACAGGCACACCACTAGCCTCAACAAAGGGGACTCCAAATGCACCAAGTAAAGAAAGAAACAAACCATGAAGAAGAATGAAGAAAGAATTACCATGTGATAAAAAGGAGGGATTCTGGAGTTATGGCATAGGAAAAATCTTAAGCAACTTTAAAGGAATATCATGGATTCACCATGTGTTTGGATGGTTACACATGTTGGAATTAATTTTTATTTAATAATTCTCATCAGAGGGGCGGCCATAAGAGTTGTGCATTAAGGTTTTCATTTAGAGAGAGAAAAATAGGTATGTTGAGGGTTGACCAACTCTTAGGGGATTTTAAACATTGTTTATGGGGCTAAAAACGACTTTAAACCACTTCAAAATGTTTAAAAAGTCAAAATTGGCGTTGCGGTAAACAAATAGGGAAGGAATCACCGACTAGCCCATATAGTACTGATCGGTGTCACCAATTGGTGACACCATGATGAAATCTGACCACAGATATATCATCCTTAAAAACTGAACCTGATGGGTCCAAGGTATCCCAATCAATAGAAATTTTCAGAGAAGTGGGCCACGAGGGTCTGGGCCATTACATCAGATAGCTCTCAAAATTATTCTCACCCTCAAGAATAAAAGATTAACCCAAAAAAACAACTCCATAATATAACTCTCAGGAAGAAACCACCCCAAACAATGATATGAAACCCAAGGACTAAATTTTCCTAACACATGGATCTTGGAGTTCATCCATGTCAAGATACTATCTGATTCGGGCAGTACTGACTCTCTCGCACGGGCTTAATCGCATCTGTGCTGATGTGTCTTGATTAGGAATAATGTTCTCCCTTCCCCACATATCGGGATTTTTTTAAACATCCACAAGTTATGGATACAAATCATCTCAAAAAATGTCAAGGTTAGAATTACATCACAGTAGGTCACAAAAACAAGAACAAAACGGAAGGCTTGGAACAACAAATCAAAACCACATTGGGTACTAGGCACGCATTTGAGCTTCTCACTCCCAAGTACTCTCCTAGATGCCACTGTGCCTCCACAACACATGAACCAAAGGGATGGTTCTTATGAGAATCACTTTCTCCTTTTGATATTTTATCCTCACTGGTTGCTCCACGAAAGTATAATTATCCTCTATATCCAACTCCCCCCAATCAATAACATGGGAGTCATCGTGTAGATATCGACGAATTTGGGAGATGTGTAAAACGTTGTGGATACTTTCCATCTAAGGTGGTAATGCCAAATGATATGCCACCTCACCAACATGGCCCAACACTTTAAAAGGCCTGATAATCCAAGGAGAGATCTTTCTCCCCTTGCTAAACATTCACTACCCATGTCACGTGGAATCCTTTAAGAACACATTGTCTCTAACCTCGAACTCCAAGGGCCTCCTCCTATGATTAGCAAACGGCTTCTGTCAGTCATGGGCTTCCTTCATCCTCTCATGAACAAGTTGAACCTTCTCTGTTGTGCTCTACACTACCTATGTTCCAAGAACACTTGTCTCCCCAACCTCGGTCCATCACACGGGTGAACGACACGACCTCTTGTACAAGGCTTCAAAAGGTTCGATGATAATAGTATAGTGATATCTATTATGGTAGGCAAACTATACTAAGGGAAAATGTCCTTCCTGTGATCCCTCGAAGTCCAAAACACATTCCTGTAGCATAACCTCCAATATATGGATGGTTGGCTCTATTTTCCCATCTATCTGGGGGTAGAAAGCAGTGTTAAGACATAGTTGGGAGCTGAAAGCATGCTGTAATCCTCTCCAGAATCTTGAGATAAACCGTGCATCCCAATCCGAGACTATGGACCTCATAACTCCATGTAACTGCACCACCTCATCCACATATCTCCATTCTAAGGCATCCAATGCACTTAACTCCTTGAATGCCAGGATGTGAGCTAATTTCATTGGCCAGTCTACCCCTACCCAAATAGTATCACAGCCTCCTTGAACTCTGGGTAGTCCATTGAAGAAATCCATCGAGATTTCATCCAACTTCAACCCATGGACATCTAAAGGCTGCAATAAACCTCCTGGGAGTGGTGTTCATCCTTTACCTACTGACACACCGGGCACCTTTCCACACACTTTTCCATTTCCCATTTCACCCTGGGCCACCAAGACTATTTTCCTAGGCCATGTAACATCTTTGAAACTCTAGAGTGTACAACTAAAAGTGAGTTATGGAACTCATGGAGAAATCCGTCACACATTTCCACAGGGATCAACAACTTCTCATGAAACATCAACTGATTTTTCCCATCTTCTGACCATCCTTCCGGAGCATTTCCTTGGTTAACCCGATAGCACATCACATCACTCTCTATGTCTCCCCACTGAGAAACCTCCACCCATCACAACAAAGAGTACTATACTTTCATATAAAAGAGAAAACCTATACCACCATCCACCCTTGCATCTAGGTGTAGGGCAACCAACTCCTCCATTACCTTTAAAGCATCCACAGATTCCTAAACAGATTCCCTCCACGGCATCCTCCTCAAGGCATCATCCACAATGTCCCCTTACCTTCAGTGTAAGATATCTCAAAGTTGTAGTACTGAAAAAAACTCCACCCACCTTCGTTGTCACATGTTTAAGTCTCGTTGCATAAATATTTGCCTCAAACTATTGTGATCGTGAATACCACAAAGTGATCCCTAATATGGTAATGCCACCACAGCATCAATGAAAATAGTAATGATGAAAATTATAGTTCATGGGTGGAATAGTTACACTCATGAAGACGTAGCTACCTAGACCGATAAGATATCACTCCCTGATACTACATTAGCACACACCCACGGAAAAGTCTATAAGAATAGAAAAATATCTCAAACAAAACCCCTTCCACTGGATACCTGAGTACTAAAGTGCTGACCAACCATTCCATTAAATAGTTGAAAGCTACCTGACACTGGTCACTCCATAAAAAGTCTTGGTTATTTCTAGTCAAAGCATTAAAAGGAGCTAAAACTCTAGAGAATTCAAGTACCAACCTCTGATAATAGCCTACTGGACCCATAAAACAACAAATCTCTATCACATTCTTAGGTGCTTCCCAAGAAACAAATTCTTCAACCTTTGACAGATCTACTGCTACCCCATGCTGATACACCACGTGTCTAGGAAAATTCACTTCTCGTTTCAAGAACTTGCACTTGGACAACTTCCCATAGAGCTAGTGATGTCGAAGGACCTCCAAGACAATCCTGAGGTGTTTAGTATGTTCCTCCTCTAATATTGAGTAGATCAAAATGTCATTGATGAACACAATGATGAACCGGTCTAGAAACTCATGGAAAACAGTGTTCATGAGCCCCATGAACACAACAGGTGCATTCGTAACACCCAACGACATGAATACGAACTCAAATTTCTCATACATACACATGATAGCAGTCTTTATAATATCAATATCATTCACCCTTAACTAGTGATAAATAGACCAAAAATCGATCTTAGAGAAAAAAATTTCTCCCCTCAGCTAGTCAAAGAGACCATCTATCCTCTAGAGAGGGTAATAGTTCTTGACTGTTACCTGATTCGGTCTCCATTAGTCTATGCATAGCTGGAGACCACCATATTCCTTCTTCGTGAACAAGATCGAAGCACCCCATGGCGACATGCTGGGTTGGACAAATCCCTTCTTCATCAGATCATCATTCTGAATTCACAACTCCGAAAACTCAGAAGGTTCTATCTGATAATGATCCATGGAAATAGGATGGGCATTAGGTTGTAAGTCTATCTCGAACTCAACATCACGTCGATGGGGTAGAGTCACAACCTCCGCGGTAAAAATGTATAGGAACTCTCGGACAACTGCCGGAACATCCATAATCTACACATCCACTGATTCTGCTAAATTCTCAACCATCATAGAAAAAAGAGGTTCCACATTCCATATCCCCCACATGAAAACTATATTCTCCAAAAAAAGCAACATGCTAGCCGACCTCATTAGAGAACATGACTCTTCTTTATAAGTAGTCGATAACAACATGCATAGAAAACTGTCAGTCGATGCCTAGGATGACATCATATGGATACATTTGTAGCAGAAGAAGATCCCCACTAGAGTGATGCAACCCCAACATTAGTCTGCATCCTAGAAAAATATCAAACAGGCTGGTATGACCCCCAACAGGCGTACTCAACACTAGAGGCCTGGGGAGTCTCTCTATGTCTAGTCCCAAGGCATGGTCAAGACCAGGTGTAACAAAGGAGTGTGATGCTCTTGAATAAAACAAGGCACAAGCAAGAATGCTAAAAAATATGATCGTACCTCGAATGACTTCCAGACCTATTGGAACTGCTGCCTCTACGGCTTGGAACTACCGACGCCCAGCTCCTCTGCCTCTCGGATGTCGGCTGCCTCCCCGACCATGCCCTGGTTGAGTTCCTTGAAGAGAACCATGGGTTCGGCCTCCTCCTTCCATGTCAGCTCTTAAACGAGTGGGTGCTCACTATCCCTATTGCTATTGTTGAAAGGGGAAGGCCAGAAACTACTGCTGCTGTGGAGGGAGCTGAACCTACCCACCACCACTATACTATAATCGGTTCAGGTACGGATTCTGAAGGTTCCCATGGCTACCACAGATGATGCACCTCAAGTCCTAGTCCCTTAAGGGAAGGGTTGAGACCAATTGATCAAAACTAGAACTGGTGGGGCCTACTCCCCACTGGACAAAAACTAGAAGGCCCTGATGCTAGAGGTATGCTACTGAAGACCTTCCCCTTTGACGAGCCCAACTATCTCCCCTCTCACGGCACACCTTTCAGCGTGTGCATCCTCTCCACCACTTCAACATTCTTTTGCACATCTAAGTATGTCGGTAGGGTTAAGGGAGTAATACCACACAGAAGACAATGTCAGAGTGCCTCCTCTAAATGTCTCGCCCAGGACTTCTCATCTGAAAAACTTTCTGGAGAAAAATGAAAGAGATCCTTGAACTTGATTCTTAGATCCCTCACTGACATTATCCCCTGCTAAAGGGAGAGTAGCTCATACCTCTTCTCCACCTTCATCATGGAAGAGAGGAATTCTGCCTGGAATTCCCTCTAGATGTCAGTCCAGGAAACTTCAGCCTCCCTCTTCTACCCAATATAAGGAGTCCACCATTGATGAACCACTCCCCGAATCTGGATTACAGCCATAGAAACCCAATACTATTTCGAATCCCAGATGAAGCTCAAAGTTTTCACCAGCTCATCGAGCCAGCTCTCTATCTTCATGTCCGAGACACATCCCTCATACTTCCCAAGGGTTTTTTCGCTGAAACACATGAAGAATCCTATGTTTTTGGTCATTTTACTCTTATCGATCAGCCCCTACTGATCATCCAAATTAGCCTCCTGGGTCTCGATGGCCCATACTACTCGTGGTTGTCATTTGGGTTCTATATCTTCATGGTAAATAAGGAATTCCTAATCCCGAGTAGTGTAGAATATTTCCTTAAATTTTTTATTAAACTTACTATTTATTTATTTAAATTCCTAGAACACATAATAAAACAAGTAATTATAATTCATGTACCTTTCCTTGGGACTCTACCGTGCAATCAGTGTATCCTCACTTGGTCGTTTGGTAGGTCCAAAGTCCTTGCATCAGATCACGGTGGGTGGGGGGGCTAAAACCCCTTATCCTAGCCAGTATTCCATGGCCTATTTCACGCATCAAGATTCCCAAACTCCGTTTCCCTACCATGACATGCAATCCTCCCTATGCCTAACCCCAATCTCTATCCTATCTACCAACAACCTTCCTTTGATACCATTCTATCCTGACCATCCTTCGCCAAGATGATGGAAGGGAAGTGGATTGCCCAAACCTTCCTTCCTCAAGTTGATGAAGAGATAATGACCTTCAAAACCTTCCTTTAATTGTTCCTTGAGTGGATACTAGCACCAAGGGTAGAGAATCACACACAAAATGGAAGGAATTATAATTTTTTATAGGATCTAAGGATAAGATAGTAATCCCAAACAACACCAAAACTAAAGGTAAAAGTAAATCCAAAACAAACCATTCCCATATGCATGTTCCTAAGTAAGTGTTATAAAGTACATGAAAACTCTAAAGGAAAGTACCAAAGAAAATAAAAAAACAACAATAACTATCCTAAAGTATAAAATAGTATAGTCTTGCACCATCCTTGAAGTACTCCTGGAAACCTGAAAGTAGTTTAATACATGTAGAGTGAGTATACTGGTACACTCGGTAGGAAAACCAAAAGCTCTCATGCACAAGTGGTGAGGAATTCTAATTCCCTGTGATAAAAGAAGATAACCAAAGGACCTTGTACGGAAAACAGTCCACCCAATCCTCTCCAAGAAACACTCCCCAAATAACTCAATTCAAGTAATGTAATTGTAATAGGACATCGATATTTTGGGTACCCTGCACCACTTTCCCACTAGTTATTGAAGACATCCAACGCGTCAGACCACACCCCACCATTCTCACCATAGTCCCACTACCATACCCCGCCCACACACATCACGGATACCAAAACCACACATCCCGCCCATAAACACACGGGCCATAACAACCACACATAACCACAACTGCAAACACCTGGGCCCAAACAATTGCGGTTATGCCTGATGACACCTGGACCTCATCCCGAAGACACTTGGGAAACTACCTGCCCACACTCACCTGGTTTAACCACCAAAACATACCCAGTCTGAAGAATCTTGTGCTGAAAAACCCTTCAGGCCATCACAGCCTTCCCGAAGTGTCTTGGGATACTTGGGGAAGGGAGAATAAAAGGAGAGAATAACCATCCACTCATGAGAGTGTTGGGAAAAACACCCTCCCCCATGAAATGGAGGTGTTCAGAATGATGTTCTCAACTTGGGTGGGGTGAGAATAAGAAACATAAAAACTAAATTATACATATTTGTATACAATCACTCATCCCAACCTAGGGGTTCCAAGACCATCCTACACGCGAACACCCTCATTACTATTCATTAATAAGAAGAACAACACCCACAAGCATGTCACAACTCATCCACAGAAAATAATTCCCCATTGAACCCACTCTTGTTTTCATATTCAATTAATTTCATATGGATAATTATTCACTACAGAGCAACTAATAGGCTGATCTACAAGCCAAGGGAAAAAATAGTCAAGCATCGATTTAAGAATTCACACCTGGTTCTCTTGTAATGTCACAACAAAAAAAGGATTTTTGAAATCCCTAAATGTAATGGAAACAAAAAAAGATCCCAAACATATGGCCCCAAATGGCCTTAGGTCCACAAACCAATGACTTCTCAAAAGGGGAACCCATCCCCATCCCCATCACCTCACAAGCATCAACCGTAAACATCACCAGAAATGAGCAAGAGAGTTTTCAAATTTGAATATGCTATTCATTTAGTTCCATCATTATTTTTGGTTAACCAGGGTAACCACACGAGGATTATTATTCATTGGGAATCCATTTAATCAATATATTTTACATGATTAACCATTTTCCATGTTATTGTCATTCAATAACATGATCATCCAAAAAAATAGAGGTTTATTAATGCGTAAGAAAATACCACCAACGGCCACGATTTTCAGTGGAAGAATCACATTCAATACACAACATATAGGTAAAGATAAAATAGTAAAACAATGTTATCAAACACACCCTTTAATTCTTTAAATCCATTTATTGTCTTTGTTACTGTTTGGTTTCATACATCCCTGCAAGAACATTATCATACCGACCCCACATGATGCACAGTAAAGAGATACGAAGGGAAAACCCTACTTTGATGATCAAAAATCATTGTTTTTCTCCTCACGCCAACAACTAGGATATGATACATGTAGGGGAGGAACTAGAAGGACTCCAAGAATGAGCAGGAAAGCCTCCTGCAAAAGTGCACCACTAGACTTGGGAAAGGGGACTCCAAATGAACCAAGTAAAGAAAGAAACCAGCCAAGAAGAAGAAGGAAATAAATAATTCTTCGTAATAAATGGCGAGATTCTAGAGTTACGGCATATGACAATCTTGAATGGATTTAAAGGTGGATCGTGGTTTCACCATGACGTTGGAAGGTTAAGCATGATGGAATTAATTGTTATTTAATAATTCCCATTAGAGGGGTGTTCATAACAATTATGCATTAAAGGATTTAATTTAGAGAAATAAAAATGGGTCCTTTGTGGGTCTCCCATCCCTTAGGGGATTTAAAACATTGTTTATGGGGATAAAATAGCTTTAAACCACTTAAAAAATCTTAAAAGACTCAAAAGTGGTGTTGCGTTAAAAAAAGCAGAAGGGATACTCAACAAGCCCATGTGGCACTGATCGGTGTCACCGATTGGTGACACCATGATGACATCCTTCAACCGATATTCCGCCCTTCAGATCCAGACCTGATGGGTCCAAGGCATCTCAATCCCCAGAAATTGGTAGAGTAATTGACCAAGAGGTTCTGGGCCATTACATCACCTTATTATTCCTTAGTATATGTTTTTTCATTTGAGATTACATGCCAAAGTATCCTGATTTATGGAAAAATCTAATTGATCCATTTCCTTTTGATAATTTTATTGTCCCCACTAGTGTTTTCCCCTATTCTCATTTTCTATCCAATGATGAAATATTGAAACATTTTTATTTGACTATAAAATAGATATTAATAATTTTTTTGTTTCAATTTCCCTAGGAAATTATTTATGAGATAATATTTCGAATTAAGTTTTATATAGTTTTCATTCATCGGAGATTTTGATTACATAAAAATGAAATGTTAGTATAGTGGAAAAAATTCTTTTTTGGATGATAATGACCTGATAGATAATTTTTTTGGACATAAAACCTTCCATTCTTGGGATTGTTTTACTATTTTTTATATGTAATTTTTATGATATAGGAATGATTTCAAATAAATATATGTTTATATCATGTAGCTACATAATATATATATATATATACAAAACCATTTTTGGGATATAAAGTTATGTTTCTTATTTATATAGTACATTTAATAAAAAATGGATATCATCAAGGACTTTGTGAAGTTTGTTAGTAATGATGATTGGATGATGTGGTATATGGACAATTATAAGACATCGATGGTTGTGTAATAGGACATTACCCTCTCTACTTTTTAGGATGGAACAATATTATAGTTATTTGGACTATATTTTCTTTATGTATCTTAGTTTTATCACAATTATGCTAAATAATGGGATATTTGGGGTTGTTCAAAAAAAATTATAGTGTTTTACGTTTCTGAATTACTCTGGTTTTTATTAAGTTATGAGTGCATGTGTCCAGATATATTAGAATAAGGCCTCCATTTTCCCGATATTCGTACTTGGTGCTAATAACCAATAAAAATATTATTGTCTATGGGATGGAATTATAAATTTAAAAATGTTCTGGTGGGATTTAATATGTCTGATCATGTTAGAGTGGTATTTAAGCTTCAACCATCCTTGGATAATGTTCAGTGGTAGAATATATGAGAGTATTGGTTTGGTATCTAGGGAAAAATGTTAATGTATCACATGTTTGGATCATAGGGCATGGAACCCAGTGATGTTATAGAGGATCATATATATATTAAAAATGATTTTATAAACCTAATTGTTGAATTTATATATCGATGCCCCAATTGTAGGGAAAACAATGGTACACATTTGATATTAGAATGGGTCATTATTTATTTTTACTGAAATAGCCAGATAGAAATATATTCATAATTGACTATGGTATATCTTTCATATTTATGGATTCCCCTAGGATGATATCCAGTATGTGTAATGTAAAAATATAATGATTTCAATCAATATAGGCACATTGTGTCAGTATAGGGGACTCTATTCGAGTTGCTTCCTCCATGTGGAAATAAGCGGTATGTTCACCCAAAAATTTGGGTGTAGACCTTCCATTGAAAACATAGGCATATGATTATAATTTTTATAGATGGGAGATAATTCTTGTAGTATTGGATGATGTTTCACATAGGTTGATTATTCTTCAAGAGTGTTAGATGCATAGGCTAGCATTGTTTTGGGGCATGATTGTAACGCCCCGACCCCAGCTACCCGGAGTCGGTGCGTTGCTTCGTAACATTGGCATGATCACAAAAGATCAAGTCTCGAAAGACCGATTATTTTAATAGCCTTGGAAACACTAGATACATTCATAAGTCTTGCATTACATCATAAAGTGAAAAACTAATAACAAAGTCTTCATAGTCCACACTCATATCCTATTCTGACTATCCCTGCAGGTCATTCATAAAATACTTCTTCACATCCTGGAAAAATATTAAAACATTGAAAGGGGTGAGCTCAGATGCTCAGTAAGGATAACAATATAGCGGAAACTTTCATCAATAAACATAAACATTTAAGTCAACGTATAACTAAAACAAAAGCCTTTTAAACATGAACTTCAACATAATATGGCAAAACTAAAATGAGATAATTCCATTCACTTTTTCACATGGATATTCTACTGGTCGAATAATCACATGCAATATCAATAACCACTTTCATAATGAGGGAATGTATAATGCCAGACATTCTGAAAAAAAATTTCAAGGCCTCGGCCAAGACGTCTAAAATGATTAAGGCCTCAGCCAAAACCATAAATCAAATTGGGAAAGGGCCTCGGCCAATTCCACGTCTAGTTGTCTCATGAGACCTACCGATGCATCGAGGAGCTATAGCGGGCTCCACCCGTCACTTATTAAGTCCAATACATTCCTCATATGAATAGGTTTAAACATATCATAAACCATAACATAATCGTATCACATAAAAAATGCATAAAGGAAACATAAAATTTCCACATTTCAATCACAAGATATCAATACAACACATTGATATAATAAAAACGCTTTCAAAACCATTTTCAATACCAAAATAAAAGAAAGTTAAAACTTTGTATCTATTTTTCATTAAAAAAATGATGGCTTGTAGAGGAAGCCGAAACTCAAATAATGGTCATGGTGGAGGAGAAGTCGTTGTCACCGCATAAATACGGAATGAAAAACATTCCCTTTTGTCGTTTAGCAAAACGCTTCGTATAAAAAAGATTCCTTTTGAATAAACGTAAAAGTCAAAGGGGTTTATACACCATATAAAAGAAAGTTGTGTATAAAACCAAATATGCCTCAATGAAAGGAGTTTGAGACGAAGTCCTTAAAAAGATAATTTTTAAAATAAAATAGATCTATTATGTGTATTCACTATAGGTACACATAAATAAAGTAAAAATACAAAATAGGACATAATAATATCATGACATAATTTGAAAGTAGGATATTAACCCAAAGAATAGGAATTGGGTTAAGAAGTTCCCTTACCCCGTGTCTGACTTGACTCAACCGTTCTTTAACCTCCTGAATAATAAACTAGAGTTAATATATACCTTATTAAGAACCATTTTCAATTTCATTATCCTTTTTATATCACTTATTACAATGATATGAACATTATGTAATTATTTAAGTTAATAACGGTCGTTTTGTCGATCTTTGGTACTTGAGTCAACAATAAACTTCTTATAATTACAAGTTTTTTAGGTGGTAGAATATCCATTATCTCCAGAATTATATTCATGATTTAGATGTCATATATATCATATATATCCAGTATATACATTCATTTATAATATTACGTAACATTTAGAGGTAAGAAATGAAATGCACCGTTCATGGAGACGGTAAGCCGTACGTACGCATGAACGCTACTTTCATTTATATTTCGTATTTAATGGAATGAAATCATAATGATATAAATGTATAATATAATTCCAGTATAATATAGTGTATAATACCATTTACTCCATCCATTATATATCCCACATATGGCATTAACGATTCAAATCACTTTGAGGGGGCGGTAGTCCGCACTTCCTAAAATGAAATTATCGCGTTTACCCGTAATGGAAATCATAATGAATGCCATAAATGAGAAATACAGAATGATAAGGAAAACATAAACATAATATATATATCATATATGAAAATAGTTTCATCAAAATGGCCACCATTATAGGTGTTAAAAGAATTTGAACAATCATCGTTTCGTGAGCCCGAAATTCACCATCCACAGAAACAGTATGTTCTTTAACCATTAGTTGTTGGTGTGTGTAAGTGTAGCTTGAATCTTTCTTATAACAAAATCCTAGTATATTTAGGATACTGGTGTTGTTACAAAAGAAAAGAATAAAAAGAGTTTAGGGGGTTGGATAAGCAAAATAAAACAAAAGAACATAAGAGAAAACACTACCTTTAAAACGGGTAACACTTTTTGATTTGAGGAAAAGGCTTCCTTGGGAAGAGTTCTGCCCAAAGTGAGGCTTCTAGGAGTAAGAGGGGGAAGTTGGGAGAGTATTTGGGCAGAGGTTTTCCGAGCCAAATGGCTTGAAAGTGTGAATGAGGTGGTAGAGGTGGGGGCCTTTTATAAGTGGAGAGGAGGGGCACTCTTGTAAAGTAAAGAAAAGTCACTTTATTATAAAATGAGTTTCGGATTTTAGAGGTCCCACACTTATATAATTCGAGGCTAAGGTGATAAGGGTTCGAACTCTCCTCATTAAATAGGCTTTGGACAAGTGTAAGCCTTGGATTTTTCATTATCTTCTCATTTTATTTAAATCATTAATTAATGAGGTCATCGTTGCATCATCATGATGTCATAAATAATTTAATTTATTTAATGTATAAAAATTATAAAAAAAATACTATGATGTAGGAAATATTTTTAGCTTTCTAATGAATATTTATAGTCAAAATTTCCACTTGTGTAACCCCACTTAAAAACTATTTTAGTAAAACATTTCATGTTTGTGTCATTTTTTACTTTAACATTAAATAAATATATATTAATGTCATTTTCCAACCAATGTGGCTCCATGGGGTCCCCAAGTTGACCCATGGGTTTTCTTGGTCGGCCATTACTCATCCAATAGGAGTAGGACAAATTTCAAGCTCATCTCATATTATTAAAACATTATTTTTACCTTAAACTACACTAATTACCTCTAATCGTGATTAAGAACTTAAAAGTTACTATTCACCAAAAAATTATTTTAATCTCATTGAAACACATTTTACTTCTTAATGATAACCATGTATGTCGGATTTTTGAAAATCAAATCACAGAAGTGGTAATATTTCATTTAAACGAAAAAAATAGTTATTTAACTACCACTTAGTGGTTTCACTATTCATAAAAAATTGATGTTTTTCAGAACAATGCCAAAATTTCACCCTAAGCTATAATTGATATTCCGAATTCAAAAATGATGTCTATTTTAAAAAATTCCAAAAATATAAGTTGCATTAATTAATTTTATAATTAATTCCCACTGTCACAACAAATAGTGTGTTTTTAAGAAACAATTTATATCAAAAGATTGGTAATTGTTTACGTCCAATTTCAAAGTGAAATTAATTATAATGACCACCATTGGATAAAATGGTAAAAATATATTATAATTATACTTTAAAACCACTAAATAGTATAATTTATCACTATAAATTATTTTAATTAAAAAAAAAATTTAAGTATTTTTCACTATTCATAAAAATTAGAAGTTCTCAGAAAAATACCAAAAATTCAACATAGGATAATTTCGATATTCCGAATCCAAAAATGAAGTCCATTTTGATAAATAAAATTTATAAAATTTCAAAAAGTAGGTATTACTATTCACAACAGCTAGTTTAATTAGTTGTGGTGTGTGTTAGAGCTCGAGGTTGCGTACAACACACGCTATTGCATTATTCGAAGGGAAACGTACCGTGGAAGCTTGCGGTGTTACATTCTCATCTCCTTCAATAAATTGCGTCCTCGCAATTTGAAATTTTTCTTGGAAAATAAAAGGTTGAAAAGGGAAAATACCTTTGTGGAAAACCCACATCGGAAATAAGATTAATAAAATTTAGCCTTAATAAGAGGGAAAGGGAAATGAAAAAGTCACCACCCAATTATGATCTCGATTAGGAGAACATTGGTGGAAATTAGAGACATATAATTGGAGGAAAAACGTAAATATTCATAGGGAGTGATTGAGGTCATCAATCACAATCAACTGTCAAATTGAGGGCCTCAAAGCCGTCAATCTATGTTGATTTAAAATATCATCAGTTCAACAAGACATAAGGTATTAGGATAACACATTTTTTTGTTTTAATATCCTTTTACTAAAGTATAAGAATTAATTCATTCATTGAATAAGAGATAGGTATATATATATTTATGCTTGACAATTAGAGTTTCAACCTTCAACTCAACTTTCACTCAAAAAGATAATAGAACTCAAAAATATTATACTTATCCTAATTGTATAAGGTTCCAAATGTTATCACATACCATTTAGATTAGAAAAATTATTTTGTAATAACCAGGGACTTCCTGTAGGCTAGTGGTAGGAAATAAAGGCCTGTCGCACTATGGTTGTGGGTTCGATTCCTGCATCTTTTTCCGACGCGACGGGTTATGCCCCACCCTGCAGGTTGTCCTTTTCCTAAAACTATAGTATTATAATATTCAAAAAATAATCTTCAGAAATGTTTTAACCTTAAACAATACTATCCAAAGATCAACTTAATCCACTCCAACCTTTATAGTTATCCAAAATACCTCTGTCCAGACTTTCTATAAAAGGTCTCTTAATTCCAAAATCAATTTATCAGATTCCCCAAACAAAGTAAATTTTCTCTTATTGTCACATACTAATCATATTAAAACCTTACTGAAATCAACAAGTACTGCAGTAAAATCCGTATATATATATCACATTATTCTAATAACCATAATATAATCCATGAGTCCAAAAGCACCAATACATTAGTTATTCTACTTCAACTATAGTAACAACATAAGATTGTCCTTGATCCCTCGGCCTTTTCTAAGGTAAGTTTCCCTAACGCTTAGGACATTCATTTGCATAATGCCCCATTTCCCTACAATTGTAGCATTCAACATTGATAGCCTCTTTCTTTCCCTTGCAATCACGCGCCTGGTGACCTTTTCCCCCACATTTATAACAAACTCCCATTCCTTTTTGGCAAGTACCAGGGTGATTCTTCCCACAATTATCACATAATGGAAAATCCTTCTTTCCCTTTTTCCCTTTATCTGTCTCTTGTTCCACCGTTCTCTTCTTCTCTTGATTTACTTTATTGTCATAAGACTCAGAGAATTCCTTTTCTGTCTTGATAGCACATGAGACAATATCTTCGTATGATGAGAAGGTTTGTGAGACTAATGCTCGAAAAAGAAATGGTTTTAACCCATCAAAGAAACGATCAATCTTACTTCTTGGGTTACGTATATAATCTGCAGCATGCCTCACTAACCTTGTAAAGTTAGCCTCATACTTTACGACATTGTCATCATCCTTCTGCCTCAAACTCAGAAATTGTCTTTCCATATCTGCTCTATGGTCATGTGGAAATTATTTTTCTAAGAAAAGATCCTTGAACTGTCTCCATTCCATATTTGATACTTCATCATCTTCCTTTGTGTTTTGAATCAATGACCACTATTGATCAGCATCTCCAGTGAGGCGGTAAACTGCCATGACAACCTTCTCCCTTTCTCTACTCCCCAAGGCATGGAATATTTTCTCTAAGGAGTTTATCCATTGCTCAACTACTAATGGATTTGTACCCCCATTAAATGTTGGCGGTTGTTGCCTCATGAAGTGGTCTAACATTGATCCTCCACGTTGTGGATCAGGGTGATCCATACGAGTAAGGTTATTATTCAAAACTTGAGTGAGTTGTCCCAGTATGGTAATAAGTTGATCAGCACCAGTTGTATCTCCAGATCCACAATAATTATCTTGAGCAGGAGGGCAATCCCTACACGGAGTGCGAGCATTGATACGGTTTCCATTCCTTCCACTAGGCGCCATTTCTATACAATGGAATAAACTGGATTAGTTTATGAATCAAAATACATAATTCTATACTTATAAAATACTTAACATAAATTGAACTATTTATGGATATAATCCATAATTATAAAAAAAATTTCTTTGAGGAAGTATATACTCATAACCCTTCATAGAGGTTTTTAAAGAAAACGAGAATTATCCTAAGCATATCCCCCGGGAGTGTCGTAACCAAGAGTGCAGCAAGGCCCAATGTCGTGCACCAGTTCCCGTTTGAGTCTAGCTCAAAGCGGTGTTTTCGGGTTTTACCCCTAGGTTCATCTGTGCCATAGCCGCCTCTACCTGCTCGTATCCAGAAAGGGATGTATTGCTCAGAAAACTCACAACATCTCTACAATACCAAAATTCTAGGAAGTTCTTCTATACTAATCCTCAAAGTCTATCTTTGGGCTATGTGCTCTAATCAGAGTTTATCTAAATCTAGCTTCCAAGGTTAGTACTAAACTGCTACTGATACCAACTGTAACGCCCCGACCCCAGCTACCCAGAGTCAGTGTGTTACTTCATAACATTGGCATGATCACAAAAGATCAAGTCTCGAAAGACCGATTAGTTTAGTAGCCTTGGAAACACTAGATACATTCATAATTCTTACATTACATCATAAAGTGAAAAAACTAATAACAAAGTCTTCATAGTCCACACTCATATCCTCTTCTTACTATCCCTGCAGTTCATTCATAAAATACTTCTTCACATCCAGGAAAAATATTAAAACATTGAAAGGGGTGAGCTCAGATGCTCAGTAAGGATAACAATATAGCGGAAACTTTCATCAATAAACATAAACATTTAAGGCAATGTATAACTAAAACAAAAGCCTTTTAAACATGAAATTCAAAATAATATGGCAAAAGTAAAATGAGATAATGCCATTCACTTCTTCACATGGATATTCTACTGGTCGAATAATCACATGCAATATCAATAACCACTTTCATAATGAGGGAATGTATAATGCCAGACATTCTGAAACATTTTGTCAAGGCCTCGGCCAAGACGTCTAAAATGATTAAGGCCTCGGCCAAAACCATAAATCAAATTGGGAAAGGGCCTCGGCCAATTCCACGTCTAGTTGCCTCATGAGACCTACCGATGCATCGAGGATCTATAGCGGGCTCCACCCGTCACTTATTAAGTCCAATACATTCCTCATATGAATAGGTTTAAACATATCATAAACCATAACATAATCGTATCACATAAAACATGCATAAAGGAAACATAACATTTCCACATTTCAATCACAAGATATCAAGACAACACATTGATATAATAAAAATTCTTTCAAAACCATTTTCAATGCCAAAATAAAAGAAAGTTAAAACTTTGTATTTATTTTTCATTAAAAAAATGATGGCTTGTAGAGGAAGCCGAAACTCAAATAATGGTCACGGTGGAAGAGAAGTCGTTGTCGCCGCATAAGTACAGAAAGAAAAACATTCCCTTTTGTCATTTAGCAAAACTCTTCGTATAAAAAAGATTCCTTTTGAAAAAACGTAAAAGTCAAAGGGGTTTATACACCGTATAAAAGAAAGTTGTGTATAAAACCAAATATGCCTCAATGAAAGGAGATTGAGACGAAGTCATTAAAAAGATAATTTTTAAAATAAAATAGATCTATTATGTGTATTCACTATAGGTACACATAAATAAAGAAAAAATACAAAATAGGACATAATAATATCATGACATAATTTGAAAGTAGGAGATTAACCCAAAGAATAGGAATTGGGTTAAGAAGTTCCCTTACCTCGTGTCTGACTTGACTCAACCATTCTTTAACCTCCTGAATAATAAACTAGAGTTAATATATACCTTATTAATAACCATTTTCAATTTCATTATCCTTTTTATATCACTTATTACAATGATATGAACATTATGTAATTATTTAAGTTAATAACGGTCGTTTTGTCGATCTTTGGTACTTGAGTCAACAATAAACTTCTTATAATTACAAGTTGTTTAGGTGGTAGAATATCCATTATCTCCAGAATTATATTCATGATTTATATGTCATATATATCATATATATCCAGTATATACATTAATTTATAATATTACGTAACATTTAGAGGTAAGAAATGAAATGCACCGTTCATGGAGACGGTAAGTCGTACGTACGCATTAACGCTACTTTCATTTCAATTTTGTATTTAATGGAATGAAATCATAATGATATAAATTTATAATATAATTCCAGTATAATATAGTGTATAATACCACTTACTCCATCCTTTATACATCCCACATATGACATTAACGATTCAAATCACTTTGAGGGGGGCGGTAGTCCGCACTTCCTAAAATGAAATTATCGCGTTTACCCATAATGGAAATCATAAAGTATGACATAAATGAGAAATAAAGAATGATAAGGAAAACATAAACATAATATATATATCATATATTAAAATATTTTCATCAAAATGGCCACCATTATAGGTGTTAAAACAATTTGAACAATCATCATTTCGTGAGGCCGAAATTCGCCATCCACAGAAACTGTATGTTCTTTAACCATTAGATGTAGGTGTGTGTAAGTGTAGCTCGAATCCTTCTTATAACAACATCATAGTATATTTAGGATACTGTTTTTGTTACAAAAGAAAAGAATAAAAAGATTTTAGGGGGTTGGAGAGGCAAAAGAAAATAAAAGAACATAAGAGAAAACACTACCTTTAAAACGGGTAACACTTTTTGATTTGAGGCAAAGGCTTCCTTGGGAAGAGTTCTGCCCAAAGTGAGGCTTCTAGGAGTAAGAGGGGGAAGTTGGGATAGTATTTGGGCAGAGTTTGGCCGATCCAAATGGCTTGAATGTGTGAATGAGGTGGTAGAGGTGGGGGCCTTTTATAAGTGGAGAGGAGGGGCACTCTTGGAAAGTAAAGAAAAGTCACTTTATTATAAAATGAGTTTCGGATTTTAGAGGTCCCAAACTTATATAATTCTAGGATAAGGTGATAAGGGTTCGAAATATCCTCATCCAATAGGCATTGGACATGTTTATGCCTTGGATTTTGCATTATCTTCTCATTTTATTTAAATCGTTAATTAATGAGGTCATCGCTACATCATCATGATGTCATAAATAATTTAATTTATTTAATGTATAAAAATTATAAAAAAAATACTATGATGTAGGAAAGCTTTTTATATTTCTAATGAATATTTATAGTCAAAATTTGGACTTCTGTAACCCCACTTAAAAACTATTTTAATAAAACATTTCATGTTTGTGTCATTTTTTACTTTAACATTAAATAAATATATATTAATGTCATTTTCCAACCAAAGTAGCTCCATGGGGTTCTCAAGTTGACCCATGGGTTGTCTTTGTCGGCCATGACTCATCCAATAGGAGTAGGAAAAGTGTCAAGCTCATCTCATATTATTAAAACATTATTTTTACCTTAAACACCACTAATTACCTCTAATCGTGATTAAGAACTTAAAAGTTACTATTCACCAAAAAATTATTTTAATCTCATTGAAACAAATTTTACTTCTTAATGATAACCATGTATGTCGGATTTTTGAAAATCAAATCACAGAAGTGGTAATATTTCATTTAAACGAAAAAAACAGTTATTTAACTACCACTTAGTGGTTTCACTATTCATCAAAAATTGATGTTTTTCAGAACAATGCCAAAATTTCACCCTAAGCTATAATTGATATTCCAAATTCAAAAATGATGTCAATTTTAAAAAATTCCAAACAGATAAGTTGCATTAATTAATTTTATAATTAATTCCCGCTGTCACAACAAATAGCATGTTTTTAAGAAACAATTTATATCAAAAGATTGGCAATTGTTTACGTCCAATTTCAAAGTGAAATTAATTATAATGACCACCATTGGATAAAATGGTAAAAATATATTCTAATTATTCTTTAAAACCACTAAATAGTATAATTTATCACTATAAATTATTTTGATTAAAAATAGTTGTTTTTAAGTATTTTTCACTATTCATAAAAATTAGAAGTTCTCAGAAAAATACCAAAAATTCAACATAGGCTAATTTCGATATTCCGAATCCAAAAATGAAGTCCATTTTGATAAAAAAAAATTATAAAATTTCAAAAAGTAGGTATTACTATTCACAATGGCTAGTTTAATTAGTTTTGGTGTGTGTTAGAGCTCGAGGTTGCGTACAACACACGCTATTGCATTATTCGAAGGGAAACGTACTGTGGAAGCTTGGGGTGTTACAATGATGGACTAAAAAGATGTAGTGTAATGTATATAGTTGATGTTATGAGTGTAATATTTGGTTTAGATCCCTAAAAATTGGAATATTATTCTTTATTAAAGGATTCTTCATGACTCTCCGTGTCATTTGTAGAGTTTGGTTACACATACACAAGATGATATTACTCCTCCTTGGGAAGAGTTTGAATTCATCTTCCATGAGAAGTAATTATGGAAACGTGTCATTATGTAGGCATTTAGAAATCCTTGATTTTCCTTAGTTTAACTTGTTCATTATTGGGTATATGCTAAAATTCCCTGAAAAAACGTGATAGGCTCTCAATATGGTTTATAATGGGTTATTCTTACCATGGATTTTGAAGTGTGGGCTTCAAAGAGACGTTTGATCTGGAGTGGGGCCTCGTTATATCGCAAGCTATTTTGGGGTACATGAGAATGCCATCATGTTAGATACATTATTTGTTGAGAAAAATAGTTATAAATTATTAGTGGTGGATACCCTGGAGCTATAGAATTATTATAATATAGACCATGGTGTGATTCAATACCAAAATGAATGATCAGAACTTACGTGACGTCTTGGAGCACAGCATTAGTGGATCTGGACGAACAAGGAAAAAAATTTGTTATTTTTGAATTAGGTGTGGAAATATTTCCTTATGTATCCTAGATCATCCAAAAGACAAAGCTGGAAATCAAGTGGATAAACCATCACATTATAGGTATTAACATGACCAGGGGCCTCTTAGTGGTGGTCAAAGTGATTATTTTAAATGTGGTCCTGAAAGAGAATATGGGGGATATTTAGGATGTGGGTGACCTTAAGAACCAATACCACCACCACCATTTTTAAGATTAAGACACCAGGATTATAGGGATGGTGGAAGGGGTGTAGATAATTTTAGGATGATGAGGTTTATGAACTAGAGGGTCTTGGTATTATTTTTGGTCTACTCCATATCATATATGCCTTAGAATCATATATTGAAAGGCATGAGCTATTACATCTATGATTATCAGATATTCTAGAACATGATATTCAATATATTCCGCTATCCCAGGCCCAACGCTTAGAGACTCCTAGAGGGGATTCTTTGATCACACTCTTTTATATGAAATTTGGACAATCCCTTGGATGACAATATTTATCATTGGATATATTTGTGTTTTTGATAAGGTCATATGATCTCATTCATGGTATAGATGTGAAATATACCATGTATGAAATTATTTATTATTTTCATTGAATGATGTAGTAAAATCATACTAAAAGGTTTGATATTCTTCTTCACTATCAAGATTGAGTTCCAATAAAAATAGTTCGAGATAATTTCTATGAGTATCCAATTTATTCTACATTAGTTGGTTGGATTTAAACATAGTGAAGTCGACTTTGTAGAGTTTTGGTTTCCTTGCATTTGTATAGTAGTAGCTGAATTCCATAATTAATGGATTTCATGGTACACACTTCATAGAATGGTTGAATTCTCCATTTACTTGTATCCCAAGTTATACATGATATATTAATTATCATATCATATTTCCCCAATTATTATACAAGAGATAAGGGTGTTGTTTGAGAAACTTTAGTGGAAATGATTTATTATTCCTAGTTTTTTCATATACTATATGATTGATATTTTTAAAAATATAAATATGTACATTAAATATTTACAATAATATAAACCTTTATAATGAGTCTTTATAGTATGTATAATCAGAGTAAGTAATGGAAAATTATATAAAATAATATTTTTTCATAGTAGAATATAAATATTATTCGATGATATATTTTAAAATAAATAAAATTATTGAAACATATGACTATTGTATTTATTAAAGATAGAAAAATAGTAAACATAAATTTTTATTCTGTAAATGGATATAATCAAAAACATAGAAACTAAATTTATTGATGTATTTTCTTTCACCTAATGAAATATGTAAACTATAGACCTGTATTATATATCCCTATTTATAAACATATCAATTATGAATGTCTTATATACCTTGGAAGCCCTCAATTATCCTAATCGTTACAAGCTCAGTATTCCTTATAACATTCATTAACCTCACCTGATCATAAAAACAGTTATCTCCAAATCGCTAAGATTATCCATTCAACACAAAATGAAAAAAAAATTACGAAGTTTAAAATTTAATTTATTTACAAGATATTCCTTGCATATGTATACACTGAGTAATATGCTGCAAGGGAAAAAATGTGAGCACTCTTATCTATGAGATAATTCAAATATTCAAAAAATTTGATAATTTAGAATACATTATGCAATATATAATTCTTCACCATGATATCATAAATCTATTTATATATGAATATAGTAAAGGATACAATAATCAGATTTCACATTTATCCGGTATTTCTATAAATGCATCGACAACCAAAACAATCCTATTGGTGGATGTAAAGTTTTACTTCTTCCAGATATGATGTTTATTATTTAACAATACAATTAATCCTCTTTTACACAACAATAAAAAACGAAAAAATAATTATGGGATAATTATGTAGTGGTATGATAAGATATATTTTCATATAGTGTCCTTCCTGAACATTTATTAATGGGAAAATTATAAGGTCATACTTAAAACATCCTTCTTATTCAATCACATGTGTTTTCCATCAATAAAAATGGTTGAGGTATTGTAAATTAGAATTAATAATTATGAATCTGTAAAAATAAAATTTTTAAACGAATATTTATGAGACATTAAAATATAAAATTGAAAATTTCTTGGATTATTAAAAATAAAAAAGATTATAGAGATAAAATTGATATTAAAGATGTATATAAATATTTTTAATAGTAGTATTCTGATAATTATTTCCAAAAAAAACCCAATGTGTCTCACAAAGGAATATCCAACAATATGTGCCAATAATTTGGATGAGTTCATAAGGATAAGTGTGTATTATTATATTTTAACATGGTAATTGACAAGATTATGTATCCATTACATTGAATTGAAAAAATATTTGATTTGTTTTATAGGAAAAGAGGTTATAAAGATTTGAACACATTTTAGTATATCACCAATTGTGTTTTGTCTTGATTAATTATTGAAGAAAAAATTCTGAAGTAACTTTCTTAACTAAGGGTAATTTGTAATGCTTGTTTACTTGATAAATGTAGATTTAGTGTTTATGGGGATCATGAATTAGATTATAAATCATTTCATAGATTTTGTTTTGTTCTCTTAACTAATAAAATCAATATTTACTTGATATCAGAGGATGACCAAGTATATTATTTGAATATGTTCATGCACATACATAAAGAGAATAATCTAAAATGAAACATTCCATTATTTTGTTCTAGATTAGAGATTTATACTTTTTGGACAACTTGTCATAGGGGAGATATTAATTATTGGCCCATTGCAGATCAAGGTTGTTATTTCTTAAGTGACACTAAGGGTAATGATGAATATTGGAAACATCCCAACATAGTTACTAATTTTTGTATATTCATGCAATATTTTACTAGTATTGGGACCCACTTGGCCACCCTAAACTGAATTGGGTGGAAATTGATACAGTTAGAAAAAGTAACAAAATCCCACTAGGGCTTATATTAAAAGTAGTCTAGTGCACCCATCATGAGGTCTCTAGAAGAGGGGGTTGAGTATAGAGTGTTATGTGATCTCTCTAGTGTTTCGAACTTGTTCTTATTGAATCATAATTAAGAGGTGATAGAATTCGGTTCAAGGTATCTTGGTACACATGATAAGAACTAAAAAGCTATGAAATTAGAGAAGGAATCTATAGTTTTCAACTATAATTCTTGGAGACACTATCATATTAGGGACTAGTTTTATATCTATTACAACCATAATATTCTCATGTACATCTTAACCTAGAGATGTGTCATTATAAGAAAATGGGGGGAATGGAGACCTATAGGATAATATCATCAAGATATTATATAATCAAAGGAATGGTATCATGGTGTAATGTTCCCTCATTAATAAATACCATTCCATGTTTATAATTATAGAATTAAAGTAAATCACCTAATTGAAGTTATCGTTAGTGAATGAGGGAGAGACATCATACCTCTAATTAGTGATTAAGACCCTTCCAATTCAATATTTAATGATGAAAATACATCATGGAAATCATAATTTTTTATTCTTGTATAAAAAAGTACCCATTAATTATTTTCTTGATGGATTTCATTATGGTGGGGAGAATATTATCCTATTCTATGGGTGAATTGTGGTCAGAGAAGTGATTTGAGAGGAGCTATGGAGAGAGTTTTATACATATCCATTATTCATACATTAGGGAGTGGTGAAGGTGTAATAATATATTTGGTTGTATTTCTAGTGTTTATGGATGATGAATATTGTAAAATATTTATCAGTCAATTTGATATATTCCATTATGAAAAGATAATGCACTAGGTTGTATAGGGTGTGGTCCAACCCATTGAGTTAATGAAATATAACTGTTATGTAATATAAATGTTTTTCATGATGGAATTTACATATATTTTGGGAGTTAAGGTTGATATCTTAGATATCAAAGGTTGTAAAAATTTCATTGATCACCTTTAATCCATTAAATATCATAGTTCTATGGAATTTTTTGGATGATTCCATGTGTAAGAGATATTTTAAAATTACCAGGATCCAAAAATTTTATTCATTTAACTTAATGATAACGTAAAATATCTATATTGGAGAGGCCATTAGGAGCCTTTTAGGAACCAACTCTGGATGACCCTAGTGTTTCACAACATGAAAGATGGATATTTTGAGTGAAATCTCAAGTTCATGGAGGAATTTCTATGTTATTTCATATTGGACATTGACTAAATATTGTATAGTCAGTTACACATAATATATTTTTTATTCAATAATTCCATGAACTATAATTTTGAAATAGATCCCTTCCAAATTATTTTATTGTAGACCCTATAGATCACCACTATATATGTAAACAGTGGGAGGGTAAATAAATGTGGTGATAAAGCTAGTAATTGTGACTTTGGAGAAATCAGAGATCATCTAAGAGTAGATGAAGTAGCTCAGAGGCATCAAAACTACAACATAGATTTATGATGGAAGGTTTTAGAGTGCAACGTTGGAGAAAAATTGTTCCTAAAGGTCTCTTATCATATAAATTTTTAAATGATTAACCTAGGGTGGAAGATATCTTTGGGTTTTATCAACCAATTATATATTCCATATTCGTTCAATCTGGATGAATACCACCAAGCCCTACCACATTAATTAGAATGATTTTAGGGTGTATACATTGTTACATATCAATTGATATACATCCATGATCCATTTATTTTACTGAATGGGACTAAATAGTATTTAAAAATAAACTTACATTTTTAGAGTACCTATTGGATATCAACGATAAATAAGAGAAAACCACTCCTCAGTGTACAATTCCAATTATTCATAATCTCTAGATGAATTATAATTTTCAAGAGAGAATGTGGGATAACATGATGTGATCCAAGTATGATCAAGTGTTTGAGTTAGACAAACTTTTCAATATGAAAAGTCATAATGGTTTAGAAAATATAAATTCTTCCTTTTTTGGTGATTAAAAATGTTTATGGTTTTAAATAATAATTACAATGATTTTCCTCATGTTGGAATGATGTTTCAGGTACAATATATCCCTTATTTTGATATATAAATAATATTAAATTTATTGAATCAGAATTGAAAATATATTAAAAAATAATGTATTTTATTTAAATCAGATTCAGGGATGGGGAAACAGATACTGATTTTGAATTTAGAATGTTGGTTTTATCATAGGCATCACATTAGTGTCATTTTCATCATGTTTCCTAATAATGTCCAATAATTGGATTAAAAAACGAAAATTTGATTAAATAATTAATAACTAAATTATTGATTTATTTAATAAACTAGTTATTCTCTTTTAATTCCTTATTAGTGACTCCTCTAGGTTTTTTCTTATAACCTTTGGATTTTTTATAGGGGATACATTTTAGACAATAATGAATGTTATATTTGAATTGAGAGTTGATAAGAAATTCAATAGAGTTCAACCAAATATTGGAAAACTATGAAAAATGGTTTATTAATCATAAAATAAACAATTTATCACATTAAATGATTTTATTTTATTTTATTTATAATGTTTTGATATATTTGTGTTCATGGATTAATTTTACATGAAAATTGAATTCATGAAAATAATTGTGAATCCCTAGAAATTTATATTTTTTTAATCACATGATTTAGAAATTTTAAATTTACGGTCATAAAATATTTATATTATTCATAAGATTCACTAATAGTATATATTGGTTGATCACATATGATTTTTATTAATTCTCATCATTGTTCTTTTTAAAATTTTCTCTCCCTTCTTCATGAATTATTCTTTATATTATTGTTTTAATTGTGTTTTGAGATTTTTGGAAAAACCAAAACATTATTATTTCAATTCATGGATCCATGAATCACTTTTTTAGAGCATCATTTGGGGATTCTGGCATAGATGATGATTATTCCCTAAATTATGAATTAAAGAAATTAAATTGGTTGAAAATTCCCAATAGATGAGATATTTTGGAAAAATAAGTGTGTAATTATTACTGTGTTTTGTGAATGATGTCGGAAATATCTACCTTCATATGGTGTTCCAATAAGGTTGGACAAATTTGTTAAGATTTGCTAATGATTTTAATAGATAAATAAATAGATATAGTGTGGGTTTTAAAGAATTAAGGGAAGAGTAAATATCATTAAGAATTTATGGATCCCTGATGTGTAGTTAGTATAAACACATTCAATTTTTCTATAGATTATTCCATAAGGAATTTAACTAAGTTGAATATAAAAATTCCATAAAGTGGGAATGTACTTCATGTGACCTAAGAGTAAAATCTAATTTTGTAATGAATATATATTCCCTAGGAGTTCTACTAAATAAAATTCCTTGTATTTATAATATATAATTTTTTTACCCGCTGATTGAACATGACTCGACTATTTGAAGCACATAAAATATTACAGTCCTTATTGTACATACCATGTGAATAGACTCACCATCCTAATAGTAATTCATTTCCATTCCATAAATACTAGTGTCATATTGATAGTTTTTTAACATAGTCTAACACATTATGTACACCTTTGAGAGACAATGGCCTCTTATATTTCTCTGATTAAGACATTCATGTTTTCCGTAATAAGAATTTTTATCCATGGGATGTAGTGGTAGAGTCTCTCATCCCATATATAAGTTGATGTATCCCACACTACTATGTAGGCTACATGTTACAATGACTATGAGTTGAACTTGTATGGTGTCAGTTATCCCTTAATAGGGACCAGGATGAAATTTCATATTCCTTCATCATAGGTTGGGAATATTACCAAATCACCTTTTTAGAGGAATTTAATCCCCTCATACAATGAACTATAGATAGAGTCTTTAATTACATTCTTTCCTAGGTCATGATTACTTATCGGTTAGTTGAGAATAGATGGATATTAGTATCACTTTGATCCCAGTGCAGGATCCCTTAACATTGAGTATATTCCAATCAATTGATATATCTTCTCGAACACCATTAATTTCAGTTTGTACTTTACTAAGAGGTCATATATATCTCTTTAAGATAGTATGACTTGTGAAACTTTATGATGACTTCTGATTATTTGATTGGTTGAATGTTCTAGAAAATTATATGATGATTCATACTGTTCTATGATTTTATATGGGTTAATTATTCTATTTACAATAGTTAATTAGAAATGAATCTCTTCAAGAAGATTAATTTTTTTTTGATTTCAGTTATTACTTCTGTTCTGTATATACATACCCATTCATGGGTCTTACCACATTTGTCATGTCTTACAGTAATGATTGGTAGTTAAATAGGGATCATTTTTTTCTTTGTGAAGGAGGTGGATATTTTTTTTATCTATGGTATTAGGACCACAGTACTTAACACCCATAGATTAAATAATGTTTTTTCTAAATGATTAAATTTTATTAAATTCATGTGTAATGCACAACACCAGGTTTAAAGAAAAGATATATTATTAATATTATTATTTAACTGTGACTATTATAACATAGATGTTAGTCAAAAAATAATGAATAGTTATAGATAATTGTCAAATATTATGTGTAATGTGTTTGTGTAAAAAAAATTTAATAAAATGCATATCATTTATGTTAATGTCATTATATGTTTCAAAGATACTATTTTCTAAAAAAATATTATTTTTATTTCTTTTTGTAAGTAATAATATATTTACTTTTTTGATATATTAAAATTCTAATTTTTAAAAATAAATTTTAATATTTAAATAATTATTTTTATAATTATCTAATGTTTAATTTATTATTTGTCTTAGAAAAGTTTAAAATTTTTGTGAACTGTGAAAAATAATGATTTTTTTTTGAAAACTTCCTTTTAGAGTAAAATATTTCTATAGATAAATTATTTTTTAAATTAGATTTAAATTAAAATATGTTAAATTATAAATATATATATATATACATTAAACTAGTTTTTGTAATTATAATCATTTTTTATATATATGTTTTGTAAAAAAAATTAAACTATTGAAATGTTTCTCTTTGAAAACCTGCATTCTCTTATATTCAACAGGATTAATTTTAAATAAAAAATTTCCATTGATTTAAATAGAAATTTGAAAGATGGATTGAATGTTTCAATTATTAATTATATCTATTATCCAATATATCTAACTAATTTTTTAACAAATTAATTTTTAAGATAGTATTAATTAATTTCCACAGCTATCATAAAAATGGGTTTAACATGGGGTTAAAATGAAACGATAAAGGTTAAAATGACCAAATAAAAATAAGAAAATATATTTTGTTGAAATATAATGACCCTATCATGAAATAATGTTGAAAATAGTCCATTTTTGTTCCTCGTTTCATGAAAAAATATTAGGTACATAATTTGTGCTTCAAAATATTACTTGTGGGGAAGTCACCAAAATTATAACAGACCACACGTAAAATCTCTTCTTAAAAAATTAAAAACTTTTTAGATTAGATAATACCTACCAAATTATCTTCCCAAGTTCTATACTCAGACCCTAGTAAACATTTCTTAGTTGATGTACATTATAGGAATTATTTTGGTGAAACCCTATGGAGGCTACTCAAAGAAGATGTAATGTTCTTCAGTAAGCGTTTTTATTTTAATTAATTATACACATAATTAATTTCTTAATTAACCATGATGGTATAATAAATATATTATATTAAATATAATTTTATTTTTTATACTTTATTCCTGAACTAAAATTATCTATAATTCTATTAATAGGGTTACAAAGTCATTATTTGTGTTTGTATTGAACTACTTCCTCACAAACAAATGCCATTAAATTTTCCATTACCGCCTCTAACAGAATGTTATAATCACGGTTTAATGTATTATAAATTAAATTTATGATATTTATATAATTTAAAATCTTTTATATCACACTTAACTTCATGCATTACATTCTATGGTCATATAATAACGTCGCTCGTGTGTATGGTGGGCTATAGCCTCACAAAGTCATGTGATCCATTCGCACTACAAATTGAAGATAATATGGATAAGGTTAATGAAATTATGTGGTATCTATGAAGTAAAATGATTATATAATGGTAATGTATTTTTTATGTCATTTAATTCTTTGAATTATGAAAATGGAAACAATGTTCATCCAGACATACGACTTACCATCTCTATAAATGACATATTTCATTTTATGTCTATTATAGTTATGGATCACTCATAATAAATTTTTATTTAATATATATGATATTTATATATTTTTCACATTATGGAGATTAGGTAACATTATGAATTTATGTAAAATAAATAAATCAAAAAATATATAAAAATGAAGCAGTTATTTCCTGAAACATGATTTTAACATTGAATTTTTAATAAAAAGAAAATAAAATATAATAAGTAAAATATGTAATGTATGATATATATAAGAATTTTTAATGTAATATATGTATAATAATATAATATTTATTTTATAGGAGGTAATAACATGATTGAAGGAAGTCAAGACATGAGGTATGAGATTTATAGCCTCACTTTTATTTATGAGTGACATTTGAAACTTCACAACCAGTATCATTTTTTGGATTAAATGCATCCACTAGGACACTTTATTTCAATAATATGATAATTTTAATGAAATTTAATGTGTCATTTTTTTTATTATTTATTGATACCTAAAATTATAAATATTACTAAAGATCTATGATATTTATAATATCTATTTTATTTCTAGGATATATTTGAAAATTCATCACTTTTTAATTTTTTGTTGCATATATAATTAACCTTTAACATGTTATATCATGAATACCATATTTTAATGATATATAATGTTTCATTTGATGTTTTATTTTAGTGGGGATTATTATTCAAAATAATAGTAAATCCGTAAGGGATTTATGTCTCAATTTTTACTCCTGTGAGACATAATACATATTCAAACCTATTTAATTAATGGGGCTTTTATTCTACACAAAATATTATTTTATGATGCTTCTAATGAAAATTATGGGGATTAAATAAAAATTTGTGGATTTTATATTTATTGGGATTATGTTTCAAATTATACCAATTTGGGAATGGATTTTGGTTATAATCTCATTATTTATGAGGAATAATTGTGATTTTATCTCCAATGATGAAATGTTGTGATCTAACTCTCTAGAAAATTCATGAAATTTATTCTATTATGGTTATTCAGGATATTTTCACATAATATATTTTTTCGAATCAATCTAAGTTTATCTAATTTAATATTTTTTTTATGAAAAATTATATCTATAATGCCCACATCTTTTTTCCACAGGGTATTCTATGAATAAATGATAAAATTATTATTAATAATGTCTTTTTTCCATTGGTTAAGATATGGTTAATTGTTTATGAATCCCATTTCATGCCCTGGTTTACGATATGAAGAATTTTTAATGATATTTTGGAACACAAACATATAGATTTCATTACATTAGGTGATACCTATATCTCCATCGAATGAATTGGGTAATGAATAATGTTTTATGAGATTAATGGGTGAAAAATAGGTTATCCATATGCTGAATGGTGGAACCCGAGTGGATACCCAAACCTGATGTCTGTACATGGGTGATTAGTCCAATCCTAACACATTATAAATGTCTTGATCGGTATCATTGACAAATGATTTTGTGTGCTTTTATGCATTCCAAAAATATATATATCATTATAATGATATGATCTTACAGCTCATGTTCTTTTATTGAAATATGATTTATGTCCAATGAACATGCAATATTTATTGGATGACTAAATATTATGTTTTTTATTTCAAGAAAATATTCTTAAAATATTAATCACATGATCATATATCATTATGTTCATGTTATTCATACTTACCTACCTTGATTACCATAAATGACCATATAAGATCACATTTATTATAATCCCTTTCCCTGAGATATGAAGAAATATATTATATATGATATGTATAAGAAGGGTTATATTAATGATGAATGTACCAAACAAAGATACAGTTTACCTACAAACGAGATATTTAAGTTCCCATGTTTCTAAGGGAACTATACCATTATGATACAGAGGAGTGTGTTTGTGTAATTTTATTAATGTTCGTAAAAAATTATTTAATATATATATATTTGAAAATATTGACTCATTTTGGTGGAAATTATAGGATATTGTTTGTTTGACATTGAAGAATACAATAAAAACCATAGTGAGATTCTTAAGTACATGTCTATGGATAATTAAATGGATGAGTTAGTGTATCTGAAAATTTATTGAACATTTGGTAAAATATTTAGTTAGTGGATTCCATGCAATTACATAATTATATAGATAATACATGTACATGTGGTTCTTGAATAGTTGTACCAAGGTGTAATAAATTTAAAAGGGTGTATTGAGATAGGCTTGATCATCAACTGGTGAATGAAAATCGGCCTTACAATACACAAGGTTATACACTCCCATGGGATATTATATGGAAATTCATAAAATCATTTTTACCCATCATGATGGATTTAAATAGATAATTAAAATGAAATAACTTGGATAAAACAAGATTTTAACACATTAAAAATAAGGTATCTATATTTAAACCCTCACAAAGTGGATTTTTTGATTATTTTCTTCCACAGTATGATTATTGTTTCTCACACTATGGTTATTAGTTTTAGTTAATTTATGGAACCCAAAGGAACAATGTTAATGATGAGTTTTATGGATAATGAAACTAGTTTATTCATCAAAACCAAAACATTATGTTAGATGGAATAAAAAATATATATTCCATTATCATACAACTTTCACATGTTAGGAATATTACAGTAATTTCAAAATAATAGAGGGAATCCGTCATGAGAAAATACCATCCTTCATTCAATGGGTATTCTGATCCACTATTTTCTGAATAATCAATTAACACCAATGAAAAATTATTTCCCATTATTTAGTCTGAGTGACATGAAAAATGGATTTTTTTTCCTCTCCCTCTATCAGTTGTAAGGTGAAATTGATCAATGGTATAATATTTTCAATAGAAAATGGAAATATGATTAAAATCAAACCATGTATTTTGATAAATTCATTAAATTAATTTCTAATACCCATGGGAAATTAGTCGAGTGGTACATACTTGTTGTACCCCTCAATATCTATGGGAATTGGCCCATATATGATTCCAGAGAGACTCAGAAACATTGCATATTAAACATAGGTTAAATAAATTTCATTTTATTATTTGGAGAATGTGTGCGAAACTTTGTGCCTAAAAAGGACCCCCATTGGGAGGTGACTGTTAACATTACACATGTTTTATCACATGAGCCTCAGACCAGGTCATGAGGGCTAGAAATGTGCATCCAGGAGACCTGACATCAAATCTTTTTGGGGCATATTTCTATGTATCTATATAAATACTGTAGAAAATTTTGTTTAAGATACGATAGAAGATATTATTCAATACTATTGTAGCAGTAACTATTTATATTTTTAGGCCTTTGGGCCACCGGTTTGGTACTTGAGTCCTTTAAGGCCTCCTAGAAAACCCAAGTCTTCAAGCTAGTAAGGCTATTGGGCCACATCAATTACTTTGGGACACATCAAGGACTTCATCACACATCAAGGTCATCATGCAACATGAAAATATAGATAAAACTAGAAATATTATAAGGAAAAAGTATCAAAATAAGGATTTAGAGCAGGTGAATTCACTAGAGCAGAGCTAACCAGACATGGAAGATTTAGAGGGTAAGAAATTTCAATCCTTACCAGGCCTATACAGCTCTGTAAAATACAACTAGACAACCTTCAATGTGAATGTGGAGAGTAGATATCATGTTATTTTCTAAGGTGGGGAATTTTTATGTTGTCTTGTTTGGGATAATTTCCTCTAAGAACTACGGGTCATGTAATGTGTCACTTAAGAATTAGATATTTTTAAGGGTCACCCCCTCATCCTTTGAAAGTGTATTTATTATAAACGAAAAATGGATTTCGATCGAATATTATATTTTTTACATAAGTACATTCCTTACATTCTCTATTGAATAATGGGTAAATATATTCATGAGTTAATAAAATATGATAATAAATCCTCTTTTATTTATGTGGAAAATTTTATGTTGCATTTTTGATACACTTAGAGTATTATCATATAACATGAATATGAGGTTGATCATTTCTTTAGTGCTGTAAAACCAACTTCCTAAATTTTCTTATCCTTAGGAGACATCAATAGTTATGAAGATATTGTGTGATGTGACATTATGGATGAAATGGAGGTTGGATTTACATATTAATATCATAGTTTTGATATGAAGAGAAAATTTTAATTCAATTTAAGATAATATAAACATATATAGAAGAATATTATATTTCATTTGTGACCAATGTGTGGGAATAATCATGGGGAAAATTTAATAAGGGGGTGAAAAAATGTGTTATGTGTGGCATGGAAGTTCATCATGCAATTGAATACTGAAGTGGTGGGAAGAAGTTATATAATGATATGACTAATTATAAATATCTAAATAATACACCACAGACACATTATTGATAAAATTTAATGGTTTTTTATATTTAGGTTAACAAGTTCCTAAAAAATGGGATAATAATGGTGATCAACACCAAAAACTTATCTACATAAGAGAAAAATGGGATTCTCATGCTATCATTGTTTCAAATGGGGGTATGATAAGGATACAATAGAATGTAAACATACCATCCAATCTATAACTGCAAATATAATATTTGACTTTAGATATAACAATTATTTTATATCTGATAAATTTTCTAATGCAATCAACATCCCAATAAAAATATTAGACAGAGAATTGGCGGTGAAAACCCCCAATAGTATGATGATCATATCCCATGTATGTGACTCTTCCCTGGTTAATGTTTGTGGGAATGGTATTCCTGCATACCTTTTCATTCTTCCTATAGATAAATATGATGTTATCATAGGCAATGATTATTATTTTCTACATAAATATTAATTCTATTTCTGAGGAAGGGAGTCACATTTGATATTCCACAAAAATGTTTGATATTCTATATAATCAAAACAAAATATAAATATTATATGGAAATAATTTCCACTGTATAGGTTTTGACTACATTTCAAGATGGGTTTTTTTCATAGTTGGTTAGAGAGAAAATTTTAGAACCCAAGTACTTATATAATAATGTATTTTTCATTATAGAATAGTTAAATTCATAGAAAATTTATAATGAAATACATTGTATTTATATGAATTAAAAAAATCTATACTAATTGAATATTATCCTGGCCATTGAAATAGTAACATGACCATTTGGAATTTCAATTTACCCAATAGAATAGTAACCTCACCTATGAAACTATAAATAAAATTTATCAATACTAATAATGAAAATATTACATATTAATATGAGGGTATATGTAAATAAATTTTCTAAAAATTATAAATTAAATGTTGGTATTTTTTTCAAATGTAAATATTTATTTACAATTCTATAATGAATAAAATCATTTAAAAGAAAATTTATTTTCATAAAATATATTCAAAACTTAATATTTTGTTTTTTATATTTATAATTTAATTTTATGAGAACTTATTTTAGTTTTTTATGTGTCATAAAAAAATTAAAAATATTAAAATTAGTATTTCTTTGAAAACTTTGATATTAATTGAAAAATAATTTTATCATATTTATAAAATTATTTTTATATAACAGATTACATTTTTTCATATACAACAAAAAATCGTTAGGGTGAATGTTTTTCAATTATTTTAAAATAGTTGAATTCTTTGTGAATAATGAAATATGGTAATTTAAAATAAAATAAAATTAATTAGTTTTTGAGTCACAGATGATGTAATGATGCGGTAAAAACCAAATAGTTAGGAGAAACAATAAAAATTTACCATAATTACTCACAATAATCTGTACTTTTGATATCCTTGATAAAAAATAACAAACAAATGAATAAAATAATAATTAACACACCTCTCCCTTCCTAATAAATACCACCCCTCACCACCGCTTCTCCTCACACATCCAAATCATTTTTTCTTGTATAAAGTCATCCAAATTCAATTTCCAACACTCATACAAGCATCCAAGAACCATTGTTACACCAAAAACCCTAAAAAATGTTCATTAAATTGGTTGTCAAGGAGATGACATTCAAGTTATAAAATACTTTTTTCATTCTCCTTCAAATTCATTCATTCATTAAAGAATATCCTAACCTACCCTAGCCAATGTGAAATTATAACTCCTATATCTAAAATATACTTTATTTTTTTAATGTAATATCCATGATCAATCCTCTTCACATCTTCTATTGTTCTAGAAAAATGAAAACATCTTCCCTGAGGTGTCGATTCACCACCTTCATGGACAAATTTTTTTTATTTTCCATAATCACCTCCATGGATAGACATAAAACCATTTTTATGGTTTAATAATATTTTAATATGTATATTCAAACTTTATTAATGTTCTTGAACTAATATATAGATGTAAAAAATATTTAAAATGAAACTATTTTGTGGTGTTCCGACAAAACCTTTAAAAACAGACAATAAGTTTATAATTAATGATTTTTCTATTAAATCATATGAATATAATATTAAATCATATATGGGATTATTTTAAATTAAGGAAACAAATTAATACCATTACATTAAACTTATGATGTTTTCTCTCTATTTTAAAAGAACTCCCATAATTATAATCAAGGGAACAAACTATAATTCTATGAAACAAATGCTCCAAGAATGATGATTTTGATATTTATTACTCATTAAAATGGCCATAAATGAACATAAGAAAATGGTAATAAATAAAATTTATGTGGAAAAGGTTACAAAACAATTGATTAATTAATCTTATTAGATTATATAATAAATTATGTGCATGTGAAGAATGCTTTTGGACATAAGGTAAGGGAATTCCATTTTAAATATCCTCTTCTCATGTCACAACTATTTTCATTAATTGTTTTTTCACTTATACAACATCAGAGGATTGACTTGAACTAAATATGGTCACCATAAACATTGGAACCATAATTGACTTGTTAAAAGTGGTGAAGATAATTACGTATCCCTAAGATTAGTCCCAATTTCCTAGGTATCATAAATAATGTTTTGGGAATTATTTACCCAGGTTACAATACATAAAACAACCAATAACAAAGAATAAACAAAATCAGAAAATTCAAGCCAAACAAGCCTTAAATGAAATAAAAAACTAAATACATAGTTTAAGATATGACCCAAGTGGTCAAAATGACAAAATTATCAGAAACAAGTAGAACAAGGACCACAACACAAGAAGGGATCATCACCCATGATCCCTCTCCACAAAATTATCCCCTGGAAGGAAACTAACAACTCAATCCACTGTCTCCAAGGACCATGCCCTTACCTGTTTCAAACATGATGAATTATAATTACAGATAAATGTTTATATAGGGTGTGATCCTAATACTAGTAGGATACCACCCAAATATTCCTTTTTTACATTATTTATAAGCTAAAAATATTTCATGTCTTTATAAACAAGAAATCATAGAAACAATTTCTAAATTGAAACTTTTAATGGAATTGTTTTCAAGGGTTAACATTAAAGAATGTATAAATTTAATTATAACCTATTAGATACTGAATTTTACATCCAAAAACTCCATAATCCTATGTTAAGAACCAAATATTCAATGACCACCAATCATAGGAACACCCCTATAAAGTAGCATGATGTGGGGCCCAGGTACCTCGTTTCACAGTGTAAATGTAACCGTAAAAAGTATAAGTTTTTTTTTGAAAAAGCCACTCTTCAGGAACAAAATCATAACCCTGTGGCCCCCAACCATATTAATTATATTTTTTTAGTGTTTTAAATGTCAAATATACCAAGTGAAACTGGGAAAAAACCACTTCAGATCACTGGAATACTAGTAAACATCAACCCACCTAGATACCTGGTTTTCCCACATTGCACACAAAGAAGATCAACATTCTATCAAATTTAATTTACAATTGAAAATAACATTTCTAGTCATAAAAAAATAAAAATATATCTAAACATGATTTTTATTATCTGTAGAACTCAAAACAAAACACATAGAATTTCTATAAAACAATTTCAAAGAGTATAACAAACCGTTGCACATAAAATCAATTTAAACCCCATTTTTCTAAAACCAAGTGAATTCCAATATTACACAAAACTATAATTGTAATAACAAAGAAATTTTAATAAAACCATTACATGATGTATAAAATAACCCAAATTGGTACCACGTATAATGAACATGAAAATCCCCCACATCGACAACAAAATGACACCTAAAAATCAACCGCTTAACAAATTATACCAAAAATTGTTTTTCCACAAAAAAATGATAGTGGGACACGATAAAAATATAATTACAACAATATATATCATTATAAAATGGATACAAATGTCCTCACCGACCAAATATGTAAAACCTCTCAAATCATTCTACAAAACTTCAATCCCACAACTACCACACCATAGGGGAATGAAAACAAACCTAAAACCAAAAGATTGGACCAAGAAACTCAAAAGAAACCTAGGAATGAATCCATATATTCTAGACATTTAGAGATTCATGAAAATTTGAAGAAACAACAAGAAATTAGAATAAATAATGATGGGAAATAAATTACATGATAATCTTTGATGTTTCTTCACCAAATCCCCCTTAAAAATAACTTCCAATGGAGGTTGAGAGAGCTTGGAGGTTGTCCATGGATTCTAGGGTCGAATGGGGGGATAAATGGGTAGATTTGGTTTAATTTTCCAATGGGAAAAGTTGTAATTTCAAGATATTTTTTAATAACCAGGAGGCTATGTACGGTTTGTCTACATGGTTTACTAAAGCATTTTGTCAAACAGTGCAGCCCATTCTAGCCACCCAAAACAAGTCCAACAACTTCCAAATTCAATGGACCCTAGGGGAATACTATGGGTTTCCACCAATAGAATCAGGTTACAATAAAAATTGGAACCATACCCAGCCTGTGGCAAGGCCTGAAGTGAATTCCCTATCCCCATGGGATGGAACAAGTGCCCGAGAATCATAACCAATGGTTTGGGAATGATTTATCTAAGTTCGGATACATTGAACAACCAATAATTAAGAATAAACCAAAAAAGAAAAACCATTCCAAACAAGCCTTAAATAAAATTTAGAAATGAGTAAAATATTTTAATCATGAAAAAATATTTCCAAAAATAAAAATTATTAGAAAAACAGGCCAAGGACCACCACATGATAAGGGGTTATCAACCACAACTAGTCTCTACAACACTACACCATCGAAGGAAACTAGTAATCTAAGCATTTGTCCCCAAGGACCATTCACATACCTGTGTCAAAAATGATCATGTCTACTTACACCCAATTTTATAAGTAGGTTTTGATCCTAATACAAATATTATCTCACCCAAATATTTCATGTGAGAAGAACTATAAGATAACAATCATGCATGTTTTTATAAATAAGAAATGGTAGCAACAATTTCTAAATTGGAACATTTAATGGAAAATAGTTTTGAAGATTTAACATTAAATAATGAATAATTTTAAATAAAACATGTATGAAATTTATTTTTCTATCCAAACACTTCAAATTCCAATGGTAAATACTAAATAGTCAATGATCATTAGTCATAGGAACACCCATAGGGACTAGCAAGTTGTGGGCCCTCGGTACCACATATCTCAGTGTCAAAGTAACCATCAAAAATATTAATCATCATTCATGACCCACTATAAGGGAACATATCCATAACCTAGTGGTCTCCAATCATCATCATTATAGTTTTGTTAGTATTTTAAACATCATACATGCTAAGTGAAACATGGACCGAACCACTCCGGATCACTATCATACTTGTACACGTCCACCCACATAGATTTCCATGTTTCCCTCTTTATGATAAAATAACTTCCACATGATATCAAATGTAATTTACAGATAAAAATACCATTTCTGAGGATACACACTAAAAATAGTATCTAAACCTTCTTTATATTATCTGTATTACACTAATAAACATTTAATGTTTCCATAAAACAATTTCAAAAATTATAACAAAAAATTGCACTGAAAATCCATTTAAAACATATATTTTAAAAAAAATCATTCTTATATTACACCAAAATAGAACATTTATCACTAAAACAATTTAATAAAACCATTACATGATGTATAAAGATAGCCTCAATTGGTACAACAAATAATTCTCATGATGAACTCCCATTTGACACAAAAATTCCACTTAAAAATCCACCTCTTAACAAATTCTACCAAATATATTTTACTCACCAAACACAATAAAATAGGGATATTCCAAAAATATATTTCTAAATATTTAACTCATTCTATAATGATTACACATGTAATAACCTACCAAATGTGTCAAAACCCTCAAATCCTTGTATGAGACATCAATCACACCACTACTGCACCAAAAAAGAGAGAAAATTAACCTAAAACCACAATATTGGGACCAAAGACTCAAAAAAACCTTAGGTATGAATCCCTATCATATATACATTTGAAGCTTCAATAAAATTGGAAGAAACCCCAAGGAATTTGAATAAACAAATAAGGGAAATAACATAAATGAGAATCCTTTATTTTTATCCACTAAATACCGCTTCAAAATTGAGTTCCAAGGGTGGTTGAAAGAGGTTGGAGGACATACATGGACACTAAGGTCAAATTTGTGAATAAATGGGTGGATTTGGTTTAATTAATAAAGGGAAAATTTGTAATTTCAAAAGATTTGTTTAAGGACCTAGAGGGTGTGTATGTTTTGTCCACACTATTTAGTAAACAGTGCGGCCCATTATAGCCCCCTAAAAAAGTCCAAAATCATTAAAATTTTGGGGGGACTTGGGGAATCCTACGGGGATATTAGTCCAAGAATAAAATAGAAAAAATTACATTAAAATAGGGACATTATTTTGACAATTATCCCTTCCATGAAAGAATCTACACCCCGAAAATTCAACCTGAAGCTTGATCAGAAGACAAGAATAGGTATTCTTTCTCAACCAATTAATTATGATCTCATATTTCATGGAAATTGTTACTATAATAAAAAAATTACTAGAATCATTATAATAGATCTTCTACATATAACCTTAAATTAGGAATCATCTCTTTACACCGCCCGATCAAAAACATACAAATCGGGCTATATCTACAACTCCTCCCAATTCATCACATGGGATGAATCGTGATTGTACATCTTAAACTATTATATATGGAATATTTAATGAATATATGTAAACTAAAATTGAAAATATAACATTTATATCTCATTCCAAATTGGTTTGGTAATCTCAAAAGGTCCGACATATCTCGGCCATAGTTACCAGACTTTCCCAAACGACGATGAACTAAACGAGGGGCCACATTCAAGAATACCCAATCACCCACATAAAACTTGAAATTTTGATTCCAATGATGAGAATAGGATTTTTGGAAACATTTAGCTTTCAATAAATGTTTCTGGATCAACTTGACCTTCTCAGATGTGTCTAGCACAAGGCTAATTCCCAACACTAAGGTATCTCCTACATTAGCCCAACATAGAGGGGAATGACAAGGAATACTGTAGATAACTTCAAAAGGATCCATCCGAATTGAGTATGGGTAACTATTATTATAATATAACTCAACCAATCCTAAATGACTACCCCAAGAACCTCTAATGTCCAAAACACAAGCATTGAACATGTCCTACAAAATTCGATTCACCCGCTCTATCTAACCATCTATTTGTGGATTGTATGATGTGATCATATTAGTTTTTAACCCCAAGTAAGAATGGGTACTAAAACAAATTCCAAAATCTATATTTATGAGGTAATACAACAATGAAATATATGGATACCTCACCCCACTTCTAGGTAGGAATCGGTAACAAATGGAGCAAATCGAAGGGCCTTTTATGCTCTGCTTTTACCTGCTGACATCAATTGCATCTCAATAGAATGTCTTCCATATAAAATCTCATACCTTTCACCAGAACTACCAATCAAAATCATAATACATTTTGGTAGGACCACTATAGATGGCCCACTGAGGCTTGTGGCTATCCTACATCACCACCTTCTTTAGAGATATTGGAACCACTGAATGGACCTTGAAGCACAAGATTCACTAAGGGGATGAGGACCAATTAGAAGACGTCTCCCCCATCATAAATAAACTTCCCCAACCACCTACATATATCATCATTGGGATGATCATGTTGAATAAACTATAAAAGAGTGAGAGTAAACTGAATGTTCTCCAAGAACGCCCCTCCACTTTGTTATTCAATATATATGTGAATCTGAGAAAAGATCCCCATCAGAGTCCATTGATCATAAGATTTCCCAAAATCCTACATTTGTACTCCTTTTTTAATGGAATTGGACACCACATTACCCTTATAGGGGTATAGATAATGAAAAACTAAAACCCCAATAGGTACTCAATCCAATGTTGCTGCATCAGATTAAGATCCTTCTATGAAAAAATGTAGTCTTGGATCTTATGATTAGAATAGACCCGAAATTTCTCCCCAAAGAGGTAGTGACACCATGTATTGAAAGAATGCATCACTTCTACCAACTCCAAGACTTGGTCCAATTAATTAATTTTATGTGTTCAGAGTTAGCAAGATCCATATACCACAATAGGGTTACACTATATAAGCACACACCAGTGGCCCATACCTAATGCAACTAAATATACCACATAGCCTTTTCAAGATTCTAGAAAGATAAACATGGGGGAATTATTCATCTTCCACTTCAACTCCTCAAAGGATTCCTATCATTCTTTACCCCATACAAACATCACCACTTTTGGGTGACTGTGGTCATGGTAAAGGAAATCCCAGAGAAATCTTGAAAAATCACTTTGTAAGAACCTTCCAGATTGAGTAAACTTTTGATCTCAAACACGTTCCTCAGCTAATCCCATCAAATAAATCCATTGAACTTATTGGGGTCCACTGAATCCCCTGGATCCATGATCACATGACCTAGAAACATCACTTCCCTTATCCAAAAGTGAACATGTAAAACATTGAATAATGGTGATGCTCCCACCAGGATCCCAAAATAATCGAAAAGTGATTCTCATTCTACTCCTTATATCTATAGTAAACCTGGATTTTTTCCATGAATAACATGATAAAGGAGTCAAGATACTGGTGGAACACCCTATTCATGAGTTCCATAAGTACTGTAGGATTGATTTCCAAACCGAATGGCATGACCAAGTACTCAATGTGGTCTTCCCTACTTCAGAAAGCTGTCTTCGGGATATATTCCTCTTTCTCCCTAAGTTGGTGGTAACCCGAACTCAATTAAATCTTATATAAAAACATAACACCCTTAAACTGATAAAAAAAGTCATCAATTTAGGGTAAAGGATATTTTTTCTTGATTTTTACCTTGTTCAACTTCCACTAGACAATACACAACTGGAGGGACCCATCAGCCTTTTTGCAAAAATAAAAGGAGTGGGAAAAGAACAAAGTCTATTTTGAATGAATCCTTTGGTTTCTAAATCCTCCAGCTATATCTATAATTCACTAATCTTGGTGGGGACCAAACAAAATGAGGGAAGATATATTATTTGTGATTGTGATGCCAAATCAATAGAGAAATCCATGTCCAGCTTCAGGGGAAACCACAAAACAACATCAGGAAATACCTTATGGAACTCATACACAACATGAGGTAATACATACTTAGGAGAACAATAATCATCCTCTTACATGACCTATGATAACTAGATGATAATATTTTCAAACTGTAGAATGGGAAGTACCACACAACCCGACAAAGGATCCCATTCCCCATAAAAACATGAGGGATTCCATGAGTTGTCGTTGAACTCACCCACCACCTATAGAAATCTATGAGCGCCTAAATATTCAATAGGTAATCCATGCTAAAGATTACATTAACAATTTCCATATATAGGACTAGGAGGTCCCACTCCATTTCGACCCCAAATATAGTAAGTGCACATGATGGGAACCAGATACCCTGCTTCAACTTCATTCCCAATGGCATCACCAACAGCATCGTGAAAGAAAAATTATTCATATAAAAAATTATATTTCTCAAAATATGGGATAAGATAAAATAAACAAAATAACTAGGATCAAAGAGTACAATTAAAATAGAATATGTAATCAAAATAGTACATCGAACAGTCGAATGCCCAAAATTCAATCATGTTGGTGCCCACTCCATAGTCTGATGGTTCCTACTATCTTCCTGGGAGTAGCTACTCACCTATGGCTCTACACTAAACTTTCACTTCCTAGAAGACAATCTGGACCTTCCACTATGACCACCATATTCAGATATCCCCATTCTCTATGGCTCTAACTAAGCTGGCACTCCCCTAGAATCCAATGATCCTTCCCCATAATGGAGTGGACATGCCATCCTATAAAAATCATAAAATATTCCCATAACTCCACATGTATAACAGGGATTAATAGGATATGTGTAAGATTGTAGGATGTGTCATGGCCTCCCACAAAATTGGCACATGATAGAAACTGCATCAAAATCCATAGATAAAATATTCTTGGAATATTGGCATAAACAACCACCTCCATTCAACCAATTCTCCTCAAATTTACTCTTCATTTAAGATAAAGTACCACTGCCCATCATTGATACTACTATAGAGAAACTAGATCTCCCTTGGAATTAAATCTCTACCAAAAAATCTCATTCTACCACCTCAGCATAAATCATTATCATGAAAAAGAATACCTGGGAATATATATCATACAGCAAACCCCTCTCGAACTTCTTGGATTTCATCTGCTCATTGGAGACCATTTGAGGAGCACAATGGACTAGCTTAAAAAATGGATAGAATACACCATCATTGAAGGATCCACCTAATCTATCTCTATAAAATCCTGACATCAAGCATATGACAATACTTTAGGGATGTATTATTCATTGAGGGTAACATTGATGTCCTTCCAACTCATATATTCATGCTTCCCAGCTTGAATCACTGATTCCCACCACTTGCGGCTGGGACCCGCAAACATAAAATTGTCCCACTTCACCCGGACCTTCAGAGGGGTGTCATGAAACTCAAACACGTTCTCGATATTCTATATTCACTCCTCTATTTTTTGGGTTTCTTGAAACCTTGTAATATATGAGTCTTTTTTATTGGGAACTCATGGTATTTTTTATTCTTTTGACCAGTCTTCTCTTCTCTAGATGGATTAGGAGTGGGAGATACTCCCTATAATATGGCTTGTACAGCCTTGACCACAACTTCTACCATACATTTATCAATCGGTGTGGGATAAGTCTCTTTGGCATCCTCCCATGTGTGCAAGGGATAATTATAGGGAGGCATGTTACTACACAAGCGACAGACAAAAAAGAAATCATTTGTAGAAAAGTTCTTAAAAATGTCAGTAATTAAATCAAATACATATAATTAAAATACATCACAAAAATGAAATAAACAATCACATCACTCCCACCCTATGTCTACATGTTTTCTGCAACCTGCATGTCCAACAGTGAAGATTAGTCAAATAACAATTCCCACATACAATGGTGACTTGAGGTTTGTCATGGGAGTTATTAGCCAAACACCCTAATCGTAACCAAAACTATGATCCCTGAATTTCCTAGATCATGACTAACTTGACTCATCCCAATGTAATTATATGACCAAAATAGATTAACCTGCCTTTGATATAATTGTTTCGTGAACCAAATCTGGTCACCATCAAATTTAGCACTATACTCGTCCTATGGCAGGGACCAAACTTCATTCCCTATTCCCATGGTCTGGAACAAGTTCATGGGAATCATAAACAATGGTTTGGGAATGATTTATCCAGGTTACGATATATAAAACAAATAATAATGAAGAATAAAATAAATATGATAATTCATTCCAAACAAGCCGTAAATAAAATTTAGAACTCGATTCAGGGTTTTAAACCTAACACATGTTGTCCAAAACTAAAACAGTAGCAGCAAAAATACACCAAGGGCCACCATAGGAAAATGTGTTATCACCCATGAGCTGTCTCCATGACACTGCACCATGGAAAGAAATGTAACTACCACAACTCTCTTCTCCAAGGAAATTTCCCTTACCTTTGTAAAACAGGATCATGTCTACTTACACACAAAGCGGTAAGTAGGGTTTGATCCTAATTCCAATACGACACCACCAAAATATTCCATGTGACAAGAATTAAAAGATAAAAATCAAGCATGTTTTTCTAAACAATAAATGGTAGTAATAATTTCAAAAGTTCAAATTTAAATGAAAATGTTTTCAAAGGATAATATCAAAGAAAGGATACATTCAAATAAAATATGTAATATATTTAATTTTTCATCCAATGACTCCATAATCCAATTCAACATACCAAATAGTCAAATAGCACTAGTCGTAGGATCACCCTAAGGCACTAGCTAGCTATGGTCCCCTGGTACCTTGTATATCTGTGTAAAAGTACGAAAAAATATATTTTCTCCTACACGAGCCAGAAGTAGGGAACATACCCATAACATAGTGGTCCACAATCATCATCTTTTTCGTTTTTTTCAACATCAAACATTCTATGTATAATATGGACAAAATCATTCTGGATCACTAGCATACTTGAATATGTCCGCCCACCTAGATACATGAGTTTCCATATTTGTGCTAAAACAAGTTCTGCAAGCTATCAAAATTCATTTACACTAAGAAATACCTATTATGGATATATACACTCAAAATATTAGGTAAACATGCTTTTCCTTATACATATAACTCAAATAAATAATTTTAATTTCATTAAAAGAATTTAGCAAAGTATAAAAAAACATTTCACATCAAATCTATTTGAAATTCATCTCTTCAAACCAAATGCATAAAAATAATAAATCAAACAAGGATAGGAAACACTAAAAATATTTTATAAAACCATTCCATGACATTTAATATTACCTAATTGGTACAACATATAATTCACATGAAAAATATCAATTTTCACATGAAAGTGAACTTAAAAATAAACCCCTTATCAAATGTTACCAAAAAAACGTTTTCTCACCAAACATAATAAAATAAGTACATTCTAAAAATATTATTCCTGTAAGACAATTCATTCTACAAATCTTACATATATAATCACCATCAAATATGTAAAAACCCTTAAATCCATGTGTGAAACATCAATCATACCACCACTGCACCATAAGGGAGTGAAAACGAACTTAAAACATCTTGATTTCACCATGGAACTACAAAAATATTCCTAGGTACAAAGCCCTAGCTTCGGCACATTAGTAGCTTTACAGAAAGTGGAATAAATCCCAAGACATTGGATGAAACAAGGAAGGTAAATCACAAAATTGAGAATCATTGTTGTTTCTCCAAAAAACCCCCCTACCAAATTTACTTTCAAGAGAAATTGATAGATCTTAGAGGATGTATATGGATTCTACGGTCATATGTGGTAAGAAGTGGGTGGATTTGGTTTTCATCCATGTGGGAAAATGATGGAATTTCAAAATATTTTTGTAATGACCAAGAGGTTGTGCACGGTTTGTCCACATGGTTTAGTAAACCATACAGCCAAACCCTGTGGCCCATTCTAGCCACCCAAAACATGTCCAACAAATTTAAAATCAATGGGGCTTAGGAAAGCATATGGGGGGAATGTTAGTCCAATAATAGAAGAGATAAAAGTATCTTAAAAGAGAGAAATGTATGTGACAAAAATTTTACCTGTTTCATGAAACACCATTCATTTTATGTTTCCATTACATGTTTACATTATTATTATTTTTAAAAATGTTTCCATTTTTGAGTGTATAGAAAAAAAAATTAATTTCATTTGAAAATGTAAATGTTATATTCTTTATAACAGTTTCTATTATTAAATATTTATATGTTATTTTTATGTTATGATTCTTGGGAAATTCTTATGAATATGTGTTTTTTTGAGAAAAAAATATGATGGGTGATCCCGCCATACCTCTACAATTCATTGGGTAAAGGGACGTTGTTAACTGGCTTGGTCTCTCCTAAGAGATTATGAAAATATACTATAAAGTTTATTTCCATCGTAACCATGATCCATGTGTTTGTGGAAGAGCTACATTATATGTATAAGAGATATGAAAATTATGGCATAAGTTTCATTTGATAATTTATGTATAATTTCTATGGTTTTATTGAAAACATAAAATTTCATAATCGAAGGAAAATAGATTTTTTGTGTGCAAATGTAATGTATTTGTAAAAATGTTTTCGTTCATGTAATAACAGTCTCTCTCTTTATTTATTATATCAATTAATAATATTTTTTTACTCATAATATGTATTAAAATGTTTTTTCATAGGGTTAATGATAAGAATGGTATTGGATGAATTCAATTTTAAAGTCATGATGTTTTGTTACAGAAAATAAATCATGTTTTATTATAAGTGAATGGTATTTTGAAAAAATGGATATTCAGTAAAATTATTTACATTGTAATTATATGTGTTGTTATGTGTATGTAATGACATAATTCTCTAAAACTCTAAAATAAAATTTTATTTGAAAATGTATGAAAGTGAATGGTAGTTTAAAGAGCTAGATTATGTCATGTTTAAGGCTGAGTCAATACATTTGGTTTCAAATGAATGTTTAGATAATTGTAGGGGATTCTATAATGTTATTAGAATACCCAAAAATGATTTTTTACCTTAGGTTTATGTTGAAATGACACACAATTTGTATATTACCTTGGTTATTCACTTAAGATATGGATATTCAGAATGGTTTTCCAAAGAATAATCAAGGATACTGAAGTATGAAGGTATCTAGGGGATGTTATCCTTTAGAATCCAAAACCTGAAATGGTGAAAATTTGAACTGATCTATTTTTTTAGTAATGGATAAGTTGATGCATTCTATAAATGGTGATGGCATCTATTCTTGGTATTATCTTAGTCAAACTTAAAGGAATATCTAAGTTATATAAAATATATTAATGCATCACCCTCCAGTATTTAGTGATCCTCTGGCGTAGTGGTAAGTGGAAGGGTGGATTGAATCCCCCAAAATTATTTTCAATGTCACGCGGTGTTCAATCCATCAAAATAAAATTAGTTCTATCTAATATAGACTGGAATATTAGGTATTTTGGTAATATAGATGCTTTTTAATGTTATGAATTCAAAAATATTTTCCTTGAGAAATAGTTTCTTAAGGTGAATAGATAGAGGATGGTAAAACGTTCCTGGAATTGACATATGAGGTGGATTAAATGGTTCATAAGAATAAAAATTCAATTGATTGTAAAGGTAAGCTCCAAATTATATACTAGATATTGATAGTAAAATAAATCATTTTTATAATGATTGATGAAAAAATATTATATGGAGTAAGATTTGTGTGAATTCAAATGTTAATAAAATCATGGTTGATGTGTAGAGAAGGGGAAAATAGAGGTTGATAATGATCATGTGTTCCTTGAAAACCATAGAAAAAAGTTTTCAATGTGGCATAAGAAACTAAATAATGCATAAAAGATGTTTGACAGTATGAAAATTTAGTTTTAAGTATGGGAGAGATGTTGTAAAAGCACACTGGGGAATGCATTTTGATGTCTTTTAAGAGTTTTTGAGGTATTATTTTTTGGAATATGGCTCATAATTTAATAAAAAAATTAATTGTAGTTTTATTAAAAAAATTAATGCACATACTATGAATAGTTTTCAATGTAATGAGATGGTCCATTATTAAAATGAGTGTATGATAAGGAACCTGAATGATAGAAAGTATCTAGAAAACAAGGAAATAAAATTTGATGAAATACATTAAAAATACATAATAAAATTTTTGGTCATCTAATTAAGATATATCAGGTATATTTTTTGTTTAAGTTGATTTTTATAGTGTCTTGATTGATGCAGGGTGCATATATGCTTTAATATCTGTGATTTTTCTCAACAATATGAAATTTCACCTCAATAAATAATGTGAAAACTTATGGAAGAAACACCTGGGGAAATATTATGGAAAGAAGAAATTATAAGAATGGACCTATTGATATCTATGGAAGAAATTTATCTATGAATATTTTTCCATTTTTCATGAAAGACAGTCATAATATTCTATTAATAGATAGGATTTCTATTTACTATAATAATATTGAATGTAGAGATAAAAAAGTTATTTTAAAAGTGTTTGAGTTTTTATTCATGAATGAAACCATACAACTAATAATATATTAGGAAGCTGAGAAATTATTAAAATATGGGAATTAATTTTATCATGAACATATTATTGAAGTCAAGGTAAATTTTTATATTAATATTTTTATGATAGTAAATGAGTACCAAGATTTTTTCCCTGAGGAGTTTTCTAGTATTATACCTCGCCAGGAGGTGGATTTTATTGGTTATTTAGTCTTTTATACTAATCTTATTCCAAACCCCCATATCAAATGGATCATTTTGAACTTATAAAATTGAAAAAAAAATTATTGTAATTTCTATATAAAGGTTTTATTTACCTGAGTACATCACCTCTTGGTCATCATTTTTTTATTAAGAATAAATATGGATCTATGAGGATTTTCATTGATTATAGATCATTGAATAATATCATTTTTGGTAATAAGTATCATTTTCCTCATATTGATAACTTATTGATCAGCTCCAAGATGCATAATATTTTCCCAAGATTGAATTGAGATTCTGGTAACATTAGTTGACAGTGAAAGAGGATGATAATGTAGAAATATAATTTCATTCTAGATATGGGTATTATGTTTTTTTTCTGATGGATTGGAAAATACAACTACTATATATATTTATCTTATAAATTGAATCTTCTTTGAATATTTGAATAATTTTGTTTATTTTTTTATTTATGATATTATGGTTTATTCATAAAGTGATGATGATCATAAAAACATCTAAATATTTTTATTCAAAAACTAAAAACCAATAAGTAATATAGGAAATATAGAAAATGTTATTTGTGTTTACATAAAAGTTCTTTTATATAGTATATTTTAAATAAGGATTTCATAAAAGTTGATACTAAAAAAGTTGTTTATGAATTGGAAAGACAAAAAATGATACTAAGATTCTTAGATTTCATTGAATAAAAATTAGTTATGGATGGTTTGTTAAAAAAACTTAATAGTTATCTAGCCCAATAACTATGTTAACATGGTAAGGGGTTAAATTTATTTTTAAAGGCGAATTTTTTGTTTCCTTTTAGGAATTGAAAAGGATATTTTATGTATTCTATATTTTTGGACCTAATATCCATAAATGGATTGTTTTTTATTCTATATTAACAATTATTTAAAATTAATTGGTTTCGTTATGATGTGTAATGATGGTAAAACCCCAATATTTTATGAATTATTATTTAATTAATTTAATCATTTCAATTTTCATTATTTCACACAATACTGAATAATTATAGTGGTGTATGAAAGAACCAAGTTATTATTGTTTTGTATGCAAACCAAATTTAAGTTTGTGGTACTCAAAATACTTTGATTGTCTTGTGGTACATGAAATACTATGTTTTTATTATGTTATAAAAAATATAATGACCCTTCGGGAACTTATGTTTCAGAAAATACCAATATTCAATGAACCACAACATACTATTAATATTGTAATTAAAATATTATTAAATTTATCACATATCTATTAAAATGGAAGATATGAATGATATTAACTAAATTTTGAAACTACTTTTAACACATGTATATAAAATGAATCTTTTGGATATCAACTAGTTAGAAATGAAATTAAGAACTACATGAGAATAAAGAAATTCCTTTTATATGAAAGCTAACTTTCCACTCACAAACACCATTTTATCTCAATAAATTATACAAACCACTTATACTGAATTTTTTTTAACAATATTTATATATTACATATACATCATTTTTTAATGTAATAAAATTTATTTGATTAGAATAAGATAATAATAAACCCTATTTTATGAATAAAAATATCTATTTTTCAAAAAGATAATTTTAACACACATTAATGGAGAACCCATACTAAATATAATTTTTGAAATTTTTATAATTTTTATATAAAAAATTATACATTATATTTTAATTATTAGTATCAAAATTTAATCTAGGTGAATGTTCGGTATTTTTCTAAGAAGATTCATGTTTTTCTAAATATTGGAAAATATTAAATTTAAATTGAAAGTTTATTTTTATTCTAATTTATTTATATAGATAAATTATATTATAATTTTTTTTAAATTATAATTAGATCTATAATACGTCAATTAATACAATTGAGGTCAGTATATCTAATTTCACATTAAAATTTAATAAAAAACCCATTTCAAAATTTTAGACTTTATAGTTTTAAATACCCATTGTCTCATCCCATCAACATCATTAATTTTAAACTAATTTCTTCCACTATTACGATTAGAATTTAGAAAATGGTATTCATGATTTGGAATCAGAATAATTTCTAATTTCTAATATTTTCATCATACTTTTGGGAAAAAATAATTATTTAATGTAATTAAAATCAATTATATTTATCAAGGAAAAAATGAACATAATTAATGACTAAAAATAAAAAAATAAGGTGAAAAAATGACTCTAAAATGTATAATTTTTTTTGTTTTCATATTTAGACCATTAAGACTATATGGATATATAATGGAAATTTTTTACCCATTTTAAAACAACTAAAATGCTTAGATCACTCAAATATTTTCAAATATGCCCAATGTGTCCTTTTCCCCACTGATAAAAAGTCCTCCTCTCATCAAACTCTAATCAAAACTCTCAAGAACAACTGTCAAAACAAATATTACAAAAAAAATATCTTGAATTCCCTTTATTAATACTATTATTATTAATTTTTGAAAAAATACAAATAAATAATCCCATTTCTTAAAACCAAAAGTATTTACCCAATGAAGAGGTATCACTCTTCAAAAAGAACAATGTTTTTATTTCATTATTCACACCCTATAATCAGCTTATTCCTTGATTCAATAATAACATCAGTATAATAAATATAGTGAGTTGTTTTTATATTAGATTTTTTACTTATTCATACTCAAAAATCCTTAAAGTTGGATAACCATCATTCCTGTGTATGGATTCCTACCACCTCACTAACTGATGTCTTGGGTTCTTAAAATTCCACCATTAATGGTTTGAAATAATTATTTAATTAAATTTTTATATGATATATATGATATTGATGATGTATTTAATCTTATGTGTTTATTATTTAACAAATACCTTTATTCATTCCAATTTGTGTAAATATGATAACTTTTTTGGAGGACGTATGGACTACCACCTCTTCAAAGCAATGCGATTCGTTCACACATTTCACGGAATGTTTTATGGATTGAATTAGTTAATTTATATTATATATATGAAATAATACATTCAAATTAATTATATTATACACATATAAATATATGTCACAATATTCGTTTCATTCAATACGATAAGAAAATGCAAGGAGCATTCATTCATACATACGACCAATCGTCTTCACGAATCGTGTATTCCATTTCATATTTCTAGACATTGTAGATTATTTAGATTTTCTATATAAATAATATATATGATAATTAAATCATGTTATAAATTATTTAAATAGGTAAATAATGATCTATGTATGAGGATCCATTCAAACATGTCAAAATAAATACAAAAAAAAGAAAATATTATTTGAAACATAACCTTTACATGAAATAATTAATAAAATGGTAATATAAATTTATAATAAAATAATATAATTTATCATACATGATAATATGTTTATGGTTTATATTTATAACAAATACAAACATGTTATATAGATTTTTTGAATGTTTATGAAGAAAGAAAATATTTAAGATAAGTGTTTTCTCGTCCAACATTTATTTCCATTAGATATATGCTATATTCACCACATATTATTTTTTATGTGGTTTATATACTATAAGTTAATATATTAATTGAATATTATACATCGATTTATAGTTATTAAATATCGATTTTATGATTTTTATTTCATGGGGTTTACTTTACAAATGTTACCAAATAAGTAGGTAGTTTTGTCTCAATTATCCATCATTCAGAACCATGTTTTATTATTCACCTATATTTTTTTATGAGATGTATATAATACAATTTTTCATGTTATATATAGAATATAATTCCTTTAAAGAAATTTTATTCTTCTTTTATTTTTATTATTTGATGGATATTATATGTTAATGATGTCGTGGAAGTAAGAGTTTATTACATCAATCTCATCATTTATTGGGAATTTTTATGATCGTGTTTCCATTGAAAAAATATTTTGACCAATCTATCAATAAAACTCAAAAATTTAATTATCCTCTAGTTAGTGATTCTATATTCAAGTATTGGTACTGTTTTTTCCAAAATTTTGTACATTATATAATTAGTTGAAATTTTATATGAAAATCTTAATTCATTTTTCTTTTAGTCGAAATATGTGTTCCTCCAAAACCATATTTTCAACATAAAAAACGTTAAAAAATGTTTTATTTTTAAAAAGTTTATAAAATTATTTTCTCTCCTGTTATATATGTTTTTAGGAAAAAATTATCACAATATTTTCAATCATTAAATGTTTTCAAAGAAAAAATTTTATCAAATTTTTTTCATTAATCCATTATAATTTTATAAGAGAAAAATATCATTATAATTTTTTTAATATTCCATTATAAGTTTTCATCGGTTTTATTTTTCAAAATACTTTCAAGATTACATTATAAGTTTTCATAGAAAATATCAAACTAAATTTATTCAAGTATATTTTCCATGTGAGTGGATTTGAAAAGGATTTATGTTTGAATTTTTTTTATCAAATTAGAAATGGTATTTTAGTAAATAAATATTCTAAATTAATTTTAATATTTTATTATATGATTTCAACGTGTTTTTTAAAAATAAAATGATTTCTAATATCTTCTATGTTTTTAAAAGTGAATTTACAATAAAGGTTTTTTTCAATATAAAATGATTCAAGTGATATTTATAAATCCTTATACATGTAAGAGGTATTCCTTTCATACAGTTTTTATGTATTGGGGATATGATCTAATAATAGAATTAATACACTGTCATGAAAGATTTATGTATTTATGGAATTATTTCTCTTACACCCCTTTCACATCCATGTTATATATGCTTGTGAATCATGATTCAGTACACTTGTTGGGATTTTAGGAAATGATTATGAAACATGTCTCCTTCCCAAAGATTATGATATAATAGAATGTTTAAAATAAAATTTTCATTTCATGGTTTATGGTATGATGTTTATGAAAAACAATTGTTTTTATGGTTCATGATCTGATAAATGTTTTATAATATTCTATCAATTGAATTTTTGGTTTCATTTTTTTATGGTTGTGACATATATCTCCCTCAAATGAATTTGGTAATGAAATTTTTTTATGAGATCAATGGGTACATATGAATGAATTATAAAACTAAACAAGAGGATACAATGGAAGACATCCCTAGACCATACCATGTGGGTATACAGGAGGGAATCCCAATGCCCAAACAAGAGGGTATATATGAGGGAATCCAAATCCCAAAACAAGGGGGTAAATAATGCGGAATTCCAATATCGAAATAGGAGGGTACATAAGAGGGCATCCCAATACTTAAACAAGTGGGTACATGAGAGGGAATCCCAAGACCAGAGTAGGTAAATTGGTGATTATCCCAAGCCTAACATGTTATGATGGGCATTCTAGGAATCTCTGCCATATGATTTTCTATATATATGTTTATTCAAAAATTCAGTCTCTTATTTCTTTGTTACACTATGATGTGTTTTGCTATTTACTCCATTATGATTCATGTATTATTAATTGTTAATAATTATTCCATGACTATTGATTATTATATTTGATAATAATGGTATAATCTTCTAGTTTTATTATAATTTTATCATACCCTTATGCTTATGTTATTCATACATATGTACATTTTTTACCATTACTTAGAATATCAATTCACATTATTATTATGTCTACTTTCCAAGGGTTATAAAGGATGTTTTTATGTAGGAGTACTAAAGTGGGTGATCTTTAAGGGTGATGTTGAATATCATTCACCAAGATTGAAAATTATATTTCCCTGATGTTAAAGACCCTAAACTATTAGGATACTCAAACATGTACAATTTTAATGTAATGAATATTCATATCAAATTATGTAATATAAATTTATGTTAATCTTGTGTTTTAATAATTGGTATTGAAGGAATGTTTTACTCAACCTTGTGAAACTAGGACGGATATGATTTAATGAGATACCTAGGGAAATTTATAAGTACATGTCTAGGTATGGATATAAGTATAATCCTGCATTATTATATATTTTTATATAGGTTTCATAATTTAAGAATACTATAAAAATATATTCATGATTATGTCATTTTTGGAAATGATAAGTTTTTATCGCCCAATAATTTCAAGTTTTACTCAATAGAGATAACTCGAAGGAACATCATTAAAATTTAAGGTTTCATATGTGGATTTTAAGGGCATTATTCAAAATGACTTCCTAAGAAAAAATATCATCATGTGAATCCGGAAGGTGTAACGAGTATTGGCTATACACATGAAGTTAAAGGGATTGAAAATGACATGTAAAGGATTAGGTTGTTGTAACCGTATTTTTTTATTAAACAAAAGAAGAATTTTTAGAATTATGTTAAGGCAGCTTACGACCTGATTTATATTTCATATTCTAGGAATGGGGTATTAAATAATAATTTGATTATGATAGATTAATGGTTTAAGAATCTTGTTTGATGAATAAATCATTTATGTTTTGGAATTCAAATATTTTGTTTTATGAATGATGAACTATATTTTTTCAGTATATTTTCTTCATTGATTATTTGAATTAATATTTATAATGGTGAAGCTAAACTGGGAAAGGGATTTCATAGAAATTTGGTATTTTGATTAAGAGAAGGTGAACCTTAATATGTTCATGATGTTGATATAATATTGCTTGGATAATGATATGTTGGAGATGAATAAGTATGATGAATGGTATTAATTACCTAAGAATTAATATTTAATAAGATGAAAATGTAATATCACTAACCTAGGATGCACTAAACTAATTCCCCGAACCGCGTCGTGACATGTTCTCAAGTGTGCCTCCCCATATGCCATAGGTTGACGACTAGAAGAAAGGGTAAAATAATTTATGTGAGGGACTATTCCATCTTTACTAGAAATATCCATAGAAGATACCATATGAAATAAATTAAAATAATCAAGATAAACTAGAACATGAATTACCAATCGCTTCCCAAATAAAGTACAAACCAAAACTAAACAACCATTGTGCCATGTCATGGTAACATTTCCAAAAGTGAAGAAAACCCAAAATAAAGGAAAATAGCTAAATATCAAAAATGCTTCAAGACACCATTCCCAAATCCTCATCCATGCACATCCCAAGACCAACTCAACCCCCAAAAATAGTGCATGTAGGTACTTAAAACAATCAATCATTAATACCATTATATCATTTATACTATCGTTAATATCTGATTATTTCTCAACACATGTTCTGTGGGTTAGGTATTTACAACTTTTACCCAACATAAAAATCCAATCAATTATCATATATAAGGAAATAAGACATGTTCCCTATATCACTAGGGATAAATATCTCATAATTCATCATAAAAACATATCATGGAACCTTAGTCCATATAGTATCATCCAATGAAAGCATTAGGGGCCTAGACCTTTAGTAGGACTCCATAACCCGTGAATTCAATGGTGGGGTTTTAAGCCTCTGTACAACTTATCTAATTGGAGGTGAATCATTCCTTAATCCCACACCACCAACACAAGTGGACATTCTTATTATCCATTTACCACATATACAATGTTAAAAAAATACATAATTAGTACACATAACTTTCACATTTACCATTTCATTTAACAAAAAATAATTATTATTTTTTATCCCATTTACACAATTCAATTTAAAAGTGTTTACCAACTTATAAATTTCAAGTGAAATTCATATGTTACATAACACAATCACTTTATTTCATCCATCACATTTCAATACAGTGACATAAAACCTCTCATTCCATTATCAAAGTCTAGAAACTACCAAAAATCTTCCATTTTAAACTCAACGAATGTTTTAATATGTTTATCATGGACTTCACCTTATCATAAGGAAATTCTATTCTTAAAAAAAATCAACATTCCTAAATGTTGTCACACCCAATGGGTGACCTAATCCAATATAATTCACTCAATGCATCTCATGAGGACCCTGAGGGGTTAAATTCTTCATTTATCCAACCATTATTCAAAATCATAATCAAGGAATCAAATTTACAACAATAGTAAAGCAATATCAATATGAAACAAGCATAAATCAATGTAAAAACTATGGGTATAACTTGTAGACCACCTACCATGATCCTCTAGATTAATAAACCCTTAGCCATATCCTTAGATCTGGATTAATTTACCCTTTTAAGACCCAACCAATTCACCTCTAGAAAAATATGTTTTTTGGGATTTAGATGAATAAGGATGAAACCATATGCCCTAATCCCGAAAAGATATGTTAGGGTAGTGTTAGACTCACCCGGATTGTAGATCTGTAACCAACTTCACTCCAAATGTCCTTGGATCTAAGGAGATTGATACTTGGGTGGTATTGCGGGTTTTGCATCATCATTACAGCTAGAGGATGAGTTAATGGAAAGAAACTCTAGTAAGGTACCTAAAATCCCAAGTGGGGAAAGGTTAATTTATCACATTTTAATGGGGTTCATGGTTTGGTCACACCATTATCCAAACCACGCGAAAAGAGTGCAACTAATTTTTTCTAAGAGGGGTTAAGTCTCACAGTTTCCATGGGAGGGTTGAGCGGTTTGAAAAACCATGTTCCTATTGTGAAGAAGGCCCTTATCTAAGGTCACATTATTTAGCTCCCTCCTTGCACGATTTCCTCTAACAGTTCTCAAATCATAGAGTATGTACCAAATGGTTTGATTTCATACATTTCGGGTCATGCACCCTTGAGACATCCCTGAGATTACTCATACACATGGTAAGCATTTATTTATAAAAAATTAAATGATTCAAACAAAATTTTAAATGATAAAATAGAACTACATTGTTTGGGATCTTATAACCTCGCCACCTTATAATGGATCTTCCTCGAGCCACTTCTCACATGCATTACTCAACATCCACGATAAAAAGATCAGGCCACTAGGCCCACAATTCCACATCAGTCTCCTAGGTTTCCTCCTGATATTACCTTCTTCCATAATAATTGAACAAAGTAACAATCTTTCCCCACAAGACATTTTCACTATGATCTATAATAAGACACAAACGCTCCACAAAGGACCCATCAAACTCAATCTCAAAATCCAAAACATCAGCCACATGAGTGGGTAAAGGTGATAATATTGGATATGTGACATAGGAGTCACATCATATATACCATTAGACATCAATTGAAGATCCAAATGAAACATCACTAGTTTTACCCTATCCACAATCTCAAATGGCTCAACACACTAGTGTGCCAACTTACCTAGCTTAGGAACCGCATGGTGACCTAACCATTTCCACACCAAAAGAAACAAATGATTGTCAAAAAAATTCAATAGGATAAAAATTTCAATCGATATATGAATTCTGCCTACTTTGATCAATTTCAATACGTTTTCAAATCAACTAAATCTTCTCTTATGTATCATGCCTGAAATTCGGTCCTAAAAACTCTGATTCCACAACCACCATACAACCAAAATGTTATCTACAAGGTCAACCAGATTGATATTCATATTATTCCATATGAATCATGGTATGAAAAAAAAATAAAACAAGAGAACTGAACAAGTTCCATGTTCTTTTCCCATGATCCAAAAAATATAGCACACAATACTTGAATATGTCATCCTACATCTGAATAGTATTCTATGAAAAAACATTTTTCTATGGGTGGGAATCCACACTAAATGGATCATGGGTACCAAGAAGCTTTTATAATCTTTTATAGAATTTTGATGTAAAATTCTGATCATGGTTTTAATTTATGGTCTGTAGAACCTTATACAACCACTCTACCTCTTGAACATACAACTAGACCAACTAGATCATGGTGAATATATCTTGAATTGGTATTAAATGGGACACCATAGAAATCCAATCCACAAGTATCCCGACTACATCATTATATTCAATCGTCCTTATATGTTCTAACAAAAAATCCATTGTCACATCATCTCATTTCCATTTTAGAATGGAAAACATCTATAAAAAACAACCTCAACACTGATTCTCAGCCTTAACCTAATAGCATGTAAGGAATCACATCATAATACTTGAAACCTCCTAATTCATAATTTTTCAACAATACTACCAATGTGGATCAGGATAAAAAAAATTTAACCACGATTCACTTCCCACTTGTATTCATTAAACTCATGCATAAACGCTTCTTACATAAATATTGTCACAACAACATGAATCTACACACAAATGATCCCATCATCTCCAATCGTCCAACTAGAAGTTGACTCCCCACCTATAATATTTCCTATCTCATAAAAACTTTTTGGATTTGAGTATAGATTCTATTGGTTCTCGGTTAAATGTGTGGAATCAACTGCCAAAGATTCAAGGGTAATCTTCTCATGACCCTCATATACCTTCATATACATCTCAGAATAGAATTCCCTCATTTTCTACTGATAACTAGATTCCTAAACCACATACTTATATGCCTAATAAATCAATGCATCTACGATACCTTTTCAATTTCTAGTCATATAAACCAATTAAAAATCTTAAGAATGAATTTATTCAACCCATATTCACTGCCAAAGATTGATGTCTAATTGGGAGAAGATAAAACTAATAATTTTGTGATATCTATACACCATAAACCTCTCTTCTAATAGGAAGTGTTGTGAACACATCATGGAAGAAACTACAATTTCCAACTCAGGTTCATTAATAGGATAATTTATTTTATGAGGCCTCAATTGCCTTGAACAATATGCTACCACCCGATCATCCAACATCAACACTCCAACAATCCCAGTATCATATGCATCAAAAAACAACATAACTACATTGGTTATGATCATAATCGTTATGCTAGTTGACCATTTCTTTAACTCTTGGATATCATTTTAACATACCCCAAATAATTCACATTTTATTCATGTCTTGGTCAAACCTAATATTGGAACTTCATAATGGGAAAAGTCACTAATGATCCTTCAATAATAACCATCCTATCCATGAAAACTTTGGAAATTATAAGTATTATTTCTCGACACCCAATATACATATTCATGCACTTTATTTAGGTAAACTGACACACATTCATTTGATATTATGTGACATAATAAATTCACTATATCAATTAGAAATGAATATTTTATAGATTGGTGTATATACTATGATTTATTAGTGTACTCATAAAGATTTCAAGATGTTTCAAATGGTCTTCATGCATCTTAATGTGCACCCAGATTTCATCATTTATGAAAACCATGAAACAAATACATGTACGGGTGAATGAATTTGTTCATTAGGGGCACAAACAATCCTTTTTTCAAGGTAAACCTGAACAATATCACAAAAAAATCATACAAACCATAACATCTATTGAAGGTGGTTCATGTAACATCATATGGTTTCACATGTAGACGATGGTACCATAATATAAAATCAATCATGGAGAATACAAAATAATTTTTAGTTTTTTGAAAATATCATCAATTAAAGGAAGAGGGAATATCTTAATAATTTGAAGCTAATTTATCTTCCTATAATTAATAAATAACGTCAAAATTCTATCAAAATTCATGGAAAATATTACTAAATATCCCTAAGATGATGTACTAGGAAAAATAAATTGGTTATTATCCTATTCATATAACTATGAATTTTGTTCCAAGTGCCCTTCCATTTCCATTATGTCAAACTGAATGGAAACTTGTTCTTCTCCCCATGGAAACTATATCATGAACTCAACATCCCTTTTAGATGACAACATCGATATGTACTCATGAAATAAATACTCAAAACAATCCACCATATAAGGAAAGAAATGTTTTACACTCCCTCCTCATCTAGCATGGGACAAGCTTCTTGCACTATGAGTTTACCCAACTATTGACAAAATGGCCCTGCATGACCTCCCCAAACATCTTCTTCATTTAATTGGCATAAGTGTCCCCCTTAAGATACTGGAACATCAAAATATGATGGTAAAAATAAATATGGTCTTTGAAACACATTATATAGTCCATGTTCAAAAAAAAATCATAACCTCATATATCCTACACGAACAAAACCAATAGTAAATTCTTCCAACCAACATCGAGTTCACACACCATAGACTATTTCCTATTTTATTTTTTCACCATTAACGATGTATCAATCAACATAATACCAAACAAACACTACAACACAAGAACCAACTAAATCTTAAATTGAGTATACATAAAATAATGTGAACAAAATGTATCAAAAAAATCATTAAAATAAACAGAATATACATGGATTGTACCTCAAAAAATCAATGGTCCTACCTCACCACCTATAGGTGTATACTAGGTTGTACGAAGCTGACTTGACCAATTTCTGTGGGTCTTGATATGAGTTCCTCATACTGCACTACCATGATGATATCGATGCTCTTTCCCTAGAGTACGGCATCCATTCCCCAGAACAGTGTGACCTATGGTCCTCCAAGAGCCAACATGATATGGGGTAATTGACTCACTTCCTGTAATTGACATCATCTCCAGTCCTCATATAGTGATTAGGTATCTTTAGTTCCTAAAAAACCTCTATATATTCCCCAACCCTCCACACACTTAGCAATAAACTAGTGTTCAATAATTCTTTCCACACATGTGACCTTTCGTACCACACTGATAAGATTAGACTAGATCACTACCCTATGAAACGGGTTCCCATTTTTGAGTACTCTTTCTAGAACTCCCTTTGTGTAAACCTTGAGTGTGATTCTTCTTTATATCATATTCCACACCACTAGTTCACCTAATAAGAACTAAACACCCACCTCTAGAATCCTCCTTGAGGTTCCCTTCTAAAATAAGGGTCTAATACACCACTTCATGAATCGTCTCAAAACATGAAATATTTAATTATGACATGATCACGAGTCTATATACATCCTAGAAACAGATCTTCATGGATGCCTCATCACCCACCAACACCGAAATATGGAATTGGAATTCATCAAGACAATATGAATTTTCTATCATTGACATAGATCCCCTTTTCATCTTCATAATCTCTACAAAATTTTCCTTCATCAAGGTCTCTATATAGTAATGTTTGAAAAAATATTCCTAGAATTACTTCCATGACATTCCATCACCATTCTTGGATTGAACCAGAACATACCACAAAATCATTTCATAGCCTTAAAACCTATAACTCCCCAACATTAATATATACTCTATTGAAGTCTCTACCGAAACAAAAAATATCTAAATATACTATATCAAACATTCAGCTACATTAGGTCAATCCTCTCTAAAACAATTCAGTGATTTTTATAAATAAAACTATTTGATTGGCTCAAATAGAGTTGGAACACCCTTCCTGGGGTCTCATTCCATCAATTGCATAAAATGAGGGGTGTTCTCAAAGAACAGATCTTCTCATCTATTACTTTAAATCTTTGGGGTTCCCTACTACACTTCAAGGTTCATCTTATCTTTCAATATTAAATATCATCACAACGCCATTTATCTACAAAACCAAGAACACATATTAGGACCCATAGCCCAAAATATGCACAATTTTTTAAAAAGAAGCCTCTCCAAAAGATATATACAAACCATATCCCATAGACTATCATAATGGATATCACTACAATGGGTGATCTACCATGGACCATCCCTACTATAGGCCATGGATAAAATGGGGTAAACCAACATACTAAGTCACAAGTCATTCATTAGAAACCCCCTTTTTAAACCATTTCAACTACCACACACAAATATTTATCTTTTAGGAAACCTTCCCATTTCACAATATGTTTCAACATACAATTTAACTCATCTAGAACCCTTAATTAAACACTATTCTATAACCATTATTTAAAATTCATTCCTCTTTACCCATTTCTATCATGTTTGTCTATCAACATTTTCATCACATTTTTATGGTGTAAATATAAGTACACCTTTCATGACCCACAAACTCATCCCATGTGTGCCTATCTTGATGGATTCCACCTATATCCCTAGGTTCCAAAAATTATTCAAGAATGCACAATCTCATTATATTTAGGTCATGTGAGAAAAATCATAAAATTGTCCCATGTCACGATAAGTGAACCACCCAGTGGTGAAATATCATTCAACACCAACAACATATATTAATAACAATAATTCCCAAATTGGGTACTTGGGATTTCCATAATACATGGGTTTTCTAGCCCTTAGAGAGATATCATTTCTATGAATTGACACATCTTAATATTCATTCTGTTGTCATCAAATATTATGTCCCCAAAAAATAACCACTCTGATACCACTTGGAAACATCCCCAACATGGGATACAATAAACCAACTCCTTTTGTTAGGTCTCTACATGACCAAATGATAACCCCCCCCCCCATATTCCAGAGGTTGAATACTAGAATCTGTGGTCATATAATTCATGTGGGGAGACTATACCCTCTTTACCAGAGTAATTCCTAAGAGATACCATAAAAATTAATGGAGGAAATTATCATAAACTATAACATGCATTAAAAATCATTTCCCAAATAGGGTACAAACCAAAACCAAAAATAAATTTTGTCATTACATTATAATTGTGCCAAAAATGATTAAAATACTAATGTAAAGGAAAAAATGGGGAATCCCAAATATGGGACCTGACTACATTTCTGGATCATCATTAATGAAAATCTGAAGCCTAACTCAACCTCCTATCATATGGCCCTTAACTTTATCCTAACCTACATCCATGAAATGTGCTCTTGTAAATAATGGAAACATGAGCAGGTTTTGTATATACTTTAGTACAAAAAAACTAATTATGTCAACAAAATATATATTCTAAACCTATAGTTCTTTTAGATAGTAAAAAAATGACATGCTAAAAAAGACAACTCAAGTGCCATTAGAGAAAAATATTTTCGTAATCCAACTCTATCATTAATTACATTCCTTCATTTATACCATCCTCAATAATAGATTTTTATTTATCACATGTTCCATGTATTTGGAATTTACATCATTTACACAGTTCCCTAATCTATTAAATTATCATGTATATAGGAATAAGTCAAGTTCCCTACCTCACTAGGGATAAACATTTCATAATTCATCATAACAAACATATATTGGAGATTCAGTCTAGGTATTCTAATCCAATGAAACTGTTATGGTAATATGACATCATTAAGACTCCCTGAATGATGCATTCAAGCATGGGGTTTTGAAATTCAGTCCAGCACTACCCATGGCAGGAGCCTTAGTCCTCTATCCCACACAACTAAGCCATGTGAACATGAATATTATCTGTTTATCACATATACCATGTCACAAACCATATATAAGAAATACTTACAACATTCACATTTCCTATTTCATGTAACTCATAATTCATATTTATGGCCTAATCCATTAATGAAATTCAAATAAAAACCATTTTACCTCTTATTCAAATCATGTACAATCCATAAGTTATATAGTGCAATCACTTTATTTCATCAATCCCATTTCTATACAGATCTGAACAATTCCTCATGCCAATATCAAATTCTGGACATGATCATAAATATTAACTTTTCAACTCAACTAATGGTTTTATATCTTCATTATTGTCTCAACATGTTCATAAGTAATTTATATGCTTAACAATACAGGTATCCATAGTCGATAATTTTGGCACAACCCATGGATGTGACCAATATGGTCTAATAAAATATAATGCATCCCATGGGGACACTAAGGTGTCAAATTTATCATTTATCCAACCATTTTAGCAAATAATACGTTATGAAACAAATAAAAATTAAATGAAATCAATATGATAACAACACATGCAAAAATCAATGAAAACCCCATGGGATATAACTCGTAGACCATCTACCTCAAACCATTAGATGAACAGACCCTTAACCTTAACCTTATATATGGATTGAAGCACGATTTGATGTAACAACCTATTATAAACTCAAAAAATAGGTTTTTATGGATTTTGAAGAAAAATAATGAAACAAAAATCCTTAATCATGAAAAGTGAGGGAAGGGGATCGTTAGACTCACACGGAGCTTCATCCTGCAATCAAAGACATCCCAACAACCTTGAATCGAAGGAGACTGATCCTTGGGAAGTAATTTGGGTTTATTTTTTCACTACAGGGTTTTTAAGGAAGAAAAAAGTATAAAATCAAAGCAATAACATAAAACAATAAAAGGAAAAAAGGGTAATTTCTCACATTTTAATGGGGTGTATTATTTGGCTGCATAGTTTACCAAAGAGTGCACAAAACGTGTGCCTTCCTCTATCCAAGAAAGGATAAGTCGATTGATCACTAGGGAAGCCCATATAGATTGAAAAATTGTATGACAACAACAAGGAATGACTCTATCTAATGTCCCATGTCTTGTATACCTCTGGAATGTTTTCCTCTAATGATACACAAACCATGCAACATACATTGAATGGACCAACTTCTCTTTCATTCATGTCTCAAACCCCCAGTAAATCACCTAGATTACTTCTACAACTGGTAAACATTTATTTGGATAAAATTAATGAATTCAAACCAAAATTAATTTGAGGACATAATTATACAATGTCTAGGATCAAATAGACAAATTGTTTTATGATATTGTTGAATAAGTTTAAATAATTTTCTGATTTACAGAATATATCCATTAAACATTATAATAAAGAAAAATGTATGTTTTCAATATCAATTTATTATAATTCATGTTATTACCATGTTTTAATAGAATACCTAATGAATTTATTAACATGTTTTTTTTTGAAAAATAAGTTATACATTCTGATATATCTGGGATGAATGTTATGTTATTTTTTGGGAAATTTAGTGACATTATTTTGTACCTTCATATTTTTGAAGGGTTGTAAGGTTAACCATTTATGGAATGGATTATGTTAAACTCCATAGGATGGTTTATAGATTAACACAATATCTTTCATTATGAGTATTTATTCATATTGGATAACTTGAATTTTTCTTTTTGTTCTTATAAAGATAGATTTAATTAGCCATCATTCTATATATGTATCTAATGATCTGATAATGCTTTAGAAATGAAAAATTCACCATATTTCATGGAATATAATATGTATTGAATATTTTTCATGGAAAAAAATGGTGAGGTTGTTTTAAAATCATGTAAGTATATATGATCATGAAAATTGTTATATGTTAGGAAATAAGTCTTGAAATAAACTTTTCTCATATTAGCATCATTTTTATTATATAAATGACATCATTTGTGGTTCTATAGTTTATGGTTTGGTGATTACTAAATTTCCCTAAATTGCCAAATTTATTGTGATCAATGGTCATTATTAATATTTATGATTATTTATGCTTTTATTACATGTTTATGTTTTCACTTATCAGATATGTTCTCATATGTTTAAACCTTTTTATGTGTTACTTTGGGTAAATATTATGTTTCTAACATTCCCTTTTTAAATTAAGGTTTAGTGTTCATTTTTACAATGTGGATTTATATGATTGGAATATTAATTTAGTAATACATTGATAACTTAGAGGAAGTTTCATATAAAATTTTATTTTTTGGGGGGTAGAATGTAACACCTAAATATTTTATTAATTTTTTTAAAATTAAAAAAGTCTTTTCAATATTATTCATTTCACACAACCCTCAATATAACATGTGTAATATGAATGAGATTGAAAAAATTTCTAAACATTGTTATGAAGATTCATATGAAATTAATAATTTGGTTAACAATTTTTCATAAATTATAATGAAAACTAATTTAGAATAAACAAATTCATTTTCTATGAAAGCCACTTCTCTATGAAAAAAAATCCATTTTATCTAAATAAATTAAAAAAACAAATTATGATGAATTTTTTATATAATATATATATATATATATTTATTTATTTATATTTATATTATATATATATATATATATAATATATTCAATATATTTTTTATAGTCATTTATTAGATTTTATGAGCATAAGATAAAAATAAACCCTCATTATGAATAAACAATTGTATTTTTTAAAAGGGTAATTTTACCACATTTTAATGGGGAAGCCTTTATAAATATTATATTTGAAACATTAATAATTTATATATGAAAAAAATAATTATTTAATTAATAATATCATAATCTTCATTGGGTTTTTTTGTATTTTTCTAAAAAGTTTCAGATTTTGATGAATAGTAAAAAATAAATAATTTTAATTAAAAGCTTATTTTTCATCTAATTTTTTATATAGTAAAATTATTTTTTAATTTATATTTAAAGAATAATTATATAAATTTTACATCAATTAATATAATTTATTTAATTAGAACCAGTTTCACATTGAAATTGGATCTAAAAATATTTCAATGATTTTGAAATTTTCACATTAAAACATGTCATCTCATCCTGTCTGCGGGTTTAGTTTTAAATTTATTTATTTCACATCATTGATTCTGATTAGTAAAAATTAATTCCATTTTTTCAATCAAAATACCTAATGTATAATAAGTAAATATTAATTTTCATAAAAAAATATTTGTGACTGTAATTAAAATTTATTACATTGATTAAGGAAAAAAACACTTCATTAATGCCTAAAATTGAAAAATACATTATAAAAATTACACTACACTTTTCTATAAATATTTATTTAAATAATTCTCCCATTAAAACTTTATGGATCTAGGATGTAATATTTTCAACCCTTGGGAGATGGGTAATATTTTAAGAGCACTCAAATATTTTTTTAAATACACATAATGTCCTTTTACCCACATATTAAAGGGCTCATCTCCTCCTCCATTAATAAAACCTCTCAAGAACTATTGACTCATGAAACCCCTGAATAAAAAATATTAAAAAACCTCTAAATTAATCTTATAATCCTAACTTTGGATATAAATCCAACTAAGGATTCACTTCGGTGAAAACCAAAAGGAGTTACACAAACCAAAGGTAACACTATTCAATAAGAATTTTGTTTTTCTTTCTTTCATCACCCCCTAAATTAAATTTATTACATGATTAAATAATAATAAAAAGTATTAAACATATACTGGTATGTTTTTATATAAAGGATTCATCTTACACGCACACACATCCATCAAAATTGATATGTAATCATTATTTGTGTGTGTGGAAGACTTCTTCCTCACAAAACGATGTCATTTGTTCTTCCTTTTCTACCTTTTATGGTTGATAATAACAATGTAATTTTTGTTTTTAAATTATATTTATTATATTTATGATGTCTTTATTATTATTAAATTGTTATAGAAAATATGACTTCATCATTTCTCATTTAATTATGTGTGATGACTTTGTTTGTGGACGTGTGGACTACCATCTCCTCAAAGCAATGTGATTTTGTCAAACATTACAATGAATGTATTAAAGATGGTTATAATAAATCCATATGATATATATTAAAAAACATAAGTTAATGATATATATATATAAACTAATATTTCGTTATCTTTCTTTTTTTCTATTAGATTTGAAATCAAAAAGAGCATTCATGAGTTTGTATGGCCTATAGTTTCCATGTACGAGGTATTCCATTTCATATTTCTATATTTTATATATTATTATAAATTTTTATATACATAATATATTTGATATCTATATAATTTTTGAAATTATTTAAATAATTAAATAATGATCTAATTAAGTTGATCTAGAATAAGATGTTAAAGCATATAAAAAAATAAAGAATATATTACCCAAAAGGTAATGGTGGATAGGAAATTGTTAATAAAATTGTAATATAATTCACAAAAAAATAATATCTAGTATTTTATATGATAATATGGATCATTGGTAGATTGATAATAAACTTATAATTGTTATACATGTTTTTTCAATGTGTACAAATAAATTCAATACATGTGGTAGGGGTTTTATCACCTCACCTTTATTATCAATAGATATATTCTATATTCACCGCTTATTATTTTGGGTAAGGTATATAATGTATATTACTAAATTATGATGTTATTATAATTATATATATGGGTATTGAAATATATATTTCATGATATCTATTTCATGGGTTTTTATAGTTCCAAAGCTACCAAATTTGTAAGGTAATTTTTTTTCAATTTCTTTTCTTTGAGAAACACGGTTTGTTATGTGTTTATATTATTTTATTAGTTGTATATACTTCAATTGGAAATGTATTATCATGAATCAAATTCCATTAATTATATTAAATTATTCTATTAATGTTAATATTTTTTCAGGATTTGGATTCAATGTTACTATGGTTGTAAGATGTCTTTGATATAATCACATCATTTTTAGAGGATTGTTTATGATCATTCTTTTATTGATGAAATATTATGATCTGTCTATTAAGATAACTCATTTATTTTCTTATTCAATTTTTTCATTAAATCTTCATAAAATGGTATAAATATTTCCAATATTCTGTACATAATATAATTAATGAAATGTTTTAAATAAAATCGGGATTTATATCTCTTTTTAATCAGAGATATGTCTTCTTCCAAAACCATGTTTTAAAATGAAAATAATTTAATTTTTTATGTTTAAAAATTGTCTAAATTAGTAATTTTATACCATAAATGTTTTAAATGAATTTTGTTTTCAATTTTTTTAAGAATCCTATATAATTTTTAAAGGAAAAACGGATTTCAATATATGTTTATGATTGCTTTTTATGTATTTAAGGAAAAAGGGTATTAAAAATGTTTTCAAGAATCCTTTATATGTTTTCATGGTAAAAGTTTTTAATAATTTTTTCAAAATTATATTATATATTTTCAACAAAAATAGTTTTTAAAATATCGTAAAGGTTATTTTCAGAGAAAATAGTTTTGAAACTTTTTAATATTTTAAAAGATATTTTTTAAAAGAGGAACAAGTATTTTTATATAGAATTTTTTAAAATTATTTTAAAAATTACATAATATATTTTCCATTTTTCAGAGAAATTTATTTTAAACATCTTCATTGTTTTTAAAAGTTAATTTAAAATAATTTTATTTTAATTAAAAAATGATTCAAATGATCATTCAAAATTCTTCTCCATGAATGATGGGATACTTTAATAAAGTTTATGGTCTATTGGGATATGATCTAAGAACACAATTAAAAATATTTCATGAATTGTTTAGGTTTTTATGAAATATATTCTATGAAATCCATTTCAGTTCCACATGTTATATTCTTATCAAACCCTCTTTATTTCATTGGTTAGGCCTTGATGAAATGATTATGAATCCTTTCACTTTTCCATAGGTTATGTTATAATGACATGTTTATAATAACCATTACGTTTTAGGGGTTATTTTATGTTGTTTATGGAACCCATAACTATTTATGGGTCATGTTATGATGAATTTTATGTAATTTTATGGAAAATGAAACAATGATTTAATTTATATGATTGGTTGGTCTTATATCTCCCTCCTATGAATTTGTAAATGATATGTGTTTTATGAGATCTAATAGTACACGAAAGGGAATACCATGCCCAAAAAATGAGGTAAAATGGGATGGAATTCCATGAATCAAACAAGAGGGTATGGTGGTGGTAATCCCAAGACTAAAGTAAAGGGTACACAAGATGGAATCTAAATCCCCAAGATAATACACGAGTGGTTAGAAAAATCATAATATGTTATTATGATCATGGTAGGTAGCCTTGACATAGGATCTTATATTCATTTTTGTATCCAAAATTCCACGTCTTATTCTTTTATTATTCTTTCATGGGTTATGATCTTAATTCCCTTATTTTTCATGACTTTTTAACTAAAAATATTTATTACAAGACCTTGGATTATGATATTTTCTATCAAGGGTATGATACAATATTGTTATCATCAATTTATTATTACATTATGTTCATATTTTCCATATATATCTCCCTTGTTTTACTTTATTGAGCATCCTAGAGCACCCCTCTCTTATTTTTTATTTCCTTGGTTATTTAGAATGGTTTTATATAGGAGTTATGATGAGGAATATATTTAAGGTATATGATGAAAATTTAGATGATGAATATCCTACTCCAAGTGAGAAAATTAAGTTTCCATGTTTCTAATGATACTATACTATTACTGTCCTCAGGACTATACTTTTTCAATGTTTTGAATATTTGTTTATATTGATGTAATATCAAATTCTTTTAATCATATATCACTATAATGATCAAGTAATCACATATGCATAAAAAAAATTAAAACCTCATGTGTTAAATTATCCCACACATTATTTGAAATTATGATTTTTGGTTTTAACTTAAAATATTTGGGGTTATAATTTTTACAGAACAATATGTGAAATATATACTAATAATGAAACTTTTATGTAGATATTTACTCAGAAGAAATTGATCATGTGGTTGAGAAGATGGAATAAACTGCTAAAGTATTATAATCACAGGAATAATTAGAATACCAAAAAATGAAATAATGTGTTAAATGTCTTGATTCGAATAAAAAATGGTAGATTAGCTCTATTGTATTTGGATCATGAACAACTAGTTAATGATGGGTGAATTTTGGATTTTTGTTGTTGGTGTAGTCAATTTATCTATTTTTTCTGAATTAGTGGAATCATTCATATCAAGAATATTTACGATTTCCCAAAAGGAAGACTTTGGGTTATAGAAAAAGAATGATTTTTTTTAGAAGTGTATGTTTATATAATTTAAAATTTATAATTATTGTGTTTTTAAATTTGGGAAGAAATTTTGTGTTCATTGTGATTCGTATATAAATGAAGTTTTATTATGGAAATATCAAAGTTATCCATTATCAATTCATCCTAGATTCACTATTATGTACAGAGTCATTCTACAGTATAGTTGGTGGGATATATTAAAACAATATATTTTTGAATTTCCCATTAGATATTTGACTTTCTATTAGGTGACATCTAAATGACCATTAAAAAAGGGGATTCTTCATCCTTTTCCACAACCAGAGTGAAATTGGTGAAATATATCCATGGATTTAGTAGTGGGATTACTAAAAACTTCTTGAGGCAATTAATCAATTTAGGGAATTTCTAATTGACTGAATAAATATAAACATTTAATTCTTATTATAGATACTATATCGTTAGACCATATTTCTCAACAGGACCACATAGATATAGTCATGTTACATGGGGTTCCTCTCTCTATTATATATGATTGTAATCCAATGTTCACTTATAAATTTTGAAAGGCCTTTAAAATTCAAACGGTACTAAATTAAATTTCAATATTTAATTTCATACTCAATATTATGGACAATCGTAATGAAAAATTCAACTATTAGAGGATATTACTTGAGATTTTCTAATATATTACAAGGGAATTTGTGTTCATCATGTTTCTTTAGATTACTTTTCATAGAATAATAGTACTCATTCTATTATATAGTTGTCACCATCTATGAAATTATATGGAAATAGGTTTCAAAATCAATCATTTTGGGATAATGTTGGTGAATATAAGATGGTGGGACCATAATTAATAAAGAAAATGATAGGTAAAGGTCAAATTATTAGGAGATACATGAGGACATCTCAAAAAAGGAAGAAAATATATGAAGATAATTGGGAGATGAATATTTCTTTCGATTTATGTGATTACGTAATTATGAATGATTCTTAATGGAAAAGATTTATTTTATTTGGATAGATATTTTAACAGAGTCCATATTCTATTAGACCCAATGAAAAACTGAACAATGTGGTATTAGTTGCCTACTAAGTGTATTTTCCTTGGAGCTTGTTCCAATAACATAATGTTTTTAATGTTTTTTTCTAATAATTGTATATTCCAGATTTATCTCATTTTTTGATCCCTAATATTTTTTAGTTATATTATAAATTTCACTTAAATAGAAAACCAATTCCTATTTTAGATCATAGAGATAAATTATTGAGGAATAAGGTAATTCATCAAGTTAATGTTTTCTGGAGAAACGACATAGTTTATGAACAAACATGATAATATAAAAATTCTATGAGGGTAAGGTATCATCTCTTATTTAATAAGTAAATAAAATTTCAAGGACATAATTTTAATAAGGTGGAAAAATTTTATAACCCGGGTAATTTTAGAATGGATTTTTTCTTTCTAAAATTAAATAATTAAATTCCTTATAAATGTAAAATTTCATAATTGGTATTTTGAAAAATTAAAAAATATGTTCCATTGGAAAACTATCCCGACTGTTGTAAATGTAATTTGAACTTTAAGAATAAAAATATATAAAATAGTATAGAAACCTCAACTATTATAGTATGAATGAAATTTATGTGTCTTAAAAATGAAAATAGGATATATTAATATCATGGTATATGTAAAAAAATGATATAGAAATGAAAAATTAATTTTTGTATTTTTATAAAATGAAAAGGTTTCTTTTTAATTTTATATTTAATATAATTATTTAAAGTAAAACTTATTTTTATAAAATATATACATGAATTAATATGTTTATTTTTAAAAATTATAAGATATTTTTAGGAGACCTTAATTATGTTTTCAAAGTGTCATAAGAACAGTAATAATATTAAAATAGGAATTTTTGGAATAAATGATAATTTTAAATAAATTACATTTACCATATTTAGAATATTATTTTCAAAATATGGAGCCTATTTTTATTTCTAAAAATAGAAAATTATATAGGTTTATTTATTTCGATTTTTCTAAAATAATTTATTTTATGTGAATAGTGAAATATTATTATTTATGGTTTAATTAAATAAACGTATTATTGAGTCTTGGATGATGTATTCATAATTAAAGCTCACATTATTTAGAATACACATGCATTATTTACTATACTTAGTAACAATAATCAGCATTATTGATGGTCTTGATCCAAAATAATTTAAAATGAATAAAATAACCAAAAACATCCCTCTGCACTGCATATAAATACAACCCCTCACCACATATTCTCCTCACACCTAAAAATCCTTCTATATTTTCTAAATTGCACCCAATTACATTCCCAAGCCTCTTCCCCATGTCTTATAGCTTCTAGTCTCACTAAAATACCAAAACCAATTTCCATAAAGTGGTTCTCAAGGACAATATATACAAGATGTAAAATACTCCTTTCATTCTATTTTAAATTTATTCCTTATCTATTTTGTTATTTCTACCTTGTCATCACATCACATGTCCCATATGAAATGATAAATAATGTATCATTAATATTATTTTATTTTATTTTTCTAATAAAAAATCATTGATCCCAGCTCTTCAATTCACCTATTATTCTAAAAATTAAAGCATCATCTATGACGTGTTGATTAACTACGTTCATGGATAATGATTTTTTCCATTATCTCCTTTAGATATCTTCATTAAACCATTATTATGGTTAAAAAATATATTAATATGTATATTATAACATTTTTAATTTCATGAAACTAATTTATTTATATAACGATTAAATAAAATGAAACTAGTTTGTGATGTCCTAAAAACCCAAGAAAAACAAACCAAACATTTATCATTATTGTTGTATCGAATGAATCATCATCGTATCATAAATAAAATTATATATGATTCCATTTACAATTATGGAATCAAATTAACACCATTTATTTATAATTTTTTTGTTTTTCTTCAATTTCACATGCACTCAAATAATTATTCTTAAGGGAACCAGCCATAAATCCATGAAACAAATGCCCTTCGGTGGTTCCAGAAGCAGTGAAGGATGTGGAGGAAATTACCCCCTTGCCATGGGTTGTGGATGTCATAGCTCCGTCAAGGTAGGATTTGGGGATCAGTTCCTTAAAGGAGAATGGAGTGGATGAATTGTAGGGGGAGGAAAGGAGCTATCCTTGCATGTGGATGTGGTGGAGCATCCGGTCTCGGACAGAATTGTTGATATTGGTGTGGTGAAGGGTCTTAGAAAGGTCCATGGCCCAGGGGGTCCTTAAGGTTGGGAATGGGAGGGATCTAACCAGCATTCTCAATCTGGAAAGGAGGTTGAACCATCTCTCAAGGCATTGCAGGGGAAATCCTTTTTGCATGTATCTATAAGCTCTCTCCACATTCAAGGAAGGCAGGACGGTCAAGGATGTCAGGAAGAGGATAGAGTATTGGGTCCTCTTGATCCAAACAAGCTCATTTCAAAGTCCTCATTTCAGATGACTGGGAGCGAGTTGATGAAGAATAAGGACTTGGCAGTCAAAGCAGGCATGTTGGATTCTTTGGGTAGGTCGAGGGCTCGGAAAGATGGTCCGGGGGTTGAAGTGAAAAAACCGATTTGAAGGCCTAGAAACTCAAGAACAGTCATTGTCACAGGAGGATGCGGATTTAGGTGATGATAGTTTTAGCCAACTCTCAGTTGACATCCTGGACCAATTCTAAGGGAAAGGTCCCCACAGTCCAAGAAGGAAGAAGGGGAAAAAAGGAAAGCGCGACTCAGGGAAATGCATAGTGGTTCAGGGGAAGAATCCCAAGGGGTGAAAAGACTACTCTCACTAGGTGAAACCAATGGAAACCAGGTCTTCCAAGAAATGTGGAAGCAAGGAAATCAAAGACCTTCAATGCAGGAAAAGTGGGGACCTAAGCAGAGAATCAAGAGTAATAGAGGAAGAGGTTGCGGAGTGTCTAAGGCTCATCTGCCACTCTAAGGAAGAGATGCATGAAAAATTCCTTTGTCCAAACGCATCAAATGAAGTTATTTTAAGGATTTATGAAAGATTCTTATAGACTGAGTCCATAGAGAAGCAAGAAGCTCGGATAGACGAGCAAGACCGAATCATCATCTGAGGCTTCAACCAAGGCAGAATCACCTTGGAGAAATTCATCCAGATAATGGATAGAATGATTTCTCACCTTGAATCAATTATCAGGAAAGATCCAGACATCTAGGTTAGTAATATTCATTGGGAATTATACAGATCATCTGACTCACATAACCTTAGGATTGTGTTTAACAATTCCGTGAGCTCTTTTAGCACGTAGTCCTTGTGTCCAAACTTTGGTTTCCCACTTTCCCTTAAAGTGGCCTAATAAAAAATTATAGTTGGTATTAATATTTATAACTCATATAAATGGATAAAAATGTTTTATATAAAAATTTTAATAAATAAAATATATTTTGAAAAGGATGTACATTAAGTAATTAATGAATCTAATTTGATTATCCAGGACATTACATACAAGTGTAGAACACATTTAGAGAAATGTTAAGGGACTTTATGTTTTATGATTCTGATATGGTTCATGTGGAATATTTATAAGGAATTTTAGATCTGTGATAAACCATGGGTGGTTGATCCCATTATAAATCATCAATGGATTGGGTAAAGAGACAAATTTAATCAGTTAGGTTTCTGCTAATATATAAAAGGATTGTACTATGATGGTCATTCCAAGTGTAACCATGATGGTTACTCCATGAGTAGCCGAGAGAGCTAAATTATATTAAATTTTTATAGGTATATTATTCCATAAATTACCCTTTATGGTATATTTATTCATGATATGGTTTTGTATGAATCTTATGATATCAAAAGGTAATGTAGATAGATTATGTTTTATGTGTAAAGATTATAAATTTGTGAAAATGATTTCACTAATGGACTAAATGTTTATTTCATTTTTATGTCCCTGTGTAAGTTTATTATTCTCATGATATTTTTTAAAAATTATTTTCACACAGATTTTGGATGGTAAATGGAATGGAATAAATCATGATTAATGTTGTTATTTTTTGTTATAGAATGAAATATTATTTTTTTTCTAAAATGTTTCTTGTTGTAAAACAATTGATATTGAGTATAGATGGCTACTTTGTAGTTATATTATTTTATATGTATAAGTTATGGAAAATTATCAAAAAATTAAAACCAAAATGATCTGTGTTAATGTATGAATGTTAATTGTAGTTTAATTGACTAGATTATTTAATGTTTAAGATAGTATTTTTATGGAAACTCAACATTAGTGATATAGATATTGTGTGGGAATTTTTTATGACTCACTCTGAGATATTCCTAGACAAGCACTGAAATGTGATTTTTAGTTTTTAAGAGAAGTCAAAAATGGTCCCACATGAATTTTAAATAATAACTATAGAATGTGCCTAGTTGAGATTCTAGAATTGATGAAGAAACTCTGTGATAACCCTAAATAGGGTTTCATTGACCGAGTTGTGTTACCTTGACATGCAGTAGTTATTTTTATTAAAATTTATGATATTATAATGTGACTCTGAATTTATTATTAGAATATTAAAAATATCAAAATCAAGAACAAAGAACATTTTCCTAGTATTGGTGACTCATCTATTAAAATGCAGAAAGCTCAATTCTTTTCAATGATTTACCATCATTATGGATATCATTAATTGACGGTCAAGATGGATGGTATTCTAAAGACAACATTCAATATAAGTTATGGACACTAGGAATATCTATTTATTACATTTTCTCTTACTAATTCCCCCACTATATTTATGGATTTAATTAATATAGTCTTTAAGTATTACCATTTTCATTTTTTGGTAGTCTTTATTAATGATATTATTATATTTTAAAATCGTATGTAATAGAATGATGATCATGTGATAATTTTTATAATGAAACTATGGAAGGGGGAAAATATGAGAAATTTATTAATTATGAGTTTTGGATTCAAAAGTTTTAATTGTTTGGTTAAATTATCTTTTGATACGGTACATCGGTAGACCAATCAAAGATAGAGGTTATTTTATGTAGGCTTAGACCAACCATTGTGACTGAGATCATTTTTTTTCTTGGTTTAATTGTATTTTATCGATGTTTTATGGATAACTTCACATGAATATCTAATCCCCTCACCATCTTATCTTTTAATGGAGCCATGTTCCTCTAGATAGATGAATTTGAGTAACATTTCACTGAACCTAAGAGAAAATTAGTTAGTTCACATCTTTTTACGTTAACCTATAGTAGAGAAGGGGTTTTAATCTATAGTGATGCATCTAAGAAGGGATTGGGAGGTATTATTATATATAATAAAATGTTTATAGCTTATGAATCATGAAATTTCATAGCCCATGAGAAAAATTACTCAACACATGATTCAATAATATTTTAAATAATTTTAGAATTATTGATTTGGAGACATTTTATTTATGGAGAAAAGTGTGAAATATATACTGATAAAACACGTATAAAGTATATATTAAATTATAAGGAGTACAGTATGAACCCAACAAGTTGTAGAGTAATGATTACATATTATGACTGCTCAATACATTACCACCCTAGAAAAGAGAATCGGTTTGCTAATGGGTTGAGTCGAAAGTGTCATGCTATTTTATACACGATGAACCTCACAGAAAATATAATATTTTTAAATTTTAAAAGGATAAATTTGTAAAATTTGAAGGAAGGGGCTAAATCCTTTATTTCTCAATTAAATGTTCAACTATCTATCCAATTGAAGGTTAAAGAGGCACAAAAGGAAGATATAGAGCTAAAAAGATTCTTATGATTGTTATTTATTTTAACCATTATCATAATGAAATGAATTGGTTTTAGAAATATGTATGGGTTTTTACCATACAAAATTTGGAGGATGAATTGTTATAAAATTATAATTAGTAATCATTTTCTATTTATCTGGGAAGTATGAATATATACAATTATTTTAAAGAGTTTTTTCATTTGGGATATAATAAAGGGAGATATAATAGAATTTTTATACCATGGATGGGTTTGTCAGCAATTTAAGGCTAATTGAAAAAATTATTATGGGATTTTATATCCATTTACCATACCTGAATGGAAAGGGGAAAATAGGATTTTTTATTTCCTTCATTTTTCTCTCCCAAACATATACAGGGAATAATGATATAGGTATTATAATTTCTATCCATAAAAACTCAACACACATTAATACTATCATAGAATACTTCTCTCTCAACTAGCCTGCAAAAATACTGATCATGTATGTAGTATGTTTTAATGGAGTATCACATCCCATTGTGTAAAATTGGGATATAAGTTTTAAGTCGATGTTTTGATGAAGTCTTCTGTAAGATCTTGAAATAGAGTTGATATTCAGTATTGTGTATCATCCTAATTAAAATTTCCAGTATGATAGAAAAATTAAAACCTTTTGAATATATATTGATATCTTGTTTTTTAGACTCTAAATGTGGTTGGGATCAATATCTTCTTCTAGATCATAATTCATACAAACAATATCATTCACTCTAGATTTCATATTGATCCTTATAATGATCTCCATGAAATTAGTTATAGAGGTATAAAGTCCTAATATAATGTTGGGGAGATAATTATATATGCTCATATCATATATGAATAGAAGTTATAGAAGGTTAGAGTAATTTAGAAACCCAACAAGGTATCTCAGTGTTAGAAAAAAAACATATTCTCTCAATCGCGGTGTGATCTAGAATTTTATGTTGGTTACAAGGTGTTTTTATGAAAATTCTCATTGATAAAGGGAATTCTATTTGGAAACATGGGAAAATTGATTCTTGTGTATATAAATCAACTTGAAATTCTTGATCATATCAGAACCGAAGCCTATCAATTTTAACGTCCACTAAACCACTCTCAAATTCATGATGTGTTCCATCTATCTCTCCTGATGAAGTACATAATTAATCCTTAAAATATATTGATCACGTATTTATAAAAACATTATAATAAGCATTATAATGAGGATAACCCTATATAGATTTAGAATCATACAATTAACAGTCTATGCAACAAGAACACTAACCTAATTAATTTTTTTGGTGAAACAACTAGTTCAAAGAAACTTTGTACAAACTCGACGAAACTATAAGAAATAAGTCTCATCATTTTTTTAGAGTGAACAATTTTGTTGGAATAATTTATTTTAATGGGGTATAATGTTACAGGCTATTTTCTAATGATTTTATTAGATTTTAATTGAATTTATTTGAAAGCATGAATTATTGAAAACCCTGACTCTTAACAAACTGTGATATATTATTTGTATTATTATTTAAACATCAAAATTATAAACTATCTGTTAATATTAGAATTATGAAAATTAATACATAATTTTTAAATGTTATTTTAATTCTCTTTATAGAAAGGAAACATGTTTACAAAAATTTACATAATTTTGGTTAATATATTTATATGTTTTGAAAATTTTACTTTTTCCCCAAAAAATGTTTTTTAATTATATTGGGGGATAATAATAAAATTAAATTTATCATATTATATAAAATTATCCTTTGAAAATAAAATTTATTTTATAAAAAATCATTATAAAAATATATATGTGTTTTTTTAATTTTCGGACTGAATTTATCTTTTTATGAATAGAGGGGAATACTTAAATTTAATTAAAAACTATCATTTTAATTACATTATTAATAAAGAAAAAATATATTTTACATTTTTTAAAATTTAAGATATTTCGGTTATATATTTATTAATTCAATTTGGGTCAATGTAATCATTTTTTTTAAATTTATAAATAAACATTGAATAGTTTTGAACATTTTAATTTTGAAAAATAACTTTTCATTTTGTATGAATGAAAAAGTTTTAATTAAATTATTCCACTTATATAAATTTAATATCAAAATTTTATTCCATATAAATAATTATCAAAATTTATATTATCTAATAATTTCAAGTAAATTGTTTTACCATAATGAGTTGTAAAGATGCTGAAAAATAATTAATGTGGTTAAGGTTGAAATTGGAATATTTCGGGTTAAACTAACGATATATGGGTAAAAATTACAAAATTGTTTTTATCAAAAATATATTTTTTGGAAGTATTTAGACCGATTTATTTTAAATTATAATCAGTACTTAAATATGAATCCATTTAGGATGATTAAAATTTGGGTACACAAGTTTATTCTAAAAAAACTACAACTATTCCATTCAGTAAACTTTTAAAAGGTCACCCATGTTCGCTATTATTGACTACATAAAACAATTATTTCATAGCCATTAACCTCTAAAATTATATACCAACATAATTAACATAATCTAAAAATACTTATTTATTGATGAAATAAATCATAGTATGGTTTTTACTACAAACCTAAGGAGGTTACTCAAAGAAGAGCTAATATTATTCAATGAGGAGTTTTATATTATTTCTACATCCATAAAAATCAAATATTACTAAAACATGTTGATATAATCACCTAATTAAATTAAATATAATGATATTTTTTTGTTAATTAAATAATCTAAAGCAAAATCAACCTCTTTCAAATGGGTACAAAATTATCTTTCATGTGTACGACATACTACGACCTCATCAACTATTGACAATAATTTTGATGTTAACACCAATTAAATATAGTTATAATGAGGTATTAAATTTTTATATATTATTTTTGTGATATTTTTATACTTATTGACTAATTATATCACACATAATCTCATACTTTTCAGTATTTTTGATTACGTTAACATCACTCCTCTACATAGAGAACCACCGCCTCATGAAGCTATATGATTCTTCCATGCTTTAATATTTATGCAATAATTTTTTTTAAAGAAAATGTGTGATAATTATTACATATAAACGATTCAGTAAGGATAATATATTTTTTCAATCATTTATTTCTTTCCATCATGAAAACGGGAACAACGTTCATAAATACGTCCTACCATCACCATGAATAGTATGTTTCATTTTATTTTTCTAGCATTTACATATAACTCTAAAAAAAATAAAATGAATATAGAAAATATTTATATCAAGGTTAAAATTATTGAGATTATTTATCCTTTATTAATTCAATATGAACAAAAATAAAAATTTCGATCATATACAAAAAACAATGTAGTTGTTACCTGAAATGTCATTTTGATAAGGAATTGTTAATAAACGGGAAATAAAAAGGAATAAAAAAATAACATATAGTATCAAATATGTAAACATGGATCTATGATGGATATATAATAAAGTTATATTTATTATATAGGAGGTTCTAAAAATTATATTGTATGTTGATACTTATGTTTAGGGCTATATTGTCTCTCACTTATTTTTGGGAGAATTATGAAAATTCATCACCTATTTACCTTTTATGGTCTAGATACTTCAAATTTTAAGTTTTATTACATGAATATCATCCTATTTATTATATTTAATTTTTTATTTTATGTCATTTTTTATTGGGGAATACGATTCAAAATAATACCAATGTGGGAAGGGATTTAAAGTCTCTCTTTTATTTTTGGAATTAATATGAAATTCAGAACATTTTTTTGTGTATATAGTTTCTTGTTGACCTGTTATACCATGAATTTCCACATTTTAATTATATTTAATTATTCATTTGATTTTATTATTTTTTGTGGATTATGATTCATAACATTGTCAAGGAGGTAAGGTATTTTTGTCTCAATTTTCATTTTTGTGAGACAGATTCAATAATCAACACATAATGTTTTATTTGTAGTATATATTTACATTTAATTAATTTTATTATTATAAAAAGGAATATTATAAGGAAAAAATATCCATTTTAGGATATAACTTTATTTTAGATTTTGTTTTAAATGATACAAAAGTGGTAAAATATTGTTGTTACAATCTTTTTATTCCTCATGATTATTTATGATCATGTCTCCTATATTAAAATTGTCTGTTTTAAATCATAGAAATTATAATGAAATTTACTCTCATAAATATATTAATTATAGTTCCATTTAATAGTAAATTTTTCCACTCTTTCTTACTTAATGAAAATGTGCATTTTTTTAAATAAAAGTCATCTTTATTTCTCTATTCAGTCGAAAACCCTATTGATTCCAAAACCTTGTTTTCATAACTATTTTTCAAAATCCTTTAAAAATTAATCAATATATTTATTATTGAAATTTTTACACATGATTTGAATTTTTTATAGAATTTTTTGAATGAAATATCCAAGTCATCTTCAAAAACAATTGTTTTGATTTTATCAAAACTGTAAAAGAAATATTTATTTCAACATGTACAACATGAATATAAATTTCCACAATCATGAAAACTATTTTCATTTAATCATAACATATTGGTTTTTATTTTTATTTTCAAAGAAATTTATTTTAAAATGATGTGTGAATATTTAGTTTTTAGAATCAAATTTCAAATAAATTTTATTTCCCTCATGAAATGTTCCACGTGATCTTTTTGAACAATTATCAATATAACATGACTTACATTGATGTAACTTGTTATTCTATGTGGATATGAACCAAGGATTTAATTATTATTCTTTATATAAATGATTTATCTTGAATTTCTTAATTAAATACATTTATCATCAGTGTGTTATATCATCATAAAATAAATATGGAACCTACTTAATTTTTTTAATGGTATCTGATATAATGAAATTATAAAATGATTATGAAACAAGTCTATTTTCCACCAGTTATGATATGATATTGTAATTAAGAAACCCATTTGATTTCAGGGATTATGATATGATAATTATTTATGATCTTGCGGAACACATATTAATGAATTTCATTATATGATGGGTTGGACATATATCACCCTTCAATTCATTTAGTAATGATTAATGTTGAATGAGATCAAAGGTTTCCAAAAATAATTATCTCAAACCTGAAAGAGGGTACACGAGAGGTCATTCAAAACACTAAGCTAGAAGACTTCTATTTATCCCAATCGTAACATGTTATGAAGGTCTTGTTTGGTATAATTAACATATGATTTTCCATTATTCAGTGTATACCATAAATCTATGTCTTATACCAATATTATAAACTCATGGATCATTATATCTGATTCCATTAGGATTTATGTGTTATTACCTAACAATATTTATTCTATGACTCAATATTATGGTCTTTAATATGTAGATCATGATTTTCAAATATTGTCTGAATTTTATCATTACTATATGTTCGTGTTATGCTTACATGCCCCCCATATTTTCTCATATTGAGCATTAGTGCTCCCCCTTTATTATATTTCCTTTCCCTAGGTTATGAAAAAAAATTATTAAATATTATATTTCTAATAATTTTTTTGGTTATAAATAATTTAATGGCCGGTTATGCAGTTTACCTTTGAACACGTTGTTTATATTTCCATGTTTCTAAAATCACTATAACATTACAATCCCCAAGCATGTGTTTGTGTAATTTATTATATGTTTATAAAAAATGATTTAATATCTCTGCATGACAATCCTATGTATATAAATAGAAAAAATGGTTTTTTTTTTGGTTTTTTGTTAATATATTTTATCTTATTTATTGTTTGGACTCATATTATAATTTTTAGGAGTGTATTTTTCCAATATATCTTGGTTGTGTATTAACAAAATTTATTTCATTGTTTTATAGGTTATTCATGCATTTTATGTCATTATTGTTTACATTCCATATTAGTCTATGGTATATGGAGGTATATGTTAATTTATTGGGGTAAATTTGACTAATACCTTCTATCAGAGTAATATTCCCATTTAGTGCTAGTAAATATCTCTTATTCTATTGGAAGAATGTTTGGGGTCACTCACTCAACATACCACCTACCAACATTCCATGGTAGATCACATAGATTCAATATAAATTTCTGTATTAATATCCAAACAATTTAAATTTTTTAGTTATATACTTTGATGGACTCAAAACATTGCAATTTTTTGAAAAAGTTAAACTCATATAAAGATAATAAAACATAAATCATTTTTATTTCAAAATAAATCTAAAGTTATTTGAATTCAATATGCATTCTATATACAAATGATAAAATAACATCATCGATATAAAAATTAACATGTACATTAACATATGATTATTTTTTATTAAAAATATGGAGTATTAAGAACCAATAATATAAATAATTTTCCAAAAAAAAAATTAATCCTATCATATAAATCTCTTAGTTCTTCATTATAAAAATAAAAAACATTCTTATGTTTATGAATAGAATTTAGCAATAGGGTGTCTTCATAACTTAATGGGTATTCAATATAAATATCTCCAAATGAAACTTAATTAGAAATTATGATTTCATATCCATCTATAAATTATTGATGTTTATCTACCACATTTATGATTGATGAATTACAATGGAATATAATATAGCTAAATAAATTTTTTTATATAATTAATTCCATACTATTAATTATAATCATTGGACCCTAATCATTTCTTTTTTATAATAACCTATCACACTCAGATTTCTAAAACATTATTTATAATTTTATTTTTATTTATTTTTCAAATACTTATAAAAGTGTGGGCCAAGCCCGATTAATAGTTTTCATTCTACTGATAAATGAATATTTTGGGCTTAGCTGTGTCCGACGCATAGGCGGGGGATGGTTGAAGTTGCACAAATTTTCCCAAGACACCGCTTGACCTATCCTGATTCCCCACATGGCCTTCCTAGTGTCCAAAACAAATAAATTAATTAAATTGAAATAAATGAGTGTTTTTGGTTGGAAAGTGTCATAGGCAGGGCATGATCGAAGCCTCTTGGCTTCTCCAAATAACCATGCGGCCTGTTTGGTGTATGGTTGATTCCTTAATTAATGAGATGAATAAAAAAATTTCAAAAAATTAAATGATAACAATAAAATGATTTAACATTTGTTCTAATAATAATATTATCATTATTATTATTTTCATTATTATTATTATTATCCTTCTTTTTATGTTTTTAATTATGTCATCAGTGATATTATTAAAATTATTATTATGGTTATTATTTTATTATGTTATCATAAATTTTTTTATAATTCTGATTATAATCCTTATAAGTAGTTATTATTAGGATTTCATTTTTTTTATTTTATTTATTTATTTATTTATTTATTTACTTTTTTATTTTAATTCATGTTACGGTTTCACCCCCCCCCCCCCATGTTCAATGTGTCTTATCTCCCATACATGATAGGTTCACACCCCCTGGGAACACTCTGGCCCGTCGCACCACAACCCTACAGCTCCATTATGGAGGCGCCCTCCACCCTGTGTAGCGGCCTCTAGCGAACGGCCTGCGACCACCGACCTCCTTACTCCCGCTATAATGACCTGCGACTATCTACCACCTCTCTCCCATTGCGACCACCTTCAGCGTTTCCTCCTCCATATGAGTATATCCATTGAACCGTGAGTTTACCACCACAAATGCACCCCCCCCAGTAGACCAACATCACCTCATCCACCCTACGTCCTCACTCGGACTAGCACCACCCTTCATTTCTAGACAGATTTCTCGCACAGCGCATCTCCGGTGACACCCCACCCCCCATCCAGTTAAGTTCTACTTTAATTTTGTTCCTACCAATTGGTATAAGGTTCATTTATGGGTTTTTTTATTCTCTATTTTGTTTGAATTCATTTTTTATGGTCCACTTATGTTTTCTTATGGTGTGTGTAGTGTATGGTGGGGGTTTTTATATTGCTACACGAGGTTGCTACGCACTTGTAGGGGGTTTTGCGTTTAACTATTGTTTTAAGAAATAATTTTCTTTATAAATTAATTTTGAATATTTATTAATTAGTTTTTTTGGTTGAATCTAGTTTTTAATTGAAGTTGATATGTATATTTGATAAAGGTTTTTTTTAGTTGAACATTCTTATTGAGATATTTATTATCATTTTATAAACAAAATATATTGTGTTGTAGTTTAGCATCAATTTTCATTGAGTCATAGTGGAATTTTTTTTGAATTTTTCGTTGTATTTTAATCCAAGCGGATGATTCAGAAAAATTGTTCCATAAATTTTATGGTTATTTTTTCAACTATGGGAGTGGTCTTTCAAACTATAGAGTTGATTTATTTTGTTGTACATGTAGTGAAAATACACTTTTAAAAAGAATGATTTTGTTATTCAATGTTTTTTTAAAACGAATTTTTCATGTGGAGGTGGGTGATCTAATGTTCAATTATTAACTAGTGAATTGGATTTTTAATTTAATCAATTTAGCATAATTTTTAACCAGTTTACGTGCTTCAAATGTGATTTTTATGAGTTTTATTATGCATTGTTTTTTGTTAGAAGAGTATTTATGTGATGTTAATGTGTTTGGTTGTGAAAAACTACATTGATGTATTTATTAGTTTTCTTGAAATTGTGTATTTAGTTATTTTGAATTTGGAAGAGCTGTAGTTTTAGTTTTTTGTGTGGAATCAATGTGCTTCTTGTCATAGAAGAGGTTTTGAGTGTGTTCTGGTGTTTAAAGTCATGCGACGCATTTTTTAAATTGTTTAAAAAATTTCCTGGTGGTTTTCTAATTTTAAAAGTGTTTTATTTAAAATTTAAAGTGGTTTAATTAATTTTGTAAGAGATGAAAATTATGTTCTAAAAATATTTTGGTGTGAACTTATTTAAGTATAGGTATTTTGGGTGTGTTTTCATGTGTAAATCCTGGTGATACACTTCTATAATTATTTGATGAAATTTTTCAAAGGGTTTAACCAATTTTAATAGTGGTGTGAAACTTATTTGGATAAGGAATTGGTGTGTGTAATATTTTGAGATAGAATTTGGGTGTATAAATGGGGGTTCTATGTATGTAAGTACATTATTTGTCTTTTATGAATAAATGTGACATGTCACGTGAACGTGAATTTTAGAGGTGAAATTGATGGTGTTAATGGTATCATGGCATCTGTGGTGTTTTAGCCTGGCTGTTTATGTGATGTGAACTGGGAACTTGTTTGATCAAAATGGAGGAAGCCCGGGTATCTAGGATGGTGGACAAGACTAGTGGCCTACTAATCTGAGGGTGGCTTCGTCTCGGTTTCACTTAGCAGGATTGAAAACTACTACACTAACTAAACATATGAATGGATAATGGTATTGTTTTATAAGCCACGTTTTCTGTGTTTCATGGATTTTATGCCACATTTTCTGAGGTTCGTGGTTTCTAAGCCATGTTTGTTGAGGTTCGTGGTTCCTATGCCATGTTTCTCCAAGACATAAAGATCGAGAGACCCAATATCGGTAACACCCACATGGCCTCTCCCATGTTGGGGGCTCCTAGTTTTCATTACTATCACTTGTGTGGAACTTTGGTTATCTTAAATTTATGTTTCTATGTGTGTGTTTTTGTTTACGTTGTTTTCTTTAAAAATCATTAAAACACCTTTTATTAAAAATTGTTTTCTTTTAAAACTTTTATATCATTAATTTCCTTTTTATATATTTAAATGGAAAATTTTATTCATTATTTAATGGTTATGAGTTGAATATTTTTCTTTCCATGGTTACCTACTATGCCTTTGGATCACACCCTACGTACACCTTTGGGTGTATGTTTACCTTGTTAATTATGTATTCCATGTTGAGGCATCATTCTTAGTGATGGTGGTTCTGGTTACAGGTTTTCTTCTCGTCCTGTTTGGTGTTGGTATTTTGAGGATGTGTCTCTTCATGTTTCTTGGATTTTGGTATTTTATTTCTAGTTTTTTATCATTAATTAATTTCAGTTTGGGGTTTTTGTTGAGTTGTAGACTTTAAATCTATTTATAGTGTAAGGGAAAGGTTGGTTGTATGTTTTCAGTTTTATTTTATTTATCTCGTTGGGTTTGTATTCATATTATCTTTGTTAAATCATTCCCATGTGTTATTTTTGATACTCAGGCACTTGTGCCAGCGCATGGTGATCAAAAACCACCTTTTGACCAGGTCGCGAACCAGGTCGGGCACCGAGTCGGATGGCGACCTAGCCTGGTTCATGAAAAAATGGTATCAAAGAATTATTTCTCACCTGAGTCATGTTACATTAGGAAGAGTCATGGTAGATTGGAGTTAATTATGTCGGGACTAGACATCTTGGATATGAGTAAGGTGCCTGGCCAGCACACCTCATGGTGGAACTTGAGTTACCATTGTAATTTTTGGTTTGTCTGAGTCTTTAGTCCTTGTAGTTAATAGTTTTTAGTGTAAATGAAAAGGGAGTATAGTGAATGGTCCCAGTGAGATCACATGGTTTGAAAAACCATGTTGAGTCAGGGATGATGTCCTAGAATTCTCTCTGTGGTGGTGGTGTGAATGGCGTATGGCCGCCAACCATATGTCCCAGTCACCCATTGACACTAGTTTCCTCTTGCGTCGATCCTCATCCATTTCATTTGGATTTGTTGAAATCTAGTTTTTATGTAAAAATGATTTGTTCTTTATATATTTTTTAAAATTAAGCACATTAAAAAGTAAATGGCTTGTAAGGTTTGAAAAGTGTGGGTTGAATGTTACGGTTTTGAAAAATGTTAATGTTATGGTCTTTCATTCGTGTTCTCATGTGCAACAACATGCATGGGAATATATGGAACGAGAGATGGTTAATGGTATGAGTGGATGACTTCCTATATGTACATGAGGTGGGTGCCAGAGTGGCATGGGAACATGTATGTGTGAGGACTATGGGAAACCATTGGTGTTTGTGCAACCCACCAACTATGTTTATTTTAAAAAAGACTTGTTAAAGGAAAATTGGGTGTTTTAATAACTAGTGATTTTGTGGTGTGACATTTTATTTTGGAAAACTAGGATGTGAGAAATTTTGATCCAATAAACCTTACTGACTAATTTTTTTCTTGAGTTTGAATTATTATTGGTAAGTTGGTTTGAAGTGTGTGGTTAGTGATTCTTTTGAAATGTTCTTCGGGAAGCCATTATAGTGGTTCCCCCTACGTGTTTAGTGTTCTCTTGCATTATGTCTTTCCCATTGGACTAGTTTAATTGTTTACATGGTTTGGTTTCTTGACTGGTTTCCACCCCCCAAAAAGCATTGTCATGCGATTGAAGTGTGGCCATGGGAAATTCATTGTTGGTCGGCCCTTCAGTGGATTAAAGTAATCATTCTCTATTTTTACTAATACTTTTATGTATATCCCTTATATTTTTTGGTTTATAGGATCCTCTACTAGTTGAATGATATATGTGAATGGAGTTTATGTGAGTTTTGGCCTCTTTGGTCATCCGAGTCATCGGGTATGAAGTTTGACATTGTTGTGTCTGAAGGTCCCCAAAGAAATGGGAAACAGAATTCCATCAGGGAAGGGTGAATGGGGTTTAGATTTCCCCGTGTTGAATGTTGTCTTGAAGGTCTTTGTAAATATTTCATCAGTTGAAATGGTCATTTTTGGTGTCGTCTTGAAGCATGTGTTCTTATTGAAGAGAATTGATGGATTTCTTAGAATCCTTTAGCAATCCCTATTTTCATAGGAGTGGGTCATCCACATAGAGAGTTCTAATTTTTCTGTTCAAGGGGGGTTTTTGGAATGTATCTATCCTTCTTATGACTAATGGTTAAGGTGAATAGGTGATGAATGTGAATCATCTAAACCCTTGTTCTGGTGGATGTGTGATGAGGGAGTAGGTGGATGTCAGAGTGTGTTGTGTTTGATGGTGTTTTCTCAATTGTAATATGGTTGCTTGCAATAGTAGGAAAGAATGAGCTCCATTCATAAGTCTTCATTGGATGATTGTGAGTTAGGAGAAGCATAAAACATTATGGCTCCATCCATAGGCCTCAGAGTGAAGCTGGCATGTGGTTAGGAACCCTGAGAGTGTATGGGACCCCAATAATATTTCTGTCATTGGTGTTGAAGTTGAAGTCAGTTTAAATCATTTCCTTTAGATTTCCCATTTTCAATTACCAATTTGGGTGCATGAGGTTTTCTGTGAATATGAGGAGGCATCGTCGCCTCATTACATTAAAATCCTAGGGGTTATGTCCCACCGGATGTAACCACTTTTAGTGGCCTTATAGGGTATGTTTGATTAAATTATTCTCAAATTTAAATAGTGATAGTCCTGTAATGTGAAGATGTTTTTTTGTCTTCGTTTTTGATTTTGACACCCCAGAAGTTGGGCCCTTCCCTCCCTGCCCCTTATGGTGGGGTTTCTGGTCACTGCAGAGATATTTTTAAAGCTATGTATCTTTTTTCTATTCTATAGGTGTGGAGACCCATGGTGGATCTCAAACAAATGTCTCTGGAATGAATTGGTGTTAGACTTCTCATAATGGTGGGGAGACTTCTCAGGCCTCCTCGAGTTGGAGTTCCAGTCTCATTTTGGGCATTGGTATGTTTCTATTGGTGGGGAGACCCTTCGGTCTTCCCCATGTTGACCATTTTATTCACTTTCAAGAGATGTCTTGGTGGTAGGTAATAAGAGTGTGATTTGGACATGGTTGGTCTTGGTTGTTCGTTCCAATCAAATAGTGTGATTTTATTTTAATGGTTCTTGAGGTGTTTTGTTTTTTGAATTTGGTTTCTAAGGGTGTGAGAGTTCCTTTCCTTGATCAGTCAACTATAGTTATTCTAGATCTTCATGGCAGGCAACACCAAACATATGGTATTATTACAAGTTTTCATGAGTTTTTCATTTTATTCACTTTCTCATAGAATGATTTGTTTTCCTCTTTCACTTACTTTTTCTAGGGATCCATTTTGAACCCCAATGGGGTATGAATTTCTACTTTGGGGTTCATCCATATTTGTGGATTTCTAGGGACGGAAAGCACTTTGGTGGGGAGAATTTTCACACCAAAACTTCATTAAAATATATTTTTTATTATTTTTATGATTTTTATTTTCATTTGAAAATCCTCGTCAAAGTACAGTTTGATCTTGATTAAAATTTTAAATTTTGCTGATAAATGAATATTTTGGCATGGGCGGTGTCCAAAGAACAGGAAGAGGATTGTCAAATACATGTGAATTTTCCTAGGTCACCATGCGACCTCACCTAGTTCCCCACATGGCCTTCCCGATTCCCAAAACTAATAAATGATGTAGAATAAAATAAATGTGTTTTTTTTGTTTTATAGGGTCACAGGCGGGGCATGGTCAATGTTGTGTGGCATCTCCAAATCACCAGGCAGCACGTCTGGTGTATGGTTAATTTGTTAATTAATGAGACAACTAATGAAGTTATCGCAAAAAAATGAGAAGCAAAAAATGATTTAAGGGTTGTTCTAATAATAATATTATTATTATTATCATCATTTTTATTATTATTATAAGTTTTGTTATGGTTTTAATTAATTTATTTGTAAATTTAATAAAATTATTATTATGGTTGGTATTGTATTATGTTATCATAATTTTTTATTATAAGTATTATTATAATTATTATCATTAGTTATTATTAGGATTTCATTTATTTTATTTATTTATTTATTTTTATTTGTTTTAGGATTTCACCCATTATGTTTGGTTCATCTTCCCCCCCCCCTTACTATGTCATCTAACACCCACCCCCCGGGAAACCTTTAGTCTGTCACGTCACAACCATCTAGCTCTTATTTGGCAGTGCCCTCTACCTTGAGCTGTGGCTTCTGGAAAATGACATGTGACCGTCGGCCTCCCTGCTACCATCAAGATGACCTGCAACCGTCGGTCTCCATGATCCTGTCGTGACCACCACCATTGTTTCCTCCTCCCACCAACTAGCTCCGATGAACCAACCGCGCGCCTCCCCAAGCACCCCTCTCCCCATCCGAGTAGCATCACCATAGCCTCCCTTCTATATCACCCAGACCTGCATCGCCCTTCTTTTCCAGCTATATTTCCGACATGGCGCATCTCCAGCGACAACCCTACCCCCATCTGGTTAAGTTATTATTTGTGTTTTGTTCCATCCATCAGGTATGAGTTTCGTTTATTAGTCATTTTTAATATATTTTTTTGTTCAAATTTTTGTTTTAAGGATTATTTCTATATGTATGTTGTATTTTTGGCATGCAGTGGGATTTTAAGGATTGTTCGATGAGGTTTCTACACAATAGTAATTGGTTTCATGTTTAACCATTGATTGATGAATTAATTTTCTCCTTAAATTAATTTATCATATTTATTAAATAATTTTATTGATTTGAATCTAGTTTTAAATTTAATTGGATATGTATATGTGATACCGTTATGTTTTATATAAAAATTCATGTTAAACTTTTTATTAGCAGCTTATAAACTATAATTATTATGTTCTGGTTTAACATCTACTTAAGTTGAGTCATAGAGTTTTTTTTTGAATTTTTTTTATTTTGAGCCATGGGGAATATTCTGAAATATTGTTTCATAAATTTTCTGGTTATTAGTTCAACTGTGGGAGTGGTCTTTTAAACTGTGCACTTGATTTATTTTTTTGATCTAGTGGTGAAAATACAGTTTAAAAAAGAATGATTTTTTATGCAATTTTTTTTTCTTGGCATAAATATTTCAGGTCGAAGTAGGTGATCCTGAGAACAATTATTAACTACTGAATTATCTTGTTAATTTATTTAGTTTATCAAAATTGTTAAGTAGTTTACTTGTAGCGGATGTGGTTTTGACTAGGTTTTGTTTTGAATTTTCATTGTTAGTAGATTGTTTATGTGATGTTAATGTGATTTGTTTTTAAAACCTACAATGAGCTATTTTTCAGTGTTCTCAAATCTGTAAGTTTAGTTTTTTTGAACATGAAATAGCTGAAGTGTGTGTTTTGAATGGGGGTTAAAGTGTGTTTTGACATAATAGAGGATTTGAGTGCATTCTATTTTTAAATTTCATGCGGCACATTTTTTAAATTGTTTAATAAATTTTCTTAGTTGTTTTATAATTGTAAAAGTGTTTTTGTTTAAAATTTCAAGTGGTTTAATTGATGGTGTAAGTGATGCATATTATGTTATGAATTGATTTTATTTTCACTTAATTCAAATTGGGGATTTTGAGTGTGTTTTCATGTGTAAATCCTCATTATACTCTTTTAGAATTGTTTTATGAAAATTTTCCAAGGGTTTATTAAATTATATTAATGGTGATAAACATATTTGGATAGGGTTTTGGTGTGCGTAGTATTTCAAAATGGAATTTTGGGGTGAAAATAGTGGTTCTATGTATCTTAGTACCCAATTTGAATTTTTTTGTATAAATGTGACATGTGACGTGTACATGGATTTTAAAAGTTAAATTTATGGTTTAAATGGTATATTGGCATGCGTGGTGTTTTATCCTAGCTGTTTATGTGATGTGAACTTGGAACTTGTTTGAACAAAAAGTGGGAAGACTGAGTAGCTGGGAAGGTGGATTGGACTAGTGGGATAGTTATCCAAGGGTGGATTTGGCCCTATTTCACTTAGCAGGATTGGAGATAGAAACACTAACTAAACAAATGAATGAATAAGGGTCATAGTTTCTAATCCACATTTTCTGAGGTTCATAGTTTCTAAAAAAAATTCTGAGGGTCATGGTTTCTATGACATGTTTGTTGAGGGTCATGTTCCCTAAGACCCATTTCACCAAGGCATGATGATCTAGGGACCCACGCTAGCTAACAACCACATGGCCTCTCCCATGATTGGTACTCCATGTTTACTTTACGCTCACTGGTGTGACACTTTGGTTATCTTAAAAGTAATTGCTTGTGTGTGTGTGTGTTTTAGTTTATGTTGTTTTCTTTAAAATTGTTCTCATTAAAACACCTTTCATTAAAAATTGTATTCTTTTAATATTGTACATGAATTTATTTCCTTTTTATTTTTTTAATTGGAAAATTTTATTCAACATTTAATGGTTATGCGTGTAATCCTTTAATTTCAGTGGCATCTTGTTGGGCCTTTAGACCACACACTAAAAACACCATTTGGTATATGTAGACCTTGTTCTTTGTGTATTTCTTGTTGAGGCTTTGTACTTAGTGATAGTGATTCTGGTTGTTTATGTTCTTCTCGTGGTGGTTGGTGTTGGTAGTTTGAGGATGTTGTGCCTCATTCTTCCTAGAGTTTGGTATTGGAGTTTTGATATTCTATCATTGTTGGAGTTCCCTTTGGGTTTTTAGTTGGTTTGTAGACTTTAAATCAATTTATAGTTTAAGTGCATGTTTGTTTGTATGTTTTTAGTTTTAGTATATTTATCTCGTTCGATTTTTGTGTTTATTATTTTTGGTAAATTTTTCCCATGTGTTGTTTCTGACACTCAGGAACTTGTGCTAGCCCATGGGGATTGGGAATGCCCTTCAGTCCATGTCATGAACTAGGTCGAGTGCGTGGTTAGATGGAGACACAGCCTGGTTCATGACATAACCACCCCATGACAATATCATATATTTTTATACACCCATTTATTTCAAATAAAAGTGTAGTTCATGGTCTTATCAACTAATTGTGAAACATTTTCCATATGCAACATGTATAATTCCAAATTAATAATCAATAAGAAGATAAAATTACCTAATAATTCATATATATATATATATATTAAAGATAATTTTGAGAAAATGGAAAACCCCCATTAATATTTCCAACCCATAATATAGTCCTAACTCACTCATAAAAACATCCTATAAAATTATCTAAAGTGAATATTTCTAGTGTTTTCTAATTTATAAGAATAATACATTTAGGTCTATTAGTTTCCAATATTTTTTGAAGATATTTTCTAGGATCATTTTATATATCATTATATTTTTTTTGAATATGATAATCATGCCTCAAGTTATCCAAATATTACTAAGACCAATATTATGCTTATTATTTTGATTTCAGTGATTAATTCTGTCAAATTTCACCTGATATGATTTTTCAATTATCCTTGTTCCTTTATTAAAACTCACAAAAGTCTTAATATTTCATTAATATATTTGACATATTTTTTTATTTTAATCTGTATCAATCATATCCATGTTATACATGGTATTTGGTTATACAAACAATATCAAAAAAATTATTTCAATATCCATCTTCTTATTATTATATTCCCCATCTTATAGGGTGTCTTATTTAACATAGATAATATTTAAACAATTTTGGGGATATAGTATGCAATTTAAAAAAATTCTCAAAAATTGAGTAGGTATAATATAATTACATAATATTATTAAATAAATATCCTTAAAAATTTAACATATTTAAAAATAGATTTTTTATGTGTCCCTGGAGTAGAAAATGTTTGTATAAAACCAGGTTTTCAAAACAATATATTAAACATAATATTTTATTTCTCACATCCATAGTCCCCTTTGGATGAAAAAAGACTTTTTAAATTTTTCATTTAGAAGTACATTGTATAATTTTATTAATATAGCACAAGATTCACTATTAGCCTCAACAAGTAAACAATATAAATATATAAAAATGATCGACTACTAGAAATTTCAATATATTAAACAAATAGTATTTTTAATTTTGATCACCATACAAATCCATGTTGATATTTAATAATGGTATAAAAGTAGAAATTTATTTTATATTATCAAAAGAATAATTCCATTGTATTCTAATTTTATATGTAACAGAAAACATCTTTTTATAAATAATCAGTTAATAAAATCAAAAGGAAATTATTATTATTTCATTTTCATAATTAAAAAACCATTCATTGTAATTTTCTTCTATGATAAATCCAGTATTCATAAACCTAAAAATTATTTTTCCAATTGATTTTTTGGATGGAAAAAGTTTTAATTTATAAAAAATTCCAATTTTATGATCATTCAATTTGGGAAATCACACATTAAAAAAGTTGAATTACTGAAAAAATGATATATACATCATCATAATGTCTAATGATACTCATAATGTATGTTTTAATCATTCCATGTAATGAATGTTTTTTATGAGTATAAAAATTTGATCTCTACTAGAGATAAATCTAATAATAATTAATTTAGTGTTGTGACAAAATGTGACATGATTTTTCCATAAAATAAGAGTAAATTTATAATAATATACTTAAATTAACCAAGAGTATGTGTTTCCTTTATTAAATTACGGTAATATAGATGTGATTACACTATATATGATGAATCAGTTTGACTATATTGGTAAACCAGATACATATATTATTCTAATATTTCATTATGCATATAAGAATAAAACATAAGATGCATTAATTAATTGTTTATATCATTAACAATATCCTTATTCATATACTACAGAATGTAAAAAATAAAGTGTTTGGTCAGAGACATATTATGGGTTGCGTACAACAAATGATATCTTGTGGGAATGAGAAAAAATCAATATGAAGGATTGGATAATCCAACACATGACATTAAATAAAAAACAAAATTTTAATGAACATAAATGGATAATATCAACATGAAATAAATGGATAAAGGGAAAATATTTTCATAAGAAGGAAAATGTATTATTCCATAGAGTCGAGATTAAGACCTCTCAACCAATATTTAATAAATCATACGATCAATGAATCTCAATCATGTTAAGATTCTAAATAAAATGGTATGTGAAAACTAGTTACCCAAATAGAATGTACTACCAAAATTATTATCTTATGATACCATTAAATATATTTTGGGGCTATCCATAACTATGACCCACATGTATCATTCAAATCATATGTATTCCTCGTATTTTAAATGATTTATGTAATTCGTTCTAAAAATTACTTATAAATAAAAACATATATCAATTGAATCAAGAATATAAGAAATGAATATTTCATCAACATAATAACAATAAATATAGTGGAATTATAAATATGCCGTAATTGTATCAAATACCGAATAACATAATTTGGTGCCATCATAGGTAATAATATCATTAAAAGATCAGTTGAATATGTCATGAGAAATATAAACTATACATTTTTGAAATGTAATATTTAAAATATATAAATTTATTTAATAGTTGGAATAAATTAATTAAAAGGAAACATGAAAAATTTTAAATGATAATTCAATCAAAATAGTATTCATGGTATGAGGAAAATATATTCATTCAATTTTTAAAAAAAATGATTCAGTTCATGCCTTTTAAAAAGTACATACTTTTTAAAATAATAAAATATTCCATGTAAGAGTTTTTAAAGAAAGTTAAACAAATAATAACTAAATTAAACTAGTCCTTATATAACATCAAAAACATAATTGAAATCATTTTATTGAAAATAATGATGTGGAAGTTGAAAATATTGAAAGAATAAGTTTGAAAATGATTTTTAAAAGAATGTCCATTATGTGTAGCTTACATGATTATTTTTAATACAACATGACAAGAAAAAATGTAAGAACCCGGTTCTTATTCTTCAGGTACGGGTTTCTTCTTTTTCTCCTTAACATTTTTTGAGAAAATAAGGAAAATGGGGGAAAATCCCAAATTTTTTGGGTACACGTTGTGTACTTTTCACCACGCCATGTACTTTGTCCACGTGGGATTATTACACAGGGCATGTAGGCCTGTCGGTGATGAAGGGTGTAAAAATTGACAACACACCATGTACTATGTATTTACACACCGTGTAATCAGTCGGCAGGTGAATAGTAAGGCAGTGAGAAGTAGCTGCCAGCATAGCAATAATACACATCGTGTATTCAGACAATACACACCATGTATTCAGAAATACATGTCGTGTACACATGTCAACAGATGAACAGTGTTGTGGTGGAAAGAATCCGCTAGAGGAATAGTTAAAAAATGAAAACTACACGCAGTGTAGCCTGATTTTTTGCTTAAATGGGAAGTAGCCTCCTCATTTGATAGAGGAGTCAGTGGGTTCGTTTGGAGCAAAGTAGAGACGGTCGGACCTTGGAGGATCTCCAGACTTCACAATGGGAACTAGATTCCTACGTCATCGATCTCCTTTGAACTACCCGGGTAAGACCTTCCCTCTCCTTGAGTAGTTCTTAACCATTATTTCCTGAGGGAAAGTTATTTTATGTTGGATGTGTGAGATCTTATCCCAGATCTATGTCATGCACGGGAGTTTCAGGAGGATTCGTTCAAGTATATCAATCAGGGGCAATCGTGGTGGGTGGTCAGATGTTTATTTCCAACTATTGAGTTGAATTTTTATATTGTTGTGCTACGGACCCATGGCTGGGGTGTCGTATGGCCGAGGCCTTTTCTGAAAAGATATCTATAATTGTATAGAAAATCTAATGATAAGTTTAAACTATTATTTGTGATCACTGCTTGGATCTAGGACCACCCCGGGGGTGCGTTCCTCTATTTAGTCGTTTTTCCAGGATACCTGAGGGTATGCCATGATTATATTGTGCTTTTAATTTTCATGAGATAAATTTTATATAAATTTCTTGTTAATTATTTGGGCTAGGTGCAGTTCCTTTAGCCGGAGGTTTGTGTTCTATTAGCCTGAGGGCAGTGTTCTATTAGCCTGAGGGTAGTGTTCTATTATCCTGAGGGCACTGTTCTATTAGCCTAAGGGCAGTGTTATATTAGCCTGGGAGTAGTGTTTTATTATCCTGAGGGTAGTGTTCTATTCGCCTATGGGAAATGTTTGGTTAGCCTTAGGTTAACCTTTTCTTATGCCTATGGGTGTTAGTTTCTGTGCTTGAGGGCAATATCAGGTATTCTTGAGGGCAATGATCATTATGTCTGAAGTCAATCACCTGTGGGTATTTCATTCTGTTACCTGAGGGTAAGGATAGTATGTCTGAGGACACAGCTATATAGAATATTCACTATGGTGATTTTCTATGTCATACCTTCCAAGCTAAACCACAAGCTTGGAGGTGATAAGTAATAATTAAAATGGCAATGAAACTGGTAGTGATAGTTCCTTTTTAGTACTTACTAGTTTACTGCATTTACTTTTACACACTATTGTTGCACATTTTCACTGACAGTTGGTCCCATGCCTTTGGTGGGTGACTATTGGTATTTATTTCTCACACCATGTTTGGGTTATATCTTTGGCCCAAACAGACTATATTGCTACAGGTGTCGATATGTGAAAGGGTCCCTATGCTGGTACATGATTGTAGCAGCGGAGTAGGAGAGCATGGGACCGAGCTTAGGTTTGTGATGCTGATGCATTCTATTCACTCTATTTTGTTCTGTTTTGTTGTACCCTATACTAAGAGTTGTGTTGTATTGTATTGCAGTGCACCCTATTTTGGCTGCTTTCATAGAATTAGTGACATGCTAAATCATTACCTATATAATTTTTGGTTATCTTTTACTACAGTCGTTCATTTTTTGTTCATATTCTTTACCACTTCCGCTATTGTATGATATATTTCTTTTCCGCTGCACTACACTTTGACAAATGGGGACATAGTCTCCCCACTATCAGACCTGGGCCCTCACTTCTAGTCGGCAGCCTCTAGTGTTTGGGGAAATGTGCTTGAGGTCATGTGACCAACCGGGATCGAGGCACCCGTTGAGTGTTACCCAGATCTGAGACGTTACAAAGTGGTATCAGAGGGGTTCTTTTCTTTGAATTACTTTTTGGATCCTATAGGCAGGGATAAGGTGGAATAGGTACTTGGTACTAAGTTGTGCCCAGGAGTAGCTAACTCGTGTATAGGGGAAATTCAATTTACCTCATGTTTCAATTTTTCTGATTTTTCAAATTTTACAGTTGATTTGATTTTCACTATTGGGTGACACACTTGTTGTGTGCTGTTTATATTTTTGTACTTGGTTTCTATTTAGTTGCATCCCGATAAGACGAAGGTATTCTATCTCATGCATCGTTAAGGAACATGTAGAAATCACATGTCATGCATTATTTCCATGCCATGTAGTTGCATTAGAGATTTCATGTTGTTGTGGTAGTTGTTGTGCTAAAAAACGCATGTTGTTGTGATAGATTCTTTGATAAATACATGCTATTTGATAGGATATGGTTATGTGAGGTATTGAAGAATGAATGAAAAATTTTGTTTCTTGAGTAGTATGGGCCCTCATTGACCAGAATCTGGTCGATTATTGACAAGTTTATTTTATTATAACATTTATAAGATGCCAAGGTTTGATTCGTGGGGAGTATGGGCCCTCACAGATCTGAATTTGGCACTTAGGTGTTATTTTTAGTGTTTTCTGGGATCCGTAGTAGTTTATGAGGCTTACTATCAAGAAAAACCTAGAATACACGCCGTGTAATTATGATTATGCACCGTTAACTCTTCTGTTTGGAAAGAAAAGAACATTTTTAAGTACACGCCGTGTATCGTATGTACACGCTGTGTAGTTTCTACCCATGTCATAGGTTGTGTAGGCGGGAAAATGGGATAGTGAAACCATTAAGGCACACGCCGTGTAGTTATTATAGATTTCATGTTTTGTTGAACCCATGTCTGTCGTGTAACTAACAACACAAGCGGAGAAATATGACCACATACATGTCGTGTCAATGACATAAACACCGTGTAGTTTAAACTGGGGATCCGACCGTGTAACTAAAAAACACGGGTTAGTGATACATATTCTTAAACACACCGTGTACCTAAGGGACAGGCCATGTTGTTTTGACCGGTGGGAGGCCGTGTGGATTTGGCTACGTGGCTGGGTAAACGGGGTGGTGTACATGTCAGGTGCGGGTGTAACATTCTATGTAGTGTCAGCCGTGTAGTCGGTCATGTAGCGAGTAACACGGGTCGGTCTATGGCTACCTTGTACATGGCGTGTATTTTTGGAACACGATGTGTAGTGTGGCCTGGGTACACAGGACGTATGACTAACAACACGGGCCGGTGAATGCTTGTAGAGTACACATCGTGTACCTGTGGTACACGTCGTGCAGTTTTTTCTTGGGAGAGCCATGTGGCTAAGCCATCTAGAAGAACTCGGGAAGGGAAAAGTATTCAAGTACACGTCATGTATTTGGGGTGTTCCACGGCCAGTTTATGCTGGAGTACACGCCCATGTGGGTGGCTTGTAAGAACACACTGTGTAGTATTTATACACGCCATGTAGTCAGGTTTTGTAAATACTGAATGATTTCATTATCCTATTCCCTTCATGGTCTCCTAGTTGTTGTCTTTGATAAATCTTGATCTAATGTGTGTGTTTGGCCATGTAGATTCATACCGCCGAGACGACCATCAGTTGTTCTCCAAGAGAGAGGCAATGATTATACTCTTATGATGGTAGGAAATGGGCTACCAGTGGATCCTACAACAGTTCTTGATGCGGCACCAACCGTTATACCGGACATAGGCGTGGATGCACAGTTCCGTGAAGGCTTCATGTGGTTCTTACAGACCTTCTAGGGAGCATCGTCGGTTGCCACATCCATGGAAGAGCTGACTCATATATTTTAGCAGCATCATATGCCTACGTTTTCAGGGGATGGCGGACCACAGGCTGTGGAGTCTTAGCTTGGTTCTATGAAGACTATTTTCAAGCATCTAGAGACGTCTCCAATGCGGAGGTTAAAGCTCACTACATAAATATTGCATGATTCCTCCAAGAGATGGTGGGATGTTACCACTCAGACAGAGCATCACAGGGACATGGAATGGGAATATTTTTAGGCAGACATCTATGACATTTTCTTCCTAGAGACACTGAGGAAAGATAGAGCTCGAGAGTTCATGAATCTGTAGGAGGGTACTATGTCAGTGATGGACTATTCTGCCCGCTTCCCCGAGCTTTAGCATTTTGCACCCGTTCTGGTGGGTGATGAGACATTTAGAGCTATACGCTTTGAGGATGGACTTCGGTGTGACATTCGAGCACTGGTGAACATTTTCCGGTTGCCTACAGTGCTTGCTATTGTGAACCAGGCACTAATTACTAAGCAAAACCAGCAGGGATCTGGTGGTGTGGGCCAAGGAGGATCGGCACCAGTTTATTGTACTATTTCAACTGGTAAGAGGAAGATATAGATGTATTTATCTCACGGTGGTAGTAGTAGCTAGAAGAACTTTTTAGGTAGCCTGGTCGTTTGCTACCAGTGTGGTAGAGAGGGGCACAGGAGACATCAGTGTCCACGTGACACAGTGGAGTGTCAAGCTTGTAGAAAGATGGGTCATCTCAAGCGTTTTTGCAGGGCATATCCAAAAGTGGCTAGTGAGAGGGGTTCTGTGCAGACTCCACATGCAAGTGCAGAACCAGCAGCTTCTTACTAGTTGAGAAACTGGAATACGTCAGGGCGTTCAGACCGAGATGGTGGTCATGGCCATGGTATCCAGACACCAGGATCTCATAGATAGCATGACAGGTCAGCTCAGGGTATCCAGGCTGTATCGCATGGTCGCGGCACTACGTAAGAATTTCCAGTGCAACAGACCCAACATAAGTAGGATCCCAGACCTTCTTCTGTCACAGGTACTATTCTAGTAGCTTCTGTTTTATCTTCTGTACTTTTTGATATGGGTTTTGCACATAAATTTATATATTTTCCCTTCATGGAGAGCCTTAGGCTCTGTGTTTCTTCTTCTTCTAATGTTATGATGCTAGATACTTTATTGGGGACTATAACAGTTGTTTTGTGTCAGTGCAGGGAGTTCCCCCTAGAGGTTGGGGGGTGTCATATTCTATGGGACCTCTATGTCTTAGAGATGAAGAGTTATGACATCATTCTTAGGATGGACCGGTTGGTACCCTTTCGAGCCATTTTGGATTGCTATCGTCGTAGGGTGAGTTTCATGTCACCATAGGGTGGAGAGTTTCTATAAAAGGGAGAATGGTATCTCCAGGTGAGCTGAGCTGGACCCGAGCATCGTGAATGAGGTGTTGTGATAGCCCATATTGTGAGTTTATATCCGGATGACTAGGGACCTTGTCGGAATTATTCCCCTACAGTGGTTCATCATTTTAGGGATGTCTTCCTGGATGACTTCTCAGGTCTTATTCTGGGAAGAGAGGTAGATTTCTCTGTTGAGCTAGTGCCATGAGAAGCACCAGATTCCATTCCTCCTTATAGGATAGCTACACCAAAGTTGCAGGAGCTCAAGAGGAGGTTGGGGGAGTTGCAGGCAAAGGGTTTCATCTGACCCAGTACTTCTCCTTGGGGTTCTCTTGTCCAGTTTTCTAAGAAGGTGGATGGTACCCTCAGACTTTTTGTGGATTATGGGAAGCTGAACTAGTTGATGATTAAGAACTGATATCCTTTACCTAGGATAGACAATATTTTTTATCAACTTTGAGGAGCACGATTGTTCTCAAAGATTTACTTGAGATCCGGATATCATCTCTTATGCATTTGACCATTGGACATACAGCTTACATGTTTTCGGAGCAGATATGGTCTATACGAGTATTTGGTTATGCTGTTCGGACTCACGAATGTGCCAGCAGTTTTCATGGCTCTGATGAATCGTGTGTTCCATCCTTATCTGGATTCTTTTGTGGTAGTCTTAGTGGACGATATCTTTGTGTACTCTCACACATGACATGACCTTGATACACATCCTGAGATCATTCTGAGTACCCTGAGAGAGAATTAGCTATATGCTTAGCTCGCAAAGTGGAAGTTTTGGATGGAACAGATTCACTTCCTGGGTCATACTATCTCAGAGGAAAGGGTTACAGTAGACCCAGAGAATGTGAGAGAATTAGTTTCATGGGAGTAGTCTAAGAACGTTTTTTAAATATGGAGTTTTCTGGGGCTGGCTGGTTACTACAGTTGCTTTATACGATACTTCTCCCACTTAGCAGCACCGTTCACGGGTTTGACTAATAAGGTTGTGAAATTTGTTTGGTCAGAAGCTTGCGAGATAGCCTTTCAGGAGTTGAAGGGATGGTTGACATCAGCACCAGTCCTGATACTTCCAATGTAAGGGAAGAGCTATACAGTTTACTTTAATGCTTTAGGTATTGGTCTGGGAGCTCTTTTGATGCAAGGCAATCGAGTAGTTGCGTACGGGTCTCGGCAGGTGAGGCCGCATGAGAGAAATTACCCGATGCATGATCTCGAGTTGGTGAAAGTTGTTCATGTGTTACACTGTGGGATACATTATCTATTAGGAGAACATTTTGTGGTGTTTATGGACCAAAAAAGTCTTAAATATATCTTTACTCAGGGTGACCCGAATTTGAGACAGTGAAGGTGGGTTAAATACCTTCAGTCCTTCAACTTCGAGCTTACCTATACACCTGGTAAGGTTAACTCAGTTGCTGATTCACTGAGTAAGAGGACTCAGATACAGGTAGTGCAGGAGGCCAGTGGTGAGTGGGAGCTTGTGGATTTGTTTTCTGAGATGCATTTGGATCTTCACAACAGTCAAGGGAAAACCTATCTTTCTTCCTTAGCTGTGACTTCTACCCTCCTGGATAGAGTGAGGATGATACAGCTATCAGATTCGGAAGGCCTAGTTCTACGGGAGTTGGTGGCAAGTGAGGACCCTCCGCCTGGTTGGAAGATAGGCGATGATGAGGTACTGTGTATCCATGGAAGAGTGTTGGTTCCATGGGATATACGCGAGGATTTGATGTGGGAGTTTCATGCTTCATCTTGGGAAGAGCATCCCGGAGTTACCAAAATGTACTGTGACATGAGATGTCAGTATTGGTGGTCGGTTATGAAATAGGAAGTAGCTGGTTTTGTTGAGAGATGTTTCACATGTCAACAGGTGAAGGTGGGGCATCAGAGGCCTACCAGACTGTTACAGCAGTTACCCATTCTGGAGTGGAAATGGGATGATGTCGCGATGGAATTCATGGCCGGGTTATCGAGGTCACCTCAATGTAGTGATGTCGTGTGGGTTGTTGTGGAAAGACTTACGAAGTTAGCTCACTTTTTTCTGATAAAGGATGCATTTTTTGTGGATGAGATCAGAAAGTTTTATATCCAAGAGATCGTACATCTTCATGGTGTCCCTCGTTCTATCACTTCATATTTGGATGCCCATTTTACATCTCATTTCTGGTAGAGTTTTCAGAGGGTACTAGGTACACAGGTTCTTCTAAGCACAACTTACGACCCTCAGACCAATGTCCAGTCAGAGCATACGATATAGGTGCTAGAGGACATGCTACATGAATGCTTCCTATACTTTGGGTTCTCTTAGTATAAGCACATACCCCTGGTCGAGTTTTACTACAATAACAATTTTCATGAAACTATTAATATGGCACCTTATGAGGCTTTATATGGTAGTCCATGCCTATCACCCTTGTGCTAGAAGGAGGCAAGTGATGCAAATTTATTGGGATCACGTCTCACACAGGATACTTCAGGGAAGGTCCAGTTAATTCAGAAGCCGATGGCTACTATACAGTCTCGTCAGAAATCTTATGTTGATCGCCACAAACGACCTTTAGAGTTCGTGGTCGGGGATTAGGTTTTCTTGTGTGTTTCACCGAGGTTGGGACACATGCAGATCAGAAGATAGGGTAAACTTTCACCAAGGTATGTGGGGCTATTTGAGATTCTGGAGAGAGTCGGGCTGGTTGCCTATTAGTTTCAGTTACCATAGAGGTAACGGGCAATGAATGATGTCTTCCACGTATGTCAACTGCGCCATTATCACTCAGACCTGCCTCACGTCTTTCATCCTGAGTAGGTTGGGCTGCAGGCTGATGCATCCTTTGAGGAGCATCGGATTCGTATTGTTGATAGGAGCACGAAGGTTCTCTGAGGCAGGTTTGTTCCTCTCGTATGGGTTCTATGGTAGCATGGCTGAGTGTAGAACAAAACCTGGGAGCGGGAGACCAACGTACGTGCTCAGTGGCGGGAGTTGTTCTGAGATTTATCTTCACCACCCTTATAAGGGAAATTTGGGAAAAATTTCTTTAAGGGGGAAAGTTTTGTAAGAACCAGATTCTTATTCCTGAGGTATGGGTTTCTTCTATTCCACCTTCCTTAAGTGTTTTTGAGAAAACAAGGAAAATGAGGGAAAATCCCAAATTTTGTGGGTACATGTTGTGTACTTTGGTCATGTGGGATGAGTATACAGGGTGTGTAGTCATGTCTGTGATGAAGGGTGTAAAAACTGACTACACGACATGTACTTAGTATTTACACGCCGTGTAATCAGTCGGCAGGTGAATATTAAGGCGGTGAGAAGTATCCGCCAGCGAAGCGACAATACGCACCATGTATTCATATAATACACTCCATGTATTCAAAAATACATGCTTTATATTCTTAAATACATGACATGTACTCATTTCGACATATGAAGAGTGTCGTGGTGGAATGAAGCATCCAGAGGAATAGTTAAAAAAATGAAAAGTACATGTCGTGTAATTGAGAGTACATGCCATGTAGTCTGTTTTTTTCCTAAATGGGTAGTAGAATACTCATTTGGTAGAGGAGTCAGTGGGTTCCTTTGGAACATGGGAGAGATGGCCGGACATTGGAGGATCTCCCAACTGCACACCGGGAACTCGATTCCTACGTCATCGATCTCCTTTGAACCACATGGGTAAGCCCTTCATTCTCCTTGAGTAGTTCATACCAATTCTTTCCCGAGGGAAAGTTATTTGAGATTGAATTTTTGAGTTTTTACCCCAGATCTACATCATTCATGGGAATTTCGGGAGGCTTCATTCACATATATCAATTAGGGGTGATCGAGGTAGGAGTTCGGATGTTTATTTCCAACTGTTGAGTTAAATATTAGTATTTTTGTGCTACAAACACATGTTTGGGGTGTCGTATGGCTGAGGTATTTGCTAAAAAGATATCTAGAATTATATAGATAATCTAATGATAAGATCCAACTGGTATTTGTGATCACTTCTTGGATCCAGGACCACCCCGGGGGTGCGTTCCTCTGTTTAGCCATTTGGCCAGGATACCCATGGGTATTCCATGATTATAATGAGCAATGATTTTCTTGAGAGAAAGTTTATATAAATTGCTTCTTAATTATTTGAGCTCGGCCCAGTTCCTTTAGCATGAGGGCAGTGTTCTATTAGCCTAAGGGCACTATTCTATTTGCCTAAGGGCAGTGTTCTATTAGCTTGAGAGAAGTGTTCTATTAGCCTAAGGGCAGTGTTTTATTAGCCTGAGGGCAGTGTTCTATTAGCATGAGGGTACAGTTCTATTATCTTGAGGGCAGTGTTCTATTATCCTGTGGGCAGTGTTAGGTTAGCCTAAGGGTAACCTTTGTTTATGCGTGTGTGTTGTAGTTTCCATGTCTCTGGGCAATATCACGTATGCCTGAGGGAAATGATCGTTATGCTTGAGGGAAATCACCTGAGGGTATTTGATTCTGTTACCTAAGGGAAAGGATATTATGTCTAAGGACACAGCTTTTGGAATATTCCATGTGGTAATTTTCTACATTGTAACTTCCAAGCTAAAGAACAAGCTTAGAGGTGATAATTAATAATTAAAATGAAAATGAAACTGGTAGTGATAGATACTTTTGAGTAACTACTGGTTTACTGCATTTACTTTTTCACACTGTTGTTGCACATTTTCATTGACAGTTGGGCACGGGCCTTTGGTGGGTTCCTATTGGGATTTATTTCCCACACCATGTTTGGGTCATGTCTTCTGCCCAAACAGACTATATTGTTGCAGGTGTCGATAGGGGAAAGGGTCCCTATAAAGGTACATGATTGTAGCAGAGGAGTTGGAGAGCATGGGACTGAGCTTAGGCTTTTGATGATGCTACGTTCAGTTCACTCTGTTTTTTTCTATTTTGTTCTACCTTGTACTTAGAGTTGTATTGTATTATATTGCAGTGTACCCTATTTTGGTTGCTTTCATAGAATTAGTGACATGCTGAATCATTACCTATATAACTGTTGGTTATCTGTTACTGCAGTCGTTCATTTCTGGTTCATATTCTTTATCGCTTCCACTATTTTAGGATATATTTCTTTTCCTCTACACTACACTTTGACAAATTAGGGAATAGTTTCCCAACTATCAGACCCGGGCCCTCCCTGCTAGTCGGAAGCCTCTGGTATTTGGGGAAATGCGCTTGCGGTCATGTGACCAACCGAGTTTGGGGCACCCGTTGAGTGGGACACGGATCTAGAACGTTACAAAAAAATTCCATGAAAATACTAAGCATAGCAATGGGAAATAAGAAATGTGGAATTTAAGATATTATAATCATTATTTATATAATTTATGTCTAAACAAAAACAATCTTGAAATGATTTTGTTTACCGAAATCCCCTACCACATTTTGGGAATGACACATATTTTTTTTATCCCCATTATATTAAATTATAATTTGTTATATTTGTTTTAAAAATCCTACACATTGTTTTAATATCATATCAAATATTGTTATAATAATCTGATAGCCATTTGTTATAATTTTAATATTAAAATTGGCATTTCATTGGGTTAATTGTTCGAGTTAACATGTAATATTCTCATAGGTAGTTCAGTTCCATGTATATTTTTTATGGTTAAATAATTTATTTAGTTTTTATAAATATATAAATATAATATATATTAATTATATATATAGAATAATTCATAAATGGTATACATGAAGGATGGGTCACATCACTTATTATAGGTGATAGTCCACCCTTAGAAATGAGTGATATTATAAATATTTAACAGGTCGAAGTGTAAGAAGATAAATGTTATATTATATTTACATAATAATAATTATTTCATAAATATCATATATAAAAATTATATTGATCATATAAACTATCCATAAGTGATGGTGATGAAAGATGGAATTCATAGCTTTGTTAGGTTGTTGTTCACGCATATGGAAAAATGCTGCTTTAATTTCCATTTTGATGAATACACAGAAAAATACAAATTTCAACACAAAATTATAAATGTATAAGTGAATTGGTGAGGCTTATATTTTTAAATAATAATTGTTAAAAAATAATTTATCAATGTATATATATAAATAAAATAAAAATAATGGATTAAGACATATACATCTTATAGTTTTTTAAAATATTAAAATATATTATTGTCACAGAAATGAAATATGGCTCCAAAATGAATCATATTTTATGCTTATAAGGTTAAAATATAAATAAATCTATAATTTAAGTCTGATATTATTTTTTGGGGATATCATAAAGTGTTTTCAATATATTTTTAGTCATCTAAACATGTTTTATCCTTAATTGGGGGGATAAATATTTTCCATGGTTAATATTAATTTTGGAGAACATTATGTAATATATATTACCAAATATTAATTATGATATTTACAATTATGAAATACATTTTAAATCATTAAACTCATATAAATTATAGATGTTCAATTTTTAATATTATTTTAAAACCTAACAATTTTTTCTTATAAACTTTATTTTTAATCATATTAATGATTTTACAACCCAAAAAATAAAATTTTGTTTCTAATGTGATTAAAAATATAAGGAAAATTAAATTATTATTTATTTTTACATAATATAAGAATAATTAATAATGGTACATATTATGTATTCTATGAAAATAATATAAATAAAAATATGTTTTATTTGAAAATGAATTTCATAAATTTACAAAAAGTTAATCATATATTTCAATGTTCAACATTCTAATTTTATATTAATTATATTACATATTGATTAAATAATTTTTCTATAAAAATGTTTTCAAATACTTCATTTTATTATTATATAATTTTAGTTATAAATTTATAGTTTTATAAAAATATTATTTTTCTATAATCACCTAAAATCATCCATTTCTAGAAAATTACAAAAAATTATGAAAAGCTAATTTTTAATGGTTTCTTCCAAATATGAAATTAATTTCATTTTTTATATATGTAAAAATATATAATTTATTTCTTAATAATTTTATTGAATAAATCTACACATGTTATGTTATTATTTATTTATAAATAAAATATTACTTATAATAATTGAATATCTGGTATTTTATTCTTTCGTTGGTTAAATAAATATCATCTTATTAATTTTTAAATTTTCACCCCATAAAAAATATATGTTGATTATGACATCTTGTTACATGTTTTTATGTTTTAACCCATTTATTCCATTATAAAATTTCTTGATATCTTTGAGGTTTTTTTAGGTATTTTATAGGGCCTTTTTTGATGTTTTATGTGTCTTTTCATGGTTTGAGCATGGTTTGAACATGGTTTAAAAATGTATGAAGCCCGGTTTGAATGGTTTCAACATTTTTTGTGAATGATTAAACAATATATGAAACTGAAATAATGGTTTACACATGGTTTAAACAAATTGTGAAACCTAAACATAAGGGGTTGCACCGTTTGCACATGGTTAGTACTAATTTGGTGACTTGGCCCCTTGAAATAGTGATAATGGTTATTAAAGTTATAGAAATTGTTATTGAATTATATAATCCCACAAAATTAATCTTAAAATACTCCTAGTTGAACCTAACTTGATTATTTTTCTTTTGGGACCTTATCGAAGGATATTTTTCTCCCCAAACCATATCTCTTGACGTATTGAAGAACAAATAGAAGTGATGATCTTCTCTATCGGTGAGTTAGTTGCTTCTGAATGTTAGATCTCACATCTTCTCATGATTCCTTCTTCCTAAATTTTATGATGGAATTTTTTTCTATTTGATCTTATTTTATTAATATGTAATTGTATATCTAGGATCTATTCTCTCTTCCATTGATATCTATATTCATTGATTCTGTGATCGCCATCAGAGGTGACATGTCATAGATCCAATGTGGTTGGATTCCAGACACTCCATGTAGATTTTTCTATTTTTTCCTTCATTTATTCATTCATCATTTCTTCATTATTCATATATAAATGTTTCCTAATTTATATAAAATTCTTATTGAAATTTTTTCATATAATTCCCCATAAAATATTATATTATCAATTTTCCTTTGAATTTTTCATAAAATGAATTTAATGGCTATAATGATGATCAATCTCACACGTTTTTAAATTTTATAATTCCTTGATTTTTTTGATTTTTTTTATTGATCTTTTAAATGATTTTTTGGTGGAATTAAGGGCCTTCGCCCGAGTTCTGATTTACTAAATAGAGATCAAGCCAATCCAATCATTTTTTAATATAATAAAAGATGTTTTAAGGGTGTCTGGTACCCAACATACAGTGCCAAACAAGTTCAAAATAACCAGAACAACACACAATACAAAACAACACCACTTTAAACATCATAATAACTTCATTCGTCCATGTATCCCATACAGGATTCGTCTTCTCCCATAGCCGATTCCCATTCTGGATTTCTCCAAAAAAAATTAACTTTGAACCCGATTGCTAAACAGGTCCAGATTATTCATAATTGATGCTGCCTTCTTAACCCCACTACCCTTTTTAACTGGAAGGACCACATGGTTATTCCACCTGGAAGCAGACCTTGTCCATATTGGACTCGGGAGATATGAGTAGTCTTTTATAGACCTCCTTGTTGAGGTTATAGATAAAGGTCTAGCACCTGTAGATCCTTTCTGATTCCCATATTTAACAATATCTCTAAAGGAACGGTCGTCAGGGGTACTCCAGTTCCCCTTACCTCCCCTAAAGAACTCATTTCCTACCTCGGATTGTTCCTTCAACCTAGCTTCATGTTCTCCAGTCGAAAAATCCAGCCTCTATTCAAGAGAATTACATTCCACCAAGAGTTGTCGCCCCTCCTGCAGGGGAGAATCCTCCGTAGCCATAACAGCAACCTCTTTCCCCTTACCCTCAAGCAGAAATACCTCAGGAGTCTTATCCCCCCAACTAAATTCACAGATCGAGTAATGGCCTCCTATTCCAAAGGACGTGTAAACAGTTCCTGCCCCAAGTGATCCTCCTCTCTATTCTCCGCAAGCACCTCATCACCATCGCCCCCTATAATGGCCTCCTCTTCCAGACCCTCAACCACATTTTCCCCTACAAGAACATCAAACCTGTTGTTCAAAGCCTTGAAAGGTTTAGCCAGGGGATCCAGGCCATTAGCCTCCTTAGGTATGTTCGTGGTTACTACTTCCATAGAACTGCATCTCCGATCCTTTCCAACCTGTTCTGGACCCGCAGAGCTGGGATTTCCATTTGTTTGATCTTCCTCCAAGACAATAACATGGGATCTAGAGGGAAGGTCTTCCCCAGGTAGAGTATTCATCTCAGATCCCTTACCTCCTTCAGTTACCCCTTCCGTCTCCGAATCCATGCTCACCCTCAAATCTCTATCCACTTTATTGTGCCTTATACCCTCCTTAGAGCCCATCCTAGTCACCTTCCCACTATAACAGGCCCCCCTCGCTTGGAAAACTTCAGCCAGGTGGCCCAAGAGATTGAAAAAACCCCAAAAATCTATCCAACTTTCATAGATAACCCGTTGTTTGTATCTGTATTCCTCCCCTATCGTGATCCAGATATAATCAAAAGGAACACGTGATGCATCCATTTCAACACAGACCCGTGGATTTACCAGATGGAAGACCACCTCTGTATAATAATCCAAACAAATATATCTTCTTATCATGTTACCCAAAAGGATAATAATAGACAGGTTCTGAAACGATAAAGGTAATTTGGGAAAACTTACCCAAATAGAAATAGAAGGTGAATCCCGGTTCATATGCAGATCAAAAGACCAACGCAGAAGCATAATATTATTAAATTTGAAGATGCGAGGTGCCCTAGCCCAGGCCTGAATGAGGTCTGTCTCAGACTCGAACCTAATCATAATTTTCTTATTGTCCAGAAAACCCACCACTGCACGTTCACAAAGATCCCAAGAACCAAAAACAAAGCGATCGAATTCATCCACCGATGGTCTTCTGTTCTTGAATCGAGCCACCAAAGGGAAATTTAGAAAGGCCGAAAACTCCGTGAACTCAGAAACTGAGAGGGGGAGATTCGGTGCTCTGTCAATTAGGTCAGTCACCTTAGGGTTAGTCTAAACCTTCGGGAAAGAAGGAAGGAACTCCAGGTTGGAGAAAAGGTAGGAACGACCGATCTCTCTCATGGGACAACGATTCCCCCTCCCCCGCCAAGGGGGGAAGAGCCAGAGCCATGGCCGCCTTCATCACCAGTGGGGAGAAAGCATCACAAGGTCACTGTCATGCTCCATCGTGTTTGGGAAATCTGTTGGAGGTAAAAAAACAGATTTACTAAATAAAATTCCTTGATTTTAATTAAATCAACAAAACTATTGTATGTTTTCTAATAAGTTTTTATTTATTGAATTCCATAAATGAACAATAACCCCATTTATATTATTTTAACCCTATTTTGGAATTGGTGTTCTAGGTTTATTTAAAATAAATAGTTTTTTCTTGCTTAGAAAAAGGGTGTAAACCCATGTTATGAAATTTATTTTTATCGTATGAAAATTATAACAGTTCCCTGAAATTCATTAGGGTTTATTTAAAATAAATGATTATTATAGAGTAAATTTTTTAATTTTTACGATTAATTATGAAAGGAAGTGTCAAGAACCCACCCGAGTACCATGGTAACCCAATAACTGAGCTAGTCCTGACATTTATTGAAGTCCATTCCCAATCCCCATGGGTTGGATACTAGCACATGGTATCATTAAAATTTAGAGTTGGAACTAATTTTCCCAAATTTTGTGAAAACTAGATAACAATAAAATATTAATATAAAAAATACACTTTGAGCGATGTTCTAGAATTCAAAAAAGTATAAAAAATTCCAATTTACTACAAAAAGTATCAATAAAATAGAAAAAACCACCAAAGTCCCAACAGCCTCCAATTAGTGATTTACCCTTGATCAAACCTGGATAGAGAAAATATAAAATCACTTGAAGGTATAGGTAAGGTGTGAACTAAAATACCCGTAGGGTCTCACCGAGGAATCCATAATATATGCCAACATTTTTGTAACCATATAAAGAGATTTCATTTTTCAAGTAACTCATTTGTCAATTTTAAAACCATATTTAAACAAATCAGGCTTTACATTTCAAAAAATGGAATACATTTAAAATTATGGAAATACATTATATAAAGGAAATAAATAAACACTTTAATATAAATTAGTTTACATAAATCATAAGTCATTTAAATGTGTTTATAACAGTGGAATATTTTTATTTTAACAAAAAATATGCATACAACATGGTTATATGACTAATAAGGTACAATAGTTCCCTAATATATGTACTCCACACTCACTTTGACACAGAAATTTGTACATACAACTCTTTAAACATAGGCAAAATTTCACTCATCACCATCTTCTAGGGATTGTGACATTATAAAATTATGTTTTAGAATGTTTTAATGCATAAAGTTCCCACAAAATAACTCACTAACTACCTAAGTCTTGAATGTACTATAACAAAATATCAACGATTGGAAATTTACATTTTGAATCTATAAAATAAAATTCATTCCTTTCTCCATATAATATATTCCAATTTTCCATAAAAAATCCAAAACATATTTTTAATAAAATAATTCCTTTTTCCATGATAAAACACAAAGGTTTCAGTCAAAACCATTTAAATCCATCTTTATCAATTAAAATTTGAACTGAATTTGATAAAATTAATTTCCACAATTTTCAATCATAAAATTTTCAAATTTTCAAATAAAAAATTTAAATTTTACAAATTTCCATCAATTTCTCAAACACGGCCCAATTAACATGAATGGGGGGTGTTTTTCAATTTCGTGCCAAAAACCGAATCTATATAACCCAATACAACCAATTTGATGGAAATAGGTTTTTATTAAAAAAATTGAAATAAGGTTCATGAAAATGTAGGTAAATAAAAAAATAAAATTTAAATCAATAAATTATCGTTAAATAAAAGATTCCCACCCTTCTGGAACCACCTACATTTCACAGAAACACAACACCCACAATGAAAATCACCAATGAGAATGAAGGTGCAAAAGATATAGGAACTCAGCCTAGAAACAAGATTCATCAAAATGTTGTTTATATCCATCAACCCCATAATTATCCATTAATATATAATGAGATAAATAGAAATATATCAAGAGACAAGGATAAATCTTACCCATAAATTCACACAATAAATAAAGCAACAAACAGTCACTAAGGATAACATCTTGTTGATACTCCTTTTTCATCACAGAGTCCAAAGGAATGTAAATGGAAATGGCTTAGCACAAATTGATTCACCTTTTGAAGAAAACATCATAAATCAACAAAGTCATGAACAAAGGATCAAAATAACATGTGATGTGCAAGTTCTATCACTGTCGCGCAAGCCTACTTGCATGATGCATGATGGTCGTGCAAGTTCTATCACTGTCGCACAAGCCTACTTGTGCGACGCATGATGGTTGCACAAGTGACTTGCGTGACCTAAGTGATAACCACCCGGGGTCTTCTCCTGCCTATAAATAGACCCTGTGCCCCCCCCCCAATTCCAGGAGGATTTTTTCTAGAAACTCAGATTTGAGATCCCGACGCCTTAGTCTCTTCTAAAAGCTTCTGGAACACTTCTAAAGTAATTTCATACCTAGAACAGAAGATCTAAAGAAGGGGAGGAAGGCCTAAGTGTTGAAACTCATCAACACTTGCGCACCGAGGTGGCCAGCCCTTAAGGGAAATGGCCACACTTGCGCGCTGCCTTACTCCTTCAATAGAACCTGCGTGCCCTTCTCTTGGAAGAACCTCAAGAGGATTCTAAAGAACTTAACCTAACGTCGCTCAAGTATTACCCTATTGGGTGAACACCACGCAAGTACCCAACGTGTCACGCAGCTATACTTGCGTGACCAAGACTTGCGCACCCACGCAGTACCTGCGCGCCTACCAGGACTTGCGCGCCCCTGCATTTTTGGGTGCCCTTCTGTCCCATTTTACCCCTCTTAAGCCATTCCACCTCTCCTATTCAATATTTAGTCTTCAAGACACTCTTCAAAGCCATTTATGGCATGATTTCTTGATTTGACTTCTTTATCTGAAAGGAATTTTGTGGAATATCCCTCAAAACATAGTGATTTACACATCTTTATGTCACTAAAGATTGAAATTTCATTCATTTAACCTCATCCTTTAAGATGAGAAAATCTAATCCTGGTCCTCCTTTTCAAGAGTAAGTCTCAGTCATAATTCGTTTAACCTGGGCCTCCTTTTTAGGAGTAAGTCCCAGTAATAATTCCTCTAACCTGGGCCTCCTTTTCAGGAGTAAGTCCCAGCTATAAGTCCCCTAATTTGGGCAGCCTCCTCAAGAGTAAGCCCCAAACCTTAATCCTTGACCTGGGCCTCCTTTTCAGGAGTAACCCCAGTCTTAATTTCTCTTAACTAGTCCTAATTTATCTTTGATCTGGGATTCCTTTTGAAGAGTAAAACCCAATCATAAGTCTTCTCCTAATATGGGCCTCCTTTTCAGGAGTAAGCCCCAAGTTAGAGTATTTAAAATCTCCATGAAGCACATATACCTTTATGGACCCTGTTCCTGGATTTCTTCCCTAAATTAAATCCTAACCTTCATTTATCTGGGTAGTCATACATACATAAGCCCGACATTATTTCTTATGATTGCATATTTCATGGAACAACTGTCTAATTTTTACCAGTACCTCTTGTTTCTCACACCGAGCATGACTCACGTGAGTTTAGAGTGTAAAAGTGACTATGACATTATTCTTTGAGCCATCAATCATAAACATCATACTCCCTTACTCGAACTACGTGGGTTCTGATTCCTTTTCCAAAACAAAGGATACGTAGGTAGCCCATATGTGGGTTCGATCCCAACTCTGAAATAATCCATGTCCCTCTGAATGACAATAAACTTCAAGTGCCCCACTGAGTGGCTTTGAAACCAGCATGGTCATCATAATGACCAAGAGAGTTTTATATAAATATGCCGAAGGATACCATTGAACAAGAATCTTTAATAAATATAGATGATTCTCTACCGATGAAGAACCTCGAATACATATAAAAGATTCTCTAAATTTCGTACATATTTTATCATTGATTGTAAGATATAAGGGAAAGCTTATTTTATACTTGGTAATTTAATAAGGATTCATGAACAAAACTTAAATCTATAAAGCGAGCCCTGGAATAGACAATAATTCCCCACAAAAAGGTGTTATGAGTCCAACCTCCCATCCTCTCAACCAATGCAAATTCCAAAGCCTCATCAGTCCACAAACTAATGAGCACCTACCTTTGGAAAGTAGGTCCAAATGGATGTGGAATCATTGGATGTTTCCGGTTCTACGAATAAACCCATTAGAAACCAATCAGAACGTTTGAACCTCCCATCAAGAGGGAATCCCTAGATTCCAATGGAAACAAAAATGGTGAACCCGACATGAATACTTAACCAAATTAAAAATGATGTTTTACCTATTTGTTAGGCCCCTATTTAAACTCAATGAGAGGGCCAACAAGACAGTCAATAACATATGTGCTCATCCAAAAGATGTAGTAGCTGAATTTATCTTGATTACATCTGTTATATCAAACAGGAACTCTTTTCCAAGATCTTCTGCATTTCCATAATGGTCGCTCTCAAATTCACACATGTGAATACTGCTGCTATAAATTCCATTGCTGTTATTCCTGCTGGATCGTCGTCTGCTCTGAGGATGACATCACGTACTCAGCGTCTTCAATGCTGGGTATCAAATGTGCTGGTTAAGAAGTACCATCAACACGGTACCATCCCAACTCTAGAGGCTGCCCGACAAGCCCTCCAAGCAAACAACTCACACCGGTTGTCCGGACAATGATGACCAGTGATCAAGAAATAGGCGGTGCTGACTACCGCCTCCAACCATTTCGGGTCGTTATCCCCGGAACGCAATCACCATTCACTCCCTTATTCTGAGGAAGTGAATGAGAAGGTCCCTCAGGGCCTTAATTCAAGAAGACAGGAGTCCTTCCTAAAGGATCTCCCCAACAATCGCCGTCAGACTCGTGCGGCAGTGTGCCCTCAACATGATGAGGGTACCAACTCTAGGAGTTCGGCTCAGGTTCCTCAAACCTGAGCAGGCAAGAAGAACCACCAGAGGTGGAATCTGGTCAACAGTGAGTAGGTTCTCATCTCTGCCATCTCTGGAGAAGTCCACCATCCTATCATGGTGGAAAGCAACGAGCGGGTACATACACCAGCCCGTTTTAATTCCGATGTCCAGCAGACTCGTCTGGCAGCATCACGCCAATCCCGCCAGGCAATTCCGGTGGAGTACTATAGGCAGGAACATACACATGTTTATACTTCATCAGCTAGTCAGCAGGCACGTCCGACTACATATGATGGATCTCGTCAACCACGTTTGGCGAAGTGCAATCAGCAGGCACATACACCTGCTAGTATTAATCAATCCTACCAACAGTCTCGCTTGGTAGTATTAAGAGAAGTTAGTCGAAGAGCCCCGGCAACAAATAGGATGTAGACTCAACTCTCTGCCCCCACACATGAGTACTGTCAGGATTCACTAACAGGAAAAGGAGGACAGAAGTAGGCACATACACATGATCCAATCCTGGAATGGACGTATATTCTCGTTCTAGTAGCTGAAGTCACCAAGCATATTCTATCAATGGTGAAAGAGAAGTTGAAAATCCCTGCTCATATTCTGGATGCCTGCCAGGATATTATAACAACTTCAGTGGCATCTTAGGGAATGACATATAAATCTATCCCTACCAATGGAGTGACACATCAACAATTCACTCTGGAACAGACACACACATTTGCTCCAGTCCAAGAGGGTTGTGGGGCATACTCCCCCATATCATACGGACAACCAAGTCAGGAACACACACCTGATTTGAGTGGAGATCGTCAGCCTAACCTGGCCATCTTTCCTGATCAGGCATATACACCTGCTCAGAGCAGCCACTTTTGTGAACAAGTGGTTTTCAAAGTGAGTAAGAAGGCATCTAAGAAAAAGACCTGCCCAGCACAGTCAGGAGATCAAGGGCCAATCTGTAACAAGGCCTTGCTCGATGCTGGAGTTCTTGAAGCCCTCAGAAAATTATCTATTGAAATTCAAGATTTTACTCCCTCATTTCCCAATAGTGGGAACATTAATTCCGAAGGTCTTCAACAGACACTTCCTCATGAAGGCTTGTTTCATGACAATTCAGTCGATCTCAAAGTTTCATCTTCAGATGAGAGCCACAGAAACCCTCTGTGTGGTCAAAAGACCAAGGAGAAAGAGATCTCATCTTTTGTTGTAACCCATTATGGTGGTCCTCCCCATGATGATGAATTTCGCTGCAAAATCCCTCTCCACAGTAGTGATGCACATTTCCCGAAAAATGCTCCAGTGGACAATGTAGTGCTGACAAATCCCTCTTTTCTTGAGGCACTTGCAAATGCAAAACCAGTCATGTCTGAAGCTTCATCGCTAGCAGGTGAAATACTTTCTCAATCAGAAGATAGCCCAGGGTGTAGGTCATTCTCCGAACCACCCCTAAGTCATTCATCTTCTAGTTTGATCAATGATTTCTCTACCAATCCCGTTGAATCAAATGAAGCAACAAGGAAACACCAACTCTGGTCAAATCAGGTAGAAGAATCTTCATCAAATGACAAAGAGGAAATGCTGAACATGAGAAAACAACTGGCAAAAGGTGAAGTGCTAGTTATGTTTTGGCCTCTGGCTGACCATCAGTATAATATTCTAGAAATGTTGAAAGAAGATGAAATTCATGATATTCGTCTCAATATATGGAAAACTCTTTGTCATTTGAAAAGTAAAGTATTATCTTATGATGAATATTAAAATCATCTTAAGATAATAGAAGGGTTACAACGTCAGATTGATTTGGCGTCTCTATCAGTCTCTTGATATTCGAAGGCCGAAAAGTAGTAGAGAGCCCTTCAATATTCATTCCTTAGCGCACTAAGAAGATTGCGTCAGTTAATTTCCAATGCCCCATCTGGTATTCGTGTCAGAGGATGGGGTGTTTATGGAGCACTGCATTTCATGGTACTCTCCAGTCAACAAAGCCTGCCGAAAATGGTCTCATGCAATGTTATTGCCCATAACCGGCCACAGTCAATGGGCTTTGTTTGTAATCAAAAGCTTTCCCAAGAACAGGCTTCAACTAGTTCCTCTAAAAATCAAGAATACAGAGAACAAGTTGTTTAATTACTCTTGCATCAAGCAAACGAGAATATTAAATAGGCCTCCCGTTTGGAGAAAGCACGTCACCAAGTGACAGAAGTGTCAGAAATCATCCAACGGTCTTTTGAACTGGGTGATAAAAGCAGATACAGGTTAATGAATCCAGCTAATTTCCGGACTAAGGTTCGTAAGATCAGGAGGACTTTCAAGAAATTCTCAGACATAGCATGTCAAGAACCACCCTAGCTCGCTAGACTGGGGACTCTTTTAAACCAACCCTCGGAATCAACAAATAGGTTCCAAGGAGTTAAGTGGGAATAGTAGGAACAGCCCCAGTCCACTGGATTGGGGACTTTTTCAAATCATCAATCCCCTCATCAGAGAAAGTCGGTCTTTTCTCGATTGGGGAAGAAACCTCAAGAGGAACGAAGATCCAAATTATCAGGAGATTCCCTCCAAATTACGGTTTGTCAAGAATTTCCTTAGGGATCAAATCAACAAAAGGCAATGTCTCATAAAAGACATGGAAGAAGAAAATATCACAAAAATGCTGATAGAAGGGATGCGATGAGTTATGCATCAATCAATTTCATCAATGTCATTGTTGCTGATCCACCAAATGAGGCTCACTTAGGGGACTCAGATGAAGAGGTTCCTACTCAAGAAGATGTACGCACCGACACAAATGAAGAAGGTGTGTGTACACGAAGTCAAAGGATTACTCAGAACCTAGGTAATCCTTCAAGTAACCCACTTCCCCCTCTCTGAAAAGGATCCAACAAAGGGAAGGGAAAGAAACAGGTTTCATATCCTCCCTCTAGAGAAGGTCAATCACTCTCACTAGAGAAAAGGTTTGCACAATTGGAGGAAGAAATGAAGGAATCAAGGAGGTTGAATGCAGAACTACTTCAGGGTAGTCTTCTTCGTGAGCGTGCTGGAGTAAGTCAGCCAAGGGAATTTGTTGCAGCTATTGAGATGGATCAGGAATATCCTCCTCTATTAGTACACCCTTACAGGTCTAATCCTATGGGTCAAGTGAAACAACAGTTGGTAGTGCTACCATCAGTTGCAGCACCAATCGCCACTTCTGTCCAAGCTCTAGTCATTGCACCTACCCAAGTCCAAGTTCAACCGAATGTTTCTCAAAAGTTAATAACTACTATTGAGTCATTAACATCTCGGTTAGAAACTATGGATAGGAATCGTGCACAAGTTCAACCAGAAAAGAAAGTTTAACCTGAATGGGTAGATTCAATTTCTCCTCCATCCAGTTTTGGGAATCATGTATTCCCTATTTTCAATGGATCAGGTGATCCTGAATAGCAATTGAGGCATTACGTGTCTTGTTGCGATCCTATGATGGGAACTCTGGAGTAGCAAGAACCAGTAAAACTCAGATGCTTCGTACGAACCTTGCAGGGACCAGCTTTTGTTTGGTATACAAGCTTGCAATCCCGGTCAATTTCTAGATGGGAGGATCTTCGCCAAAAATTCCTCCTTCAGTTCAGCTCAACTTTTCCAGAGACAATAGTTCTCGATCTTACAAATTCTAAGTAAAGGGAGAATGAAAGAGTCTCTGATTTCATTTCTCACTGGAAGGGATTAACATATTCCCTGAGTTTAGCACTCCCTCAAGACGAATTTTTTCCAATCTGTGTGGCAAATCTGTGTGACGAATTACACACGCCATTAATCCCTGTGAAATACACAGGAGGGTTTCGAGACCTCACTTCAATCGCTCAGCAGATTGAAGATTCTCTTATACATGCTAAGGCTAAATCTCATGTAATTACATTAGCTCTAGGAAGGAGAATGGGTAAAGCAGAAACTGCTACAGTTATGCTTAAACAAGCACCTGTACTTATTTCTGCATCAAAACCTTCATCTTCTCAAAGGGCTCCACCTTTGGAGCGCCAACAACAAAGGCCATTTCGTCCAGATGATCAAAGAGATCAAAGATGAAAACAATTTGAGTATTTAAAGAGAAAAACATACTCTTTCCGAAATGAACAAGTTCCTGGTTATTTCATTTCGGCTCTAGAAAACAATTTGGTTCAATTTCCAATACCCAAGAGGCCAAAAAAGAAAGGAGATGAAGACCATCCCAATTATTTCCCTTTTCATTAAATGTTGGCTCATCCCATCCAGGTGTGTTTTGTCTTAAAAGACCTCCAGAAAAAGATGGTCGACTCGGGACAAGTCAAATTGAAAGGTTCTTCAGCTCAGGTAGCATGTGTTACTGCTACAGTTCCAGAGGAGGAAGGTGAATGGAAAGAAGTCAAAAGCAAAGATGCACAGAAGTATGATGATTGGATGGTCAGAAAGACAATCAATTGAACTCATTCTATTTTGTGAACACAATTAAAGAAACCAATTGTGTCTTATTCCATGAATATTGTGGTAAAACCATCTTTTTCAGAAGGAAATTCCTCAAAGAAACGGCATAATTCAAAGAAGAAAAAAGAATCAGAAGAAGATGAGTATGTGTCAAAGCCTAAGTTGCCTTTGACTCTGGCAGACTTCATGCCATCTACTTCAAAGCCACGGGCACCGCCCCACCAAACGGTACAGCCTAAACTGGCTAATCAGGCAGAGTCTTCATCAGACGAAGAATTAATCTTCGGTTCTGTTAATATGATTCAATTAATTGATCCATACGCCAGTCGCAGTTTCAATTTTGATGAGCCTGAATTCCCTGTATCAAACAAGGGAATCAGATGAAGTTTCATAGGTTCATGATACAGAGGAAGACGTGGATCTTTCAGAAGCCACTACCCCAATTCTACCCCTGCTAGAACTATGTATATAGCAGAAACTCGTGGTATAGCCCTTCAGCGAGCTCAGAAAGAACAATCAAGTTCTTCTACAAATAGAAAATTCAGTCCTGGCACAGTTATTTTGGAAGACCGATTGAAGGTTCCATCTTCTTCCTCTCAACAAGTAAATGGATATAATCAATCTAATCATCCAAAACCAAGGATGTTGCCAACTCCTATCCCAATACAAGATGTATCAACTTCCAAAGCATCTGCTTCCAAGGTACCTGCTAAACCACATATTCATATTGGGAAACGCAGACCTCTGGATCAAAAGTATGATATATTGAAACACTTGGCCCAAGTACCAGCCAAGTTATCAATTTTTGATGCTTTGTATCTGTCAAAAGTTCTTCGGGAAGCACTCATCGAGGCTTTGTCAAGTCCTCGGGAGTTTGAAACTAAAATTGTTGCTGCTGAAGTCTATCACATAGAGAATAATACTGCAGAATGCCATGCAATAATATTTTTTATTGATAAACATGAATATGATGTTGTGCATGGGCATATCAGACATTTGTATTTATCTGGAAACGTCAATGATGTAGACGTCTGAAGAGCTTTAATTGACAATGGTTCCGGAGTCAACCTCATGCCCATTCATACACTTCATCGATTGGGCCTCATGGAATCTGATTTATCTCCTTCTACCATGATGTTACAAGGATATGATAAAAATGAACAAGAACCACTGGGCTAAGTTACACTCATAACTCTGTTTGGAGATCTTGTATCCAATTCAGATTTCATGATTGTTGATCAAGACTCAGCTTTCAACATTTTGCTTGGAAGACCCTTGAAACATCAGCATGCGGCTATCCCTTAATCATACCATCAATGTCTCAAATACTATTTCGATGTTCAAGATGGAACATTAAATGGTGATAAGGCCCCATTCAAGACATGTGAGTCTCAATACATTGAGGCGGAATTCTATCACATGAAGGGAATGGAGAAATCCACAACAAAGGAAATTACCAAAGTTAATGCTCCATATGGTTTGGAGAAGATTCCAGTAAATCCATTTACACATGTGAGTACAGATTATGTGTTTCCTATCAGTAAAATCAACAAGGTATACTCAAATCAAAATACTCTTATGGAAAGATCTGTAATGTCAATTATGGCAATCGATCCAGACAACATGGGAGAAATTGGTAACCCATCAAGTAGTAATGAACGCACAAATGGTGACGTCTTCATTTCATCTGCTGAAATCCAACAAGTCTATACTTTTCCAATTAGGCCAGAAGGAGTTATAGCAACATTAGAGGTGAACAATTATGTCGATTTTCAATCCATCATTTCCTCTTAATTACCCAAAGAAAATTCTTCATCATCAATAGGGTCAAAAATGGAAACTTCCTCTTCAAAATGTGAAAATTTTTCCATCTCTTCTGATCATGAAAATTCTTCTTTGTCGTCTACTATGAAAGTTGAAACGGAAGAAATAACACATGATGAAGATGAAGAGGAAGATCTCAGAGATTCTCCTCTAGCATTTGAAGAGGGTATCTCTACCACTGTGGATGAACTCGGAGAAATAAATATGGGTACAAAGGAAGATCCACGCCCAACTTTAATCAGTGCGTCTATGACCCTTGAATACCAAGAGATGTATATGTATTTTTTAAAGCAAAATAGAGATATTTTTTCTTGGAACTATACAGAAATGCCCAGGCTTGATCCTGATGATGCTAATCGTCATTTGGGATTACCAGAAGAACATCGAGGATTTAAGAAAGCCACGAGAAGAACACACCCAACATATGATTCTAAAATTGAAGCTGAAGTGGATAAGCTTATCAAATCTAACTTCGTCAGAGAAGTTCATTATCCCAAGTGGTTGGCTAATATTGTCCCTGTAAATAAGAAGAACGGAAAAATTAGAGTTTGCATCGATTTCAGAGATCTTAATCGGCATTGTCCTAAAGATGATTTCCCAGTTCTGATTATAGAACTTTTAATTGATGCAATAGCTGGCTATGAAGCACTTTCCTTCATGGATGGATATTCTGGATATAATCAGATCTGAATGGCCCTATAAGATGAGCAATCCACAGCCTTTAGAGCCCCTTAGGGTGTGTTTTGTTACCGGGTAATGCCCTTTGGCTTAAAGAATGTAGGTGCAACATATCAGCGCGCCATGCATCGTATATTCAAACCCTTCTTAGGGAAGTTTGTTGAATGCTATGTAGATGATTTGGTGGTTAAATCCAAACAACGTTCTAATCACTTGGCTGATTTGGAAGTCATATTCTGCAAGATTCGACAACATAATTTGAAGATGAACCCCTTAAAATGTGCTTTTGGGGTAACCTCAGGAAAATTTCTCGGCTTTGTTGTACGCCATCGTGGTATTGAAGTCGATCCTGAGAAGACCAAGTCAATCCTTGATATGTAACCTCCTCAAATTTTGAAATAATTAAGAGGGATTCAAGGACACTTAGCCTATATTCGGCGTTTCGTCGCCAATTTTGCAGGCAAAAGTTTACCTTTTACCAAATTGATGAAGAAGGGAGTCACTTACCAGTGGACTGAAGAATGTCAAGAACCATTAGATATTCTCAAGAAATACCTCTTGAGTCCACCGGTACTTATGCCACCTGTTGAAGGAAGACCACTTATCCTCTACGTGACAGCTCTAGAGAGATCATTGGGTGCCTTTCTTGCTCAAAATAATGATGTTGGGAATGAAAACAGCCTCTACTATCTCAGTCGAACTATGCTTGAAGTAGAAACCCGGTATTCAAGTATTGAGAAGTGCTACCTGGCATTAATATTTGTAGTTCAGAAGTTGATACACTACCTGCAACATCACGAGGTCCAATTGGTATCTCGCAATAACCCAATCAAATTCATCCTTAGTCGTCCAATGCTTACAAGACGTCTAGCAAGGTGGGAAGCTATTTTGCAGCAATTCGATATTCAGTATGTGTCTCAAAAGGCGATAAACGGCCAAGCCCTGGCTGATTTCCTGGCTGAACACCCTTCATTGGAAGACATGTCTTTAGATATTGAACTCCCTGATGAGGAAGTCTTCTCTATTCAAGAAAGTCCTCAAGCATGGGAAATGTATTTTGATGGTGCTTCTAGAAGTCCAACAGGGAAGAAAATGGAAAATCCTAAATTCAACAAAGTTGGCTTAGGAATTGTGCTCATTTCTCCAGAAAAGGCAGTGTTACCTTATTCCTTCTTATTGTGGGAAGGTGGTACCAATAATGAAGCTGAATACCAAGCTCTTATCGCAGGCTTAGAATTAGCGCTTCAAGCACAAGTGAATCACTTAAAGGTGAAGGGTGATTCAGACCTGGTAATCAAACAATTCAATGGGGATTATGCTATCAGAAAAGAAGAACTAATCCCTTTGTATGATTACGTCAGAGAGTTAATAGCGGAATTCCCTTCAGAACAGACATTATCTTATATCCCAAGATCATAAAATGCACAAGCTGATGCGCTGGCTAATATAGCCACAGCTCTGGTAGATCCAAATCAGGATGAGACTACCATCAGTATTGCCCACCATCGTGAAATTTCACCTTATGTTCGAATCATAACAGAGGAAATTAATGAAATTAGTCCCATTCCAGATCTGTATGGTCATACTACAGGATGGATGTCACCTATCAGGGAATACCTTCAAAATTGAACACTTCCAACTGATAGAGCTGAGATAGAACAAATCCGGCGACGTGTGGTTAATTTTACTCTATATGATAGCCCAGATCACCTAGAGAAAATTCTCTACAAATGTGGTTTTGATGGAGTTCTCTTCAGATGCATTGATGGTGAAGAGACAATGGCTGTCATGAAAGAAGTGCATGCAGGAGTCTGTGGTGCCCACCAGTCTGGACATAGATTGTCTGATCAAATTCGAAGGCCTGGATACTTTTGGCCTTCAATGATACGAGATTGTGTTGATTTCACAAAGAAGTGTCATTCATGCCAAGTACATGCCAACTTCATTCATCAACCTCAAGAGTTTCTTCATACAGCTAAATACTCATGGCCATTTTCCACATGGTGAATTGATGTGGTGGGACCTTACCTTTCGGCTACGGCCAAGCAGTTTAAGTACATTCTTACTGCTACTGACTTCTTTCCCAAATGGACAGAGGCAATACCTCTCAAGGAAGTCAGTTCTAAATGAATTTTTAGCTTCATCAAGTCTAACTTCATTACCATATTTGGTGTCCCCCATACCATATTGACAGAAAATGGCACCAATTTCTGTTCATACGAGGTGAAGAAATTGTATCAAGAATACAACATAAAATCCATCCATTCATCTTGGTATCATGCAGCGGCCAATAGACAGATAGAAGCCTTCAACAAGACTATTTCAAATATACTGCAATAGATGGTGGATAAAGATAAGAAGTCTTGTCCTGATAAACTCTTTCACGCTTTATGGGCTTATCGGATTACTACCCACACTGCAACGCGATCAACTCCATATTCATTGGTATATGGAAGGGAAGTAGTATTTCCCATTGAAGTTCAATTACCCTAGCTCAAAGTAGCCATTTGAAATTAGTCATCTACATATGATCAATCTCAAAAGTGATTGAATGAATTGGAACAGTTAGATGAGAAACGATTGTGCACTTTGCACCACTTGGAAGTCTATCAGAATCGAATAGCACGAGCTTTTAACAAAAAAATTCGTCTTCGTTCATTCACTCAGGGAGAATTGGTATTAGTTCTAAGAACTCCAATGATACCAGGAAAGAAACCTCCCAATCTTGATCCAAAATGGGAAGGACCTTATTCAATACATAGGGTCTACTCCAATGGAGCTTATTCATTAATCTCGATGGATGGAAAATTCATCACTACTCCAACCAATGCCAGATTTTTGAAGAAGTACTTTGTATAAACTGCAAAGTATGTACTTTGTCTCTGCAACATGACACTAAACTGTGCAGCACCAGTTCATCCTTGCTATGTGATGTTAAACTATACAGCAATGGTCTAGTATGACCTTAAACTACAACTAGATCCTATATGAACTTAAACTGCATCATCAACGGTCCATGCATATGACCCTAAACTATTTGCGAGTCCCTTACGTCCAGTAAGATGTTAAACTATAATGTCCTAACTACATGACACGAAACTGTATAGAAGTCCCTTACATCCGGAAAGACGTTAAACTACATAAGCATCAAAGGTCATGTATGACCTTAAACTACACTTTTGTCTAGAATGACATTAAACTACACCATCCACGGTCCATGCATATGACCTTAAACTATTCTCACTTTCGTCCAACATGACGCTAAACTGTGGAAAAAATCCTCAATGCATCCAACATGACGATAAATGGTGTACTCTTTTGTCCTCACTTCATAACATTAAACTGCACAGTCCCCCTTTCGTCCAACATGACGTTAAACTCTATTTTCCCCATCGTCCTAACTACATGATGCTAAACTATACAGAAGGTCTGTGATACGTCCTACATGAGATTAAACTGTACTTTGTCCCTAAAACATGACACTAAACTGTGCAGCACCAGTTCTTCCTTGCTATATGACGTTAAACTATACAGCAATGGTCCAGTTTGACCTTAAACTGCAACTTCTTCCCACACGACGTTAAACTGTGAAAAAGTTCCCTAAATGGTCCAGTATGACCTCAAACTGGAACTAGGTCCTGTATGACCTTAAACTGCATCGTCAACGGACCATGCATATGACCCTAAACTATTTGCGAGTCCCTTACGTCCAGCAAGACATTAAACTGTAATGTCCTAACTACATGACACTAAACTATATAGAAGTCCCTTACGTCTGGAATGACGTTAAACTACATAAGAATCAAAGGACTTGTAAGACCTTAAACTACACATTTGTCGAGCATGACATTAAACTGCACCATCCACGGTCCATGCATATGACCTTAAACTATTCGCACATTCGTCCAACATGATGCTAAACTGTGGAAAAAATCCACAATGCAACCAACATGACGATAAATGGTGTACTCTTTTGTCCTCACTACATGACATTAAACTACACAGTCCCCCTTTCGACCAACATGACTTTAAACTCTATTGTCCCCATCGTCCTAACTACATGACGCTAAACTGTACAGAAGTTCTGTGATACGTCCTACATGACATTAAACTATACTTTGTCCCTACTACATGACACTAAATTGTGCAGCACCAATAGTCCTAACTGCAAGACTTTAAACTGTATAGTCCCTTCATACGTCCTACACGACGTTAAACTTTGTATCGTTAAGGTTGTTGCTACTTCTTGTTTCTCACACCAAGTATGACTCACGTGAGCTTAGAGAAAACCTCAACCATAACACTCTCTTTGGGCTGCTAACCATGTGTAAGTCCCAACAACATTTTTTTAGGTCGTTTTCCCCAAGAACAACTTGATTATTATTTCATTCTTTAATTGAACTACACGGACATTGATCCTTTCCTTCTAGGCTGGGTATGTAGGCAACCTCCCAAGGTTCAAGCCTAAAACCAATCTCTTCACATCGGTTCACCTCCATCTCATATGATGTTGATTCGTGAAATCACCCCTAGAATCAATATCTTTGCATTGGTTCGCATTCGTCCTTGTTATACGACGTTAAACAATACAACACTTTTGTCCATTACGATAATAAACTACAATATTATTTGATACCCTCACCTGAGAGGGAACCATTATTTAAATTGATTTTTCAATCATGTTTCATTTCAAAGACTACATGCATACATGGCAACGCCCAAACCTTTTATCTTGGGTTAAACCATCATTGTACTAAATTCCCCTTTCACCCTTCATATGTACGAACCAAATTTGTACAAAGGGTATTTCTAGAACTACGTGGGCTTTATTACCATCCTTATGGGATATGTAGGAATGTTCGAGTGTCCCTCGAATTCAGCCCCAGGTCTTTGGGCCTAGCCCCAAATTCCACTTTCAGTCCCTTGGCTGAAAAGTCCCCATGAAAACACATACTGTGTATTTATTATAATGGTCCAAGGTCTATGACCCTAAACTAAGATCTCTAATACTATTTTTTCCCACACGACATTAAACTGTAGTTTAAGAACTACGTATGGATTGATTCTCATCCTTATGGGATACGTAGTGAAGTCCAACATTTCAATTCAGGACCCAGCCACAACATGATTATGGTTAGCATTGATCTATGTATCTCTGTATACATTGAACAATATCCGTCTTTATGTGTCATAATATTAACCTTAAATATTTTCAGATCCTCATAACCCTTTTCATGACTTTTAGTCACAAAAATGTCAAACTTCTGAGAGTTTTTTTGCCTGACTATGCAGCACGTGCCCATAGGAGGCCTTGCATAAACAGTCTACATAACAGACTTGTTAGCCAAAATATACTATTTTATTTAACTATGCATCCAATGCCCTTAGGTCGCCCTGCATAATTCAACCCCCTAACGGGTTTGTTAAATAATGGTAACATCATTCTTGGGAAGAATTCCTCTTTTGTCCTTATTTGTCTTAAATGATAGTATTTAGGGATTTGCAAAAATAGCCATCCTTAATATATTTTTCCCATGTCCTTTTTTCATGATCTGAAAGTATTCAAGTCTATGGTTTATATTTTCCTTCCCTATGTTTGGTTCAGACCTTCGTTGGAGTGATATTCATCCAGTTCTTCGATAATCTTTTTTGGAAATATCTTCTCTATATTCAAGTACCTCTTTCCATACAGAAAACTCTATACTTTGGAAGATTTGAATCTCCATAAACTTTCACTGTCTTTTAGCACTAGGAAAGTAAATTTCTGAGATTTATTTTTCTTGACTATGTAGCAGATGCCCATAGGTGGCCTTAGATAAACAGTCTACATAACAGACTTGTTATCCAAAAGATAATATTTTATTTAATTATGGAGCCAATGCCCTTAGGTGGACCTGCATAATTCAACCCCCTAACGGGTTTGTAAAATAATGGTAACATCATTCTTGGGAACTACTTCTTCTAATGACTTTTAGCTCTTATTCATATCATTCCTCATATTCAAATATTCTTAAGTTATAGTTTACATATTTTCCCTCATACTTGAGTATGGTACTATGTTTTCAGATGAGTTGTCAAGGAATTGATTCAATTATAATCCATTTCGATCAAAGCTATTTCGACCTTAAACATTAGCCTTTTTATGTCCAACGTGCATGAATTTAAACTGCCCACAAAAGACATTGGAACTCTGAATAAAAGTCAAGTTCCGGCTCACTAAATATACATTTAGTATGATTTAGGTAAACATTGAGAAATTAAAAGGTTTCAAGTTTGTAGGGTTATTTATATTAATCCTAGTAAAAATCAAACAATGCTTACTAGGCTCATTGGCTTAGGTAAAATCTAAAGCATTTAGTAAAAGAGAATGCAGGTACAAATGTGTAAAGGTGAAAGTGTTTTTCATTGATGAAAAAGAGTTATAAGGACATCCACAAACTGGAGTATCTTCTCTTTTTCAAGAATTGCAAGAGGCTTTCAACATAACTCTTCATTTGATTTACGGAATCCTGAGTTTCATCAGCAATTACTTGGAATTCATTCATTCAACCGGATACCATAAGAGATGCAGTGATACCAGCTCTTCTAGGAACAATTGTAAAAGAATGTTCTTGAGTGCGGTTTGAGAAAATTTTCTGCTAATCAAACAGTGACTCTGTTTCTGTCCAAGAGACTTGGAAGATGGATACATGGATTTTAGAATGGATCATTGGATGTAAAGAGCCCTATGGAGAGAGTACTCTTTTCAGATATTTCTCTAATGCCATGTTTGTCTTCTCTCCACCAACCGGCAGCGGAAAACATTTCAGCCCATGGGTTTTCCATTTTCATATCTGCAAGGAAATGGCATGGATGGAGAATTTGAAAGTTCACACCTTTGTTGTTTCTCTTAATGCATAGCATAATCTAAATGGAGGAGTAGCAGTGCAGCTACATTTCAGGCATATAGTTCTTTGTATCTGGAAGATTGACTTCTTGCAGATGACCATGACCACACAGAGGCAGATAGATGCTCTGTGGGAAATTAAGATGATATTTCTTCAAGTACTTAGCCAAATCTGGGAGAGTGCTGTCACAGATATCAATGTAATCATGGCCAATGATGTTCATCATGTCATCAATCCGCTTTCTAGCCAGTTCATCAGCCGTTCCAATTCCCTTGGGTACCATTGAATCTGCACAAAATATGAATAAACTAACTATTAAATGGGTTTATTTTTCATAAAATTTGTGAAAGAATTCGAAAAAATGGAAAATGAATTAAGGCGCGCATGTCAAGAACTTGGCACACAAGTATGGAGGTGTTGCACAAATATTTGGCACGCAAGTACCACCGCGCAAGTCAAGAAACCTTGACAGTAGCACGTCATCAAGGAAACACCGGAAAACAGAGTTACTTGCACGGCGAAGGTAACCTGCGTGGCGAGAGCTCGAAGGTTTGAAGTCCGGAAATCCAGATGCTTTGTATGGATGTGAGGCCCTCTATTTATAGGCTAGGAAGCCTATCTGCGTGCCTACACCCAGTGTGCTCAAGCCTTGCGCGACTCGAACCTGTGCGCCAAGTGTTGCACACTAAACACTTGCGCGCCACCATTCCTTTAGATGTCTCCTTTTTCCTCAGAGTCACATCCTTATTTTCTTTCGGATCCAACTCTGAGGGGGGACTTTTGTTGACGCTCCTTTTTCGTCACAGAGTCCAAAGGAATGTAAAGGGAAATGACGTAGCACAAATTGGTTCATCCATTGAAGAAAACATCTGAAATTGACAAAGGCATGAACAAAGGAACAAAAGCACATGTGACGCGCAAGTTCTATCACTGTCGTGCAAGCCTACTTGCACGACGCATGATGGTCGCGCAAGTTCTATCACTATTGCACAAGCCTACTTGCGCGATGCGTGATGGTCGCACAAGTGACTTTCACAACCTAAGTGATAACCGCCCGGGGTCTTCTCCAGCCTATAAATAGACACTGTGGGCCCCCCCCCCATTCCGGGTGGATTTTTTCCAGAAACTTAGATTTGAGCTCCCGAAACCCTAGTCTCTTCTCAAAGCTTCCGGAACACTTCTAAGGTAATTTATTTCCTAAAATGGAAGATCTAAAAGGGGGGGGGAAGGCCTAAGTGTTGAAACTCATCAACACTTGCGCGCCGAGGTGGCCAGCCCTTAAGGGAAATGTCCACACTTGCGTGCCGCCTTACTCCTTCAATAGAACCTATGCGCCCTTCTCTTAGAAGAACCTCAAGAGGATTCTAAAGAACTTAACCTAAATTCACTCAAGTATTACCCTGCTGGGTGAACACCGCGCAAGTACCCAATGTGTCGCGCAGGTATACCCGCGCGACCAAGACTGGCGTGCCCACACAGTACCTGCGCGCCTGCCAGGACTAGCACACCCCTGCCTTTTTGGGTGCCCTTCTTTCCCATTTTACCCCTCTTAAGCCATTCCACCTCTCCTATTCAAGATTTAGTATTCAAAACACTCTTCAAATCCATTTATGGCGTGATTTCATGATTTGAATTCTTTATCTGAAAGTAATTATGTGGAATATCCCTCAAAACATAGTGATTTACACATCCTTATGTCACTAAATATTGAAATTTCATTCATTCAACCTCGTCCTTTAAGATGAGAGAATCTAATCCTAGGCCTCCTTTTCAGGAGTAAGTCCCAGTCATAATTCCTTTAACCTGGCCCTCCTTTTCAGGAGTAATTCCCAGCTATAAGTCCCCTAATTTGGGAATCCTCCTCAGGAGTAAGCCCCAAACCTTAATCCTTGACCTGGGCCTCCTTTTCCGGAGTAAGCCCCAGTCTTAATTTCTCATAACCAGTCCTAATTTACCTTTGATCTGGGATTCATTTTCAGGAGTAAAACCCAATCATAAGTCTTCTCCTAATTTGGGCCACCTCTTCAGGAGTAAGCCCCAAGTTAGAGTATTTAAAATCTCCATGAAGCACATATACCTTTATGGACCTTGTTCCTGGATTTCTTCCCTAAATTAAATCTTAACCTTCATTTATCTGGGTATTCATACATACATAAGCCCCATATTATTTCTTACGATTGCATCTTTCATGGCACAATTGTCTAATTTTTACCAATACCTCTTGTTTCTCACACCGAGCATGACTCACGTGATCTTAGAGTGTAAAAGTGACTATGACATTCTTCTTTGATCCATCAATCATAAACATCATACTCCCTTACTCGAACTACGTGGGTTCTGATTCCTTTTCTAAAACAAAGGATACGTAGGTAGCCCATCTGCGAGTTCGATCCCAACTCTGAAATAATCCATGTCCTTCTGAATGGAAATAAACTTCAAGGGCCCCACTGAGTGTCTTTGAAACCAGTATGGTCATCATAATGACCAAGAGACTTTTATATAAATATGCCGAAGGATACCATTGACCAAGAATTTTTAATAAATACAGATGATTCTCTATCGATGAAGAACCTCGAATACAGATAAAAGATTCTCTAAATTTCGTACATATTTTATCATTGATTGTAAGATATAAAGGAAATCTCATTTTATACTTGGTAATTTAATAAGGATTCACGAACATAACTTAAATCTATAAAGAGAGTCCCGGAATAGACAATAATTCCCCTCAAAAAGGTGTGATGAGTCCGACCTCCCATCCTCTCGACCAATGAAAATTCCTAAGCCTCATCAGTCCACAAACTAATGAGCAGCTACCATTGGAAAGTAGGTCCAAATGGATGTGGAATCATTGGATGTTTCCAGTTATACGAATAAACTCATTAGAACCCGATTGGAACGTTTGAACCTCCCATCAAGAGGTTATCCCTGGATTCTGAGGGAAACACATCTGCAAACAAGTTTTCAAAACTAAGTGTCTCTCTAATGGTGATTATTACACTAAATTCTACAATGATCTGCAAAGGGTTAGGAAATTATGTCGTCCACTTTCCTTTTTAAAAGACAGTGACTTCCTATTTGAATCTGAGGCCTCCATTTCAAATCATGTGGTTTCTTACTTTGATAATATCTTCAATGGGGATAAAATTAACAAGGACCTCCTCCCCGGGATCATCTCGTCCCTAGTTCAGGAGGAAGACATTAATCTTCTCTTGAGCACTCCCCTTGACCATGATATTAAAGACACTGTCTTTAGCCTCATCCCTGACAGTGCTCCATGACCTGATGGTTTCAACAATGGTTTCTTTCAGCATCACTAGGATGTTATTTATAATGATTTTTGTAAGCTTGTCAAGACCTTTTTCTCTAACAGATTCCTTCCTCATGGAATCAATTCCCAATTCCTTACCTTAATACCTAAGGTTCCCAATGCCTCTAAAATTCACCTATTTTGGCCTATTTCTCTTACCAACTACCTCTATAAAATTATTACCAAGATCTTGGCCAATACGCTCTCCTCTTTGTGTAACGAAATTATATCATGGAACAAATTTGGATTCATCTGGGGGAGGTCTATTCAGGACTGCATCTACATTGCTTCTGAATCCACCAATGCTCTCAATAAAAACACTAGAGGAGGTAGCATTAGTGTTAATCTTGAAATTAGGAAATCTCTTGATAATATCGACCGGGGTTTCATTTTCAAGGATCTCCAGGGTTTTGGCTTCATTGATGTTATTATTAGCAGGATCAACTCTCTTTTTAACTCGGCCTCTATTTCCATCTTTATTAATGGCTCCCCTAAGGGATGTTTTAAATTTTTGAAGGGAGTATGATAATTTGATCCCCTCTCTACCATTATTATTTCCATTGCATAGGATTACCTTATTCGTCTCCTAACATCTCTTGTGCATCAAAACAAAATTAATCCCATCCAAGATGCCAGAAACCTTAATGTCCCGACCCACCTCATTTATGTGGATGAAATTATTATTTTCCTTAATGGTGGCAAATGCAACATCACTAATCTCAAAGCTTACTTATCTCACTTTAAAGATATCTCGGGTCCATCCATTAGTTGGAACAAATCATTTATCTTCATTGTAAAATGTTTCCCCACTTCTAGAAAAATTTACATCATTGAGATTCTTGGTATCAAAGCAGGGTCCTTTCCTTTTACTTATCTGGGTGTTCCTATATTTTTGGGTAGGCCAAGATCTTTTTATTTTAATAATCTCTTTGATTAAATCATTAATCATCTTTCTTCTTGGAAAGGAAAATCTCTTTCTATGGATGGTAGAATCTGTCTGGTGAAAGCTTTTATTGTCTCCAAAATGGTTTATTCGCTAATGATTTTTAGATGGCCATCCAGTCTCTTTAAGAAAACCAATACCTATATTAAGAACTTTTTTTTGGATGGGGAGTATCCTTGATAACAATCTTGTCACGGTTCCCTAGTCTACCTGCTGAAAACCCCTCGATAAAGGAGGTATTAGAATAAAAAACCACAAGTTTTTTTAATGAATCCCTCTAAGCCAGACTCACTTGTAACTTGATAAACAAAAAATTTGACTCAATTTCTTTCCTTAAAAATCAATTCCTAGAAAAGCTTAAATACTGTAATTTGAGTTTTTTTAATTCTTCCCTCTAGTATTCCATTAGAAACTCTTTTTTCAATATCATGCACAACTCCAGATGGATGGTTAACTCTAATTCAACTCTGAAATTCGGGCTAGAAAATTGGGCTGGTGTTCCCCTCAATTCAATGCTTCATTCAAATACTGTTTCGGAATCTATAAATTGTACCATAAAGGATGTAATGATTTCCCCTCACTTAGTCCTTCCTGATCATATCAAACATGTAGTTTATGACTATACCTTTTCAAATGATGAAGATAGTCTTATTTGGGAACCATATCACAATGGGATCCTTGATTCCAAAAATTATTGCATACATTTTTTCTCATCCCCCGAGTCTAATTTTTCTTGGTTGAATCCTTTTGATAAACCTTAGAACCAACCTTCCAGACTTAATCTTGTCTAGCGTATTGCTCACAAGTGCTTACCTACGGAGGTTTACCGTCAATCCTTTGGTGTCCTCCTCAGATCTTGATGTCACCTAGGTCATCAACATATTGGGGACATCAGTTACTTATTTTTGTCTTGTTCCATAGCCACTTCCCTTTGGAATTTTGTTACTAAATTTTTTGACTATAGATGGTTACTTGATGACTCTATTTTCTCTTTAATAAAATGTTGGCTGGAGCTGGAACTTTCGCCTCAGATTAAAAATCTATTTCTATCTGTCGTTTCAGAGTTCCTCCGCATTATCTGGTATGATAGAAATGTGATCATTCACAATAGTGACTCACTCAATCTTAATGCAGGTCAGGAAAGAATTCTCATTGCTATCAAGGATGGGTCCACCCTTCATAAAGCCTCTTGTGATAACTTTGTTGGTGACTTTTCCATCCTTCATCGGCTTAGAATCAACGGGATCTACAATCAACTAAATCTCTTCTTTGAAGTGTTCTCGAAAGCTCGGATTCCTGACTGAATAAAAATCAATGTTGATGGAACTTCTAAAAGAAATCTAGGTCCTTCAGGCTGTGGGGCCATCTTCAGAGACTCTCTTGGGAATTTTTATGGCTGCTTCATTGGTGTCTGGGGATCTAAATCCTCCCTAGAGGCTGAGATGGTGGTGGTGATTCATGCAGTCAAATTCTTCAAGCTAAAATGTTGGAATAATATTTGGATTGAAAGTGATTCCACCACCATTATCCAAGCTATTTAGAATGGAGTGGTTCACCTTGCTTGGTCTCTGACAGCATGTTGGAAGAATTTTCATTGCTCAATCTAGGAGATCAGATACATTTCCACCCATACTTACCGGGAAGCAAACATGGTGGCTGATGATCTTGCCAACAAGGGTATCAACCAGGACATTACGTGGAGTGATGATTTATCAATTGAGATCCATCCTTATTATGAAAAAAATTATAATAATATTTCCTCTTTCAGACTCTTGTAATCTTTCCTTTCTTTTAATAATATTTTGTGTGTCCTTTTCAAAAAAAATAAAATTCCTTAATAATAAGTTGAGGCCACTTCACTCTCATTAGTGACTTGTGCTCCAATGGCTCATGAGAATCAGAACTATGCTTTTATAGCATAACAACCAAAGGTATTACCCTCACACAGAGTACCTTGGTTTTAGAATTGACTATCAAAAATAGTAGTTCAATAACATAGATATTAGGCTTAACCTAGACTATACAAACTGGTCATTCTGATCATGGACTAGTGACTACTTTTATATAGAAACAAAAATATTCCCAATAGATCATCTCATGCCCCCACCAAAGTCAATAACACATGATTAAATCTATCTTCAAGAGTCTATATTACCCATTCTGTTTGGGAATTTGACTAAGGATGGTATTCCATAATTAAGACGATGTGATATCACGTTGCCTCCTGAAGTTCTCTCCAAAAAATGAGTTGTAGAATGAGGATATCTATCAGAATCTATTGTAGATCGAACTCTATGAAAATGAAAAATCACATTCTCATAGATATTTCCCAACAACTCAACATTGATTGTATCACAAATGGTTAAAATATGTGCCAATTTAGTGATCATGTCAATAAAACCCCATTTATAATTACTCTTCTTATAAGTATGTGGAAACCTAACCACAATGTCCACATAGATATCATTCCACTTCCATGTTGGTACTGGAAGTGGCTGACACAAACCTGAAGGTTTCTGGTGCTCGGATGTGAAATATTAGCACATATAACAATGAGAAAAAAACTCAAAAAGGCATCTACTCATACTTGGCCACAAGAACTCATACCTCATATTATACGACATCTTTGTGGAACTAGGGTTCACTTCCTACAAGGAACTATTTCAATCCCCCATCACATTTTTCCTTACTAAATATGGAAACACAAAATAGTTTCGATATAATAAGTATCCTTATTTGGAGAAAAACCAATCAATAACAGTCTCCACAACCATTATGAGATTCTATAATGCTAAAAAATTCATCACCAAGTTTATGTTCATAAATAATTATCTGAAGAAAAATTGTTTTCAACTGATCCCTGGCCAAATTAACATCATCCCCTAATTCCTAAACTATATTATGTGATGATGAAAACAGTGCTATGAATTTCAAACCTTCTAATGGTTCCTTCATGGACTGGGTCTGATGTTTCCTTCTAAAATCAACCGTATTGAAATTACCTTTGGCGAGGGTATATGGGATATCAAAATTTAAATATTATAAGTACTCCATTCAATTCCTTTAGTGTAGATTTAAATATGTTTTATAGAAGATATAATTCAATATTACATTCTCTGAATACATGGTAAACGTTTATCCAAATATATAGCACTTCAAACACATAATTTTATGCATCATAGACAAATGTTCAAGTTTATAGGTTGAATAATTATTCTCATGTGACCTACATTGATGAGACCCATACTAAAAAACAATTACCTTACATAAGAACACAGACCAACCCTAAACATAATGCATCCTAGAAGACCACATATCCCTACCCGAACTTAGGAAGAGTCAACACTAATTTATTATTCAAAAGTCATTTTAACTCACAAAAATATTTATGACATATTTCATCCCATGAAAACATTTATCCATTTTTATATAGATCTATCATTAGAGAAGGTAATTTTGAGAAGTCCTAAATGAACTTGTGGTAACACACAGCTAAACCCAAGAATCATTGAATCTTGAAATAATTATGGGGTTACTCACTAATCATAATATATTTTACCTTCTCAGGATAAAAATATATCACATGTTCAAAAAGCATGTGTCCCTAGAATTTCACTTCCAAATCAAGAAATAAAATTTTGAAATCTTGTAATAAATTTAGTGCTTTATTAGAAAGTTTATAACATTTCTCAAATGATGCACATGATCATATTCAGACATATAGTACACAAGGATATCATCAAAAAGTGCTACCATGGAGATATCAATATACTCATAGAAAATAATTATTATCAATTTCATAAAGACTACATGATAATTGGTTAGACCAATGCAAATGAAAAGGTAATCATAATGGTTGTGCCTTCTTTGAAAGGTGGTTTTCAAAATATAATATTTTTTTCCTCAGCTAATCATAACCAAATCGAAGATCAATATTTGAGAAATGGTTATCTTCTTCTAACTAATCTAATAGACCATCTATCCACGGAAATAGATACCTTTTCATTATAATTACTCGATTGAGCATTTGATAATTAAGAAAAATGTGCAACGAATCATCATCTTTTTTTAAAAACTGAATGAGTTCCACCCAATGTGACCCACTTGGGAATATAAATCCTTTCTAAAAAATATCACCCATCTAAGAATATAGCTCCTTAAGTTCATTTGGATCCATGAAGTTTGAGGGAATAAAAACTAGTTCATTATAAGGAAGTAATTAAATATAAACATAAACATTCTTCCCCAGTGGAAACCCATATATTAAATATTAAACACATTAGGAAACTCGATGACCACATTAGGGAGATCATCACTCAAAGATTCCTTCTCTAGATAGAAGGGAAACACATATATCAATTCCCCCAACCACTGATAATAATTTATAGCACTTATTGACTTGGGTCCCATTCTCATTGATAGATTCATCACACACCAACAACTATATTAAAGGAGACCCATCGAAGAAAAAAATCATTTAGATATTTATTGGAAATGATCCAATCCATCTCGAATATTTTGTTATGTGGTTACATGATGAGAACAAGAAAACTCCAAGAATGATTGACATCCATTAGTGAGAAAATATGGGTGGGATGACAGAGACCTTGATATCACTTCATACAAAGGGTTGAAGTAATATATATGATATAATATAAATTCTTCATAGAAATATTAAGTATATTGAAAATAGGGTTTGAAATGAAAAATGTAATGAAACTGTATTAAATAGAGGAGTCCCTAATTATGAAGCTATTTTGATCTTACCTCTCACAGTTGTTGGACCTGTATCTACATCCTCTAAAGACTCTTCCACTATGTGAATAATATTCATTCTGTATTTCTGGGGATCTAACCAATTTATAAATGATGAATATGATTACACATAGTTTTAGAAGGAGATATTGATCCCATGCCACTAAAAATAGTGGAAAACAAATGGTAGAACCATTTTAATTTACCTAATGGTCCACAAGAGCTACAAATAATGGGTGCCTCAGTGCTAACCCTATTTTAATTTCCATAAATTCCATACAAGAATAAAATAATAGGACCTCATCTAGGAATTATTGGATGATTAGAATGACTATGCTTATGATAACAATAGTAAGATTCATCATGCGACTGCCTTCCTTTAAGAGAACCTATGATTCCACAAGGAGATAAAGATTCTCTCAATTACCCTAATATTCAATCGAGATCAATTTCAATGATTATCATTCTATCCAACACATCATCAAAATAAATATAAGAACACATGTGAAAAAAATATCATATCATAGAAGCAACTTGAACCACTAAGAATTCATATTATATTTTGATAAAATCTCACATGAAAACTATAGTAGCTTGGAAAAATTATTTACATACTCTATCATAGTCCTTTTCACCTACTCAAGTTTGAAAAATCATGTAGCATTGGAAAACACCATCGAATCTAGATTAAACTATTTGGTGGAATGATTCTTGTGGTATTTCAACCCAAACCCCTCATGTTAATTTCTTCACCATCACCATCATGTCCCATCATCCCCTACTCAATCCTTCCAGCAATATGTTGTGACACTTCACCTTTACTTCATTATTTGTCTCTTAGAACCCCAAAAAAACCACTATATCCTACACTACCATCAGTCATCCTCTTGAGGGTAATTTCAACCCATGATCATGCATGGCTACAGAGAGAGTAACCATCAAGGTTGGTTATGAAGACAATAAAATTGAGTTTTTATATCAAGATATGGAACATAAACTAATAACGTTTCATGTAATAGATCAGAGACAATGTTCACAATCTCTTCAAACAAACTAAGGTCCCCATGAATATTCACTTGCTAGTGATTAGTAGAAACATCATCCTTAGTCTAATTCACACATATTCTTAGATGAATTATCCCTCACAACATCATCATACAACATGGATGACATAATATAAACATTAAATCTAACAAAAAAAGAAAATTAATCCCAATAGATGGATAATAAATTTTGGATTTAAATCTATCCAAATCAACATGTAGGAAAATTCGAGAACTAAACATCAAGTGATTTTTTCCATACCACCATTATGACATATGGTAAATTTCAATCATATGTGGCCAGGATCTCAATTACCACTTTCTTTTATGTACTGACAATAATAAAAAATGAATATTGAATACAATTGAAGATGAAATGTATGGACATTTGATTCCACTTTGTCAAAAACTGGATTGGGTATGCTGGACACCCGATAATAGATCTAGTCCTCAAAAATCCTTAATGGAATTTTTGATCCCCATAGGTTGGAGACTAACACCTGAAATTATATGAAATGTGTGTCTGAATGAAATTTACACAATAAATAAAGAATCTAGATTATAAAAACTGTTCATATAAGAAAATATTCACATGGTTAAGTGTACTATAAAATAAAAAGTTATAAAAAACCAAATATGTAATATAAATCTACCAAAAAAACTAAAATAATATGACATGTCCAAATGGAAGAAACTCTCGAATTCCGTTGGTCAATATCGACAACTTCCTCCAAGTGGTGCATTACCCTTTCTTGATCCTGGAAGGAGATAATATTCAAACACATGATGGAACGAGTGGGATGTGATCTAATATCCTAGTAGGATCATTCCAATTTTTCTGTAGTATATTCCAACATTTAATAAACTAATTATATAGCTATCAATTTTCAAATAAATGGGTTTGTAATTTCAAAAAAAATATTTAAACAAATCATGGTTTACATTTAAAAACGAAGATTTCATTTAAAATTAGTTGAATAATTTAAAAAATGATTAAATAAAAACATTTATCTGAAATAGTTTATATAAATAAAAAGGTTTTTAAAACAGTTTATAATAATAACATATATTAATTTGAAATACAAACAAGATAGAAACATGGCCATATTCCAAAAAAGTTATGATGGTTCAAGGATATTGGGAATCCACACTATTGGTGACATAGAAATATTTACATATGTAACATTGAACTTGGTCCATAGAGGGTTCATCCCCATCACCTAATTGATATGATGTGCTGAATTTATGGTTTCAAATGCTGTAAAGAATAATGTTCCACCCAAATAACTCACTAACTACCCATGAATTTCATTTTCTATTAAAAAAATACACAATGGGATACTTACTTTATAGAACCATAAAATAAAATTAATTCATGTACCCATTTCATACATAACAATTTTCCATTTCAAACCCATAATGGGGTTTTAATTAAAAACTCCTTTTCCCATGATAAAACAAAAATTTATAAATCAAAAACATTTTAAGAAATTTTTATCAAATACAATTTTAATATAGTTTCAAGAAATTATTATCCACAATTTTCCATCAAACCAGTTTTAGAATTTAAATTAAAAAATGTAAATACCACCAATTTACATTAATTTCTCTAGCATACCCTAATACTTTGGAATTGATAGTTTTTTCTACTTTCATTCCAAAACAACATTTTCAAAACTGAATCACCCAATTCAATGGAATTGGGTTTTTAATAAACCAATTGGAATAATTTTCAAGAAAATGAATTTAGATCAAAAATTTTAAATGAAATCAATAAATTTAGGTTAAATAAAATTTTTCCATCATAATGAAATCTCCTACCATATCAAGAATCAAAACACCCACAATATAAACTGCCAACTAGAATGAAGGTATAGAAGATCTTGGAACGTAACTTGGAAACATGATCCAACAACATGAGTTTTAGATCCATGAACCCCAAAATGATCTATAAAACTCTAATGAGATAATGATAATGATATAAAGATATATGGAGAGCACTTACACAGAAATTCACACCACAACCGCAACAATGATCAATTGTTAATAGAAGCTACATAAATTTTTTTGAGATCTCTAAAACTCACGGGGAATGCTCTTAAGTAGATTAAAATAAAATAAAGAAAGTATAAATATCGATTTCCTCTATGAAGTCCCTTTAAGAAAAATATTGGTGAAGATACATGTTGTGTTACGAAATTACACATTGTGTAATTAAAAATTCTAAAAAAACACATAACGTCATTTTTCCGTTAAACAAATTGTGATTTATTGTCATTATAAATCAAACATCATGTTACCATACTACATGTCTTGTAAATCCCCTAAAGACTATAGAATGACCATGTTTTATGCTGAGAATCTAATAAATCTTTTACTTCACCATTATATGATTCCTCCCTATTCATTCTTACATATAAAATGAAAAGGGAAATTAATGAGACATTTTTAAACTTTCCTATAATATGAGTAATATGTGATACTATAAGAACTTTTTGTTATCCTTTTTAATTTTGAATTATATAAATGTTTATTAATTGAAATTGATGATTCTTGACCTTCTGGTTTTCACTTTATAAAAATTATACCTTGTGATAATTCCTTAATTGTAACTTGGATTATTATTATACATCCCATTGTTTAGGGGTTTGAAAAAGGAATTTTTTTTAGTGTTTGGGGAGTTTGAGTGAGATACTGATGATAAGGATAATCATGTGATCCTTATAACTATAATATATCACCCTTCTATTGACTAGTCTTGGAAAATTGGATTGTTAGATCGGAGAACCTATATATTTGCTTCACAGGGGGACCCACACCCTTCTAGTGGATCCTTAGAAAATGTGAAGGGTTTATGAAATGGACTTGGGACTATGAAAATGGGTGTGCATGGAACTATATTCTTTTGGACCCATGAGACTAGACGTAAGCCTAGAAATTATCTAATTGATATGTTATTCTACGATAGACTCACTATCATACCTAGATTCAACCCATGACATCAATATACTTGATCTCGATACATGACAATGTTCATTGACCATATTTGGAACCATATTTTCCTTCCTTGCTTCAATTATTGTTATTATGCATCGCGACTCTGTTTTATAGAATCTTGTTCGTCATTGCATATAATATGCATATTACCATCATTTCATGATTATTTTATTTTATCTTCTGAAATGGTTTTCAAATAGTTTTAAGAAAAATTTTATTATTTAAGGTAAAATTACATGTTTTACATGATTAGTTTTAAAAAATGAATTTAAAATGAATAAAACTACATTCTTAATCATATCATCATACTCAAATAGTTTTAGTCTTCTCATAGAATATTTGGATTTCCCTATGTATTAATTTTATAGAATCATTTGTGTAATCCTATTGGGATCGTTAGATTAAACCCTTCTTGAAAATTTTAGAGATTCAACAATTTATTATCATATAGAAAGTGTTCTGTCACTCACCTTCATTTCTACATTCATGTTTTGATCACCATGGGAAATTGTAGTGGGACATAGTGGGTGGTTGTCGTAAACCATGAGGCAGTTTTTGGTTGTTACATTACTCTTTTAGTTTTCTTATTGTATTTTTATTCTGTGGTATTCATGTATTTTTTTATACACATCTATTAATGTTTCCACATTTTAATATTTTATTGCAACCCATTTTAGGTAGAATCATTCCAAATGAATATTTTTTGACTCCCAGGTGCTTTTTTGGAATCCCATGGAGATCAGGATGGCTATTTGGGTCATTGGAGAAACAACTTAGATATCAATTTAGATGGTATTATGTGATGGTTCATTAGAAATGTCATCATATGAGGCATTTCTGTAAATATAAATATGTGTATATAAAATCAATATGTTATATAGGTCGAGTCCTAGTAGAAAGGAGATTAATATTGTTTTGGTTTTGAAGAGGGATTCTATGAGTGGGTTCTTCTTTACCATCTCTTCATGGTGAGACTTATGTTATTAAGGATATTGGGACCTGAGTATTTTATTTGAGTTATTAGTTTAGTGATGAAAAATTGTATTTTTACTCCCAATAATATTATCTTTGATTTTCAGAATATCTTATGTTTTTTTGTTTTGGACTAGAAAGATGACCATAGTGGGGCCATGATTTCTAAGCTGGTAAAATATGATGAAATGTTGTAGAAAATATCTAAATTCGTCCATAAGAATTTTTGAGTTTAGTGTGTTGTTTTGAAACTCATAATACCAGGCTTTTTATTATTATAGCATCATTCGAAACTTGAAATCTTATACATTTTCTTACACTCAACTTCACTTATATCATGTTGGTTATGGGGGTTATGGATGTGGGTTGTTCCATTCTCTTGTTAGGATGATTAAAATTTATTCCCTTTTTATAATTTTTAAATATATTGTGAAAAATAAATTGTTTCTTAATACATGTATAGTTATACTTCATGAGAAATGATTTCAATTTCCAAAAAAAAATATTTTTATGAAATATTTGGTTTGAAAAAAACAATTATCAAACACTCTTATGTTATTTGATAAAATAATATTTTAAGAATTAATTTTGGTTTGAAATGGATTTAAATTAGGAACGTTTTTTAGCTTAAAATGGGATTAATTATATTAAATCCATTGAATAATTTACATTTAATAGTAAATGTTTTTTAATAATGTCATTTATTTATAATAAGATTTATCATTTTGAATGAAATCAGTAATGGTTTATAAATGGTGAAATATTTTGGGATATAAAATCAATGATTTTTTTATTAAAGTGTGTTGGGAATCTGTTTAAAAAGTTTTGTGGCATGTTTTAGTGTTTTATGATTCTTTGGATTATGTGAATATATTTTTTGATGTTTAGAAATGTCTTCCATAAATTCTTTCAATAAATAAGGAATGTTGTTATAATGGTCTGGTCCATGGGTTAGTTCATCCTATTTTCCAAAAGAAAAATATATTTTCAATTACTCTATCCATACTCTATATTTAGTGGTGCAGATAGAGATATTACTAAATTTTATGCCCATCTAGGAATATCTAGATTGTTATCCAACTTCTTGATAATAAAAAAATTGTTTTCTTGAGAAATTCCAGTGTAATGATGATGTTGATGGGATCCTCAATTTTATTATGACTCTTGAATCTATGAAGGTCTACTCAATCTTGTACTTATTTAATATACCTAGAAACCATTGATTGGATTTTTGGGGTCCCATTTTTCTATAACAATGAATTCCATGTAAGTCCTTCAATTTAGTCTTCAATCAGTGGATGTATCAGTTGAAGTGAATAAGTGTAAGGTTTTTGAGTTTATGGGATTTGATTAAGATACAATATTAGTTAATAGGTATTCCATGAAATTATCCTATTCGGTATGTTTCATACCTGGTATTATTAGTAATGATTCGAGTAAGGCTATCAATTTTAAAAAAGGGATTCACCAAGACCTTGTAACTTCCATGCCAGCAGTCTAGTGGATTTCTTATAATGAGATTCCTGATAAGGCTTTCTCAGGTGAAGTAGAAATACTGAAACAACACAATGGGAAGAATTCCAATTTAATAATTGATAACGGATATCCTACTAGAGAATAGATTATTCCAAATTTACATTTCTAGTGATTCTAATAGTCATTCTTTGAATTTGTGTTAGGAAACTCTAATGGTATATGATCAATGTGGCCGACGATATCACCATGAGAGGATTCGTATGTTTTTTGACCCAAAAGGGATTTTTTAGCCAGAAATATCTACAATTGAATGTGGGTAGAATATGATTCATGATAATAGTGATCCATCCATAGGCCATATAGTGATTCTTTTCACGTAGTTGTAGAGGTTCCTGATTTTAGCTGTTAGTTTTCGGATATATTTAATGTTGATCCACCTTTTTTATTCTTATGAGTAATTAGAGACTGTTAGATTTTTTCCTTCTTGTGGATTTTCCATTTTTGTAAAATTTTGTTTTGTGATCATTTTCAATGATATCATGTGGACCTTTTTTGGTCATTTTTTTATTACAGATTTATGAATGGTTTTGTTTCGTGACATCATTTTTTCCCATTCTTTCATCTTTTATTTTTCTCCATGATTTTCTCTTGATTTTCATGTTGGTTAGATCTCACTTTTGATATGTTGAATGAAATCCCTTATGATATTATTGTTCTCTTTTGTGAACTAACCATGTTGTTTGATATCTCTCTAGTTGGACATGGAAATATTTTGGTATTTTACTTTGGTAACAACAATGATGTGGATTTTTGATAGATCACAGACCCAATGGTGAAGACGCTCAATCTTATCAGCTCTTTAAGGTATGATAATTGGTTTAAAAAAATCTAAGGTTATTTCCAAGTACTAAAAAGGGTATAAATATGAGTTAGTTCATTACATGGATCATGGATGCTTGATACTATATTTTTCTCTTTATAGAATTGTTATTTTATCTTCTTTTCTTCCAAGGGATGTGATTTTTATATGTGACACCATTTTGCTAAATCTTTAAATGGTGGGGAGACCTATTCCAGGTCTCCAGTCCTTCAATATATTGGATACAAGTGATGGTACTTATGTGTTTATCTTGAATGAATTTTTGAGTACTTATCCTTTGGTGGAGTCTCTATTCTATATTGTGGGCCTTCCACCTCAGAATATGAGTGACAGAGTTAGTATTTTAAAATCTTGATCTATATTTTGGATAGGAATCATTCTGGGAAATAAAGCCCTATGGTAGGGAGGTTGTAACATACAATTACCTATTTTTATGTGTTATGATCCATTTATTTGAGATTTCTTTTGGGTATCATTGAGGGTAGTATTTAATATCTTACAGGAACCTTTTTATGATTTTTTCGTTATTATATGGTTTTCAAATGGGTTATGCATGGTTAAACAAAGTGTGAAACTTTTGATGCATGTATTTTCATGTTTTGTGCATAGTTAAACAATGTGTGGAATATGTTTTGTCTTTTTTCATGGTTAAAAAAGTGTGAATCCTATGGAATGTTTTTTATGTGGGTTAGACAATGTTTGCATCTTTGTAAGAATGGGGTGCATAGTTTCTGCATACATAGTACTAACCGTGCAACTTCTTTTTATCAGATAATGTGTGGTATTTGCGGAATCTTAGATCTAGGATATTGTATCTCTTCTTTGAAGATTTTTCAACATAGAAATAGAGATCTCATTTGGGGGAAATGCATCATAGATTCATTGTGGTTGGATTCATGATATTCCATGTAAGTGATTCCATGTTTCTTCTTCATTTATTGATTCGCGGTTTCCATAAAATTCATAGATGATTTTTTCGTAATTTCTAGAAATTGTTCTATGAATTTTTTTCATTTAATTTCACATCAAATATTTTTTGACCAATTTTCATATGAATTTAACATCTCATTAATTTAATGTCTATAATCATAAATATTCTCAAATTGTTTTCAATTGTATAATTCCATGTTTGTTTTGATTTATATTCAAATAGATTTTTAATGATTTTTTGATGAAATTGATGGCTTTGGACCAAGTTTTGATTTATTAAATGAAATTCCATGATTTAAAATAAATTAATTGAAATAATTTACGGTTTATAAATAGTCTAAAAATCATGTATTTATTTAAGGACCAAGAACACCATTTGAATGATTTTACCCTTGTTTTTTAATATTTTTTCTTCTGTTATTTGAAATAGATGATTTATTTTCATGGAAAGAGGGTGTAAAACCATGATTTTAAATATATTAAAAACATTTGGAATGTTATAACACATAATTTGAATGTTTTTGGATTATTTTAAATAAAAGATTATTTTAAAGGTGCATTTGGAATTTTTATGCAGAATTGTTAAAGGAATAGGTTATTCTTACCCTGTTGAATTTTGAATTGTATAAAATGTTTAAAATTAAGATTATTGATGCCTGATGGGCTAGTTATCACAATATGATAATTATGCCATGTGATTATCTATTCATTGTAACTTTTTTGATGCTTTTACATCCCATTGGTATGGGGACTTTAAATTTATTATTTACCTTGGGAGATTATGGGTGGTGAGAGTGAGATGTTGATGATGAGGATCCTCATGTGATTCTTGTAACCTGTATATCTAACCCTTTCCTTTGACTGGGATTGAAAAACAAGATAGATTGATTAGATGACCTATATATATAATTTACTAGTGGAATCAAACCCTACTTTTGGTTCTATTGTGATTGTAAATGGTTCAGGCAGTGGGCATGTGGCTAGGAAAGAGCGAATCCATGGAACTAGTTTTCATTTGACCTATAAGACTAGATATACACTTGATAATTAGTCATTGAATTAGCAATTATAAGGTGTACTCACTATTACACATAGGCTGTACACATGAAATACATATACATGATCTTGAAACATGATAGAATTCATTGTAACTATATGCCACAAAATATTCCATGATTCCTTCATTAACTGTTATTATGCACTAAGCCTCTATTATATTCTCTTTTTCATCATTACATATTAGCTGGATATTCTCAAATTTTCAGGATTATCTGAACTTATCTTGTGAAATGGGTTTTAAAACATGTCAAAAAAATGTTATTGTTTTTTAATGGTGAAATGGTATGTTTAAAAGTCTTATTTTGATAAATTATTTTTAAATGATTAAAACTTTGTTTTTAAAAATAATCATTTTAATCATTTATTTTTACTCCACATTATTATATCTGAATTTCCTTGTGTATTAATTTCATATAATCATGGTTCTATTTCTCATAGGAACATTATCTTAAAACCATTATAAACCATTAGGGTGTTTGAACACTTTATTTTCTTAAAGTAGTTGTTTTTATTGTTTCTATCCTTTATGGTTTTTAGTTAGGGAGATATAGGGAAGGTGATTTGTGACAGGTGGATGGTTGTGGAACCCAATGAGGCGCGTTTTGTTTATTATCTTCCACTTTCAGTTTTCTCAGTGTCGTTTTGTACTGTGATATATATATTTATTTATTTATATATATCTGATGATGTTTACAAATTCCACTCTGTTAATATATATATATATTGAAGGAGAAATAATTTAAAATGGTTATTTTTTGATGCCCAGGTTCTTGTCACTGGTCTATGGAGTCTTCTAATGCTCTTCGGTTTAATGGATACTCAACTTGGATATCAGTTTAGATTATATTCCTTGTTGGTTCATTACATTTATCTTCTTAATGGATTCTTAAGGATCCCACTTTTCCCTTATATTTTTTAGTTTTTCCAATTTACCTTAACCATTCAAGATGTAAAATTTTGAAACACATACTCTATAGTGTCAAGAATCATGAAAGTATCTTTTAATTATGATAAAAAAGTTTCTAATTATATTTCTTCAAAGGTGATCACAAGTGCTAGGTATAAAATATTATTCCATAATATTGTGACATAAAACATATTATGCAGATTAAGGATATATTAATACATTCTTTCATATAAATATGTATAATGTAATTTTAATAATGAAATGGAATATGTTAATATATGAATATTTTATAAAATGTAAATAATTATCCTAGTTTCCATGAAATTTTAATAAGAAAAATATAAACGTATAATATAATGTTTTAAAATTACTTTCATAATATCCATATATTCATAGATGATATACAATGCTCAAATGTATTATATTGTCGTGATATATTTTAAGACTTTTCAATAATTTTTATTTAAAAATTTTTTAATGATCAGATACAATAGAAAGATTTTCACCATGAATCCTCAAAACATTATTAATTTATTTCCAAACAAGGTTATGAAGAGTTATATATTTTCATATTTTTAATCAATGTGTTTAAATTATATTTTGATCAGTAGTAATACATATGAAATTATCCCTTAATATAATTTTTTATAAATTCAAGTAATATCATCCTTTTTCCACATAGTTGTTTGTATATGTTTCGTGAGAACTTTGTGTTCTACCTAGCTTTATAGATAATTTTTTTCTTTGAGGTTCATATAACAAATCTCATTTTTCACAACGCTTGGATGGAACATATATCCTCTTTCAACATTTCAAAATTCCATATTCATGGAGTATTTTCACCAACTTACCATTATCCTCATCTGTTAATATCCTTTCTAAATTCCAATCAATCAGATGAAAATAAAATTATTAACTACAAAATGTATGTGGTATTAATAATTTTGAATATATGTGTTTATTTTCCTTACATAATGATTTATATTACCAAATTTACTAGATACATTAATATAGGATCTTTTTCAATCCTAATTTTAGTCAAAACTCCAAGATGTTTCCTACTAAATGAATCCATATCATTATTTTCATTCATAAGGTGGTGGTATATTGGTAAATCGTAATCTGTTAGTATTTATTACTATAATAACTACCCCATGTTTAGATTTTTTTGAGATAATGTATTTCATGCATTTTTTATTCATATATATATTTTATATTTTCCACTATAACTGTAAATCCACCATATCTTCAATGTAATGATTATGGAAAATATCTCAATATACTTAATTTGATAAATATTTTCATAGATATTAATCTACCTTGATTTATATGAAAAAACTTTATAAAACAGTATAAGGAAACATCCATGTCTGTACTTTGATACATTACTATATATAAAACATTCAACACTTACAAATAGTGAATTTAATACTATAGTACTAAATTGTATTCATTTTAATTATTTACAAAAAATATTAAATTCTTCTAACTATATGAACTTAACCCTTCAATATGTTAATTGGATTAATTAGTTGACCAATCAAGTGTAATTTGGAAAAAATAATTGATAATAATAATTCAATCCAAGGAAACTAAATACCCTATTTATATTTGTTATCATTGGATATACTATAAAAAATTCATTGAAGGGTCACCTAATATTACATCCTTAAGGACAATATGCAAATGAAAATAATCTTCTTAGAGCTAGAATCAAAATTTTTAAAATATTCATATTAACTTATTTTCTATAAGAGTCCTAAGAATAACTCTCAAATGAATATTATTATTATCATAAATATTAGATTATATCGATACATAATAAATAAATACAATAATGAAATTATTGGAATAATACATTATTAATATATTCATTATATATAAAAAATAGAGGTAAATTTAGTCAATTCAAGGGGAATTAATTTAAAAAATAATCCAAACCTCATTAGAAATTCTATCATTAGAATATCATCATTCATTACTCAAAGTGCGAGATAAAAAAAATAATGATAATCCTTCATAAAATATTGGGAATCAGGAAGTTTATCAAAAAATTCATCAATATTGGGAAATGGTAATTTATATTTATGGAAATGGAATAGATTTCATCTTAATTGATACACAACCTCAAAGACCCATCTTTCTTCTTAGAAAAATGAATAAGGGATCCTAATATTAAAACAGTAGGTAGTTTAATTATCATATATCCAATATCCCTTATATTTGTATATAATCCCACTAATTTAACTATGAAAATAGTATAAGGAGTCATAGATATTGGTATTCCAACAAGGATGAACTCATTAGAAAACTCCACTTCATCCTAATGTAGATTATTAAGTAGTTATTCAAGAAAAAAATTTATTTATTCCTTAATAAATCGTATATCTTATATTATAAGGATACATTTCACATCGATATATTGTTCTTGTTCTTCATTTCCATGAATTTAATTACGAATAGGTGCTAGAGGTGGATCCCTACATCATTATAATTATGAATTCTAACTAATTAAGATATGGGATTCCATATATTTATTAACAATTATAATAACCTTATCTTGATAATAATTTGTTGAATTATAATTTTTAATGAAATTGATACCATGAAATATATTAAAATCAGTCATAATAATTCAAATCATGTTTTGAAAATATATTATGTCCATGTTTCACAACATGAAATTTTTAATACATGATTATTACAAAAGGATTTACATTAGGACATATGTTCGGTAGCTCTCTTCATAATGTTCTTGGGAAATAACAAATTTTCTTGGAAAAAAGGAATATATTAAAGATAATAATTATCAAAATTTAAATAAATCATTATCTAATGTTGAGGAAATGATCAATGTATCTACCACAATATTTTTGTGAACTTCATCCTCATATCTAGCTATCATATAAGCCGGGACTTGTCATCTTGGCCACTTATATGGAAGTTTTCCTTGACACTTGGGACATTAGTTTGAAAAATTATCCTTCTCATTATTATTAGTCAATTTTATAATATAGGTTCCATTCATTTATAGACATTAAATAGTCTTACGATCCACTTCTTGACATGTGAAACAAAATCTTATTCCCATTATGTATGTACCTAGCTGTTTCTTTCCAAAATTATCACATGTCTGAAATATTGACCTTTATTTATCCTAATTTGACACATTTACTATTATCTTATGATTAATAGACCTCATATCTTCATGATTTCTGATGAATATATATGACCCATAAAATCATTCATCTTTCATTATGGTACTCGATTCCAAATTATCATATGATAAATTTTTTTGAGAAACTATTACCCATTAAATACATATATTAATCAAATCAATTCAGTGATTAATAATTCATTTTTTATTATCTATATAGTTTATCACATTGATGGAAAGTTTAGAAATGTTATCCTAAAACTCTTGTACACCTTATTATTCTTTCTACTTTAAATTATTAAATTACTCTCTATTTCAGATAACTATAATTGGGGAATGTATTTCATAATGAATAGTGAATTAAAACTTATCTATTCAATAATTTATTCTTAATCAATGTATTTATAGATATAGATCAATGGAAACAATTGATCACTATTTTTGTTATAAAATCAATCATGTGAATAAAATTTAAAAATTCAGTACATCTTGAAGAATGTAATTTATTTTCACGATACATAATCCACTATTCATATAACGATAAATTATTGGATATTCAAAAATGTAGAGGCTTCTATCACATTAAGTTAACCAATATATTTTTATCAAAGTGTGGAATAATATGTTACTCTATATGGGAAATATTATGCATCGTAACTAGGATCAACATCCCAAATATGTTATTGATCATCATAGTTCCAATAGTATATGTAATGTCGTGCTCTGTAAGGAAATATGAACAATTAATTGGGATGTTTATTACATTTATTTAACGAGGTTCCACATCTAAAAAATGGAATAATATGAGTAATATTATGATCATCATGAATATGGATCCAAAAAAATGAAATACATTTAATTTTAAAAGTTCCCAACTACCATAAGGGCTTATCATAATTCTCACTTTAGCAATGTTCCTTTAAATCCTAGTTCACAAGGTTCTTAATAAAAATCTTTTTATTCAAACTATATAAAACCTAATATAGTAACATAGATCCCATTAATATATTATCACATTGGAATAAGATATAATGGTTCCTACCTTGATGAAATGATAAAATTATTAGTTTTGAAAAACTAGATACATACCTGATTCAAATATTATGCAGAAAATATAAAAAAACATAAAGTACTAAAAATTCAAAAAGATTCCATATCCTTCATAATACCATTAATCATATAATATGGAAATTATAAAATATAGGGTTAGCTGAGAATGTGAGTATGGGTAACATTAAATAGAATCACTCATCTGTAAATAAGTCACAATAAATATGGTAGTGTGGGTAATTAAAACATATTCCATTGAATTAAAAATGACATCAATAAAAATAAATGGACAATATCATCATAGAAAAAAAATTTATAATTAAAATGGAATTTTTAATCAAGTGAATACATAATTTTTTACATTTTCGATCAAGTCATTTCAACCAAGATATCCTGAATTTCATAGTAATGGTATCCCGACTAATTCATCATTCATAATAAATTATTACAATAAAATACTAGATACAAATTTAATATAGAATTCATTATATTATGATTCAGGATAACTATATGTGCATCAATGGGATATATATAATTGGGCCCTACTTATTACATGCGCACATTATGCAATCTTCATATTTTGAATAATCAATATATTTCATTACGAAAATCCATTATAAATAAAACAGTATTCATATAGAATCATTGAAAAATATTAATATCTTATTCTCATAATCATTAAACATACATAGAAGGAATAAATATTGAATTATTGGATCATATACTCACTAACATCAATGGGTGTGGTCATAAATGACTATACATTCAAAAGATTACTGGAATATTTTATGAGCAAAATAATCTTTTTTATTTTTCAATTCACTTATTTTAAACATAAATTTATTAAAAATATTAGTAATATAATTTCATTTGAAATTACCGTGGTATATTTAAAATTAAATTACAATGAAAATATTAGTCATGATTCTAGGAAAATTCATTTATACGATGTGTGTTAAATAGGTATTCAGGTCACTCGATTTAAAAAATATACCATGTTTAGAAAATGACAACAAGTTTTATTTTGAAACATTTTATATAAAGGAAAACTAGGAAAAAATTTAAAATAATAAATCATCAGTGAAATTTATATATAATATATAGAACATTATAAATAAAATATGGGTATGGAGTAAAAATATAAATAATGAAATAATTTAAAATATTTTTTATAAGAAATCCCATTACATATAACATATGTAATGAATTTTTATCATTGAAAGATGAAATAGAATATAAACATGTATAAACCTTAAATAACTATAAATCAATAAAATATATTGGGATCAATATATTATGATCATAATTTCTTCTAAAAGGAAATTTAAACAAAAATATTCCAAAAATAACATGAGATTATAATATAAATCTAATACCTAAAGAATGAATTACCTCATAAGTTATTATATCATTTATTATAGGAAATTTAATTTCATCATATATATATATATATATTCATAAATATATTATATTATAATATTTTCATGTGACATTCAATCACAAACTTATTAATACTTTCTTATTAAAAATGTTATTTTTGAGTGTTAACTGTTTCGTTTTTCATGAATGTTTTCGTTCGGTAATATAAGTACTTCCTGATTTATAATGGTTCAATAATATATATAATGATAATAATTATATAAATATCATATATATATATATATATTATAAATTATATAAAAATTCTTGAATGGTCGACAAGAAAAATGGATCACATCGCTTTATGTATGTGGTTGTCCATACAAACACATGAGAAATGTTATCACTTTTAAATAGGTATATGGTAAATTTTATAATGATATGTTATTTATCAAGAATAATAATTATGATATAAATATCATATATAATCATTATATTCATAAAAATAACCATCCATGAATTGTGGTGATGGAAAACAACATATATCACTTCATGAGGTTGTATTCCATATTTATGCATGAATAACACCATCATTCTCATTTTATTGAGAAAGAGATGAATAAAAGATTAAAATAAACATTAAAAAACATAAATATATTGAATATAATTATCTTATTAAATAAAATTTTTATAACATAATTGAATAAGGTATGTGATGAAATAAAATGAAAATACTAGATTAAGAGGGAAACCTCTAATTTTGAAAACTGCATTTATATCAAATATTAAGACTTATATGGTTAGTATTTTGATGAAACAATGTAATCCAGATCACAGGTAGTGATATTATGAATGGACAAGGGGTTGTATTTTCAAATATAGATGTCTCTTGAAGTGTAGAGATGTATGGAGAAGCAGTGTTCTTTGATATGTGGCGTAGAGTACACACATAGAATTTTCAAAAGATCAAAATATATTTATGTCATACATGATTAAAATGGATCTAAAATGACACATATTTAATAGTAAAATTGAAAATAAACTAATTGGTTTTAATAAAGTATTTTTTATTATCTTCAAACCTTATCCCTTTATTTTAACCCTTTCAATCCATTTTCTGATCATCCTAAGTGATACATATATACATAGGTTACTATTAATTTCAACTAATAATTTATTTTAAAATATTCCTTAATTTTAATTATTATGATTAAAAATATTTAATCTTTTATATATGATTCCAATCCTATAAATTTAGGATATTATATTTATTTTATGTTTTCAAAATTTAGTGAAAACTTTTTTTAGGAAAAATAAATGTTTTAGTAATAAAAATGGTTTTAGAAAAAAAAGTATAGTTTTTATTATAATGGAATTAATTACATTACATTAAATTAAATGAGAAAAAATTTCCATAAAAACAAAACAAAAATGTTCCATGTAAATATGTGATTAATAGAAAAAAACTAAAATCATATATTATTGGTATATAAAAAATTACATAGATTTACTAAATGTTATGAATATATTTCTATGTAAAATTTTATATATTCATGTGAACTATATTAATTTTTGAAAATAAATTTTTTATGAAAAACTTTTCAGAACCCTTTATATTATTCATGAGATAACCCTGACCCCATTAGCCCAGATTTTGTGGTTATTATTTAAAATGGAATAGATACAAGATGTCACATCACCAAAGATCAACCATTTTAGTAGTTTGGATGAACTAACTACATACATGGTTCCATTATTAAAATTTTAATTAGACATAGAACATAAGAAAGTAAAATAAAAAGGCTCCTTGACACATAATAAAGGATTTTATCTTCATAACATAGGGAAGGGGAAAAATATACGGGATAGGTTAAATACACTATAGGGGTTATATGAATAAATAATAAATAATGAAAAGTAAATAAGGCATAATAAGAATGGAGAGGTAAATAAAATAAACATACATGACATCAATAAACATAGAACAAAAATGCATCCACATATTTCATTCATGGTGAAAATATCATGTAATGTTATAAATGAAATCTGAATGAATAAAATGTTAAATTTTTAAAAATCATCTATCTAGAACACGAATTTATATCTCATGTATCTAGTACATGATCCAACTCAATTATCTCATGAGATGTATCAATCCATTGTGCGAATATCTATATTGGGGCCCCACCCATTACTACATGTCCAAATAATTCTTCATATATATATTTAATTAATGAACAATATAAAATATCAAAATATTTATACTGAGTATAGGATATATATTTATCAATGTGTCAATACTTAAAAACATTTAAAGAAAACGGCATATGTAAAAATGTTGTATTTATAAGGCAATAATCATAAACATATTGCATGAAATATGTTTATTTAATGAAATATTTAATTACTAATGATCATAAATAATAGAGAATTATAAATACACTACACACAAGGAATATGTGGTGAATAAGGCATAACCCAAGGGAATTTCATAATGGATTCCATGAATGAATATATATAAAATCATAATTGTTAATAAGTAATGGAAAATAGGAATACATCATGATATATTATGTCCAAATAAATTAAATACGTGTAAAAAAGAGTGTTTAAAAAACATTACAAATGATCCACTTTATTTCAGATTAAGGGAAAATATTATAGAGTCATTGAATATGACAAAGTAATAATAGGTTATATGAAACAATAAATTGACTAAGATAGTTTTTAATGATAAAAATAATGTTTTTATAAAAATAATGGATGAATAAAATTTATTATTAAGTGTAAATTGAAATGGTTTAGAAATTGGGTTGTCTCCAATAGTTGGGTTTGGTTATCAGGGGGAATTGAGAAAGAAACCATATAAAACATGTGTTTCTCATAAAAAATGACAAATTTGGATAGTTACATATTTTTTGAGAATAAATATAGAATATAGTAGTAGTAAATAAATATAATTAATAATTGCATTAGGGTAAAGAGAGAGAAAGAATAACCTGAAGGTAAAATTGGGGATTAGAGAGAAACTCATACCTTATGTCTGATAGTGTCTGGAACTTACACATAATGTCATGTATATTGAAATTGGATTCAATAATAATCTAATTAATAACCTATTAAATATGTTGTTTATTTATAATAATTTCATTAGGTTCCTTTATTTCCATTTTAATTAGTTATAAGATTCAATTTTGACATTCTAGAGTGTTCGTTTACTTGGTTTTCTGGATTCCTTCAGCTGTATGCATGTATGAAATATAATTTAAAATGGGAATAGTTAGGGAGAACTGAAATTATATTATTTTAATGAATAAGATAAATATTAAAGGGTATTATATATAATTTTATTCAAATTATGGATATGTTTTGTTAGATAAAATGGTAATAATAATCGTATATATTACTTTGGTATATTTTTTATCATCTCAAAATAGTTTTGTTTTATTAACTAATATTATAAATACATACTTGTTAAAGAATAGTAAATATGTTTCAATATAAATTTTGAAATAATGGTTTAGACATTTTAACTTTTTAGGAGTATCCTTCAATGTGGGATTAGAAAAAGAAAAATCATTGTCCAAAAATGAGGTGAATCGATCATCTCAAATGTTGTTTTTTTATTAAAAGGGGGAGATGAGAATTTATGGTGGATATACCACTATAATAATAAAATTACAGTATATATATGATAAAGATGTTATTATGTTACTTTTTACTATGAAGGTGTGGTAATTATAAGAAAAAATGTATTGAATGAGAGAGAGTGATAGTTTTACCTTTTTAGTGGCATCTCCTTGACAACATCTTTAAAGGACCTGGAAATAGTTTTTTGGTCAGACCTGCAGGACCAAAAATGTAAGGAAAATGGTTTGGAGATGAATGATGTATAATATTATCAAAATCAAAGGGTTATATGTCGTGGGGAGGAGAAGTGATAAGGGCTGGTATTTAAAGTGGAAGAGTGGGGTGTTTTTTATTATTTTATTAACTTGTTTTTTAATTTTTCATAAGACTATAAATAGTGATAATCCCTCTTAATAAATACATTAACTATTAAATGAGAGTTCGATATAGTGGCCATGTACATAATACTTGACTCAATCATGACTAAAAAATGCATTCATTTTGCAAAAATGTTAAATAACATAAATTATCATTTTTGACTTTCAAAATAAATTCAACTATTTTTGAAAAATCCCAAAAAATCATAGTATGCATTTATCATCATTTAGAATTAACAAATGGACATTACTTTTAGAAAATAATTTTCTAAATATGAGAATTTTAATTTTTAATTAGAAAAATCAATTATTTGAAAATACCGATTTTAAAATTATATATATTTTATGACACTTTGAAAAATTAATTATGGTCTCCTCAAATTATAATATATTGATAAGTAAAATATATATTAATTTATTGATATATTTTTTGATAATAATTTTTTTAATCATTATATTAATTATTTAATTGTAAATAATATTTTACATTTCCAAATAATACCACCGCTTGATTTTTTATTTTTGAAACATTTATTTTCTTATTCCATGATATAAATACATCTTCTATAAATTTATAAGATACATAAATATCATTTATAATTTACAAGGTGATTTTTTTTATTCTAATAGAAACATTACTATTCCTAATAGTCATATTACAATTCTAACTATCGTGTTAATATTTAAGAGTATATAACCATTCTTTTAAGCATGGTGTTTCATGAATAATAAGCTATCAAGTATTTTTAATTAATTTAAGAAGATACATACCATAAATATTGGGATTTTATATTATACCTTCATTCGAAAATTTCAACATCCAAAAAGTTCATGTATATATCCTTATAAACATATGTGGATGGGTATTCTTCATAACATACACAGGTTCACATGATGCTTTATCCATTTTATGGTTTCTAAGAAGATCTGTTACCATTCTATTCATCTGATTTATCAATATTTACTCTATAGTATCAAGAATCTCAATAGGCTCTTTGTAGAAGGCCCAACCATGTTCCACTTCTATTTCTTCATTGGTTATTACGTAAAATGGGTCTATAATTTACTTATTTAACCATGATATGTGTAACACATCCTGAAAATCAAAGGAACCTGGTGTCATTTCTAACCAATGAACTACATCATTGATTCTTTTCAAAATTTAAAATTGTTTTATATACCTAGGTATCATCTTCTCATTGTTACAAAACCTTATGAAAATCTTTTATGGTGATAATTTCATAACGACATGATATCCCACATGAACTTCAAAATCAATTATTTGGTTGTTAGGATAACTCTTTTACTTACATTTTGCTTCATTAATATGATCTGGTATAGTATTTACCATTTTTATTGTCTCATTCATATGTTATGGGCCCATAAGCTTTCTCTCACCAAATTCATTCCATTAATTTTGAGTAAAACATATCATTCTTTGTAATGCCTCGTAAGGCCCCATTTGAATATAACAATTGAAAACAATAATATAAAAAAACACTAACAATGGTAAATAATGATTCCACAAACCTTGAAAGTCATGTGAACATTATTTCAGCATGTCATAAAATGTTTGAATAATACTTTAAATCCATGAATTGGTTTAATGGTGATAATATGGACTCAAATGAACCAAAATTTCCAAATACATATATAGAAACTTCCATAAGTTTGATGTAAAATGCATAAATCGATCAAAAAACTATTAACATAGGATCACTATAAAGTATTAAAACTAAATATATATATATATGGTCTTGATAGGTGTTAAATATGTAAATTTTATCATATATAAAGATGATGTTCCAATTTTTAAAGGTTATAAAATATATCCTGTATCATAATATTCCTTCTAGGGGTCATTTGTAATCTAGTGAAGATAACCATAGTAATATCATCACACTTTCATATAGGAATATATAGAGGTTTCATGACTCCTATTGGATGATTCCTCAAATCCTTGACTTTTGGTAAAATATAAATCTAAAAACATAGTAATAATTTTTCCACTTTATGTAATCCCAACAAACATTTTTCTTCACATCTCAGTACATGCTTTAAGTAACTAGGTGTATATATAAATTTCTTCCATGTGAATCGTCTAATTGTTTCTTTTTTTGTTCATGTATTAATGGATCAGAAAACTTGTTTCCATATATTAGAACTCCATCCTCATAAAACATTCCTACTAATCATCCATCATTAATGGATTTAATTTTATTTTGAAATTTATTTTCATCATATTGAGATATTTTTATAGTATCTAGTAAATAAGGTTTATATGTGATTTGAAAATGGAGTTATGTTTCTCTTTCAAAAAAAATCCCATATCTATCTTCTTAAATCCATAAACATAATATATTTATCAATCATAATTTGTTTTATAAGTCTCTATTCTTTCAAAATTAAGTCATTTTCGAACTTATTTTATTTTACACGGTTGTAGTGTATTGGGAAATAAAAATATTTGAGTAACTTGAGACAATGTATTTTCCTCATGTTATTTAATTGTGTTTAAATATTTATTTTAAACTGTTGTGATCTATATATATCTGAAATCATTATTTATAGATACTATGTCACCATATCATAATTTAAAAGTTTATTAATGTTAACATAATATCATGAGTTGAATAATTTTTTTCATGAGTCCTCAAATACATTTATACATTTGAAATAACATTATCATTTTTCATATGGACACATACTAGTCCTTTCTTCAACACATTATTTTATATCACAATCACATCATATATTAATGGAAAATAAAAAATTAGGGCTTTGAATAATCCTCCAATGAATTATTCAAAACATTCTACACATTATTTTCTATATGAAATTCACCCTTTACATATTAGCATGGTTAAGGTGTTCTCCAGTCAAGTGATTTTCTTAAATAATAATGATAATAACATTTTAAACCAATAAAACTAATTACCTCAGTTATTTTCACTATTTTTTGACATTATTTGATTGATTTTTTTCTTTGTAGGATCAATATAGATTCCATAAGATGAGGAAACATGGCTCTGAAAAGAAATTTCCTAATTATAAAATTAGAACTTACAATTTTTTTCATATAACTCCATTATCATGAGAGTCTCAAAATGATCCACAACTGATTCAAATGGTATTCATTGCTTTTAAAATATTCCATAATGAGATCGATGAATACTGTTACAAAATCATCAATATATTTCTTTAATATTCTATTCATTGGATTCACAAAATAAGGTGGTTTATAAGTCATTACAAATGGAATTATTGAAAACTCATCATTTCTATACCTCGTCTGAAAAGTTAGATTTGTAATAACTTCCTTCTTTACTCAAAATTGGTGAGACCCAGAATGAATTTCAATCTCCAATCAATATTTATATCCATGAAGTCAATAAAATTAATCATCAATGTGATACAGGTTATACTTGTTCTTAATTTTAATGGCATTGATTTCTATATAGTCGATGCACAACCAACATGATCCTTCTTTATTCTTAACTGTAAAGACCTGGAATTTCCAGGTAATTTTTTTTAAATATATGGGAGTTTTACAAGTTCGTGAAAATTGACAGTGGATGATTCCGAGGCGCAGAGTTCCCAAAATGAATTTCTGATCTTTATTTCAGATATGTTCAGTAAACAAGCTAGCAGGTTTTTCTAACTTTTGAACCGTTGCTCGGAATTGGAATTTGAGGGCACTGTTGAACTCGCAGCACCAGTATTCGCATAATTAGTCTTTCACCTAGATTGCAGTTAGTCGAGGGTGAAAGTTATTTTTTGGGTTTTTCATGTAATAATTAAATAAAAATAAAATTTTGTGACATTTTTATTTTTATTTGCAACCTCTGTCTGGAAGTTGAGGTGTGGGGACCACCAGAACTTATCCTATAATGAGAGGTTATGGTGGTGGGGACCAATCAAACCATAACCTCCCATGAGAGGTTATGGTGGTGGGAACCACCCGGGACTAAACCCCCCTTTAATTGAGAGAAACTCTCAACCCACTTATTAATGTGGAGGAGCCTCTTGGCTTCCTCTACATTAAGTGTGATAATGCATCGACCTTTAATTGTGACAACTTAGTTAATTGGCTTGCCCCCTTTTTAAATTAAGTAACAACATCGTTGGAAATTAGGAAGGTTCCTAATAAATGAACCTTTATAAATTCCATGATCATTACCTACCAACCCCACTCTTCTATATATATGGTGCATGGGAGAAGGATTTGGGATGGCTTCACCAAGTGACGAAGCACTTGTAAAGTGAAGTGACGCCCAACACTTGGAGTATTACGCTCTCCAATAAAGAACACATTCTCCAATGAAGAACATGCTCCCCAACGAAGAACACCGACCTCCTTCGACCTTCTTCTTTTGGACATCCTCTGCCATAGGACGTCTTCGACTATGATGAAATAACACACGAGCTCGGGATTGGAGTTATGTGGAGGATGTGACGAAATATGTCAAATTCAACGTTTTCCCTCTTCTTCGACGTCATCAAATGATCAGGTAGGGGTTTATTGCTATTTTTTATCATTTTCCATCCACCCCCTTCTTTTTCATTTGCGGTTTGGGAAGAATCATTATGGGAGGGTTTGATGTGCTTCGTTCTTGTGAACCTCTTTTTATGGTTCTAATGCGGAGAGTGCGGGCCAAACTAACTTGGCATGTCATCTCTATAACCCTTGTGTTGATTTGTGGTGTTCTTCGAAATGGAGGAAGGCGACGAAGCCTACGAAGGCAACAGCGCTGCCACTTGCAGCCTCCGCGACATGCACCACTGCCAGCCGAACTGCCCTGGAGGCGCGCAGCAAACCCATCCACGCCGCGCCCTGGCCACCCCAGCTGCGCCACCCTGGCCTCCCAGTCGAGCCGCTCGGCCTGCGCCATCTGTCGATCGGGCCACCCCGGCCGCTCTAGCCTCCCAGCCGAACCGTCCCCAGTCGCACCACCCACTGGTCGAACCAGCCCCGGCCGCACCACCCAGGCTCTCCGGGCCGAGCTGCGCCCCTGCTTCTTTCCAAACTAAATTGGCCCTACGGACCGGGTTGAGCCACCCTTGTGGGACCCTCTGGGCTGAGTGGCCCATGAGGCGCCCTCTGGGCCAAACCGCCCTCATGCCAGGCCACGGCTGGTCCTTTCCCTCATGGCCGGTCCTCGCCCTCACGGCCGGTCAGCATCCTCAGGGCTCTTTGCGGCCCCTTGCAGCCCTTGAGGCCTGCCAGACCTCCAAGAAGACCTGGCCACATCGCGGGTCGGGCTTGACACAACGGGTCGGTCCGGGTCGGCCTAAACCAGGTCAGTCCGGGTCGGTCCAACTAGGTCGGACTGGACCCAGGCCCACTATGAACCTTTACGCTCTTTTGTCTATAACATTGGCACTGGACGTCTGTTTGACGAACCTTCAGCGGCGCTAGAATTCTTGGAGTGAGATGGTCCCTTTAAGTATACTCCACTGGTGTTTTGATTTGAGATGGGAAATGGTCAGGTTGGATCGAGCATGAATCCAAACTGGCCCCCGAGACTAAATGCCTAATAACTCACAGACCGGGTGTCCGTTTGACATGTCTTCTATTTTGTTGAGATCCATATGACATGGCGGACGATTGAGATACTCTTTCGAGGGTCTTCGTGACAGTTGTAGTAATGACTAGTAGCTTGTGGAGTGAATCCTCCTAGAGACGAGCAATCATTGTGCAGAGACCTAGTAGCTGGATGAGACCTGTTGACTGTTTTGACTTAGAGTGACTCTACTATCCCATTGGGGAGTGCCTTGGTGTCACGGAAGACCCACAGTGGGGAGAGCCTTGGTTTCACGGAAGACCCTCAGTACTCCACCGGAGGACTACCTCAGCAGGCTATGAGGGGGAGTGTGTTTGGGGACGTAGCAGACCCACGGTGGGGAGCGTGCTTGGTGACGCGGAAGATCCACGGTACTCAATAGGAGGAGTAACTCAGTAGTCGAAGGTTAGTGTGAAGTGTGCTTGGTGTCGCAGCAAGCCAACTGTGCTTGATAGAGGAGGAGTTCTCCAATAGCTAAGGTTTCGACAATGTGACTGGGGATGTTACTTGATACCACCCCTAGAATAAAATCCTGGTTGATCTGGGTCAGTTTTTCTGTGTTTTCCTCATGATTGAGATGGATCACTTGATTAATTAGGTATATGTATGGGAATATACCTAATTAATGTTATCTTTTGATTTCATACCTTGTGGTTTATCGTTGATGGATTTTTTTGGGAGACCTTGAGGGTCTCAGGGACCCTACTGAGTATTGTTATAATCACCCCTACACGGGCCATGCCCAAACATTGTTTTGTTAGATTCAAATGACAGACAACTCTGACTGAGGCTGAGAGTACGAGGACTGGGTGGTGCCTGGAGGTGGACTAGACGGCGAGTCGGTACACGGAGGAGATGGATAGATGAGGAGTGTTGTGGAGGCGATCTGTACCTAACCATCTGGTAGGAACCTTGGAGGATGGCCCATCATCTGATTTTACCTTTTCATCAGTTTTTTTGTATCACTGTTGTACTTGTACTTTCCAGTTGGGCTTGTATTCTGGCCCCTTTTTCTTTGAGGACCATTTTTTTATACAGTTTACTTAGTGTTTTTTATCCAGCTGCGTGCTTGCTTGTGTGTGTGTTACATTTTATAAAGGAAATTCCTTCCCAGTATTATGGAATTACGCCTTTGGTGCTAGTATCCAGCCCCTGGTCATTGAAAGGTGGGCTTGGGGTAGTCACGGCACGGTCCTTGGGAGATAGGTCATGAAAAATTGGTTTTAGAGAAGTCGGTTCTACCACAAAAATTGGGACTCTAATATTTTCTGTGAAGAAATAGTGTTATGTGTATTGAGTTTGGTTTTGAGTTCATGGAGTCCAGTTACGGTGCAGCAGATGATGTATCCATACACCAGGACCCTAACTTCTGATTTCTGAATCCGTGTACGAAAACACTAATTGTGTGTGTGTTTTCAAAAGTTTTATTTAATTCAGCTCACTAGTTCATCTCACCAGTTATAACATTTTTTACCATAGCACACATGTTTCATTTTATAATTCCTCCATGCAGACATCCGGATGGAGTTCCTAGAGTTGTTCACATTGATATCTCTCCGAGCAATGAGGCCTCGGTGGAGGGCCCTCTTCTAGTAGAGGCACCAGCGGAGGCACTAGTGGTACCACTCCCCATTGGGCCACCGATGACACTAGACCTAGCAGCAGATGTTACATGCCACTTGAATGTGTTTCACGAGTTCTAGCTCCAGAGTCCACCTAGGTTCAGGGGAGATACGGACCCACAGACGGTTCAGGATTGGATAGAGGCTGTGGTGAGGGTCTTCCAACTCGTAGGGACACCAGCCGACCTCATGATTATACTTGTTTCCAGCCTTCTATAGTAAGTAGCTGGCAGATGGTGGACCTTGATGCTCCAGGTCCATAATGAGGTGACGCTTCTCTAGGCAGACATTGAGATCCTGTTTCAAGTGGAGTTTGTTCCAGCGACTCTTCGCGTACTGCGCATTCAGAATCTACTTCATCAGCAGTAGGGCAGCATGACTGTAGCTCAGTACTCCGCGAGGTTTACTGACCTCTCACGTTACTCCACTAATATAGTGCGGGACCCATTTTTTAGGGCCTAGACCTTTGAGCAGGGACTCAGGTGGGAGATCAGTAATTTGGTGATCTCATTTAGCATCCCGACATAGGCGGGGGTGTTAGAGAGATCCCTCTTGGTTGAGATTTTCCTTGATGAGTTGACACCAGCAGCAAGACCCACTACTATTCATCACGTAGTGGAGTCTTCTACAGCTGGTAGCAGACAGACGTCATAGAGGCCCAAGAGGACCAGACCTACAGGTGGACGACCACATGACTCAGGGTCAGTTGTGCGGGGAACCCAAAGCTGAGACATACATGCCAGGAGTGGGTAGCGTTTCACATGCGGCAGGCCGAGTCACATGGCTCATTACTGTCCAGCCCACCATTATAATGATCATCAGACGATCAAAGGACCACCTAGGAAGAGACATATATTCGGTCTAGGTGGTCCGTAGAGAGAAGGAAGGCGTGGCAGAGGATCTGTTCGTGCAGCTAGCGGTAGGAAACAATTCAAGATATTACTTCCACCACCACCAGGAGGTCCACCCTGACCGCAGGGAGTTGGTGGACATAGGAGGGCTTAGCTCCAGGAAGCTGAGGCCTATGACCACGACGCTCTAAAGATGATATGTGGTACGATCTATGTCTACTCCACCATATTTTTTGTACTTATAGACACAGGTTGCATTCATTCTTTTATTTCCACTACCCTCATTCAAAGCATAGAGATTTTAAAGGAGCCTTTGGCTCGATCCTTATGGCTAGAGACTCCTATGGGAGAATATTTATTGATTACGCACTGGTGCCTGTAGTGCGAGCTTACTCTAGGAGGCGAGAGCTTCGGAAGGGATCCCCTAGTAGTGGCATCGAGGCTTTACGTCATCATCTTGGGTATCAAATGGTTATCTATATTCCATGATTATATAGACTGTATTAGGTGCATGTTGTGGTGTGTCAGCACGGATGGGACCAGGATTACCTTCACCGGCGAGAAGGGAGACTTTGCAGCACAGGATAGAATTTCACAGAGGAGAGTGCAGTCAATCACTCATCAGTTGGAAAGACTTACCCTCAGAGTAGTTGATGTGGAGAATCTGATTTATCCTGTAGTGGTGGACTAATAGACGGATGTTTTCTCTAATGATGTTTCGGGTCTAACTCCTCATAGAGAGGTGTACTTTTACTTTGACTTATACCCCAGGACAGCACTGATATCTACACCAGCATATCATATGGCTCCCAGGGAGCTTCGTGAGCTGTGGGTACAGCTTGAGGGCTTTTAGGGGAAGGGATTCATTCGGCCCAATGTTTCTCCTTGGACATCCCTGATTTTGTTATCCAGGAATTCGGATTGAATCATGATTATTTGTGTTGAATATCGACTCCTAAAATAGGTGACCATGAAGAACAGGTACCCACTCTTGATGATTGACGACCATTTTGATCAGCTGAAGGGAGAACAGTGGTTCTTGAAGATAGACCACAGATCAAGCTATTACCATCTCAGAGTTTGAGTTGAGGATGTGCAGAAGACAACTTTCAGATTTCAGTAGAGCCACTACGAGTTCTTGGTTATACCATTCGACGTAACCAATACTCTAGTAGTGTTAATGGGACTCATGAACATGTTCTTTCAGCCATACCTTGACTGCTTCATATTAGTCTTCATCGACGACATTCTGATCTACTCTACTATTGAGGAGGATCATTCCTAAAATTTTCAGGTAGTTCTAGACATAGTCCGAGAGCACTATCTTTATAGTAAGCTCTCGAAGTTACAGTTTTGGATCTGAGAGGTTCACTTTCTGGGAAATATCATCTTTTAGGCTGGATTTTTAGTTGATCCAGAAAAGATTGAGGCGGTAATTTCTTGGGATCCACCTAGGATCATGATGGAGGGACGAAGTTTCCTGGGTTTGGATGGATACTACGGGAGATTTGTGCCAGATTTCTCAAGAGTTGAAGCACCACTATCAGCCTTGACGAAGAAGGGGGAACCCTTAGTTTGGTCGGAGAAATGCCAACAGAGTTTTTAGGAGTTGAGGAAGAGGATGACTAGTGCCACCATCTTGAGGCTTCTAGAGGAAGGCGTAGGGTACGTAGTCTACTATGACACATCACGGACTGGACTCGGATGTGTCCTGATGCAGGAGTGATCTGTGATAGCATATGGCTCTCGACAGCTGAGACAGCATGATCAGAACTATGCTAACCATGATCTGGAGTTAGCAGCAGTTGTCTTCGCCTTGAATATGTGGTGACAATATCTGATGAATGAGCGTTTTACCATGTACTCTAATCACAAGAGTCTCAGGTATATCTTCTCCCAGGAGGACCTGAACCTGAGACAGCGACGCTGGATTGAGTTCCTCCAGGACTATGACTTCGAGATAGTCTATACTCCTGGGAAGGGGAACATTGTTGTAGATGCACTCAGTAGGAGATCTGGTATACAGCTACTTGTTTAGGTGACAGAGCAGCTGGCCACTTTTCAAAAATCCTTTGTGGATAGAGAAGGAGAAGCTTTTCTACAGTCTCTTACAGTCACTCCCTCACTTCATCAGTGAATAAGGGGGCACACCATGGGGACACTGACTGCAAGACACGACGTGCTTAGATATCCACAGGATAAGCACCTCATGGATTTTTTGAAGGTGGGGAGCACGTCGTCCTCTTCAGAGGATGTAACATGGTACCAGTTTCACTTCAGGAGGAAGTGTTGAGGGAGTTCCACACATCCCCTCTAGAGGTACATCCAGGATTGGAAAATATGTACCAAGATCTATGATGATAGCACTGGTGGATGGGAATGAAGAAAGCAGCAGCAGAGTTTGTCTCTTGGTGCCTCACTTGTTAGCAAGTGAAGTTGAAGCATCAAGTAACAGCATGCTTTTCTCAGCCTTCAGAGGTCCCAGAGAGGAAGTGGGATGGGATATCCATGGACTTCGTGACAAGAATTCCACATACATCTAGGGGACATGACTCGATTTGGGTGATCTATGACCGACACACCAAGTCGGCCCACTTCCTACCGATCAAGGAGCAGGGTTCAGTAGAGTGCATGGGATGCCTCTATGTGTAGAAGATTTTTTAGCTACATGGAGTACCCATGAAGATTGCCTTCGAACGTGATACTCATTTTAATTCCTTGATACGAAAGGGGTTGCAGGAGTCTTTCAGGACGCAGCTTCGTTTGAGCACGACCTTCCACACTCAGATGAATGGTCAGACTGATCAGACCATTCAAACCCTCTTGGACATGTTGTGTGCTTCTGTCCTTGACTTCGGTCGTAGTTGTGAGGATCAATTTCCTTTGGTGGAGTTTTCGTACAACAACAGATATCACTCCACCATTGGGATGGCACCTTTTTAGGTGTTATACAGGCAACCTTACAGATCACCCTTGTGCTAGAATGACCCAAGGGAGTCAGCACTAATGGGTCTAGAGATGGTAGGGTCTACCATAGAGATGGTGCAGATCATCCATGAGCAGATGAAGACTGCACAAAGTAGGCCAAAGTCATAAGCCAACAGGAGACAGAGACCTCTATAGTTCGAGGATGGCAACCACATCTTTCTAAGGGTCTCACCTTGATGAGGTTTGCGGAGATTTGGCTGAGGTGGAAAGTTATCTCTGAGGTTCATCTGACATTTCCAGGTCCTCAGTAGAGTTGGTGAGGTGGAATACCCATTAGATCTTCCACCTCAGTTGCACTGGGTGTATGATGTCTTCCAGGTATCCCAACTATGGAGATGTGTGCACGAACCTTCTCACATCATCGACCATGGTGAGCTGGATGTCGACAATGCGGTGACTATTACGAAGGATCCAGTAGAGATTGAGGATCAACAGGAGTGGGTCCTTCGTGGATGGTCGATACATTTGGTGCGTGTTTGCTAGCAGCACGGGAACCTCAAGGATATCACATGGGTGCGGGAGGCTCAGATGCATGCTCAGTACCCCAACTTGTTCCTTTAGTTTGAGTTGTGGATTACGGGGACATAAATCTTGAGGTGGGGAGAATATAAAGACCCAAAATTTCCATCTAATTTTTTTAAAATATATGGGAATTTTATGAGTCTGCGAAAATTAATGGCACTTGATTTCATGGCCCGGAGTGCCCAAAATGAATTTCTGATCTTTATTTCAGATACATTCTGTAAACATGCGAGTGGGTTTTTCTAAATTTTGAAACGGTTCTCGGAATTGAAATTTGAGGGCACCATTGAACTCACAGCGCCAATATTCACTTAATAAGACTTTCACCTCGACGACAATTGGTCGTGGGTGAAAGTTAGTTTTTGGGTTTTTCGTGTAAAAATAAAATTAAATTAAAGGTGTGTGAAATTTTTATTTTTATTTTTAACCTCTATATGGAAGTTGAGGTGTGGGGACCACCAGACCTTAACCACTCATGAGAGGTTGTCGTGGTGGGTACCACTCAAACCATAACCTCCTGTGAGAGTTTATGGTGGTGGGGACCACCCAGGACTAAACCCCCCATTAATTGAGAGAAACTCACAACCCCCTAAATAATGTGGGGGAGCCTCTTGACTTCCCTCAAATAAATTGTGCCAATGCACATACATTTAATTGACTTAGTTAATTGGCTTTCCCCCTTTTAAAATTAAGTAACAGCGTCATTGGAATTTAGGAAGGTTCCTAATAGATGAACCATCATAAATTCCATGATTGCTACCTACCTACCCCCCTCTCCTATATATATAGAGCTTGGGAGGAGGATTTGGGACAGCTTCACCAAGCAATGAAGCACTAGTAAAGTGACGTGATGCCTGACACTTGGAGGATTACGCTCTCCAATGAAGGATGCGTTCTCCAACAAAGAACACAATCCCCAATGAAGAACGTTGACCTCTATCCACCTTCTTCTTCGAGACTTCCTCCGACGTAGGACGTCTTCGACTAAGACGAACAGACACACGAGCTCAGGATTGGAGGTGTGTGGTGGACGCAATAAATGATGAGAATTTCACCTTCTTCCCTCTTCATCAATGTCATCAAACAATCAGGTAGGGGTTTAATGATATTTTTTATCACTTTCCAAGCACCCCCTTATTTTTCTATTGTGGGTTGGGAAGAATATTTGTGGGATGGTTTGATGTGATTCATTCTTGTGAACCTCTTGCTACCACTCTAATGTGGAGAGTGCGACCCAAACTAACATAGTTCATCCTCTCTGAAACCCTTGTGTTGATTTGCGGTGTTCTTTAAAATGGAGGAAGGAAATGATGGCGATGAAGGAAAAGGCACAGCCACCTACGGCCTCCTCTACCAGCACCACTGCCGGCCGAACCGGCCCTAAGCTGCATCGTGCCCCCGGCCACCCCGGTCGCACCACCCCAGCATACCGGCCGATCCAACCTGCCCATGCCATCCGTCGGCCAAGCCACCCCGGCCTCTCTGGCCTTCCGACTGAACAGGACTTGTTCACGCCACCTGTTGTCCGAACCGGCCCCAGCCGCGCCACCCTAGCCCCCTGGGCCGAGCCACCCTGATCCATGCTCCTGCGGCCCTTTGAGCCGAACCGACCCCATGCCCCTGTCAGGTCCACCCTTGTTGCGCCCTTTGGGCCAAGTCGCCCACGTGGGCCCTCTGGGCCAAACCTCCCTCATGCAGACCCACTGCCGGTCCGTGCCCTCGCGGCCGGTCCACACCTTCATGGCTCTCCACGGCCCCTAGTGTCCCTCGCGGCCTACTGGACCTCCCAGCAAACCGGGCCGCATCACGGGTCGGGCCTGACCAAGAAGGTCAGGTCGGGTCGACCTGAACTATGTCGACCCATGCCAGGTCGGGTTGGGTTGGTCGACCAAGTCAGACCAGACCTAGGCCCACTACGACCCTTTATGCTCTTTTTTCCATAACTTTGGCACCAGACATCCGTTTGATGAACCATCAGCGGCACTAGAAATCTTGGAGGGAGATGGTCCCTTTGAGTATACTCTACTATAGTTTTGGTTTGAGATGTGGAACAGTAATGTTGGATCAAGCACGAATCCAACCGGGCCCCCAGGACTAAAAGGCCGATAACTCACTGACCGGGTGTTCGTTTGACGAATCGTCTATTGCGTTGAGATCCCTTTGATGTGGAGGACCTTTGAGATAATTCTTTATGGGAATTCATGACATTTGGAGTATCGACCAGTAGCTTGTGGATCGGATCCTCCTGGAGATGAGAGAGTGTAGTACAGAGACTTTGTATCTGGCTGAGACCTGATGATTGCTAACTGTTTTGACTCAGAGTAACCCCACAAGACTAGTGGGGAGCACCTTGGTGTCATGGAAGACCCACAGTGGGGAGTGCCTTGGTGTCGGTTAGACCCACGGTGTTCGACAGGAGGATTACCTCAACAGGCTATGAGGGGTATCGTGCTTGGTGACGTGGTAGACCCATGGTGGGGAGTGCGCTTGGTGATGCGGCAGACCCGTGGTGGGGAGTGCGCTTTGTGATGCGGCAGATCCATGGTACTCGACAAGAAGAGTACCTCAGCAGTCTAAGTTTAGTGGGAAGCACGCTTAGTGTCGTGGTAGGGCCACTGTACTTGATAGAGGAGGAGTTCTCCAGCAGCCGAGGTTTCGACAATGTGACAAGGGATGTTACTTGATACTACCCCTTGAATAAAATCATGGTTGAGCTGAGTCACTTTTTCTATGTTTTCCTCATGATTTAGATGGATCACTTGATAAATTAGATATACGTATGGGCAGATACCTAAGTAAGGTTATCTGTTGATTTCATACCTTGTGGTTTATCCTTGGTGGATTTATTTGTGAGACCTTTATGGTCTCGGGGTCCCTACTGAGTATTTTTATACTCACCCATGTACGGGCTATGCCCGCACCTTGTTGTGTTGGATATAGACGATGGACAACACTGACTGATGCCAAGAGTACCAGGACTAGACGATGCCCTGTGGTGGACCATACGGTGAGTCGGTACACAGAGGACATGGACAAATGAAGAGTGTTGAGGAGGCGATCTGTACCTACCCTTTAGTTAGGTACCTTTGAGGACAACCTAGTAGCTGACTTTCCCTTTTCATCAACAATATTGTATCACAGTTTTACTTCTACTTTCCAGTTGGGCTTGTATTCTGGCCCCTTTTTCTTTCAGCACTTTTTTTTTATACTGTTTACATAGTTTTTGTATATAGTTGTGTGCTTGCTTATGTGTGGGTTACAGGTTATAAAGGAAATTCCTTCCTAGTTTTAGGGAATTACACCTTTAGTGCTAGTCGCTAGCCCCTGGCCTATAGAAGGTGGGCTTGGGGTAGTCACAGCATGGGCCCTGGGGGACAGGTCCTGACATTAACAATGAGAATAGGGGATCCACGTGGAGAGACACTCAGGTGAATAAATACCATATTACTCAACTCATCTAGTTATTTCATCATCTCCACTGATTTCAAAGTGTCCATTATATATAGATTCATTGATATATGTCTGCTTGGGCGATTAAATAAATTGTAAAAAAATTAAACTATGGGTGTGTCTAGGTAATTAATCGTGAAATAAATTAATGTATTTCTATGAAATTTTTACCTCCTCAATTTAAATATAACTTCCATCTTAAAAATATGATGTTTTCTCCTCCTCCCTAATAATTTCATTTAGTATAGATATTGGGGGTGGAACTAGATAATAATCATATGATGACATTTATTCTCTAATGATTGGGGATTATATACACACAATTAATAATTTTCATTTTCTAGAAATAAATTTCACCTCATATTTTCAAATACATTACATACTAATAATTTTTTTCAATATAAACCATAGGTATAATCAAAATTTCATAAACTAAACAACATTTATGTGTCATAAATGGGACTGATCGACACTTTTTTTTTATAGTGATAGTTCACTTAAGAGTTTTGACTAACAACTACCTTGTTAGATAAAAAGTAAAAGGTCACATTTTCTTGGAAAATATGGTAGATATAAAAGAGTGTGATGATCAAGAATAAAGTAAAGAATTGGATAAAATTTACTATATGATTAAGGAATTATCTTCCACATCTTAGTTACATCAACTATAGTTGTGGTGATCGCATAATCATGGCCATCTCCCCATGGTCTATTCAATTAAATAATACCTTTACCCTTGGGACATTTATTTGAATAATTCCCCATTTCATTATATATTACTCATTCAATTTCATTGATATGCTTATTCTCTTTAAATTAATTATCCTAAAGACCCTATTATCTGCACTTATAAAAAACTCCCACTGATTTATAGTATTTCCTAGGACGATTATTTCCAAAATTTTCTCATAAGTGGAAATACTTCACTACCCCATTCATATTTGATGCTTCACATTTTCCATGGTTATCAAAAGAAATCATATTATCTTGATATCCCTTGATCATATAGGATATAGAAATAGTTTTTGTCAATTTTTATGGAACATGATATGATTTCCTCATATGATGAGAATATTCTAGAATCTAGTTCCCTTATGAGACTCGGATTAACACCATAAAAGAAATGATCAATCATGTTTTTTGAATAGGATGTATTAAATATAGAATACCTGGCTAGTATTATGAAGGTATAATCATACTCTATAACACTATATCCATACTTTTCCTTTAATCTAGGGAATTTTATCTTTATTTAAATTCATTTCTCATGATTAAATTTTTTCAAATATTTATTCATTTCAATTTTTCTATTCAATGCATTGTAATTAATATTCATACTCGGAATTATGGATTAACAACCAATATTGATCATCATATCCCATGAAGCAATATACTACTAGTACTAACTTTTCATCTTCATTACATCCCAATGCTAAAAATATCATTTCAAGTGACATAATTCACTACTAATAGACCACTGGTTTAGTAGTCCCGCTAAAAGTTGTGGAATTACGCAACATGAAACAATTCCACATAGGTTTAGTATTTCTATTTTTCATATCCAAAGTTAAATGTCCAAATATGGGCATGTCTAATAAACTCCAACAATAACTGTGTAAACAATGTTACTGGGGAAATACCTACATTGTACATTGGTATAGATTCAATTTCATCGATTTGGTTTCATCACTAAATAATTTTGAATAATATGTTATCTCATAATCATCATCATTATTGAAGAAAAAAATTCCTATAAGGAATTTTTATAATTATTATATTTACTTGACATCTAATTCCCATATCTTCTTCCAAACATCCTCTAATACAAACATTGAAAACCCTTACCCTAGAATCATATATTTGGTCGTTATTTTATTATAAGGCAATAAATATATGGGGTAAAATCACTAAGAACATATAATTTTAGTTTTCTAGAAGATATAGATACAAAAATGCTACCCTTATTATATTCTTAATTAAACATATAACATAATAAAGGAAAATAAACTATTTTCTAGAAATATATTAAAGGATTTAATAGTCATAACTTAGTGAAAGTATAATAAATAAAAGGGTAAGATCATGTTCTCAGTAAGGGTAACATGAATCCATATTATGTTATGAAAATTCAATATGGCATAATCAAAATGACATTGTAAATAATAGAGTAATACAAGCCATCAATACACTGAAAATGAAAAAAACATTCATAGATTTTTTTCATAGTGAAAATATCATGGAATGTAATAAATAAATACTAAATGAAGAAAATTATTAATTTTTAGATGTCATGCATTAGGAACATGAACCAAAACCATCAATATAATAATTTTTAATATTTTGGGAAGAAACTTGTATGATTGTACATAGAAACCAACACGATGGTTTTTTCACCATCTATTTCGTCTCATTAGACATGTCGATGCATCGAGAGGAAATATATATCTGCCCCTACCCATAACTAAAATTTAATAGGATTATTCATACATATATTTAATTCACCATCAATATTCCTTATCAAAATATCTGTATTGATTAGAGGATACAAATTGATCAATATTTTCCCAGTTAAAACAACTTTCAAAGAAAACACCTTATATAAAATGATATTCTATTAAGAAAATAATCATATCACTAATACATGAAATATGGATATTTAATTAAATAATCAATGAATGATGATAAAAAATAAAGGTAACATTTACCTAAAATATACATAAAGAATAAGTGGAGAATAAGGCATAAAAAATCCAATATCATAATGGTTTCAATGAATAAATAAATTTAAATAATAATTGGACATTCATAAGGTAAAATATGCATAGATAAAGATAATTTATTTCTTAATTAAGTGAAAACAGGAAAAAATAGTGTTTATCAAAATTTATAAATTACCCACTTTAGTGCAGTTTAAGAGAAAATATTAAAGAGTCTTTAAGGTGGATAAAGGAATAATTGATTTCATAAAAATAGAAATGCAATAAAATATTTTTTCAATATAAAAATAGATTTTATGTAAATAATTGAGGATTAAAATATATTATGTAGTGTACTTGAAAATGGTATGAAACTGGGATCTTTCCTTTAATCAGGTTTGTCTATTATGAAATATTAGGAAGGAAACCATATAAAACATGTATTTCCCATAAAATAAAGAAGAACAGAGATAGGTACATTTTTTTCTTCATAAAAATATAATTTATGGGCATTATACATGAATATTTTATAACTATATTTGGAAAAGTGAAATAATGCATAACTCGAAGGAAAAAATGGGGTTTCAGAGAGAAACCCTTACCTGATGTTTGTATGTGTTCTAAACTTACTCTTAGATTCCTATATAATAAGATTAAATTAATTATTAATTTAACTCATAACATATTAAACATATATTTGATTTATTATAAATTTATTGTGTTAATTAATGTCCTTTTATGAATTATAATGTTCAATTTTATTGTTTGGGAGTGTTCATTTCAATAGTATTCATGTTTGGTTCACTTTTATACAGGTATGAAATATCATGTAAATTGGAAATAGTATTTCAGAATTAAAATTACATTTAATTAATGAAAATATAAAATATTATATGGTATAATATATAATTGTTTCTAGAAATTATGGTGATTCATTAAATAAAACATTAATGATAATCGTTTAGATTATTTTTTGGCTTTATTAGATAATTTAGAAGTACAATTTTATAGATTAATATTATGTATATATACAGGTTCCCAAACACTAAATATGTGCAATATAAATTTAAAAATCTATTTTAAATATTATAATTATTTTATGACCATTCATTAAGGAATCAGTACAATATTAAAAATAATTTTCCATGAATGTGGTGAATTGAAACCTCTTAGATGATGTTTTTTATTTTTTTAAAAAAATTGGGAGATAATAGAAATGATGTTGGATATTTGATTATCATAATTAAATTATAGTATATATTTTATTCTAGAGTTATCATGTTACTTAATATAGTGGAGGTGACGTAATGATATGAAATTTATTGAAATCAAAAGAGAGAAAGGAAAGGTTTTATATCTTGAGTGTATTCTCCTATAGAAGCTCTTTGCAAGTCTTGGAAATGGTCTTTCGGTGACAATAGAAGGTCCTAAATGTTAAAATAGGTTTGGGAGAGTAATGGGGATTAATATTAGAAATATCTATGGTTTAAGAGGTGTGGGGAGGAGAGGTGGTTAGAGGTATCATTTATAGGTTGGTTGAGGGGTAATTTTTGATTATTTTATAAATTTGTTTGTTATTTGTTCTCAATACAATAAATAGTGATGATTCGTGTGTCAAAATGTAGTAAATAGAGAATTTTTCTTCAAAGCAATGGCCACTTAAATCATAAAATATTCAACCATGACCCCAAACATCATTTATCTCGCTAAAATGTTAAATACAATAAATTATTGTATTTCATTCTTCCCAAAGAATTAATCTATATTATAAAAAATTACCCAAATTAAATATAACCATTTCAAAACATGTAGAATTATGAAATGGAATACATTTTAGGAATATAATTTTCTGAATATTCGAAAATTACTTTTTAATTAAATTAATCATTAATTCAAAAAATACTGAATTTAAAATTATAACTGATTTTGTGACACACTGAAAAATTAATTTATATCTCTTAAAATTATCATAAAATCATATGACAACAAAATATTTATTTAAAAAACGATTTTATGAAAATAAATTTTTGGTTATATCATTATATTAATTGTAATATTTTAATTAAATATTTACATGTCACAAAAATACCAACACATATTTATCAATTTTAAAACATTTATTATCTTATTTCGTGATATAAATATCTCATATTTTAAATTATATGATAACAAAATATTATTAATAATTTCTTAGGTGAGTTTATTATTATAGTGGTCACATTATTATTCTTAATGGTTACATACTATTCCAATAGTCAAGTTAATATTTAATTGTATATAACGATTCATTTAATCTCGGTGTTGTATGTTATATAATACATCGAGTAAAATGAATTGGTTTAAAAAGATACGTACCAAAAATCATGTGTCATTATAATTCAAATATCAATATGATGTCATAAAAATAGTTCTCTAAAATTGTTATTCTTTACTATTCTCTGAAAATTAACTATTTTAGAAAAATATAATAGTATTGTTATATTCTAATTTTTATTTTTTAAATTTAAATTGAAATTAATTTCATAAAAATTAAATTTATAGAAATTGAAAATATATTTTTTAAACACCATTCAGAACAATATTGTTAACATTTTTTATTATCTTATTAGAATAAAAAATTTTATTTACAATAATGTAATCTTGCACATCTCATTCTTTCCACACAAAAATCATACTAAAAAAAATTGAATGTAACCTCATAAAACAATTTTGGTCATTCTTCATCATGACTACAATAAGTCTCCACATTTCCTGTTCGATTTTATGATTTTTACGATATTACTTCACCAATTAGGTTATCTGATTCTGTAACACATATTCTATAGTGTCAATAATATTTATATTCTCTTGAAAGTAAATCAAATTATTTTCCAACTCAATTTTATTAGAGGTGAGAAAAGTTGAGGGAAATTTCATGTAATTACACAATATAGAGAAATAAACATATCATTAAAATTAATTGGACTAGGTGGCATTAAATAACGTTATTCGAATACAACAATTAGTTACATATTTTCAAATAGCATGAAGTACTTGTGACATAGTTTTCCTATATTTATAAACCATATAACCTACCCTCATTAAGATACCATTAAAATCAATAACCCCACTGGAAATTATAAATCCGTCATTTATTTATCTAGAAAACCCTTTTTTATTTTATGTAATGGTGATATGACTCTGAATATTTATCACTTTCACCATTGTCTCTTTAATATGTTCTATGTATAAAATATTTCATTCCCAAACATCATCGTAACTAGTTATTGTAGAACATCATTTCTCGAACAAATCTTCATATGGTTCAATTTTAATTCAAAAATTGTGGATTTTACAACATTAAACATAGAAAAATGTTAAATATGGGTCACAAAAACCTTGAAATTCTTATAAAAATTACCTCAACTAGGCTCCTAATGTATGGATAGTCTTATTTGACTAACCATCTATCTAGTAATGATAAGTATTTCTAAAATATATTTCAGTTTCATTATCCATTTGATGGTTATTACATTATTTATTTGTAAAAAGTGTCTTCTGATTTGATGAAATAGAAAGTTGTGCACTGTGAAGCCTCACAACATCATTAATATAAATTTGTGCATGGAACATAAGAGGTAGGTTTTCCATTATTGTAATAAATTTGAAAACATTTTAATGGGATCAATAATAACCCATATAGAATCATTCACTAACAGGTTATTTAGATATAAATTTAAATATTCATTTGTAATGTGTATATAATCACACATCCTGGTAGAAATAATATTTCCAAAAATGTGTTTTGATTATGAACTTCCCTCTTATAGAGTGTAAAGACTCGTAAATTTCAAGGAAATTTTTTTTTCGTAATTTTCTTTGGAATTTTACAAGAGCGCAGTTTCTAACGGCACCTAATTCCGAGGCCCGGTGTGCCTGGAATCATTTTCCGAAGGTTGGCTCAGGTACGTTCAGTGAACGGACGAGCGGGTTTTTCTAACTTTTGAACCGGTGCCCGGAATCGAATTCTGAGGGCACCGATGAAATCGCAGCGCCGGTATTCGTTTAGAAACGCCTCTTCCGGAGTTGCGTTTGCTCGGGTGTGGTTTTTAATTTTCGGGCTTAAAGTTAAGAAATAAAATAATTTTGCGACAACTTTATTTTATTTCACTTAAGCCACTTGAAGCCACTTAAAGGCGGCTTGAACTGAGTTGAACTGGAAAGGATGCTATCCAGAAATATCCTACCCCCTTGGTAGGATATTTGTGAGGTGGGGCCTGCACGAGCCCTGCCGTTTCTTTCCGCTAAGAAACGCACCCGTGAAAACTCGTCTTAATGAAAGTCAACCGACGCGTTTTCTAAATTCTTAACAGACCATTTAATTGGGCGGTTTATTTCGTGAATTAAATGGCATGTTTCTTTCGTTGAATTAATTCAACGAATTAATTCAATCGTTTCTTAACCTGTTTCGTGTGTTGGCATATTAATAAAATAAGACCAACCTAAAAATCTTTGGGGAAAATTGAGAGGATTATTGTTTCTTCTTCTTCCTCGCGAAGAACGCGAAGAACGCCGAACCCGGAAATCGACGACGCTTCCGTCCGAGATATTCTTCCACGCTCCGATCTCCGATCACTGACTGTTTGAGGTGAGTGATGTCGGATTTTCCTCTTAAGTTCTTTTCTTTTGGTTTTAATCGAAACACAGATTTAAATATTAATAATTTAAATCTGTTGTTCTTGGTTCGTTGAGCTCGCCGACTCAACACCGGATTCCGCGACGACGCGACGCCTCCCCGCGACGACGCGACGATCCCTCTCTTCCGCGACGATCTTTTCCGCGAATAACGCCTGCGCGCGACGATCGACGAGGTAGGGATTTTATTATGGGAATTACCCCTTTTTAATTTATTCCCGTCAATGTTTCTTAAAGAAATTAAAGTACCGTTTTTGTGAACAATTTTTAATCTTATTAAAAATTGTTGTTTTCTGTGTGGAATAAATTTCTCCCGGTTGTTTATCTCTAACGCGGAGGGTGTGGGCCAAACGAACACGGCCCGACGACCCTCCGCCGTTCTTCATTTTGTGCGGATTTGACGGACGACGATGGAACGTGCTGCAGCGGATGTTTGACGATCCCGCAGTAAAGAACGGATCCCAGGAGAAGCAACGGCGCAGACGGGAAGGAAAACGGGCCACCGGAGCGACGCCGGCGGCCCGCGGAAGCTGCCAGCGGCGCGGGTCGCCGGCGGCCGGAGGCAGCGGCGCCCCGGTGTGCCGCCGGACGAGGCCGCCGCGGCTGAAGACGCGGCGGCGGCGGCCAACGGACCCGCGGCCGCGCGGGTCCGGTTCGCCGAGGCGGGACGCGGCAGAGCCGCGTCCGCGGTTCACCAGCGCGGCCCGCACGCGGGCCGCTGTTCTCTCTCGACCACGGGGGCTGCGCCCGCGGCATCCACGCCTTCCACTCGGCCGAGCCGAGCCGGCCGAGCCGGACCGGGCCGGGCCCACCGGGTCGGCCCGGGCCCGTACCCCCCTTCTTCAGACGTCTTCGTTCAAATGGCCGTATCTTGAGACACGTGCCTCCAAACGACTCGCCGTCAGCGGAAACGCGATCCTTGGATCGAGACATTCGTTTCGGTATATCGCACTTAAGGTTTCGGAATACTTTGAGTTCGGCCGGGTTGGTTCGTACACGAGACCAACCGGGCCCTCGGAGCGGAAACGCTTATATCTTGAGCTACGGACGTCCGGTTGACGTGCCGTCAGCTTTGTTGAATTCCTCTAAGTGAGACGGATCTTTTGGCATACTCCGCCCGAGGTTTGGACGCAGGTGGAGTGCGGTTGGGTTGGTTTTGCCTTAAAAACCAACCGGGCCCCTGGGACGAAAATGCCAATATCTCTCAGACCGGGCGTCCGATTGACGCGCCGTCTGCGACGTTGAGTTCCTGTTGACGATACGGAACTTTTGGATACATCAACTTCGGACTTCGTGACAGTTGATGTATCAGCCTCTCGGCTCGTGGAGCGGACCCTCCCGAACGAGCTTGCTGTGTGCGGGAACCCTAGTGCTGGCTGCGACTGCTCCCTCGACGGCGACGACTGTGCAGAGATCCTCCGTGGACTCCGACGACGACTGTGCAGAGATCCTCAGTGGACTGCGGCGACGACTGTGCAGAGATCCTCAGCAGACTGCGACGACTACTGCACTCAGCGATCCCACGTGGATCAGTGTTACAGGTCCTGCGTGGGCCCGGTCCTGTGTGGGCCCGATCCTGTGTGGGTCCGATCCTGTGTGGGTCAACACTTAGCGGTTCTGTGTGAGCCAACTCCTACAGGTCCTGCGTGGGCCCGATCCTGTGTGGGTCTGATCCTGTGTGGGTCACTGCAAGGTTAGTACCTATCGATCCTTCGTGGGTCCGACGACATAGATGGTTCAGTGATCATCTTTATCGTCATCCGAAGGAGTATACCTGTGTGAGCTGAATCTTGTGTTTCTCTCCTTTGTGGATTGTGTTGAGCTATCCTGTGTGGATTTACTGTTTACTCTCTTTTGTGGATTGTGTTGTTCTATCCTGCGTGGGTATGCGTTTTGCTTTCCTGTGTGGACTGGGTTGTGCTAGGGCTCGGACGTTGGAGTCGATCGGGGAATTGATGACTTAGGTATATGTATGGGCATATACCTAAGCCGTGTCAGATGTTACTTCGTGATTGCATCTCTTCTTCGTGACTTATCCTTTGTGGATTTCGGGAGACCTTCGGGGGTCTCGGGGTCCCTACTGAGTAGCTTATACTCACCCCTCCACGGGCTATGCCCGCACTTTGTGGTGTTGGTTGCAGACGACGGACAGCGCTGATCGTGGAGGAGGCGTGCGGAGCAGGACAGTACCCGGAGGTGGACCACTGGGCGGGACGTACTCGGAGCGGTTAGGTGGACCCGAGGAGCAGTGGAGGCTATCTGTACCCACCCTTCAGGTGGGACTTCCAGAGGACGGCTCGACGCTGCAGTTTTTCCTTTCAGTTGTTGTTTTTCCTTATAGTTGTACTTTACAGTTGGGCTTGTATTTCCGGCCCCTTTTACTTTCAGCACAGCTTGTACAGTTTTTTACTTAGTGTTTACTTTTCCGCTTTCTTACTCTGTGGTGCTTGTTTACTTTTCAAAGGCAATGCCTTCCCTTTTTGTTTGGATTCACGCCTTGGTGCTAGTCGCCAGCCCCTGGCCTATGGAAGGCGGGCTTGGGGTAGTCACGACACGGGCCCCGAGGACGGGTCGTGACAAATTGGTATCAGAGGTGGTCGGTTCTACCGCAGACTCTGATCTTTCTTCTATGTGAAGCAATAGTGTTTAGCGTATTGAGTGTGGTTATCAGTCCAGGGAGTCCAGTGTTGGTGCGGCGGCCGACGTATCCATACACCAGGACCCTGACTTATGATTTCCGACTTAATCCACGAAAACATTGATTGCATGTGTGTTTCAAGTTTTCTTTATGATAACTTGTGTCAGCTCACCAGGTATACTGTTCTGACCATGGTGCACTTGTTTCCTTTTCAGGATGGCACGACGACAGCAGCCAGCTAAGGTTCCTAGATTAGTGCACGACGACAGCCCGCCAAGCGATGAGGCCTCGGTACAGGGCCCGTTGACAGCAGAGGCACCGACGGTACCTTTACCCGCCGAGCCCCCGATGCTTCCAGCACTGGCAGCTGACGACGCACGATGCCTCGGAGCTCTGCACGAGTTCCAGCGCCAGCGACCACCCAGGTTCCGTGGGGAGTCGGACCCCCAGGCAGCCGAGGACTGGCTGGAGGCGGTCGTCCGAGTTTTCAGGCTAGTGAGGACACCAGCAGACCTCATGGTGATCCTCGCGGCGAGCCTACTGCACGCAGCAGCAGGGTGATGGTGGAGCCTGATGCTCCAGGTACACGATGAGGCCACCCTCATCTGGACGGACTTCGAGAGCCTCTTCCGCTCAGAGTTCATCCCGGCCACCCTCCGTGCGGTGCGCATCCAGGAGCTTCTTCAGCTGCGGCAGGGCAGCTTGACGGTCGCTCAGTATGCGGCGAGGTTCACCGACCTATCTCGCTACTCGACAGACATGGTACGGGACCCCTTCTTCTGGGCCCGGACCTTCGAGCAGGGATTGAGACACGAGATCAGGGCATCTCTGATCTCCCTCAGCATCCCGACCCAGGCAGGAGTACTGGAGCAAGCCCTCCTGATCGAGAGCTTCCTGGATGAGTCCACAGCGAGACCTACCGCAGGGCGGCAGGTAGCGGAGTCTTCGGCAGTTGGTAGCCGGCGGATGACTCAGGGTTCCAGGCGGACCAGACCTTCCGGCAGGCGACCTCGGGACACTGGCTCAGTAGTGCAGGGCACCCAGCCCGGAGCCAGTCTTCCGAGAGGCAGGCAGTGCTACGAGTGCGGCGGGCGGGGCCACATGGCTCGTGACTGCCCGACCCGTCATACCGAGGGTCAGCAGACGGTGGAGGGACCACCCAGGCAGAGGCAGAGGGTCGACCGTGGCGGTCCGCAGGGAGGAGGCGGACGAGGCAGAGGAGCTGGCCGAGCAGTAGGTGGTGGGCGACACTTTGAGGCTATACCACCACCACCACCAGGAGGCCCGCCCCGACCATAGGGAGCTGGCGGGCAGAGACAGGCTCAGCTCCAGGCAGCGGAGGCCTACGACCACGGTGCGCCGGAGATGATTCGAGGTATGATCTGTGTCTATTCCACCCTTTATGCAGTTCTGATAGACACAGGAGCGAGTCACTCTTTCATAGCCACTGCACTTGTTCGGAGCTCGGAGATTCCGACAGAGCCGTTGGCTCGATCCTTACGGCTAGAGACTCCTACGGGAGCAGACTCGACGATTACGCACTGGTGCCGGCAGTGTGAGCTTACTCTAGGAGGCGAGAGCTTCGGCTGGGATCTTCTTGTAGCGGCGTCGAGGCCTTACGACGTCATCTTGGGCATGGATTGGTTATCTACGGTCCATGCTCAGATTGACTGCATTAGGCGCAAGGTGCGATGTGTGCGCACCGACGGGAGCAGGTTCACCTTCACCGGCGAGAAGGGAGCCTTAATTGCACAGGATGGACTCACGCAGAGGAGAGGTCATCCCATCACTCATCAGTTGGCTAGCCTCATCCTGGGAGCAGTTGACGTGCGGAGTCCCAGTTTTCCTGTAGTGGTGGATCAGTATGCGGACGTCTTTCCCGACGACGTTCCAGGACTACCTCCTCGCAGAGAGGTAGACTTTTATATTGACCTGTACCCCGGGACAGCCCCAATATCCACTCCAGCATATCGGATGGACCCCGCTAAGCTTCGAGAGCTGCGGGTACAGTTGGAGGACTTGCAGGGCAAGGGGTTCATCCGACCCAGTGTTTCGCCCTGGGCTTCCCCGATTTTGTTCACCAAGAAGGCAGATGGGAGCTTGCGACTGTGTGTCGATTATCGTCGCCTGAATCAGGTGATAGTGAGGAACAAGTATCCGCTTCCCAGGATTGATGACCTCTTCGACCATCTCAAGGGAGCACAGTGGTTCTCGAAGATAGACCTCAGGTCAGGCTATCATCAGCTTAGAGTTCGAGACGAGGATGTGCAGAAAACGGCCTTCAGGTGTCGGTATGGCCACTATGAGTTCTTGGTTATGCCTTTCGGTGTGACCAACGCTCCAGCAGTGTTCATGAGCCTCATGAACAGGATCTTCCAGCCATACCTCGATCGATTTTTCGTGGTCTTCATCGACGACATTTTGGTGTACTCTTCGACGGAGGAGGAGCACGCTTACCACCTGCGTGTTGTACTAGACACACTCCGAGAGCACCAGCTTTATGGCAAGCTCTCGAAGTGTCAGTTCTAGTTACGTGAGGTCCACTTCTTGGGGCACATCATTTCTGAGGTGGGAGTTGCAGTGGATCCCGCGAAGATCGAGGCAGTGCTAGCTTGGGAGCCACCCAAGAGCGTGACAGAGGTGCGGTGTTTCTTGGGCCTAGCCGGATACTATCGGAGATTTGTGCCGGACTTCTCCAGAGTTGCGACCCCACTCTCAGCATTGACGAAGAAGGGGAAACCCTTCGTGTGGTCAGACAAATGTCAGCAGAGCTTCCAAGAGCTGAGGCAGAGGTTGACCAGCGCACCTATCTTGAGGTTGCCTGAGGAGGGAGTTGGATACGTAGTCTACTGCGATGCATCAGGGACCGGACTCGGGTGTGTCCTGATATAGGAGCGGGCCATGATTGCCTACGGATCATGTCAGTTGAGGCCTCATGAGCAGAACTACGCTACCCATGACTTGGAGTTGGTAGCAGTGGTCTTTTCCCTGAAGACATGGTGACACTATCTGATGGGCGAGCGCTTCACAGTCTTTTCTGACCACCAGAGTCTCAGGTACATATTCTCTCAGAAGGACCTAAACCTGAGACAGTAGCGATGGCTCGAGTTCCTCCAGTACTATGACTTTGAGATAGTCTATACTCCTAGGAAGGGGAACGTGGTGGCTGATGCCCTCAGCAGGAGGACGGGCATCCAACTACTTGAGGAGGCGACAGAGCAGCTAGCCGCTTTGCAGATATCCTTCATGGATAGAGACGGAGCAGCCTTCCTTCAGTCTCTCACAGTCTCCCCTCCACTTCTTTAGCGGGTCAGAGAGGCACAGCATGGGGATGTTGACTGTGAGACACGGCGTGCACAGATATCCCCGGGACAGGCACCTGATGGTTTCTCCCTTGGAGCAGAGCACGATGTCCTTTTCAGAGGACGTACCTTGGTACCAGTCGCTTTACGAGAGGAGGTGCTGAGAGAGTTTCACACTTCTCCTTTGGCGGTACATCCTGGAGTGGTGAAGATGTACCAGGATCTCAGGCGACAGCACTGGTGGCCGGGCATGAAGAAGGCTGTGGCAGAGTTCGTTTCACGGTACCTCACCTGCCAGCAGGTGAAGGCAGAGCATCAGGTACCAGCAGGTTTGGTACAGCCCTTGGAGGTCCCGGAGTGGAAGTGGGACGGGATATCTATGGACTTCGTGACTGGACTTCCACGCACTTCCAGAGGTCATGATTCCATTTGGGTGATTGTTGACCGACTCACCAAGTCGGCACACTTCTTGCCCATCCGAGAGCAGGACTCAGTAGAGAGCTTGGGGCGTCTCTATGTTCAGGAGATTGTACGACTTCACGGTGTGCCATCGACTATCGTCTCCGATCGGGACGCTCGTTTTACTTCCTGGCTTTGGAAGGGGTTGTAGGAGGCGTTCAGGACGCGACTACGTATGAGCACCGCCTTTCACCCTCAGACGGATGGTCAGACGGAGAGGACCATTCAGACTCTCGAGGACATGCTCCGCACATGTGTCCTCGACTTTGGTCGCAGCTGGGAGGACCACCTACCCTTGGTAGAGTTTGCATACAACAACAGCTACCACTCCACCATCGGGATGGCACCCTACGAGGCGTTGTACGGCAGACCTTGCAGATCTCCATTGTGCTGGACAGACCCTGGAGAGTCAGCACTTGTGCGACCAGAGATGGTCAGGGCCACGACAGAGAAGGTCCAGGTTATCCAGGAGCGGATGAGGACAGCACAGAGCCGGAAGAAGTCATATGCTGACAGGAGGCGGAGGCCACTAGAGTTCGAGGATGGTGACAACGTCTTCTTGCGGGTCTCACCACGACGTGGTTTGAGGAGATTTGGCCGAGGCGGCAAGTTATCTCCACGCTTCATCGGACCCTTCCAGGTCCTCAGCAGGGTTGGCGAGGTGGCTTATCGCCTGGCTCTGCCACCTCAGTTGCACCGGGTGCACGACGTCTTCCACGTATCCCAGCTGAGGAGATACGTGCACGACCCGACACACATCATTGACTATGGGGAGCTAGACGTGGATGATGGAGCGACTTTTGCGGAGGTCCCAGTGGAGATAGAGGATCGACAGGAGCGGGTCCTACGTGGGCGATCGATTCCTCTTGTGCGCATCAGATGGCAGCACGGGAACATCCAGGAGAGCACTTGGGAGCGGGAGGCTCAGATGCGTGCTCAGTACCCACATTTGTTTCCCTAGTTTTTGATGTATCTTTACGAGGACGTAAAGTCCTGAGGTGGGAGTAATGTAAAGACCCGTAAATTTCAAGGAAATTTTTTTTTCTTAATTTTCTTTGGAATTTTACAAGAGCGCAGTTTCTGACGGCACCTGATTCCGAGGCCCGGTGTGCCCGGAATCATTTTCCGAAGTTTGGCTCGGGTACGTTCAGTGAACGGACGAGCGGGTTTTTCTAGCTTTTGAACCGGTGCCCGGAATCGAATTCTGAGGGCACCGATGAAATCGCAGCGCCGATATTTGATTAGAAACGCCTCTTCCAGAGTTGCGTTTTCTCGGGGTGTGGTTTTTAATTTTCGGGCTTAAAGTTAAGAAATAAAATAATTTTGCGACAACTTTATTTTATTTCACTTAAGACACTTGGAAGCCCCATGAAGCCACTTAAAGGCGGCTTGAACTGAGTTGAACTGGATAGGATGCTATCCAGAAATATCCTACCCCCTTGGTAGGATATTTGTGAGGTGGGGCCCGCACGAGCCCCGCCGTTTCTTTCCTCTAAGAAACGCACCCGTGAAAACCCGTCTTAATGAAAGTCAACCGACGCGTTTTCTAAATTCTTAACAGACCATTTAATTGGGCGGTTTATTTCGTGAATTAAATGGCATGTTTCTTTTGTTGAATTAATTCAATCGTTTCTTAACCTGTTTCTTGTGTTGGCATATTAATAAAATAAGACCAACCTAAAAATCTTTGGGGAAAATTTGAGAGGATTATTGTTTCTTCTTCTTCCTCGCGAAGAACGCGAAGAACGCAAAGAACACCGAACCTGGAAATCGACGACGCTTCCGTCCGAGACGTTCTTCCACGCTCCGATCTCCGATCACCGACCGTTTGAGGTGAGTGATGTTGGATTTTCCTCTTAAGTTCCTTTCTTTTGGTTTTAATCGAAACACATATTTAAATATTAATAATTTAAATCTGTTGTTCTTGGTTCGTTGAGCTCGGCGACTCAACACTGGATTCCGCGACGACGCGACGCCTCCCCGCGACGACGCGACGATCCCTCTCTTCCGCGACGATCTTTTCCGCGAAGAACGCCCGCGACGACGATCGACGAGGTAGGGATTTTATTATGGGAATTACCCCTTTTTAATTTATTCCCGTCAATGTTTCTTAAAGAAATTAAAGAACCGTTTTTGTGAACAATTTTTAATCTTATTAAATATTGTTGTTTCCTGTGTGGAATAAATTTCTCCCGATTGTTTATCTCTAACACGGAGGGTGCGGACCAAACAAACACGGCCCGACGACCCTCCGCCGTTCTTCGTTTTGTGCGGATTTGACGGACGACGACGGAACGTGCCGCAACGGATGTTTGATGATCCCGCATTAAAGAACGGATCCCGGGAGGAGCAACGGCGCAGACGGGAAGGAAAACGGGCCACCGGAGCGACGTCGGCGGCACGCGGAAGCTGCCGGCGGCGCCCCGGCACGCCGCCGGACGAGGCCGCCGCGGCTGAAGCCGTGGCGGCGGCGGCCAACGGACCCGCGGCCGCGCGGTTCTGGTTCGCCCAGGCGGGACGCGGCAGAGCCGCGTCCGCGGTTCACCAGCGCGGCCCGCACGCGGGCCGCGGTTCTCTCTCGACCGCGGGGGTTGCGCCCACGGCATCCACGCCTGCCGCTCGACCAAGCCGAGCCGGCCGAGCCGGACCGGCCCTGTCCGGGCCGGGCCGGGCCAACCGGGTCGGACCCGGGTTGGGGCGACCCGGTTCGGGCCGACCCAGGGGGGGTCGGGCCGGGTCGGCCCGGGCCCGTACCCCCCTTCTTCGGACGTCTTCGTTCAAATGGCCGTATCTTGAGCTGCGTGCCTCCAAACGACTCTCCGTCAGCGGCAACGCGATCCTTGGATCGAGACGGTCGTTTCGGTATATTGCACTCAAGGTTTCGGAATACTTTGGGTTCGGCCGGGTTGGTTCGTACACGAGACCAACCGGGCCCTCGGAGCGGAAACGCTTATATCTTGAGCTACGGACGTCCGATTGGCGTGCCGTCAGCTTTGTTGAATTTCTCTAAGTGAGACGGATCTTTTGGAATACTCCGCCCGAGGTTTGGACGCAGGTGGAGTGCGGTCGGGTTGGTTTTTCCTTAAAAACCAATCGGGCCCTGGGACGAAAATGCCAATATCTCTCAGACGGGGCGTCCGATTGACGCGCCGTCTGCGACGTTGAGTTCCTGTTGACGATACGGAACTTTTGGATACATCAACTTCGGACTTCGTGACAGTTGATGTATCATCCTCTCGGCTCGTGGAGCGGACCCTCCCGAACGAGCTTGCTGTGTGCGGGAACCCTAGTGCTGGCTGCGACTGCTCCCTCGACGGCGACGACTGTGCAGAGATCCTCCGTGGACTCCGACGACGACCGTGCAGATATCCTCAGTGGACTGCGGCGACGACTGTGCAGATATCCTCAGAGGACTGCGACGACTACTGCACTCAGCGATCCTACGTGGATCAGTGCTACAGGTCCTACGTGGGCCCGGTCCTGTGTGGGCCCGATCCTGTGTGGGTCCGATCCTGTGTGGGTCAACACTCAGCGGTTCTGTGTGAGCCAACTCCTACAGGTCCTGCGTGGGCCCGATCATGTGTGGGTCCGATCCTGTGTGGGTTACTGCAAAGTTAGTACCTATCGATCCTTCATGGGTCCGACGACTTAGATGGTTCAGTGATCATCTTTATCGTCATCCGAAGGAGTATACCTGTGTGAGCTGAATCTTGTGTTTCTCTCCTTTGTGGATTGTGTTGAGCTATCCTGTGTGGATTTACTGTTTACTCTCCTTTGTGGATTGTGTTGTTCTATCCTACGAGGGTATGCGTTTTTCTTTCCTGTGTGGACTGGGTTGTGCTAGGGCTCGGACGTTGGAGCCGATCGGGGAATTGATGACTTAGGTATATGTATGGGCATATACCTAAGCCGTGTCAGATGTTACTTCGTGATTGCATCTCTTCTTCATGACTTATCCTTTGTGGATTTCGGGAGACCTTCGGGGGTCTCGGGGTCCCTACTGAGTAGCTTATACTCACCCCTGCACGGGCTATGCCCGCACTTCGTGGTGTTGGTTGCAGACGACGGACATCGCTGATCGTGGAGGAGGCGTGCGGAGCAGGACAGTACCTGGAGGTGGACCACTGGGCGGGACGTACTCGGAGCGGTTAGGTGGACCCGAGGAGCAGTGGAGGCTATCTGTACCCACCCTTCAGGTGGGACTTCCAGAGGATGGCTCGACGCTGCAGTTTTTCCTTTCAGTTGCTGTTTTTCCTTTCAGTTGTACTTTACAGTTGGGCTTGTATTTCCGGCCCCTTTTACTTTCAGCACAGCTTGTACAGTTTTTACTTAGTGTTTAATTTTCCGCTTTCTTACTCTGTGGTGCTTGTTTACTTTTCAAAGGCAATGCCTTCCCTTTTTGTTTGGATTCACGCCTTGGTGCTAGTCGCCAGCCCCTGGCCTATGGAAGGCGGGCTTGGGGTAGTCACGACACGGGCCCCGAGGATGGGTCGTGACATAGAGGTAGAGAGATATTTAATTTTTTAAAAAGAATGTATGATATAGAAGCGTAAAAAGAGCCAAAATGAAATAAATTATTATCTAAATATGATTTTACAATCAATATACTAGCCGATACATTTCTAGTAACATCTAAAAAGCCTATAGTACTCACTTAATAGCAGACTTCTCCCCTTTGACTAATCTATTTTAGGATTCATTGATGTTTGGGAAATTGGTTTGAATAATTACCCATCTCTATATATATGATAAATGTGAAAGAAATGGTTACATTCTTCTCCTCTCATTCAATATCCTTATGACCCTTTGAAATAAAATTTAATCAAACTTCTATTTCTATTAATACTATAACCTAAAACATATTTCCACAATAATGATATGGTTTAAATCACATCCTCTTATACTTATTCAATGACATAATTATTTTAACCTGATAACCAACTAACATTTTATTTTATATATTTCCATTGAATATAAATGATCAAGAAACATGCTTCAGTTTTTAGATGGAATATAGTTTAGTGTCATCATGTTATGGTAATTTTATAGAAGCTAATTGACTTTGTAGACATAAATAATTCCTATCAATGGAATGATAAATCATTATTTCTGAATTATTTTTGTTGTCTAGAACATGCATGGATTACCTTTCAATGTTATCCTCATATGACACCACACCTTCTCCATCCTTTTACTATAATGTGAGTCACATCCTCCCCAATTAACATCTATATTTTCAAGTAATTAATTTCTTAATGAATATCTCATTACATTCTACATATTCCATACACTCAATTTCATCACCCAATTTAATGTTTTGGATCAGTGACCACCATTGATTTTTATATCCCTTGAGATAATACACTTCTTGAGTAAACATTTCGCTATTCCTACATCTAAAATCTAGTAATATATTTAAGAGCTTCATAATAAATTATTCCATTGCTAATGGATTCATATTTCTATTACAGTATGGAGGCTTCTATCGCATTTACTGTTATAACATTGTTGAATTTCTCTATAAAACAATATGTTTCTATATTATGGAATAATATTCAATCATATACAAATTCGGATACCATAACATTTCCCTTATTTTATTAGATCTAGAACTTTTTTTATCCTTGTATGTATGTAAAACCCCTAATTTACTATGAGGGTTGATTCCTATAATTTTATTAGGTTCCATATCTAAAAACTGACACATGATGATTTGAAACATAATCATCATGAGTGTTGAGTCATAAAAAAATTATTATAATGGTAAAATTTTCTCAAATAACATATGGGATTATAATATTTCTCATTTTAGCTTTGTTTATTTAAAACACTATTCCCAAGGATTATACTAGACTTCATTTGATAGAAACATTAACAACCCATGTCTAGTAACTAAGATCCAATGTTTACATTATTACAATGTCACAAGATATAAGGGATCACACCACACACGATAGACCATTTTTATATTTTTGTTATACTAAAGACATAAATTATTCACATATTACAATGGAAGTAAAAAATAACATAGAATATGAATTATTTTCACAAACATGATAATATTTTTAGTATACATCTTCATATCATGGAGAAATTAAAAATAATTATAGTTGAGTTATTATTATCAATAAGATTTATATAAAAAAAATATATATCATCAGGAAACAGGGAATGATAAATAGGAAATAGTGGATAATCAGCACATTCAATTTAGTAAAAAAAATTAATTGAAAATACCTTAATAATATCAACAATGAAAATGAATGGGTAATGAAAATTTAATTAACAGTGAATATAAATTTGAATTTTAGAATGTCATTATCCAATATTCTCAACAACGATATCATGAATGTTACTAACATGTAATATCTAATAACACATCCTTCATAATAAATTGGAAGGTGAAAAATAAATACCCATATAATATAGAAATCCTTCTTTTATCTCTAATGGGAGAGGTAGATTCATCAAGTTACTATCTAAAATCATACCCCATTTGTCACTTTCCTATTTTATTCCTTCCTCGTATTTTTAATGTTCAAAACAAGATATCAAAATTCCATTAAACCAATGCTTATTTATGTTGAATCATTAGTTAATCAACATTAATAAATTAACATCATAATCATTAATATTCCAGTGAGAGAATAAATATGGTATCATTATATCGTATCCCATATCATTGTTTATTTTAATTTATGAGAATACTCTTCAAGAAAATGTAATGGTTTTTTTGGAAAATAATCATTTCATTTTTGACATAAATAATTTTAAATTTAAAAATTTCCATAATTTATAGGAAACCATATTCACTAAATATAAAAATGTTAAATAATAATGGAATATTAAAAAAAGAGTATTCATGATGATTGGTAAATATATTTATGTGAAATAAATTATAATAACTATACTAATCACTGATTTTTATAAATATTTACCCTTAAAAAAAGTAAAAGAATTTTTCAATAAAATAATTTAAATGAAAAAAAATAATTGATAATCATTTCATCTAAAAATATATGGATAATATTAAAAGCATTGTAGAATATATTTTTAAAAAATTATTGATATAAAAAGATATTTCAAAGGAAAACATCAAAATATAATTATAAATTAGAACCTTAAATGAAAATTATTTGATGCTATTAGATCTGACAAAAGATAAAATGGAAATTAAACATATAAATTCGAATTCGGACTATAATATAAGACTATATATAGGGTTTATAATTTCAGTATTATATATTTCAAAAATAAAATCTAAAAATTAACAATCATAAAACAAAAATAGATTGTTACAGAATTCAAAATCCTCAATTATGAGGTTCTTTGTAAGTGATTTTTTTATCATGTGTGATAAATATAAATTTATTATACATATATATTATAGAAACATAGATCATTATAATATTATATATTTTCTATTTAAAACATTTCAACACAATATTATTAAAAATTTCTTATTTAATTTGTCTTTATAGAGTGTTGACAATTACATATTCATGTAACATTCAATTTTTTAGTTTCCATACATTAAAATTATTATGGTCACATCATATTAATTATAATAATAATATTTTAAATGAAATATATTAATTTTAAAATTAATTAAAATGTTTTTGAATGGTGGAGATGGAAAGTGGCTCACATTGATTCATAAAGGTGGTATCACACATGTACTCATGAGTGATGTTACAATTTTGAAAGATTATGAGGTTAATAATATTAATAATATATTATATTTATATAGTCGTAATTATTTTATGAATATAATATGTAAAAATTATATTAATTAAAGTAATCATCCACATATATTGGTGGTGAAAAATTAAATGTCTCACTTCATGATGCGGTAGTCTTCACATACATTAGAATGACAGTTCATATCATATTTAATAAATAAATAGATGGCTAAAGGATAAGGATTAAAATAAATATCATATAATCATATGGTAGATTCTGATTTTAATATGAAAAATTCTTCATGATAAAATTTTATTGGTTATAATAAGAAACAAAATGAAAATACTCAATTAAGATCATTAACTCTTTTTTGTAAAAACATTATTAAATTACACTTCATGAATTATATGGTTGGAATTTTGATCAAAATGGACTTCTAGATCATGAGGAGGGATGTTAGTATGTTTTCTGGGTATGTATTGGTTGATCTAGAAGGATCATGGTGTGTGGGTAAGAATGGGGAAGTGGTTTCCTTTTATAAGGGAGGTATATGACATACATTGAATTTTTCAAAATATTAAATTATATTGTTGTCATAATCAGTTAAAATGGATCCCAAATTACTCATATTAAATGGTTTTAGGGATACAATCTAAATAAAAACAATTATTGAGGTCTAATAATGTGTTTTTTGTTGTCATGAAGCCTTGTGTCTTTATTTTTAACCATATAAACCCATATTACCCCTAACTGAGGTCATGACTAGTTACCATATTTAGTAATCATTATGAAAAAATGTAATAGAAACTTTTAACTCCTGTTAATTATTCTAAATCGAAATATTTAATCCAATTTAAATGATTCAGATATTATAATTTATAGAAATTACTTTTATCATATGTTGGTAAACCATAATGATACCCAATTTTTGTGGATATGTGTGTTTATTCAGGAACATGATGTTTTTAATAAATAAATTATATTTTAGGTTAAAAGGGTTAATTTTTATTATTCTAAATTAATTTAGAATTATTTTTTATACAAAAAAATCAAAAAATAACGGTACATTGTAAATACATGATTAAAATAAAATACTTAAAAATAATATTTATTTTAACAATGATAATACTAAGATTTCCAAAATATTATGATTATATTTGTAATATCACAATTATAATTTTATAGAAATTATAGTATTTAATTTTGATATAGTCAGTCAATACAAATTATTTTATAATCCAAAATGTTATTCTTATATTGAATTAATTTCATAAAAGTGAATGTTTTTTAAAATCTGTATTTTTTAGTATTCGTATAACAATCAACTAGTGCTAAAAAATATATAAAATTCATCCTAAGATAATTTTGACTTGATGAATTGTAAAATGAAATAAATATTATGCAATTAAATTTATGAAAAGAGATAATTTTTGTTTTAATCACACTTTTATGTAATAATATGTGTATTGTGTAATTGTTTCTTCAGAAAGAAAATATTACAAACAATAATTTAAACTGAAGAATTACTAAATGATTCAAAAATAAATAATTATATTCCTAAATACTAATATTTATGTACTGAATGAAATTTATATTTTTATATATTTTTTCCATTACATATATGACAAACAAGAAGTTTTATTTTGTACCGTAATTCCCTAGGGTCCAACTATATTATTTATTAATTATTTTATTATCCAAATATATATTTGGTGATATTAATTGTAGAAAATGATTTTAAATATGAATATTTAAATATAATTAATTTTAATTTAAAAAATATTATATTGTTAGATATATTCATTTGAATATCTGGTATAAACTCCACATGCATTGTAAATAATTGTTGATATTTTTTTACTTTTAAAACCCCTCGTTAAATAATTTCTTTACATCAGGTAATTATTCATTAATTCAGATGCACAATTCTTTATCTTGAATTCTTCATCACATTTATATGATTTATTTATTCCAAAACCATATATTAAAAATATGAATCCATATTTAGAGTGATAACCTCAACTAATAATTCTATAATTTTTCATTCATCTATATTACCATAAAAATGATTTAACCAAAAAAATAAATTTCAATGTCTATTTTAAAAAATAATATTTTCCAATTCTCGTAACATGGAAAAAAATTATGGGATTCATAATATTTAATAGGATTATAGTATTATTATAACAATTTATTCCAATAATAACTTGGTGGACCCATATATGTGTTTTAATATTTAAATTTAGAATTTGATGAATAAAATGATTGTAACACATTTATATGAGCAATAAGAAATATATTTTTCCTTTGATTAGAATGTTCAGTATTTACTTTAGAATATAAATGAATACAATAGTCTTGAAAAATCCATATAAATTTTACCTCTTTTATTGAAATAATTATATAACTGAAATTTTTTCCTTATATTCCTTCTATTCATGATATGGATAAACATGTTTATTGTGAACATTAATTTTTCATTAATTTAACATCAATTATTTTTAATTTTATTTAATAATATTATACATATTTAATTATTTATTAAATTCCCTTCTTTTTTTGGTATAGTTTGTTAAACCTCCTTTATTTATGGGTATTTTCATCACTGAAATAAACATCATCAAAAGTGTCCTATAATATTTCAATGGGATTTATCTCAAATTTTTAAGTTGGAAATTTTTGTCACTCGTTACCATTTTAAAAAAAATGTATTATCTTCATCTTCTTCCAATATCATTGACTCTTAAAATATTATATTCTCTACAATATCAGGAATTTTTATATAATTATTAGGACATTTCGTCTTAATCATAAATAATATTCAATTCCATTTTGATGTAAGTACAATAAGAAATATCTGATCATGTTAAAACATTGTCAAAAAATATACCTTATAAAAAAACTATTTACAATAATAGTAATTCTGCCATTGATTTGGGTTAATCATTCACCTTATATCATCCTAAAGGTATCAATCATATTTTTTTGATATTCCTATGATTAATTACATTATCTACTCCATCAAATGTAATAGATATTGTTTCCCACGTGTCCTGTATAGTACAATATTATGAGTCTATAAAAATTTCATTATGTCTTTGTAAAGACCCAGAAATCCCGTGGAAATTTTTTTTCCTTAAAAAAATGGGAATTTTATGAGTCTGAAAAAATTTACAGTGCATGATTCTGAAGCTCGGTGTGCCCGGAATAAATTTCTGAAGTTTTGTTTAGGTACGTTCAGTAAATGTATGAGCGGGGTTTTATAACTTCTGAACCGGTGCTTGGAATTGAAATATAAGGGCACCTTTGAACTCGCAGCACTGGTATTCGCTTATGGAGACTTTCACCTCGACAGCAATTGGTCAAGAATAAAAGTTATTTTTAGGGTTTTTATAAAGAAATAATTAAATAAAGTGAGATACACATTATTTTATTTGAGCCACCGTGTGGGTGACGGGTTGTTGAAATATCCTCTTGGAAGTTGGAGGTGGGACCACCACACCTTAACCTCACATTAGAGGTTATGGTGGTGGAGCCCACCCAAACATAACCTCCCACAGGAGGTTACCTGGTGGGTACCACATGGGGCTTAATCTCCCTATTGATGGAAGAGAGTAAAACCCCTCAACTCTCCCTCATTAATAAGGGTGAGCCTCATGACCTTCCTTTAGATTAATTGGTGCCAACTCCCCAATCAATTCATTCCAACACACGTGAATTAATTAGGTGGAGCATTTTAATTTAATTCTCCCTAATTAATTCGTGCTAACACACGTGAGTTAATTGGTGGAGCATTTTAATTTAACTCTTCTTTTTTTGAATATTGTTCCAATGAAATAATAAGATATCACAATCTCTTATTATTTTTCGGTTTCCACATCTATTAATTTTTTTGGAGGAGAGATTGGGAGAAAAGGAGTTCTCCAACAAAGAACCTCCTCTTCCATTGAAGAATGAAGAACGCGTTCTTCCAACGAAGAATGCTGGAAACAACCTTCTTCGACTTCTTCCTCAAAGATTCAACCATCATGAGATGTCTTCGACAATTGACTTCCGCATCGTTGTCAACGATTCGACACATCTCGGGTTTGGAAGTACTTGGCGGACGCGACCAACAATGGCCTTCTTCGTCTACTTTCCGTGACTCCTTCAAACTTCGACGACCGAAAATCAATGGTAGGGGTTTAATTTTATCTATGTATGATTGTTTAACATGTTCCACCATTCTCTTAAAATGAATAATGAGGTTTTTTGTGCCTCATACTTGCAAGCCCCTTGATATCACCCTAAACGTGGAGGGTGCGGACCAAACCAACATGGCCCAACCCCTCCACCGTTCTTTTTTGAGATGATCCTCGGCATGGCGATGAGGAAACGGAACGAAGAAGGCGGCAATGAAAAAGGTCACGCTACCCATGGCCTTCGTGAACCACTCTGCCCCCGCGGCACACCGGTGCTCCCAGCTGAACACCCCCGGCCCAAGCCACACCGAACCGGCCAGCCCAGCCGCCGGCCCGCCTGGCTGCACCCCGCTGGCCTACTCGTGGCCTCCTGAGTGGCCTGCCCGGCCTACCCCTGGCCTCCCACACACCCTGCCTGACCTTCCTGCTGCCTCTCGTGTGCCCCACCCGCAGCTTCCCGTGCCCCCCATCCACCTGCCCACATCTTGCCCGCGGGCCCCGCCGGCCTACCCAAGGCCAACACGCACCGCGCCGGCCCGCCCAGGCCACCACCTGGCATGCCCAGCCACCCCACTAGCCTATCTGGTCTGTAGCTTGGCTCCTGGCCGAACCGGCTAATCCGTTTCGGCCTCCTAAGCTGGATCGTAGCGTCCCTCGCAGTGTCACTAGCCGAACTAGCTCGGCCTTCCGATCCGAGTCGCCTGAGTCGTGCCCCTCATGGCGCTGGCCAAACCAGCCCCAGCCTCTATGCTCAGCCACCTATGTGGTGACCTATAGGCTAAACTACCCCTGCAATCCACTAGGTCGAGCCCAGCAGACCGGGCCAAACCTAGAGGGCTGACCCGCCCAACGGGCCGGGTCTGACCCAGTGGGTCTGACCGGGTCGACCCAGATCAGGTCGGGCCAGACTGGGTGGGGCCGAGTCGGTCTGACCGCTTTTGACCATAATCGAGCCCACTACTGACCCCTTTACTTTCTTTCGCCATATCTTTGGCAACAGACGTCCATTTGATGAACCATCAGCAGCACTGGTTTTCAAAGATGGTGACGGTCCCTTTGAGAATACCCCCCTGGAGTTCGGGGTATATTTGAGATATGGTCAGTCTGGATCATACACGAATCCAACAGTGCCCATGGGACTAAAAGGATAACACCTTATAGACCGGGCATCTAATCGATGCGCCGTATGTTGCGTTTAGACCCCTATGACGTGGCGGACCGCTGAGATACTTCTTCATGGGACTTTCTGGTAGTTGACGCATCGACTCTGGGCTTGAGGATCAGACCCTCCCGGAATCAAGCATGATTTGTGGAAACCCTGTGGCTGGCTGCACTCTAATGAGTGTTCCTGGATCCTCTGTGGGTCTGACAGCTCTGATTACTATTCCCAGATCCTCTGTGGGTCTGACAGTTCTGACTATTATTCCTCGATCCTGTGTGGGTCTGACAGAATAACTGGTCCTGGATCCTGTGTGGGTCCAGTAGTTCCAACTTCTATTCCTGGATCCTGTGAGGGTCCGAGAGAATAGTTGGTCCTGGATCTTATGTGGGTATGATAGCTCCAAATATTGTTCCTTGATCATCTGTGGGTCTGATAGTTCTAACTACTGATCCTGGATCCTGTGTGGGTCTAACAGATTTGATGATTCGGTGGCTATATCTGATCATCTCTATCTCTCTACATAAGATGTATACATGTGTGTGCTGAGTCATTAACTTCTGTGTTTTCCTCATGATTGAGATGTGTTACTTGAAAACTTAAGTATATGTATGGGAATATACCTAAGTAATGACTATCCATTGATTTCATACTCTTTGGTTTATCCTTGGTTGATTTTGTGAGACCTTGGTGGTATTAGGTTCCCTACTGAGTATTTTTATACTCACCCCTACATGGGCTAAGCCCACACCTAATTTTGTTGGATGCAGACGATGGACATCGCTGACAGAGGCTGAGTGTACGAGGACAGGATAGTACCCGGAGGTGGAACTCTTGATGAGTTGGTACCCGGAGGAGACTGACGTGCATGGAGTGTTAAAGAGGCTATATACACCTACCCTTCAAGTAGGATCCATGGTGGATGATCCAGGAGCTTCTTTACACCTTTCAGTTGTTTTTTTCCTTTTCAGTTGATCTTGTACTTTCAGTTGGGCTTGTATTTCCAGCCCCTTTACTTTTTAGCACTCTATTGTTATACAGTTTTTACTTAGTGTTTGCTTTCAGTTGTGTACTCTGTTGTGTGTGTTTTCAGTTATAAAGGCAATTCCTTCCCAGAATATGGATTTATTCCTTTGGTGCTAGTCTCTAGCCTCTGGCCTATGGAAGGCGATCATGGGGTTGTCATGACCCGAGCCCTAGAGGACGGGTCGTGACAAATTGGTATCAAAGGAGACAGTTCTACCGTAGAACATAGGACTCTGATATTTTCTGTGAAGCAATAGTTTTAAGGATACTTAGTGTGGTTTTCAGTTCAGGGAGTCCAGTATTGGTGCGGCAGCCGATGTATCTATACACTAGGAAATTGACTTCTAATTTCCTACTGAGGGCACGAAAACACTGATTTCATGTGTGTTTAAAGAGTTATCTTTGTGATCTTTTGAGTCAGCTCACCAGGTATAACATATTGACCATGGTACACCAGTATCCTTTCAGGATGGCCCCACGTAGACAGCCATCTAGGGTTCCAAGAGATGTATGAGATGGCAGCCCATTGAGCGACAAGGCCTCGGTGCAGGGCCCCATCACAGCGGAGGCACCAGTGGTACTAGTTCCCATTGGGCCACTGATGCCCCCATCACTATCAGCAGATGATGCATGCTGCTTGATAATGTTGCATGAGTTTCACCTCTAGAGGTTGCCCATGTTTAGGGGAGAGACGGACACACAGGCAGCTGAGGATTGGCTGGAGGCTGTAGTGAGAGTCTTCAGACTAGCAGGGACACCAGTAGACTTCATGGTGATTCATTCTACCAGCCTTCTATAGGAAATAGCAAGAAGATTGTGGAGCATGATGCTCCAGGTGCAGGACAAGGCGAAACTACTCTAGGCAAACTTCGAGAGCCTATTTCAGTCAGAGTTTGTCCTATCCACCCTACGTTATGTGCGGATTCAGGAGCTACTTCATCTGCATCAGGGTAGCATGATAGTGGCCCAGTACTCAGCGAGGTTCATCGACCACTCTTGCTACTCCATTGATATATTGTGTGACCCTTTCTTTAGGGATCAAACCATCGATAAGGGGCTCAGATGGGAGATCACAACATCGATTATCTTAATCATCATCCTGACGCAGGCAGGGGTATTAGAGAGAGCCCTTCTAGTGGAGACTTCCCATGCTGAGCAGTCACCAGCAATGAGACCCATCACTAGTCGACATAAAGTAGAGTCTTCTATAGCTGTCTGTAGACAGATGTCGCAGAGGTCAAAGCATACCAAGCCATCCGGTGCACAACCTCAGGATATGGGTTCAGTTGTGAGGGTCACACGAGATAGAACAAGTCATGATAGGTGCAGGCAATGTTACTCGTGTGGCGGGCAGGGTCACATGGCTCGTGGCTGTCCGACCCGCCATACTGATGATCAGCAGACGGTCGAAGGACCACCCAGGCAGGGACATATATTCGATCGAGCGGACCGCATGGAGCAGGCGAACGTGGAAAAGGAACAGGTCGTGCAGTTGGTGGTGGATGATGATTCGAGGTTTTACCGCCACCTCCACTATGAGGTCCACCCTGACCACAGGGAGCATGTGGTTAGGCGAGTGATCTGCTTCATGAAGCTGAAGCATATGACCATGGCCCTCCAAAGATTATTCGAGGTACGATCTATGTCTACTCCACCTTAGTTTCATTTCTTATAAGCATAGGTGCCAGTAACTCTTTCATTCCCATTGCCCTCGTTCAGAGCTCAGAGATTCTAACAGAGACGTTGGCACGATCCTTACGGCTAGAGACTCCTACAAGAGTAGATTCGATGATTAAGCACTGGTTCTGATAGTTTGAGCTTAGTCTAGGAGGCAAGATCATCATCTGGGATATCCTAGTAGTGGCGTTGAGGCCTTACGACGTCATCTTGGGTATGGACTAGTTATCTACAGTCTATGCTCAGATCAACTGTATTAGGTGCAAATTGCGGTGTATCTGCATGGATAGGACCAATTTTACCTTCCCCGGCGAGAAGGGAGCATTTGTATCCCAAAACAGACTTACTCGGTGGAGGGTGCAGCCGATCACTCATCAATTGGCCTACCTTATCCTCAAAGCAGTTGATGTGGAAATTCTGAGCTATCCTATAGTGGTGGACCAGTACGCAGATTGTTTCCCTGATGATGTTCCAGAACAACCTCCACACAAAGAGGTGGACTTCTACATTGACTTCTAACCTGGTATAGAACTGATATCTACACAAGCATATCGGATGTCTCTCGCAGAGCTTCGCAAGATGCAGATACATCTAGAGGACTTGCAGGAGAATGGATTCATCTGGCCCGGTGTTTCTCCCTGGGCAGCCCCGATTCTATTCACCAAGAAGGAGGATGGGAGCTTGAGGCTTTTTGTCAAATACCATCGCCTAAACCAGGTGACCGTGAATAACAAGTACCCACTCACGATGATTAACGACCTCTTTGATCAGCTGAAGGGATCACGATAGTTCTCGAAGATAGACCTCAGATCAGGCTATCACCAGCTCAGAGTTCGAGATGAGGATGTGTAGAATACGACCTTCAGATGTTGTTATGGCCACTACGAGTTCTTGGTTATGCCATTTGGCATAACCAATGCTCTAGCAATGTTCATGGGACTCCTGAACAGGATCTTACAGCCATACCTTGATCTATTTTTCATATTCTTTATCAACGACATTCTGATCTACTCGACTACTAAGGAGGGGCATGCCTACCATTTGAGGGTAGTGCTGGACAAACTCTGAGAGCACCAGATTTATGGTAAACTCTCTAAGTTCCAATTTTGGATCTTAGATGTTCACTTCTTGTCACATGTCATCTCAAAGGCTGGAGTTGCAGTGGATCCAGCAAAGATTGAGGTGTTACTTTCTTGGGATCCACCAAGTAGTGTGATGGAGGTACATAGTTTCCTGGGTTTGGCTGGGTATTACCGGAGGTTTGTATCAGACTTCTCTAGAGTTTCGGCACCGCTATCAGCCTTGATGAAGAAGGGGAAAACCTTTTTGTGGTTAGAGAGATTCCATCAGAGCTTTCAGGAGTTGGGACAGAGGCTAACTAGTTCCCCCATCTTGATGCTTCTAGAGGAGGGTGTAGGGTATGTAGTTTATTGCGATGCATTAGGGACCAGACTCGAATGTGTCCTGATGCAGGAGAGAGCAGTGACACATATGTTTCTCATAAACTAAGACAACATGAGTATAACTACGCTACCCATGAACTAGAGTTAGCAGTAGTGGTCTTCACCTTGAAGATTTGGAGGCATTATCTTATGAGTGAATGTTTTACCGTGTAATCTGATCATAAGATTCTGAGGTATATCTTCTCTCAGGTGGACCTAAACCTGACACAGCGATGTTGGCTTGAGTTCCTCCTAGACTATGACTTCGAGATAGTCTATAATCTTGGGAGGGGGAACATTGTATCAGATGCACTCAGTATGAGATCTGGTATTCAGCTACTAGGAAAGGAGACAGAGCAGGTGGATTCTTTATAGATATACTTTGTGGATAGATATGGAGCATCCTTCTTTCAGTCTCTTATAGTCACTCACCCACTTCTTCAGCGAGTCAGGGAGGCACAGCATGGGGACACTGACTACGAGACCTGACGTGCTCAGATATCCATAGGACAAGCAACTGATGGATTTTATGAAGGTGGGGGAGCACACCATCCTCTTCAGAGGACATACTATGGTGCCAGTGTCACTTCAGGAGGAAGTGTTAAGAGAGTTCCACACATCCCCTCTAGAGGTACATCTACGAGTGGTGAATATGTATCAGGACCTCCAATGACAGCGTCAGTGGCTAACTGTGAAGAAAGCAGTTGCAGAGTTTGTTTCTCGATGCCTCACATGTCTGCAAGTGAAGGCAGAGCATCAAGTACCAGTAGGCTTGGTACATAAATTAGAGTTTCCAGAGTGGAATTGGGATGGGATATCCATGGATATCGTGAAGGGGATTCCACGTACATCAAGCAGTCATGATTTGATTTGGGTGATCGTTGACTGACTCACCAAGTCGTCCCACTTCCTAACGATAAGAGAGAAAGGTTCAGTAGAGAGATTGGGACGCCTCTATGTGCAAAAGATTGTTTGTTTACATGGTATGACTTTGACAATTGTCTCCGATCGTGATGCACGATTTAATTCCCGACAATGGAATAGGTTGCAGGTGGCTTTTGGGACACAGCTTCGCTTGAGCACTACCTTCCATCCTCAGATAGATGTTCAGACTGAGTGGAGCATTCAGACCCTCGAGGACATTCTCTAAGCATGTGTCCTAGACTTCGGTCGTAGTAGGGAGGATCACCTACCTTTGGTGGAGTTTTCATACAACAACAACTACCACTCCACCATGGGGATGGAACCTTTTGAGGTGTTGTACCGGCGACCTTTCCAATCACCCTTGTACTTGACTAACCCTGTGGAGTCAGCACTGGTGGGACCAGAGATAGTATGAGCTACCACATAGAAGGTGCAGATCATCCAGGAGCAGATGAAGACAGCACAGAGAAGGAAGAAGTCATATGCTGACCGGTGATGGAGGCATCTGGAGTTTGAGGATGGAAACCACGTCTTCCTATGGGTCTCACCTCGATGAGGTCTATAGATATTTGGCTGAGGCGTCAAGTTATCTCTGAGATTCATCAGACCTTTTCATTTCCTCATCAGAGTTGGCGAGGTTTCATTATTCCTAGCTCTTCCACCTTAGTTGCACCGGGTGCATGACGTCTTCCACGTATCCTAGCTGAGGAGATACGTGAATGACCCTTCCCACATCATCGACCATGGAGAGCTAGATATTGACGATTGGGTGACTTTCATGGAGGTTACAAGGGAGATTGAGGATTAATAGGAGCTTGTCCTACGTGGATGGTTGATACCACTATGTGCGCGTTCGTTGGCAGCACGGGAACCTCCAGAAGAGAACATAGGGGCGGGAGGCTCAGATGCATGCTCAATACCCCCATTTGTTCCCTTATTTCGAGTTGTAGCTTATGGGGATGTAAAGCCCTAAGGTGGGGAGAATGAAAAGACCTGGAAATCTAGTGGATTTTTTTTTCTTAAATACATGGAAATTTTAAGAGTCCACAAAAATTTACGGTGCATGATTTCGAGGCTTGGTGTGCCCGGAATCAATTTATGAAATTTTTTTCAGGTACGTTCAATAAATGTACGGGTGGGATTTTATAACTTTTGAACCGGTTCTCGGAATTGAAATCCAAGGGAAATGTTGAACTCACAGCACTAGTATTCACTTACGGATACTTTCACCTCGACGGTAGTTGGTCGAGATTAAAAGTTAGTTTTTCGGTTTTCATAAAAAAATAATAAAATAAAGTGAGCTACACATTATTTTATTTGAGCCGCCATGTGGTTAACTGGTAGTTGAAACCTCATCATGGAAGTTATAGGTGGGACCACCACACATTAACCTCCCATGAGAGGTTATGGTGGTGGATCCCACCCGAACATAGCCCCCCATGAGAAGTTACCGTGTGGGGACCACACGAGGCTTAACCTCCTATTGATGGAAGAGATTAAAACCCCTCAACACTCCCTCATTAATGAGGGAGAGACTCATGACCTTCCTTTAGATTAATTGGTTCCAAATCCCCAATTAATTCTTTCCAACACACGTGAATTAATTAGGTGGATCCTTTTAATTTAATTCTCCCAAATTAATTTGTGCCAACACATGTGAGTTAATTGGTGGAGCCTTTTAATTTAATTCTTCCTTTTTTTTAATATTTTTCCAAAGCAATAATAATATATCACAATCTCTTATGAATATTGGGTTGGCACATCTATTCATTTTTTTGGAGGAGAGCATGGGAGAAAAAGAATTCTCCAATGAAGAACCTCCTCTTCCAATGAAGAACGAAGAACGAATTCTTCCAAAGAAGAATGAAAGCAAAGACCTTCTTTGACTTCTTCCTCGAAGCTTCAACCATTGTGAGACATCTTCTATGACCGAGTTCTGCATCGCCGTCAACGAGCCGACGCAGCTCGGGTTTGGAAGAGCTTGGGAGATGTGACGAACGATGACCTTATTTGTCTATTTTCTGTGACTCCTTCAAACGTCGATGACCGAAAATCAAAGGTAGGGGTTTAATTTTATCTAAGGATGATCCTTTCCCATGTTCCTCGTTTCTCTCAAAATGAAGATTGAGGGTTGTTGTGCTTTATACTTGTGAGCCACCTGATATCACCCAAAACTTGGAGGGTGCGGGCCAAACCAACATGGCCCGACCCCTCCGCCATTCTTGTTTGAGATGATCCTTGGCATGGAGATGAGGCGACGGAACAATGAATGCGATGAAGACAAAGGTCACACTACCCATGGCCTCTATGAATCGCGCCGCCCCCATGGCGCACTGGTGCTCCCAACCAAACACCGCCCGCTCGAGTCGTGCCGAACTGGCTAGCCTGGCCACCTCCAGGCCACTAGCCCACCTGGACGTGCCCCGTCGGCCTGCCCGTGGCCTCCCGCGCACCCTTCCTGGCCTGCATGCAGCCTCCCAGGAAGAGGAATAGGTTTGATCGAGGTATTCCGCAGGGAGAAGGAGGACATGGCAGAGGAGATAGTCGTGCTGCTGGTGATGGGCGATGTTTTGAGGTGTTACCACCACCACCACCAAGAGGTCCTCCCCGACCAGAGGGAGCAGGTGGACAGGTGAGAGATCAGCCTCAAACAGATGAGGCTTATGATCACGGTGCTCTAGAGATTATTTGAGGTACTATATGTGTCTACTCCACCATAGTTGCGGTTTTTATAGACACAGGTTCCAGTCCCTCTTTCATTGCCACTACCCTTGTTCGGAACTCGAAGATCCTGACGGATCTGTTGGCTTGATCCTTACAGATAGTGATTCCAACGGGAGAAGACTCCATTATTATGAACCGGTGTCGGTAGTGAGAGCTTACTCAAGGAGGCGAGAGCTTCGGCTGGGCTCTCCTCATAGTAGTGTTGAGGCCTTACGACATCATCTTGTGTATGGACTAGATATCTACACTCTATGCACAAATCGACTATTTTAGGCACAAAGTGCAGTGTGTCTGCATGGATTGGATTAGGTTTACCTTCACCTACGATAAGGGAGCCTTTGCAGCACAGCATGGACTTACTCAAAGGATGGTGCAACCAATCACTTCTCAGTTGGCCTGCCATACCCTTGGAGCGGTAGTTGTGGAGAGTCTGAGCTATCCTGTAGTGTTGGACCAGTACGTGGATGTTTTCCCTAACGATGTTCCAAGACTACCTCCTCACAGAGAGGTGGACTTATAAATTGACATGTACCCCAGTACGACATCGATATCTACCCCAGCATATCGAATGGCTCCTGTTGAGCTTCATGAGATGCGGGTACAGCTAGAGGACTTGCAGGGAAAAGGATTCATCTGGCATAGTGTTTCTCCCTGGTCAGCCCCAATTTTGTTTTCCCAGAAGGTGGAAGGGAGCTTGAGGATTTTTGTCGACTACCGTCACCTAAACTAGGTGACTATAAAGAACAAGTACCCCCTCCCAATGATTGATGACCTCTTTGATCAGTTTAAGGGATCACTGTGGTTCTCGAAGATAGAACTCAGATCAGGCTATCACCAGCTCAGATTTCAAGATGAGGATGTGTAGAAGATGGCTTTATGATGTCGGTATGGCCACTAAGAGTTCTTGGTTATTCCTTTTGGTGTAACCAATGCACCAACAGTGTTCATGGGACTCAATAATAGGATCTTCCAGTCATACCTCGATCGCTTTTTCGTAGTCTTCATCGATGACATTCTGATATACTCTACTATTGAGGAGGAGCATGCCTGCAATTTGAGGATAGTACTGGACACACTCTGAGAGCACCAGCTTTATGGTAATCTCTCTATGTTCTAGTTTTGGATGTGAGAGGTTCACTTCTTGGTACATCTCATCTCGAAGGCTAGAATTGTAGTGGATACAGATAAGATTGAGGCAGTACTTTCTTGGGAGCCACCCAGGAGTGTGACAGAGGTATGGAGTTTCTTGGGTTTTGCTGGATATTATCTGAGTATCGTACCATACTTCTACAGAGTTTCAGCACCACTATCATCATTAATGAAGAAGGGGAAACCCTTCATGTGGTAGGAGAGATGCCAGTAGGGCTTTCAGGAGCAGAGGTAGAGGCTGACTAGTGCGCCCATCTTGAGGCTTCCAGAGAAGGATGTAGGGTACATAGTCTACTGCGACACATCAAGGACCGGACTCGGGTTTGTCCTGATGTAGAAGCATATAGTGATCACTTATGTTTCTCATCTGTTAAGACAGCATGAGAAGAACTACACTACCCATGACTCAGAGTTAGCAGCATTGTTATTCGAATTGAATATGTGGTGGCACTATCTGATGGGTTAGCATTTCATAGTCTACTCTGGTCACAGGAGTCTCAGTTATATCTTCTCTCAAAAGGACCTGAACCTGAGACAGTGGCGATGGCTTGAGTTTTTCTAGGTCTATGACTTGGAGATAATATATACTCCTAGGAAGGGGAACATTGTAGCAGATGCACTCAGTAGGAGATCCGGTATACAACTTCTAGGAGAGGCGACAAAGCAGCTGGCTGCGTTACAGATATCCTTTGTGGATAGAGACGAAGCAGTCTTTCTATAGTCTCTTACAGTAACTCCCCCACTTCTTCCGTGAGTTATGGAGGCACAGCATGGGGACACTGACTGTGAGACACGACAGACTCAGATATCCACAGTACATGCACCTGATGGATTTTCTGAAGTTTGGGAGCACGTCATCCTCTTCAGAGGATATAAAATGGTTCCAGTGTCACTTCAGGAAGAAGTGTTGAGGGAGTTCCACGCATAAACTCTAGCAGTACATCCAAGAGTGGAAAAGATGTACCAGGACCTTCGATGACAGCACTGGTGGCCAGGTATGAAGAATAAAATAGTGGATTTGGTCTCTCGATGCCTCACTTGTTAGCAAGTGAAGGTGGAGTACTCGGTACCAGCATGCTTGGTTCATCCTTTAGAGGTCCCAGCATGGAAGTCGGATGGGATATCCATGGACTTCGTGAAGGGTAGTCCACAAACATCCAGGGGTCATGACTCAATTTGGGTGATCGTATACCGACTCACCAAGTCATCCCACTTCCTACCGATTATAGAGCAGGGTTCAGTAGAGAGCTTGGGATGCCTCTATGTGCAGGAGATTGTGTGGATACATGGAGTACCTTCTTCTATTGTCTCTGATCATGATGCACGGTTTACTTCCTGGATATGGAAGGGGTTGTAGGAGGATTTCAAGATGCAGCTTCGCCTGAGCACCACCTTCCATCCTCAGATGGATGGTCAGACTGAGTGGACCATTTAGACCCTTGAGGACATGCTACGTGCTTATGTCCAAGACTTCAGTCATAGTTGGGAGGATCATTTACCTTTGTTGGAGTTTTCATAAAACAACATCTATCACTCCACCATTGGGATGGAACCATTCAAGGAATTATATGGGCGACATTGTAGATCACCACTGTGTTGGACAGACCCAGGGGAGTCAGAACTAGTGGGACCAGAGATGGTACGGGCTACCACAGACAAGGTGCAGATCATCCAGGAGTGGATAAAGACTGCACAGAGTAGTCAGAATTCATATGATGACAAGAGACGGAGACCTCTGGAGTTCGAGGATGGCGACCACATCCTTCTACGGGTCTCACATCGATGAGTTCTACAGAGATTTGGCCGAGGTGGTAAGTTATCTCCGAGATTCATCGGACCTTTCAATGTCCTCAGCATAGTAGGTGAGGTGGCTTACCTGTAAAGACCCGGAAATTTCATGGAATTTTTTTTCTTATTTTTCTTTGGAATTTTACAAGAATGCAGTATCTAACGGCGCCTGATTCTGAGGCCCGGTGTGCCAGAAATTAATTTCGAAGTTTAGCTCGGGTACGTTTAGTGAACGAACGAGCGGGGTTTTCTAACTTTTGAACTGGTACTTAGAATCGAATTCTGAGGGCACCGATGGAATCGCTGCGCCGTAATTTTCTTAGGAGAACCTTTTCTGAAGGTGCGTTTACTCGGGAGGAGTTTCTAAAAATGTGAGGAATAAAAATAATTGATTTACAATTTTATTTTATTTATTTACTAAGAGGTTTAAGTGTTAAGTGAAATAAAGTTGTGTCACAACTTTATTTCTCTCTTCTAAGTGATTTAACTTCCATGTGAGGGAGTTGGGGTGGGACCCACTAAATCATAACTTCTCTTGTTAGGATATTTGTGAGGTGGGGACCACATGAGTCCCACCCCTTCAAATTCTTAAAACTCCCTCATAAGTGTGTAACACTTAAAAACTCACCATTGATTAGGGTGACTTTCCCTCTCCCCACTTTAATTAAAATCCAACACATTAACATAATTAAGTGAGTTATGTGTGTTGAATTATGAATTTTTTGAAAATGTTTGCATAATTAAATAAAATAAGGAAAAGCCTTATTTTATTTTAGTTTGGTTTTTGCTGTGGAGAATTGTGAGAGGGAGAGTTCTTTACTTTGAAGAACTTCATCTTCCACGTTGAAGAACGTGAAGAATGGTTCTTCTCCGATGAAGAACATCGACCCTTCGACTTAGAAGACTCGGTGGCCCGGATTCTTCTGTCTTCATCTTCCTCCACGACAAGGGAGAAGTCGCCGACCGCGGTGAACATCGCCAACGACAATGTACCATCCTTCTTTATCATAGCAACAAGTGAGGAGACGTTGTTTCCTCCTCAGACGCACCCTAAAGTCCACAGAATCTACGTCCGACCCCGTAACGTCGTTCTCTGCGACACCCGACGTGCAACGTCAAATATCCAAGTAGGGGAATTTATTTGGTGTTCTCTTATCGTTTGAGAAAATAACGACAAGCGCGGACCAACCAATTCCGTGTTGATTTCCGGATTGTTCGTTCATGCGAATTGATGTTGAGGATTATTGTTCTTGTCCTCGAATTATTTCTCTGTCGTAAGTCGACTTCTATTAGATAGCCGATTGCTATCATTATAACGGGAGGTGGTCGGACCACATGAACACGTCCGACCCTCCTCCCCCCTTGTTGTTTGAATTTGTTGCGGCACGTGAAAGGCGGCACGGTGTCGTTGCACCGCGCGGAAATTATGAGGAAGGGCTAAGAAGGGTGGCGCCATCGCGCCGCGCTAGAAAATGACAAACGAAGCCGCAAGGGCATTGTGGGATCCTCGCAGTAAAGGACGGGTCCCGGGAGGTCCATTGGAAAAGACGGCACGAATTTCCGACCACCGGAACCCGTCTGGTGGTCCGTGGAACAGCCCGCAGGCGCGCCTCGCCGGCACGGCGGCGCCGGCGGTGGGTGGCAGTGGTGCCCGGTGCGCCGCTGGAAGAAGCCTCCGCGACTGAAGCCGCGGTGGTGGATCACGGTCCCGCGACCGCATGGGACCGGAGGGGGGTGGCGGGACGCGGCCGGCTGCCGCGTCCGCTGGCACGGGCAGCCCCACGCGGGGTCGCGGTTCTTCAAGCAGGGGCAGCGCCCTGCTCCACTCCGCTCGGCCGTAACCAACCGAGCCGACCCCCCGGCTGGGCCGAGTCGCACCCAGGCAGGGTCGGGTCACGCCATCCGGGTCGGACCCGGACCCGGGTCGGGTCGACTCAGTTCGGGCCGACCCAAGGGGGGGGGGGGGGTTGGGCTGGGTCGGTCCGGGCCCAGACCCCCCGTTTTTAGATCACTTTCGGTCAAATGCCCATATATTTTGCTACGGACCTCTGATCGATGCACTGTCAGTTGTGATGCAACCCTTGGATCGAGACGGTCGTTTTGACATATCGCACTCAAGGTTTCAAAATACATTGGGTTCGTCTGGGTTGGTTCGTACACGAAACCAACCGGGCCCTCAGAGCGGAAATGCTCGTAACTTGAGCTCCGGATGTCCGATTGATGTGCTGTCGACTTTGATGGATTCATATAAGTGAGAAGTATCTTTTGGATTACTCTGCTCGAGGTTTGGATGTTGTCGGTGTGCGGTCAGGTTGGTTTTCTCACAAAATCCAACCCGGCCCCTGGAACGAAAAAGCCAATAACTCACAGACCGGGCGTCCGATTGATGTGTCGTCTGTCTCGTTGATTTCCTCTTGATGAGAAAAAACTTTTTGCATACTTTTCCCGTGTTTTTGTTTCTATTGGATAGTGGCCGGGTTGGATTGTACCTGAAATCCAACCAGGCCCCTGGAACGGAAAAAATGATAACTTTCAGACCGGACGTCCGTTTGACGAACCGTCAGCGTCGTTGGTGATCACGTTGAGAAACGGTCCCTTTGAGTTTACCTTATGAGAGTTGAGGTACAGTTGAGATACGGCCGGGTTGGTTCGCACATAAAAACCAACTTGGCCCCTGGGATGAAAGGGTCAGTAACTCAAAGACCGGGCGTTCGATTGACGCGCCGTCTGTTGCGTTGAGACCCCTATGACGAGGCGGTCCTTTGGGATACTTCTTCATGGGAATTTGAGATACTTGGAGTATCAACCTGTAGCTCGTGGAGCGGACCCTCCTAGAGATGAGTGTGCGGAGTACAGAGACCGTGTAGCCAACTGAGACATGACGACTGCTTGACCAACACGACTTGGAGTGAGTCGACTAGCCTAGTGGACGGAGCACTAATTTGTGAGGTGCAGACCCATGGAGGACGGAGCACTACCTGTGTGACAGTGCAGACCCGCGGTACTCGTCCGGAGAGTACCTCTGCAGGCTACTAGGGGGTGTGCACTACTGTGTTTGGGTGGCATACCCCGGCGGGAAGCACTACTATGTTTGGGTGGCTGACCCGCGGTACTCGAAAAAAGGAGTACCTCAGTAGTATTAGGTTAGTGAGCAGTAGCTCGGAGTCGTGACAGGACCACTGTACACTCCAGAGACGGAGCTCTTCAGTAGTTACAGTTTCGATAATGAAAATCCTGGTTTGAGCTGAGTCTATGACCATTGTGTTTTTTCATGATTGAGATGGGTTACTTGATAACTTTGGTATATGTATGGGCATATACCTGGGTAGTGGTTATCCGTTGATTTCATAATCCTTGTGTTTCCTCATGATTGAGATGGGTTACTTGATAACATAGGTATATGTATGGGCATATACCTAAGTAGAGGTTATCTGTTGAGATCTTATTTGTGGTTATCCTTGTTGGTTTTAGTGAGACCTTGAGGGTATTGGGGTCCCTACGGAGTATCGTTATACTCACCCCTGCATGGGCTATGCCCGCACCTCGTTGTGTTGGTTGCAGACGACAGGCAATGGTGACGGAGGCTGAGTGTTCGAGGACTGGACGGTACCCGGAGGTGGACTACACAACGAGTCAGTACCCGGAGGTGGACTACATGACGAGTCAGTATCCGGAGGTGGAATTAACGGCGAGACGACACTCGGAGGAGGTTGACGGGCAAGAGTGTTGTGGAGGCTATCTGTACCTACCCTTCAGGAAGGATCCGTGGTGGACGATCGAGGAGCTGCGCCATCTGTACCTACCCTTCAGGTAGGATCTGAGGAGGACGACCCAGGAGGCGCTTCCGTCCTTCCAACTATTGTCTTTTCCTGTTGTACTTTGTTCAGTTGTAGTTGTACTTTCATTTGGGTTTGTATTCTAGCCCATTTACCTTTCAGCACTTCTCTTTGTACTTAGTTTTTTACTTCTGCTTGTACTTTGTGATGTTTTGTTTACTTTTATAAAGGCAATGCCTTCCCAGTTATCGGGATTTACGCCTTTGGTGCTAATCGCCAGCCCCTAGCCTATGGAAGGCGGGCTTGGGGTAATCACGGCATGGGCCCCGAGGATGGGTCATGACAAATTGGTATCAGAGGAGTCAGTTCTACCGCAAAACTTATAACTCTAATATTTTCTTTCTATGAAGAAATAGTGTTAAGAGTACCGAGTGTGGTTTTCAGTTCAGGGAGTCCAATGTTGGTGCGGGCGGCCGACGTATCCATACACCAGGACCTGACAACTGATTTCCGAATTTTTGCACGAAAACACTGATTGTGTGTGTGTTTCTAGAAGTTTTTAAATGTCATCTCAAACTAGGTCAGCTCACCAGGTATAATCGTTTGATCGTGTCACGTTGTTTTTTTTTCAGTATGTCTTTTTACGGATGACCAGCTAGAGCCCAGAGGGATTTGAGTACTGACATCCTGCCGAGTGATGAGGCTTCGGTACATGGCCCTCTTGCAGTTGAGGCACCAGCGGTACTACCATATGTTGGGCCACTGATTCCACCAGCCCCAGAAGTAGGCGATGCACGCCACTTGAGCGCGCTGCACGAGTTCCAGTGCCTGAGGCCACCCAGGTTCCTGGGAGAGACAGACCCGCAGGCAGCTAAGGATTGGCTAGAGGCTGTGGTGAGAGTCTTCAGGCTAGTGGAGACGCCTGCAGACTTCATGGTGATATTTGCTGCCAGCCTTCTTCAAGCAGCAGCAGGCAGGTGGTGGAGCCACTTGTTCCAGTTTTGCGACGGGATGACTTTCACATGGGAAGACTTCGAGACCATCTTCAGGGTGGAGTTTGTGCCAGTAGCTCTACACCCCGAGCGTGTACAGGAGCTTCTGCCTTTGCCGCAGGGTTTTCGATCAGTATCCGAGTCATCTATGGGTAGTAGACAGATGATGTAGAGGTCCAGGAGGACCAGGCCAGCAGTTGGGAGATCTCGGGTTTTAGGATCGGTAGTGCGGGGCACCCGGGGTGGGGTCAGAGCCAGGCATGCCATAAACGGACAGTGTTTCTCCTGCGACAGGAAGGGTCACCTGGCACGTGACTGTACGACCCCCCGCACAGTTGATCAACGGGTGTTGGAGGAACCACCGAGATAGAAGCAGCGGTTGGTGCTTGAGCAACAGCCGAGCAGTGGACAAGGCAGTAGAGCTCCGGGAGCAGGTGGACAGGAGAGGAACTAGTGGATACGTCCCTTGTACTTCTAGTTCCATGTTGTTGTTGTATTTGTGTCTTTGTACTATGAGCTGCAATAATTAAAGGACACTTATCTTTGTGGTGTTTTCTTTCCTGTCCTTTTTGTTTGGTTGATACTGAGTGGTCCTGGTTAAGACTGTTGACTTGACCCTCACTTTCAAGATTTCTATTGGAGGAGACCCAGTGACCTCACACTGATGCCGATAGTGTGACTCGACCCTTGGAGGCGGGAGTGACAGTTGGATCTCTTGGTAGTTACGTCGAGGACTTATGACATCATCCATGGAATGAATGCATCATTAATGTCGGGATTGATTGTATTAGGAAATGGGCATGGTTCATCCAGGGGATGAGACCGAGTTTCTCTTTTCGGCAAAGGAGAAATTTTTAGCAGCTCTTCCAGATCATAGGAAAAGAAGGTGCAGGTCATCCAGGAGCGGATAATGACTGCACGGTGTAGTAAGAAACAGGAAACTGGAACTAGTCTTAGAGACACAGGGCATGTTAAATGTTTCAAGAAGTGGAAGCTTTAAGGAGAGATGAGTCTACGAAGCAGCAGACGTGGAGGCAGAGCTAGGAGAGCAGCATGAGGTGGTGTACATCTTAACATGCTACAACCACCCGCCTTAGTTATCCCCACCAGGCTTAGGGAGCTGGAGGGCGGAGGAAGAGTGCAGCTGCATGAGGTCAAGGAGTGTGACCCAATGGCTCTAAAAATGATTCAAGGGACCGTCAATGTATTCTACTAGCTTTCGTAGTAATAGGCATTGATAAGAGTCATTACTTCCTTCCATAAATCTTCTCCCAGACCTAGAGTTTCCGTTAAACTGTAGACTTGACCCTCGCGTCTGGAGATACCTTGGGAGAAGACTCGATAATCACACTTACGCTGACAGTGTGGTTAGACCATCTAGGTGAGAGTTTCGGTTGGAATCTCTTGGTGGCAGCGTCGAGGCCTTACGACGTTGGTTTTATTATGGACTGGGCAATCACAGTTCATACACAAATTGACAGTTTTAGACAAAAAGGTTGTGGTTTAACTACGACGTCGGAATGGGTTTTCCTTGGTCGGCGAAAAAAAAAAGGGAAATCCCAGCCAGCACAGGGTAACTCATGCACAGGAGGGTGTGACCGATCACTCTTGAGTTGGTTAACCTTACCCTCATGGCAGCAGTCATTTTGAGTCCCAGTTCTAAACAGGATTTGGAGACCTCTGGAGTTTGAGGATGACGATCACGTCCTTATACGGGTTTCACCTCGACGAGGTTTACGGGATATGACCAAGGCGGCAGGTTATCTCTGAGGTTCAGTGGACCTTCTTAGGTCCTCAGCTAGGTAGGAGGGGTGGTTTACCGCTTGACCCATCCACCTCAGTTGCACCAGGTGCATGACGACTTCCACGTATCTCAACTGAGGAGATACGTGATCGACCCTTCGTAAATCATCGACCATGGGGAGCTGGACGATGGCGATGGGGTGTCTTTTACAGAGGTTCCAGTGGGGATCAAGGATCGACGGGAGCAGATCCTACGAGGACGATTGATTCCTCAAGTGCACTTTCTTTGGCAGTACGGGAACCTCCAGGTGAGCACATGGGAGTGGAAGGCTCAGATGTGTGCTCTGTACCGCTTTTGTGACCCTAGTTTATGTTGATGCTTTATGGGGACGTAAATCCCTGAGGTGGGAGTAATGTAAAGACCCGGAAATTTCAAGTAAAATGTTTTCTTAATTTTATTTGGAATTTTACAAGAACGCAGTTTCTGACGGCGCCTGATTCCGAGGCCCGGTGTGCCCGTAATTAATTTCCGAAGTTTAGCTCGGGTACATTCAGTGAACGAATGAGCGGGTTTTTCTAACTTTTGAACCAGTGCTCCGAATCGAATTCTGAGGGCACCAATGGAATCGCAGCATCGGTATTTTCTTAGGATCACCTTTTCCAAAGGTGCGTTTACTCGGGAGGAGTTGTTAAAAAAGTGAGGAATAAAAATAATTGTTTTACAATTTTATTTTATTTCTTTACAAAGAGGTTTAAGTGTTAAGTGAAATAAAGTTGTGTCACAACTTTATTTCTCTCTTCTAAGTGGTTTAACTTCCATGTGAGGGAGTTGGGGTGGGACCCACTAAATCCTAACTTCTATTGTTAGGATATTTGTGAGGTGGGTCCCACACAAGCCCCACCCCTTCAAATTCATAAAACTCCCTCTTAAGTGTGTAACCCTTAAAAACTCACCATTGATTAGGGGGACTTTCCCTCTCCCCACTTTAATTCAAAGCCAACACATTAACTTAATTAAGTGAGTTATGTGTTTTGAATTTTGAATTTTTTGAAAATGTTTGCATAAGTAAATAAAATGAGGAAAAGCCTTATTTTCTATCAGTTTGGTTTTTGCTGTGGAGAATTGTGAGAGGGAGAGTTCTTTACTTTGAAGAACTTCATCTTCCACGTTGAAGAACGTGAAGAACGGTTCTTCTCCGATGAAGAACATCGACCCTTCGACTTAGAAGACTCAGCGACCTGGATTCTTCCGTCCTCATCTTCCTCCAAGACAAGGGAGAAGTCACCGACCGCGGTGAACATCTCCAACGACAACGTACCTTCCTTCTTTATCATAGCAACAAGTGAGGAGATGTCGTTTCCTCCTCAGACACACCCCGACGTCCACGGAATCTACGTCCGACCCCGCGACGCCGTTCTCCGTGACACCCGATGTGCGACGTCAAATATCCAAGTAGGGGAATTTATTTGGTGATCTCTTATCTTTTGAGAAAAGAACGACGAGCACGGACCAACCAATTCCATATAGATCTGCGGATCGTTCGTTCATGCGGATTGATGTTGAGGATTATTATTTTTGTCCGCGAATTATTTCTTTGTCGTACGTCAACTTCTATTAGATGGCCGCTTGCTATCATTTTAACGGGAGGAGGTCAGACCGCATGAACACGGGCGACCCTACTCCCCCCTTTTGTTTGAATTTGTTGGGGCACATGAAAGGCGGTGTGGTGCCATTGCACCGCACCGAAATTATGTGGAAGGGATAAGAAGTGTGGCGTCGTCGCGCCGTGCCGATGAAGTTGAACAAGCCACAGCGCCGTCGCGTCGTGCCGAAAAACGACAAACGAAGTCGCACGGGCATTGTGGGATCCTCGCAGCGAAGTACGGGTCCCGGGAGGGCCATTGGAAAAGATGGAACGAATTTCTGACCACCGGAACCCGTCCAGTGGTCCGCGAAACAGCCCGCCGGTGCGCCTCGCCGGCACGGCGGCGCCGGCGGCGGGTGGCGGCGGTGCCCGGTGCACTGCCAGAAGAAGCCACCGCGGCTGAAGCCACGGCGGCGGAGCGCGGTCCCACGACCGCACGGGACCGGAGGGGGGTGGCGGGATGCGGTCGGCTGCCGCGTCCGCTGGCACAGGCGGCCCAACGCGAGGCCGCTGTTCTTCACGCGGGGGCAGCGCCCCGCTCCGCTCCGCTCGGCCGTAACCGGCCGATCCGACCCACCATCAGGTCCAAGTCATGCCCAGGATGGGCAGGGCCACCCCGGCCGGGCCGGGTCGCGCCATCTGGGTTGGACCCGGACCCGGGTCGGGTCAACCCGGGGGGGTTGGGCCGGGTCGGTCCGGGCCCAGACCCCCCATTTTCGGATCACTTTCGGTCAAATGCCCATATATTTGGCTACAAACCTCTGATCGACGCACCGTCAGTTGCGATGCGATGCTTGTATCGAGAAGGTTGTTTTGACATATCGCACTCAAGGTTTCGGAATACTTTGGGTTCGGCCGGGTTGGTTCATACACAAAACCAACCGGGCCCTCGGAGCGGAAACGCTCGTAACTTGAGCTTCGGACGTCCGATTGACGTGTCGTCGACTTTGATGGATTCCTCTAAGTGAGACGGATCTTTGGGCTTACTCCTCTTGAGGTTTGGATGTCGTCGGAGTGCGGTCGGGTTGGTTTTCTCACAAAATCCGACCGGGCCCCTGGAACAAAAACGCCAATAACTCACAGACCGGGCGTCCGATTGACGCGTCTTCTGTCTCGTTGATTTCCTCTTGATGAGACGGAACTTTTGGCATACTTCGGCTGAGTTTTGGTTGTTGTTGGATAGTGGCCGGGTTGGATTGTACCCGAAATCCAACTGATCCCCTGGAATGGAAAAGATGATATCTTTCAGACTGGACGTCCGTTTGACGAACCATCGGCGGCTTTGGTGATCACGTTGAGAAACGGTCCCTTTGAGTTTACCTTATGAGATTTGGGGTACAGTTGAGATACAGTCGGGTTGGTTCGCACAGGAAACCAACCGGGCCCCTGGGACAAAAGGGCTAGTAACTCAGAGACCGGGCGTTCGATTGACGTGTCGTCTGTTGCGTTGAGACCCCTGTGACGAGGCGGTCCTTTGGGATACATCTTTGTGGGACTTTGAGATACTTATAGTATCGACCTGTAGCTCGTTGAGCGGACCCTCCCAGAGACGAGTGTGCAGAGTACGGAGACCGTGTAGCCGACTGAGACCTGACGACTGCTTGACCGACACGACTTGGAGTGAGTCGACTAGCCCAGTAGAAAAAGCACTACTTTGTGAGGTGAAGACCCATGGCGGATGGAGCACTACCTGTGTGACAGTGCAGACCCATGGTACTCGTCCAGAGAGCACCTCTGCAGGCTAGTAGGGGGTGTGCACTACTGTGTTTGGGAGGCATACCTCGGCGGGAAGCACTACTGTGTTTGGGTGGCTGACCCGCGGTACTTGACAGGAGGAGTACCTCAGCAGTCTTAGGTTAGTGAGCAGTACCTCAGAGTCGTGACAGGACCAATGTACACTCCATAGACGGGGCTCTTCAGCAGTTACGGTTTTGATAATGAAAATCTAGGTTTGAGCTGAGTCTATTACCTTTGTGTTTCCTCATGATTGAGATGGGTTACATGATAACTTAGGTATATGTATGGGCATATACCTGGGTAGTGGTTATCCATTGATTTCATAATCCTTGTGTTTCCTCACGATTGAGATGGGTTACTTGATAACTTAGGTATATGTATGGGCATATACCTAAGTAGAGGTTATCTGTTGAGATCTTCTTTGTGGTTATCCTTGTTGGTTTCAGTGAGACCTTAAGGGTCTCAGGGTCCCTACTGAGTATCGTTATACTCACCCCTACACGGGCTATGCCCACACCTCGTTGTGTTGGTTGCAGACGACGGGCAGTGCTGACGGAGGCCGAGTGTTCGAGGACTGGACGGTACCCGGAGGTGGACTACACGACGAGTCAGTACCCGGAGGTGGACTACACGACGAGTCAGTATCCAGAGGTGGACTTCACGGTGAGACGACACTCGGAGGAGGTTTATGGGTGAGAGCATTATGGAGGCTATTTGTACCTACCCTTCAGTTAGGATCCGTGGTGGACGATCCAGGAGCTGCACCATCTGTACCTACCCTTCAGGTAGGATTCAAGGAGGACGACCCAGGAGCCGCTTCCGTCCTTCCAGTTGTTGTATTTTTCTATTGTACATTGTTCAGTTGTAGTTGTACTTTCATTTGGGTTTGTATTCTGTCCCATTTACCTTTCATCACTTCTCTTTGTACTTAGTGTTTTACTTCCGCTTGTACTCTATGGTGTTTTGTTTACTTTTATAAAGGCAATGCCTTCCCAGTTATCGGGATTTACGCCTTTGGTGCTAGTCGCCAGCCCCTGGCCTATGGAAGGCGGGCTTGGGGTAGTCACGGCACAAGACCCAAGGACGGGTCGTGACATTACCGCATAGCTCTTCCACCACAGTTGCACCGGGAGCATGACGTCTTCCACGTATCTCAGCTGAGGAGATACGAACATGACCCTTCTCACATCATCGACCATGGAGAGTTGGATGTCGATGATGGGGAAATGTTTACAGAGGTTTCAGTGGAGATTGAGGATCGATAGTAGTGGGTACTATGTGGATGATCGATACCTCTAGTGCATGTTCGCTGGCAGCACGAGAACCTCTAGGAGAGAACATGGGAGCGGGAGGCTCAGATGTGTGCTCAGTACCCACAATTGTTCCCTTAATTTGAATTATAGCTAATGGGGATATAAATCCATGAGGTGGGGAGAATTTAGAGACCTGGAATTCCCATGGAATTTTTTTTCTTAAATACATGGTAATTTTATGAGTCCGTGAAAATTTACTGTGCTTGATTCTGAGGCCCAGTGTGCCCAGAATTAATATTTGAAGTTTGGTTCGGGTACATTCAGTAAACGTACGAGCAGGATTTTTATAACTATTGAACTGTTTCTCGGAACTGAAATCTAAGGGCACCGTTGAACTCACAGCGCTGGTATTCTCTTAAGAATACTTTCACTTCGACGGCGGTGAGTTGAGAATAGAAGTTAGTTTTTTGGTTTTCTTGAAAAATAATAAAATAAAGTGAGATACACTCCATTTTATTTGAGCTTCCATGAGAGTGTTGGTGGTTAAAAACTCCTCATGGGAGTTCGAGGTAAGACCACCACACCTTAACCTCCCATGCGAGGTTATGGTGGTGGGGCCCATACAAACAAAACCTCACACGAGAGGTTACGGTGTGGGGACCACCCGACCCCTATTAATGGGAGGAGAGTATAACCTCTCAACTCTCACTCATTAATGAGGGAGAGCCTCTTAACCTTCCCTAATTAATTACTGTCAACACACATGAATTAATTAAGGGGATCCATGTAATTTATTCTCCATTTTTGAAATTTTGTGCCAACACCTAAAATAATAGATCTATTATTATTTTTGGTTGGGAATTGTTCATTATGGTGGAAACCTTGGATGTTTTGAGGAGATGATTATTGGGATAAGGCCCCAACGAATAACTCTTTCCAACGAAGAATGAAGATTTCCAATGATCCTTCTTCAACTTCTTCCCTAAAAACCTACCGATGTGGATTCACTTCTACAACTGTCGTGCAAATTTGAGAGTGGAAGAGTGTGGCAGACGTGATGAATGACAACTTTGTCTTCTTCCTACGACTTGACCATCGACCGATGATTGAAGGTAGGGGGTTTACATTGAGTAATATTCCTTTCCTTTTTTTCATCTTCATTTGAAAGGAATTGATTCAAAGTATTGTGAATAATTTTTGTTCATCATACTCTTTTGATTAAACAATTTCTATCACCTCTAAACATGGAGGGTGCGGGCCAAACTAACATGGCCCCACTCCCTCTGTCGATCTCTTTCTGAGGTTTCTTCAGCATGGTGATGAGGTGACTGAATGATGAAGGTCGTGATGACAAAGGCCACTCTACCCGCAGCCTCCACAAACCAAACTGCCCCCGCAATGCTTTGGTGGTTCAGGCCGAACCGCAGCCCTCTGGCCGAGCCGCCCTGGCAGCGTTGTCCTCTAGCGAACTGGTCGAGCTACCCCGGCCTGCACCACCGCTGGCTTCCCTGGCCAAACCCCTCATAGTCGCGCCTCACCTGGCCACACCCAGAATGCCCACGCCTCGCCGGTTTGTGCCCCGTCTGGCTGTGCCCTGCCTAGATGCCCCCCACCTTGCAGTGCCCCGCTTGGTCGCACCCTACTTAGCCGCACCCCGCCTGGCCGCAGCCTGCCTGGATGAGCCGCTACCTGGCTGCCCTACTGGCCTCCACGCGTGCCACCTCAAACTGTCCACCTGCCGGCCTCTGTGCGGGCCCCGTGTGCCTCCAGCGAACCGGTCCCTTGCATCATCCTAGCCGAGCCGGCATCCCGTCCCCTCACTGACTCCCAGTAGAGTCGGTGTCCCTGTCCCTCGCGGTCTCCCAACCGAGTCGACATCCCGACCCCTCGCTGCCTCCCAACCGAGCCGACGTCCCATCCCCCTTGAGGCCACCCAGCCAAGCCGGCATCCTGGCCCCCCTCACAGTGCCCTGGCCGAACCGGCCCTGGCCGAGCCCTCTAGGCCAAGCCGTGTCGAGCCACGCCCCCACGGCACTCCATACTGGACCGCCCTCACAGCCTACTTGGCTAAGCCTAGTGGGCCGGGCCAAACCCAATGGGTCGGACTGCCCAACAGGCCAGGTCGGACCCATCAGTTCATCATGAGTCAACCCGAACTAGTTCATCCCATACTGGGTTGGGCTGAGTCAATCTGACCGGGTCGGACCAGACCCAAACCCACTACCGACCCTTTACTTTCTTGGTCATATCTTTGGCACTATAGGACCATTTGAAAAACCGTCAGTGGCACTGGGAATCTTGGAGCATGATGGTCCCTTTGAGTATACCCCACTGGAGTTCGGGGTAATGTTGAGATATAGTCGGGTTGGATCGTACACGAATCTAACCGTGCCACCGGGACTAAAAATCTAATAACTCATAGACCATGAAACTGATTGACGTGCCGTCGGTTTCGTTGATCCCCATATTTTGAGTTGGACCATTAAGATAATTCTTACTAGGACTTAGTTATAGTTGGAGTGTCGACCATGGACTAGATCCTCTCAGAGACAAGCGAGCATAGCACAGAGACCTAGTAGCTGGATGAGACCTGACGACTGCTGACCGATTCAACTCGGAGTGACTCGACATTCCTCGTGGGGAGCTCCTTGGTGATGCAGCAGACCAATGGTGGGGAGCGCCTCTGTTTGATGCAGTAGACCCACAGTGGGGCGCACCTCTTTGTGACGCGGTAGACCCACGATACTCGATAGGAGTACCTCAATAGTCCAAGGATAGTGGGAAGCACCTCCATGTGATGTGGTAGGCCCACTGTACTTGATAGAGGAGGAGTACTACAGCAGCCGAGGTTTTGACTGTGTGACTAGGGATGTTACTTGGTACTACCCCTAGAATAAAATCCTGGATTGAACTCAGTCAGTAACTTTTGTGTTTAACTCATGATTTGGATGGATTACTTGGTAACATAGGTATATTTATGGGCATATACCTAAGTGAGGTTATCTGTTGATTCATACTTTTTGGTTTATCCTTGTTCGATTTTGAGAGACCATGAGGGTCTCGGGGTCCCTACTGAGAATCATTATACTCACCTCTACATGGGAATTGCCTACACCTTGTTGTGTTGGTTGCAGATGACGAACAGTGCTGACCCAGGCTTAGTGGACAAGATTAGATGGTACTCTGAGGTGGACCACACGGCGTGACAGTACTCAGAGGAGACGATCGAAAATTGAGTGTTGTGGAGTCCTTCTGTACCTACCCATCATGTAGGACTTCCCAGTGCACGGTCTAGTATCTATTTATCTTTCTTCAATTTTACTTGTTTTTCATTTTCCTAGTACTTTACATTTGGTCTTGTATTTTCAGTCCCTTTACTTTTCAGCACTCCATTTGTATACATTTTTTACTTAGTGTTTGCTTCCATTTTGTACTCTAATTGAGTGTGTTTACATGACCAAAAACTATTATAATATAAAATGAATCTATTTGATCTTATTGATTAAATTCCATTCCATTTCCCAAGGATATTATTGTGGATTGCATGGATATGCTAACTGGTAAAAAGGATCTAATATATTTTCTTATCTTATCCTATTGGAAAAATAATTTAAATTTTTCGGAAAAACAATCATGGATTTTCCACTTATTAGAGTAATAAAATAATGAAAAAAATTTATTTCATTCGGTTCATAATATTAAAACAAGAAGAAAAAAAGTTAAATATCTTTAGAAAGATGTAAAAAACATCATATAGTATCTCTTGATGGTTTTTTATAATGAAATATTTGATAATCCCATATATATATTGGAATTGGGATTCCATTTTATTTTTAATTTTATAATATTATAAATATCACTTGAATATGAATGGAGAACAATATGATTGTTTGAAATAATAAAATACTTTGAGATCACAACAAGTGTTGGTTTTAAAATTAATTCATTATAGTTCCTATCAAATAACATTATTGTTTCATTTAATACATAATTTATCCCATAATAATAATATAAAAAATAATTCAAATTTTAATTCATCTAACTACCAAAAATTCTAATTCTATTAGAATACCAGTCATGATATCAATATTAGAGGAGTTTATTCATCTTTAAAAATAGTGAAATATTAAGTAAATCAAGAGATATTTTATTTTTAAAATGTAAATCTTGTAGAAATTTATACTAATTAAAAAATATCATAATTTGATAATCAATTATTTTATTTTTACCATATAATTTTATTATTTCTAGAAGATTTATAATTTTTTGCATAGATTTACATCATTATATGGTTTTTTTATCATATTATTTATCTTTCTCATAATGTTAAGTTACCAAAAGTTTGATGCTACTTCATATAAGGTCAATAAGTGTCCATATATGTTTCAGAAAACCCATATTAATGTTGAGATACTTTCATAAGTGGTTAATACACTTATACACATGGTTGATAAAAAACATCATATCATTGAGACTGATCGTCATATAGTTCAATAATTAATAAATATTTATTCAAAAATACTTAAGATCAATTAAAACCATGATGAAAAAATTCCAAAAATAAATTGTTGTAATATTAACTAAATGACTGAAATATACACTAATTAAAGTCATTTGTATATTTTTAATTATATTATATAGATAAATAACATTAATATAATTGGAATATGTCTGAGCTATATTAGTTTTCCTCACATGGTGAGAATAGTCTCCCCACTATTGAAGTATCTTACCCTATAATTCATTACTGTAAATTATAAACCAACTAATGGGTGTGGTTTATCAACCTCATGAACTATGAGATCCTAAAAACTATGAACTCCATGAAATCAACCTTGACAAGGTTCATGATATTAATAATGATAATTTATACTAAAAATTATATTACACTTCTTGGTGAACCCTGTAATTTATAAAAATTGTATACTCCTTCCCCCATATAAAATAAATTAAAGCATTAGAATACAAATGCAATCCCACATCATGTGACAACAAAATGACCATAAATTTGATCCCAAAAGGTCTAATGGTCATGGAAAATATAACCCATAAGAGGTATGAGTTTTTTATTTATAGTAAACTCCTAATTTTGGAGTCCTACAATACTAATAGTTAAAAAATACATTTAAATTTATAGAATAAGAGAAGATCCATTATGGTTTCTTCACTAGTTTACAATTTTTCTAAAAAATTTGGACAATAGAATTACCCCCATGGAAAATTCAATTCCACAGTTATTTAAATAACCATAAGATACCCAATCGAATTAAATGTCACCATCACTCCCAAGTAACCTTTATAGAAAAATACCAAAATCAATAATTAAATGTCCCTACATGAATATTGTCATGTCCATTTGAAAAAAAAACTCAATGGATTAGGTTCCTATTGTAAAACAATAATCCACAATAACAAAAAATGTATCAAAGGTATTACTCAAATGTTGAAATATAAATTAATATAACACCACATTTTTAGGGAACTATTTCACTATAATCCCACATAATAAAACAACACCACTTAGAGTAAATTTTAAGTAGGTTTAATTTGTCATCAAATTTTATAAATTATACAACCAAGATGATACTATATAAATACCATAACCAAACGACATCACTAGGATAATAATTCACCTAAAAATTTTGGAACACCTAAAAAATATGGAAAAAGTGTTCTTGGAAATTCAGTATTTCATAAGGAATATTTATAGATATAGCTAAAGAAATACAATAGATATAAAATATGTTAAATCATAAATACATATTAGAAAACTTATTTTTTTAGGTATGTTTCTTTTTGAGTTTTTTTATAATCACCATTCCCTCGGTTTCCTTCATCTTTAAACCATAGTGGTTGAGTCTCATTCAGATATAGTGATAATTGTTGGGAAAATGACCTAATGTTATGGGATATGATTTTCATTGAATTAATTTTGTATAGGTATAAACATGGTAAATGGTACTACAAGGGTTTCTCATGAGTTTGGAAGGATTCAAATTCAGTTTAGGATCCCTTTCAAAATATGGGACTTAAGATGTTTGCATAGCATTTACATGTTATGTAAATGAATTAAAAGACATGTAACTGACATTGGGAAGATTCCTTGAGAGGAATACATTCCATTAATGGATTAAATACAAGAACTGTTTACACAATGTGAATCTACATTACATGAAGTGTAATTATCAATAATCGTTCAATTAACACATAAATATAGTAATTTCAACGGACTCATAAATTTAGAATCACACACCATGTATTACATTTACACACTATGAAATTATATGTCTCATTGTTTATATAGAAATTTTTTTATTTATAATTTTAATTATTTTGTGAGTAAACCATATTGGGTAATCTATAGGTGATTTATAGGTGATTTTGGAGAACATTAAACCATTATAGTAATCTTGTTTAAGTTATCAGTTTTCATTTAGTGGTATTTTAGTGATTCCCATCTCTTCCATTATTCTCTTGTTGTGGTAGTTGAAACATTGATCACAGTTTGTTTGGGTGTCTTGATCTTTTGTGACCTAGTTTTCTTCTTTCATTGTTATATTTCTTCAATATTATTTTAAAAAACTATTTAATCTATTAGGTTGAATACCCATGAAATTTCGGTGGTATAAAGAATATCTCATTGGTCTAATTTAAGTATCCCTAGTGTGTTCAATATTTTTGATCATGGTAGAACGTTGTACACATGAAAAAATAAATTTGGTAATACCTGTTAGATTATAATCATTCATTCTTTCCCAAACATTATATCATTTTGGATCCATGGAAATGAATACTGAGACATGCGGTCACCGGGTTGGTGTACTATAGATGGACCATTTTGGGACTTGGTTATTATGATGTTATATTCCTATAATAGTTGGATGAATTTATTCGTTGTCTTTTTTAACATGGGAATTGAAAAAACAAGTAAATTTTATTATTTAATATGATATAATCACATTGGTTAATTAGTTTAATAGATATATTAGTTAACATAGGTTGAAATTATATATTAAATAGGTTTGATATAAACATGATGATAATTTAAAACCTAAATTAATGAAATATACTTTGATGTAAAAATGATAATTTTATTAATTGATCATTGTGTATTATGATAATATATTTAGAATGTTTGTTTTTGTACTTGAGTTTTACTACATGAAATTTTTTTCCTTTATGCAACATGGATGTGATTGATTATTGGGATTGGGATGATTTGGGGCATGTTGAGTTTGTTGGGATGAAAACCATGGTTGATGTGGATGCATGGTCCCATAGTGCATGTTTTCATACCATTTGAGTTTTATGAAGAAAGGTAAATTATTCAAAAGGGTAGATTATATGATTATATCAGATGTTTAATGAATAGATTCATAGTCTCCAGATGCATGAGGGTGAGAATTTGGATGCTAGAGGGAAAGATTCTGGACAGCAAGTCGTATAAAGAAAATTGTGATTCTCATATATGTGTGATTTATCTTATATGAGAGAATACTCCACCTAGAGGGTAATACTTTAAGATATAGGAGGATCCTTAACTAGGTAATTGTATCCAATAGGGAATTGAAATAGTTTTTGGGATTTCCCCAGGTGTAACCATGGAACATGAGGTCCAACATGTTTATTTTAGGTAAAGTATTAATTTATTAAATTAATACCATGTTATTTTCAAAATTTCATGATATATATTTTCTAGATTGGATTTTTTAGACTTGGATGTGTTTAACTACTATTTCATACTCACACACAATACATGACTCCATTTGTTACCCAAATAGATTCTTTGTATGTAGGTTTGGACAAGGATAAGAGACACTATTGTAGATTTGTGCCTTGTTGGATTGGATGGTGTATTGACACAAGACCAACTTGATTTTTTAGAGATGGGTATTTTGAGTAGTCATTTGATTATTCTTAGTATTTTTTTCTTAATTAATTTCATCATATCATTTATTTTCAGTCATCTTGTCCTTAAATTATTCTTTTATTATGTAGATTTATTCTGTTGGTCCGTTCTCATCTTTGGGTGTCTGATTATTTAGTCACATTTTTTTCTATTTTTATCTAATATTTTATTATTTTCTAATTTAATTTTTAGACATTACTAAAGGATTTTACCTATCTATTATATTATTTATAACCTTTATAATAGTTGAAAACCTCAAATGTATGGGGTTCATGCTTATGTTTATGTAACCAACTACCTAAATCACTTAGGGAAGCCTCATGTTAGGGATGTTACAAATTAGTATCTGATGACCGAGTTTATTTTTAATTTATTTACTATTTAGGAAAGGTGAAATAGAGAATATGATGTTTTGGGTCCTAGTAATGAGATTTTAAATAGGATTAGCTAACTCATGTATAGTTAAAAATCTAATTTCATTGGGATTGTATTTTTGTTCAACGTGATTGATTTTTATGGATTGATTTTTTTATCTTTGGATATTCACAAGTTGTGTGATGTTATTGTTTTTTGAGATTTATACTCATGGTTGGAATGATGAAAGATGATTAGTCATACATCATCATAGTAATATATCGATATATATATACATTCATTTTTCAAGATAGGGATACATATATTTAATGTGATATAATTTCATATAAGAAAAAATAAATGGGAAACCTATAATTACTAATAAATAAATATAATGAACACTTATGTTATTGAAATTCAAATTTCAAGATATTTTTTGAGAGACCTTTAACTGGTGTTTATATGTTTTTATCACTTGTGTTGTTAATATATTGTGTAGCCAAAGTTCTGAGGAGTGTATTTATCATGTATTGAAAAATATTTCTCATCATCTTTGATTTGAGGATTAGGAGATGAAAGATCAGTTTTCCCCTAACACATATAGGATAGTGATTCTTATACATTCTAAGAATAAATTGGATCTTCTTTATTGGCATAGTTTCCAAAGTTCCATGTTATCCATGGACTGAAATACTATTTGAATCACTACTTTGATGTCTATGATGATGAGAGAGTCACATATGAAACATCTACCTACATTCATAAGGGAGGGAGCCCATGTAAGACGAGTGATGGATCATGTAAGTCAAGATGATCTTCATACACCTCAATATCCCCACATATAAGAGGTAAAATATTTCATTAGACATACATTTCGGAAATGAAATGTTTTTGTGGGATATTTTAGAGCATAGAATGTTTCAATTCAACTACAGAGTATGGTGGTAAAAATATATTTGAGTTAAATTTTTAGTTAGACTATATGGAAGATTAAGGTTTTGTATGGTCTAGTACATCTCTATGAGGATCTCCATTTCTTTATTATAATAAGGTAGATGGGTTATTAAACTTATGTGTAGATAAGAAGAGACTAAACCAGATGATAATCATAAACTTTTATCTCATTCCATTAATTAATGATCTCTTCAATCAAATTAGATGTACAAAGATTTTATATAAGAATGACATGAGGTATAGGTGGAACCAGTTGATGGTGATACTATTAGACATACCCCATAAATTTTTTTAGAGTAGGTGTTTTTTATATTAGTTCATAATAAAGATGTTTGGTTTGAAAAATGAACTAGGGTTATTCATGTATTTTATGAATCAGGTATATCCAAATTTATCGGACCATTTATTTGTTGTATTTATCGACTACATCATTATATACTCTTATTTCTCATAAGATCATTCCCAACATTCAGAACTCATCCTGACTACATTTAGAGATAATCATATTTTCCCCATGATATGTAAATTTAGATTATAGACTAATAGTTTTAACTTCATTGGTCATGTCATCATAGATGATGGAGTGTCAGTGGAAATAGATTTGTTTTCTCCATAATGTCTTGGGAGATACCCAATATTGTCTTTGAAATTCATAGCTTTCTAGGATTATTAGGTTATAACTGGTGTTTCATCCAATAAATCTCCCATCTAGAAAAACAAATGTCTAGAATTACCAAGAAATGGGTGAAGTTAGTTTGGTGTGATACTAGTGAGAACTATTTTCATGAGATTAAATATAGGATGAACTCAGCAATGATCCTCACTTTTCTAGTGGATGGAAATGCATATACCATGTATTGTGAAAAATATTATGTTGGACTCTGATAATTTCTAATGCAGGAGGACCGATTGGTAGCTTACACTACTGAACAATTGAGACAACCTGAAAAGAATTATCATACTCATGACATATTGTTAGAAGTGGTGGTATATTCCCCGAGATTCTGGAGACATTATCTTTTGGGTTAGAGGTTTATGGTGTACATAGAATCAATTATATTCAAGTTTACCTTGTATCATATAGACTGAAAAATATGATAGACAAGGTGAGTTGAGTACCAACATTCATTTTAACTTGAGAGGGATTACACGTCATGAATGGGAAACATCATTTTTGACTCCTTGATTTATAAGAATGAGACAGAGGTAGTACATGAATATTATAATCTTTGGGGATGGTGAAACTTTTTGCAGTTATGCATCAAGATGTTAAAGAGTCTTATGGAGGAGTGGATCTGACTATGAAAACTATTATTTCAGTGATTATTGACCAAATCAAGAAAGATAATTCATATGATCTAGATGTAATAGCTCATAGGGATGTTATATGTCGTGGGGAGACACCAATTGGATGGACTCTCTATAGTAGTGACATTTTTATTTTCTATAGTTGAGTATGGATTTTTAAGGGATGAAGAAAGGAGTTAATGATAGATTTTCATGATTCTAGAAGGGTGGTACATCTGGAACCTAAAAATATGTAATGTGAACTCCATAGATAGTACTAGTGTCCATGAATGAAGATGGAGATGGAGATCTTTCTAGGGAGATTTTTCACGTATCAGTGGGTGAACGCCATGCATTAGTGGCCTACTGGACTATTACATGAACTCCCAATTATGAAGTGGAAGTTGGGTGATACCACTATAGATTTTATGACCGATTAACTAGGTAACCTCATATGAAATATTTTTTTCATCACATTGTGGGTAAATAGATGATTTCATCCCACTTATTTCCAATTAAGGTGACCTTTACCATTGATGTATATGGTAGTCCCTACATGCCTGAGATAATTTGGTTGTGTGGTGTTTTGATGACCATTATTTCTAATAAATTTCCTTGTTTTAATTTGGTTTAATCAATGTGTCATTAGAATAAACCTGGAAAACATGATCCTATGAGTGTGTAATATCATCCTCAAATTAAATATAAATCTCAATTGACTATTATGGTTATAAAAGATATCTTACGAACCTTTGTATTGGATTTTTATGGTTCTTGGGATCATTATATTGAACATGTATAGTTTTTATATAATAAGATATTACATGAATCAATCCATATGGAACATTTCATGGATTTTTATATAAGGTATTTTCTTTATCCTATTTTATGGAGTAAGGTGAGTTAGTTATTGTTGGAACTAGTCTCCTGTTTTTGATGACTGAGTCGATTTAATTTATCAGTAGGTGGTTGGTGGATGCATATGGATGGTAGAAATCATATGATGACCATTGGATATGACATAAGGTTTTCATGGTTTGGTTTCATGTTTTCCATTGGTTGTATACTATGTTGTGGAAACATCGTATTAGAAAATAGGAAAAAATTTCACACATGTTTATTAGGCTATTTAAGAAAGTGTAATGGGCCAGTGTAGTCATTTACCATTTATCCATTCCAAATACCTGCAGATTCAGGCATGATTTGTTTCATGTGACATAGCTTTAGATATTTCATCTAGAAAAATCACATGTGGTAGAATTTGAGGATATTTATATTTGAATAGTTTCATCATTTTATGATATTCCGATATATATTTTTTACCATTGTAAGAAATATCTCAGAGGGAAGACCATACCCAATGTTTGAGTGTAGTGTCAACATGTGAGGATTCAAGAGGATACCTAGGATATTGAGTATAATATATGATCACATTGGTTATACATTCTTATCAAGATACCAAAGTGATTCATGGAGGTTCTTCAGGATGATTTATATATGGTTTTGAGGTAGTAATATTCCATTTTCCTTGGTATGTCCCTCTTTGATTTTTTCATTAATCGTCCTTCTTTTGGTTTTCCATAATCATTAAACCTTGGTGGCCAATTATAATCTAGATAAATAGAGATTCTATTTGAGATAAATGACCTAATGTTTTATGATGTATGCTTTTTTGAATTAATGAAGTCTAGCTAAAAATGTTTTAAATGTGATTACATGGTTTTATCGTGAGTTTAGATGGATTTATTTTTGGTTCAAGTTCTTTTTTTGAAGCTGGACATAAAGCTATCTGAAAGGAATTTACACACATTTTAAATTTATTAAAGAACATGTAAATGACATTGGGAAGATTTCATTAAAGGTATAAAATTAGTGAAATGATATTTTACATGAACTATATTTAATCCTTGAATCCGCATTATATGATGAGTAATGTTTGTGTATTGTTAAATTTACCTGAGGTGATGCAAATTTTATTTTACTGATAAATTGAGAAATACACATCATGTAATACATTTACACATTGTGTTCTTATTTGGACCACAAATTATATGTTGTGTTTTATGAATATTTTTAAATTTCTTTTCCAGGAATCCTTCCTTTCTGATTCCTTATTTGATTTATTGGTGATTTTAGAGAACCTTCCTCAATTTAGATGACCCTTTTAAATAAACAATCAATAGTGCGTTGTATTCCTTTGGTTTTACCATTTTTATACGATTCTCTAATTGAAAAAGTAGAAACATTGGAATACAGTTTTTCTAGATTTTATAACAAGATTTTTTCATTGTCTTCTTTTTTTTATCTAATTTAACATCATTCTTATTAGATTTAACTTATATAAGTTGTTGTTGAATGTCAGTTTAAGGTGGGTTGTTCAAAGCTTATCCCTTGGGTCTGATTTAATTATTGATTTTATGGGACATATGTGTGGTCACACTAAAAAAACACATGCAGATCCAAATAAATTTGATAGTCCCTATTTAATTAAAAAAATTATTTATACATTACATTGCATATCGTTGGTTACATAGGTGTGAAGACTAATACTTATAGTCACTCGATTGGTGTACCATACATGGAACTTGCTGAGACATATAAAATTTAATGATTGAGCCTTGTAGTATATTTGTTAAATTTAGTGATAGTTGGATTAATATTTTTAATATATTAATAAGTATATAGTATGATTACTTATTATAGAATATCCTAAACTAATTGGGTTGAATAATTTGTTAATGACATTAGGGTAAAACTATAATATGAAAAGGATTGATATAATTATGATGATAATAGAGAACCTAAATTAATGAAACATATTTTTCCAAAGGATGATAATTTTATAAATTCAAAATTGTGTCTTATGATTATATATCAGTAATGTGTGTGTTTTTCAATGAGAGTTATTTCATAGATTTTGTGATTAAATGAAATTTATGCGGTTGATGCCTGAGGTTGGGATTTGTTGTGTCATGTTGATTTTGTCAGGATAAAACTCATGATTGATGTTGAAACTTGGTGGATATGTTCACTAGTACATGATGTGTAAGGGATGTATATATTATTATATGGAAATGTACAAGGAACAGATGCAGTGTCACTGGATGATAGATGGAATGATTGTGGATGCCTGAAGGTGAGATTATAGATAGCTTGTGGGAAGATACCATTGGTGAATTTTATGTTTTATTTTTGAATCATCATCATCTAGAGATTCCACTACATAGAGTGTTATCCATCATGATATATTATGATCCTTCCCTAGATAGATAATCAGATAGGGAACCAAAATATGTTTTAGCTTGGTTACAGGTGTAACCCTAGAATAAGAGTGTAATAATGGTTATTTCATTTGTAGTATTAATTTATTAAATTAATACCCTATTGTTCAATTTACTTCAGGAACAATATTTCTGATACTATATTATGTTAGACATGGTGTTTTTAGCTTATCAATTTTTACTCTCCCACTGGATGGGATTCCATTTGGTACCAAAATAAATTTCAGGTTTTCTGGTTCTGATAAGGGGATTTACCTTGTTTTTTATTTGTGGCATGCTATATAGGTTTGAGAATGGATATGGGACTGGCATGAGATCCAACAACATGGTATTTGGAGAATTTATTTGAGTCTTCTAAATATTAAATATATATAACATCCATCATGTCATTCTGTTTCAATCGTCATTTCATTACACTATTCTTTTATTATTTGGTTTTATTTTATTGGTCTTTCTCATCATTGGTTGTATGGTTATATATTATAATAGATTCCTCTATTTTATCTACACGACTATTTTTAAATCTTTCATTAAAACTATTTTGAAGAAAATATTTTCTCCTTCCTATATTCTATAGACCCTTGATTTTAGTCAATAAGCTCTCAAGTATAGGAAAGCACACCTGATGTCATGTAGCCGACCAGCCTGGCCACATAAAGGAGCACTAGGATGGGGATGTTATAAAAACCCTATTATCAAAAAACAAAAACCACACAAATAAAAAAATTATAATATGAAACTGAGTAATACTAAGGAATAATTTTGCAATCAATAATATAATCTATTTATCCTATATTGAATTATACATAGACATTGTAAGGATTCACATTAAATTTCATAAATAAATATAGATTTTATACCATTCATGCTAATAATTATAAGAGGCACCCACATAATAACACAATACATGAATCCATGTTATCCATGGTTCTATATTAAGATCAAGAAATCCCAAAATATACAATAAGGAAAATACCCATGCATAATTTTAATAAAACATATACATTACAAATAATTTAATTCTAACAGCTATAAACAGATATATAACGACTCAAATATTTCCATAAATAATGTTAAAAATTATATAGAATATTTTTGGGGGAATTCACTGATATAATATGAGATTATGATTCCTAGAGAGCCTGAAATTTTAACTTGAAAAATATTATAAAAAATATTAATTCCATACAAACACAGTTTTCCTTAAAAAGTGGAATAATTCCCAATCAGTGGCTCAGATCGGAAATTAGAGGACCTGGAAGAGTTCAGAGCCTGAGAATTAATCTAGTAATGATATAATATTTTCTATTTTTAGTTTTTTTAGTAATTTTATATTTCTGTAAAAATAAACAAAGTATAACTAAATTAATTTTTTTTATTGAATTGACATAATGACCCATTTCCATTATTAATACAAATCTAGACATAAATATAAAAGGTTATATAAAAAATAAATATTGGGGGTATCCATTGGTGAGGAAAATTTTAGGATCTTCAGTATAAGACATCATATTCATATTATATAGGGGATCATTGTTCCATCAGAGTTCCTTGATCTCACCAACAACAGCATTGCAAGAACATTATTAATCAGTGATCAATCTGAACTCTAGGTAAGTTGTTTCATATTTATGATTCTAATAAATTATATTTCCAGGATTAATGTGGATTGATACAAAAAATAAGAAACAATTTATGAATCAATGGTAGATTTATTTTAACCAGATATATTTTTTTGTTGGTTATTTACCTATTATTTTGTGTATTGTTTTAATGAATGATCGGGGCTAAATGAAGAAATCATAATGCTAATTCCTCACAATTTTGGTATATTGTTTTCTACCCCAAATATTCTCTCAATGATTTATTGTATTTTCATGGATAAAGGATGAATAGATAACCATTATTCAATAACTTCATAACCATTTTTGCGTAATATATTATTACTATAGGGATAAATTAATATTGAGGGTGTTGTTTTGAGAATTTACAATGACAGCAGTTGATTAATTGACGATCAAGATCAGACTGAAGGTATTTTATTTTCTTATGTGGTTCATGATTAAAAGAAATAAAGAGGTGAGATTCCAATCCAATTTAGTTTCTAGAATCTGGAGAGCATATAATGACGGGGCTAGTTGACCCCATATCTATAGTCTTTAGACGTGTCTGATGGAGAATATAGTGGATCCAAGTGACTTGTGAACTATGATTGAGTTTATGTAAAATAATACATTACAAGACATGTTATACATGATGAAGCACATTGTGTGACCCACTGTGCCATTCTAGAATTTCCATTGAGAAGAAAATTATCACACAATGTGTGACATCTATCACATGCCATGCTCGCAGTACTAGTGGCTCAGTGTGTATCTTATATGATACATTTGTATTTTTTCTTAGTATACATGGAAACAGCTATGAATTCATAGTAAGGGCCACGTGTTCCTATGTTGGTACATGGCAATGATCAGTAGTACACATGCCCAGAGAGATAAAACATGAAGGGTGCCGAAACACCTCTACATGTCATCTACATAAACATACACCACATGTATTTGGATCTATATATACCCTATGATAATAAAACCACACATTAAGACCTAAGGATATATGGACATACCATGATCCCCAATTACACACCATCTAGAACCTTTATGGTGTTTGGAGACCTTTTTTAGTATTGGACCAAAAAAACTTGATTGTGTTCCCTTGGTATACCCCATTATGGTTACATTATGACATTACATCCACATCTATGGATTGTGACCCACTCTGGATTATGAGATTGAGGTATATTTTTTTGTATTCCTACAAGAGACTATATTTTAATCATATATCGGTCCTTCTTATACCCTAGGAAGGGTTCATAGAACCAGCATGACCTTAGTGCAAGGTTTCAACCCTTTGTCTATTTGAATAATTCAGTAGGGTTTGAGGTATCATTGGTATATGATCCCCTACATAGAATATTGATCTATATTGGTTTTCTAGTGGGCCCAAACATTTTTGGGTGTAATACCCTATCTGAGTATTGGGGTGTCTAGAGACCAGTGACTTTTATAGGGTGGGGCCCAAAATTAAAGACCTCTTATATGAATGACTTTGATGATATCATGTCTTGTGTAGTTTATTCTACTAGAATAAGAATTGCCATTATGTTTCAATCAGAATCATTTTTCTATAATATGGTTTGAGATAGCCAAGATGTACATTTTCTTTCTTGAATATAGATGGAATTTCCATTGATTTTACTTTCTTTTTTATGATATGAATATTCTTGATTCTATGTGTTTAGTGATTTATAAGTTTCTTATGAGGTATTTTTATACAGACATGCAACATGGTCTCGACCTGCAGATGTCATGTATTATATACATGATGGAACATTTTTCAATGTCCTTGGAGGATAGGGAGATGGCGGATCATATCTTGATATGGATAGACTGAGGTGTTTTCCATGGGTGGGTGAATTTGATAGTAGTACTCAATTTCTAAGAAATTTAGACACTCTGTAGTTTATGGGTTGTCTTATATTTCTCTGATTTAGGTCTTTAAATACATTATTTTCACAACCTAATTGTGGTATTATATATTTAATCATGAATTATTTTCATTTTTTACTATTTTCCATTAGACGATAATATATATATATATATGCATGGGTACCTGTATATTATGTTAATTCCCCCAATGTGTGTGAGATGTCAACATGACCCAAGTCTTAATCCCCTAGCCGATTGGAAGCAAATGAGGGGTAGTTACTATTTGGGACCTATTGTGATATGTTAATATAGAGTGGTATTAAAGGAGAATGTATTATTTTAGGTTGAATTTCTATGATGTTGGTTTGGTATTATGGAAATACTCATAAGTTCATAGAGTTTAGGTTTCATGTTAGGGAATCTAGTATTGGTGTGGTGGCTGTTGTATCCCTACACCAGGAATTTGATCACCTTCCTTCTAAATCTGTATAACTAGAAGATGATTGTAGGGAAAACAATGGTATATGGATCGTATGGTAATTGGTTTCTGTGTTCATGTTGTTCTATTATTTTCTCCTGAGATATAATCTTTTACTATGAACATCTTGTTTATATCATAATACCTCTTTGAGGATAAACATCATTGATTTCATTGTGTGATCTTGTGGATAATTTGATGAGTGATTAGACCTCAGTACATGGGAATATAAAAGAGATAGTATCTCAAGGAGGTTTAGTATTTGTACCACCACCCTTTTAGTAGTAATTATCCAAAGAAATTCCTTGTGAGGATGTACAAGGAATGAGTGTGATGCATGAGTTCTAGAGACGGTGACCTCCCTAGTTTGAAGGTAGTAAAAATCCCCAAGTGGATGGGGAAATCATAGAGGTATCCAATCAAGATTCATTCCATGTGAGGATTCCTTCATATCATATTTAATTCTTATCATTGATTATTCTTCAGGTATCTATTAGAAGATGGTGGAGTCTGGTTACTAATTCATAGGAAGAGACAACTGTCTCTTTAGAAGATATCGAGTTTCTTTTCAGAGGGGAGTTTTATCTAGTAATATTATGATCAATGTGAACTAATTTCATTCTATATTTTTCATAGTTAAGTACAAACATGGAAGATTATTTGATGAGGTCTATTAGTATATCACATTACTTCATGAATAAGGTTCTAAATCCATTATTTAATTCATAGAATATGAGGTAAGGATTATATATAGATATCAGATATTTAGTGGTATATATATTTATATTCTGACAAATTTTGTGGTTCTAGAGAATTCCCTTATAGTATAGATAATTTTTGAAGTGTAATTGCTAATTAATTTTGCTGGTAATGGGAAACCAATATCTAATACATCAGAAAAAGAAAGTTGATGGATGTCAAAGAGATCTGATCTTGTCAAACTATTCAAGACACTATCCTAGGATTGGGAATTATCGGTGAAGGGTTCTTAGGATTTTTTTAATCATCCCCAGGATAATTATTGTTTCTCCGGGGATGGTCGAGGCCATCATTCCCAGGAATATTTCACTCAGCTTACAGCTGATCAGGAAATAGTTGGGGGAGCACTGAGGAATTAGTACAGGTAGGAGCATTGAGGTCTGTATTGTAGGGAATGTGGAAGAGTAGAAGGTAGAGAAGCATAGGGTGGTTGAATATTCGCCATGATACCACCACCACCCTAATGTGGTCCATGATAGGCTCAAGGAGCTAGCGGTGGGGGACATGGCCAACTACATGAAATGGAGACCTATGAGCCCAAGCATCCTGTGATGATATTAGGTATAATCTAGGGATTTTCTACCTTAGTGGTAATACTGATAGACATTGGTGTGATTCACTCCTTTATTCCTCTCCTCTATTGTTGGACTTGGATATTCTGTTTGATCCTTTGGATAATCCCTTATCCTTAAAGCTTTAGATGAGACGTGTAATAGTGATTTTACACTTATTCCAATGTTGTGATTAGATTATTGGTGGTGAGGGTTATGTGTAAGATGTATTTGTAGAAGCGGTGAGGCCTAATGAAGTAATCATAGTTATGGAAAGGCTATCTGCAGTTCATTACCATATTAACAATTTTAAAAGGATGATGTGGTGTTTCTGAAGTAATTGAACAAGGTGTTATATTGTGGGTGAATACAAAACCCTAATAGAGGAGGACATAGGCAGTCATATGACAGTTCTGTCGATTATTATCATATTGGATATCATGAAACGTGAAGTCATAGATTATATGGGATACTAGTTCTCTACATTTTTATACTATTATAAGTATTTATTTATTGATGATGTGTCCGGATTTCCTCCCCATAAAGAGATATACAAATGCACTGACATAAACCCCAGGAAGATACCAATATATGCACCAAAATATTATATGGTCCCCACATGTCTTCGTGAGACGAGGGTGTAGTTAGAAGACTTGTAGTAGAAGGGATTCCTGACGCCTAATTATTCCCCCTGGGAAACCCAATTTTTGTTCTCTTATAAGGAATTTGGGTGCATTTGTTTATGTGTTTATTACCGGTTCTTGAACTAAGGGTCCATGAAGAATAATTTTCCACTAATGGGGATCAATGACCTCTTTGATTAGTTGAGTGGGGGAATGATAGTTCACGAATATTGACCATAGATTAGGCTATCCAAAATTGCGTGTACATGATAAAAATATACTAAAGACGATGTTTAGAGGTCATTATGGTCACTATGAGTAATTGGTCACTATTTTCAACATGATGAAATCCTCAGCAATGTTCATGTGACTCATCAAACCAGAACATTCATCATTTGGTACACATTTTTGTGGTGTTATTCACCAATAATATACCAATGTACTTATAATCCAAGGATAATCATAGTAAACACTTGAGGATTGTTAGGGAAACACTCATATTTCACTAATATTATTAGATTTTCTCAAGGTGTGATTTTTTTATTTGAGGGGTTCACTTTATAGGATACATACTTTAATAAGTGTAAGTGGTAGTGGACCTGGTGAAGGGTGATTCTGTGATATCTTAGGGTCCAACAAATATAATAACCAAGGCACGATGTTCTCTTTCAGATGACATGGTACTATGGGTGGTTTATAACTGAATAATACGAAGTGGAAGAACCCTTGAAATATTTGACTAGAAAGGGGAAGCCTTTCATGTGGTCAGAATGGCGCTATAAATGGGTTTGTTGTTGAGGAAGATATTGTAGAGCACCACATATTGATATTTATAGAGGAGTGTGTCGATTATGCAGTGGTCCATGATTCCATAAGGTCCGAACGTGGTTTTTTCTTAATGTAGGGGAATACATATATTTCCTATGGGTCCATAAATTTGATACCACAATATTAAAACTATGCAAACCATGATCCTAAGGTATTTGTGGTTGTCTTTTCCATGAATATGTGGAGATAATACCTTATAATTGAGCAATTAATTTTCTACTATGTACATTAGAGAAAAAATTATATATTATCCCATAATTATGTGCACTTGAGAAAGTGGTTATAGATATATTTCCTCCTAGAAAATGTATTCAATATTGTATATACTCATCTGATGGGTAACATAGTGGCAGAAACTCTCACTGGGAGATCTAGTTCTCAATTGTTGGATGAGGTGTCAGGGTAGTTATCTTATTTACAAAATTTCTTTATAGACAAGGCTGCTGCTTCATAACATAAATTGATGGTTGTTTTCCAACCACATTCAAATCATGTTAGGAAATATTAGTGTTGTGATTCTAACTATGAGACTTTAGATACTTAGATATCCACTGGACATTCTCATAATAGATTCTATAGAGGTGGATATCACATACCCTTTTATGATAATGAATAAAGGTACCAATGACACTACCAGAAAAGGTGATGAGGGATTTTCATACATCCATATTTGTGGTATATCATGGTGTCAAAAATATGTATCCAAACCTTTAATGTCAATTTTTTTCCCTTTCATGACAATTTGTGTTGTAGAGTTTGTATCTTGATGCCTCACTTGTTGAGAGGTGAAGGCTAAGCACTAGGTTCAACCGTGTATAGATAAAACCCTTGAGGTATTAGAGTATAATTTGGATGGTATATCCACGAGATTCATGATAAGGTTATCATGTAAATCAAGGTGATATGACTCCATATGGTTAATCGTACACTATCTTATGATTTTATCCCACTTAGTATCTATTAAATATAATGGTTTAGTGGAGAGAACTTGATTATTTTTTGAACAATAGATAGTATTTATCCATGTATTTCTCTGTGATATGATTTTAAAAATTTACTCTCACTTCACATCATGATTATGGAGTGGATTTCAAGAGGTCATTGGGACCTAATTCTATTTGATATTGGTGTTTCCCTAAGAAAATGACATCTAAATTGAGGAGACCATTTTGGTCTTGTAAGAAAATATGAAACCTTATATGTTGAAATTTTTTCATCGATGGGAGGATCACCTACCCTTGGTGTATTTTGTGTAAAACAATTATCCATTCCACCATATGTATGGCCCCATTCGAGGCCTTCTATGGGGGGCCCTACAAGTCACCCCATTATGGGACTCATCCCAATAAGTTAGCACTCTTGGGGAATGATTTTGGGTGAGCTATGATAAATAAGTTTCAGATATTCTAGTAGATCATGTTGACTATATAGAGGTGTCATAATTTCTATTCATTAAAATGAAGGATGACTATGGTGTCTGAGGAGATAGACATTGTGTTCTTGAGGGTCTCACCTTGATGTGGATTATGGAGATTTTTCTAGGGTGGTAAGATATCTTAGAGATTATTTTTCCAATTATAGATACTTCATAGAGTTGGTGAGGTGGTTGTTTCATATATATACCACTACGTTAGGACTAGGTACATGACATATTCTATGTGTTGCAGCTGAGGAGGTACATACATGATCCAAAATATGTAATAAACATGGGTGATATAGACATTAGGGATGGGGATACCATATTTTTGTACCTAGTTATGGATGAGGATTGGTAGGATATTATCCTTCATGAGTGGTTTATTCCCCTAGTGTATGTCTAGTGGAAGTAAGATAATCTTTAGGGGAGCACCTAAGAGTGGGAGACTCGTACTAAAGACCCGTAAGATCATATTTTCAATAGGTTTTTCATTTTTCGAGATAAAAATACCTACTTTGTTCATAACATAACAAATATAATTTTTCTATATATTAATTTAAAATATTATAAAGATTATATTCATAGATATATGATATGATGGTTTTATATTTTAAGGCATGGTGATAACGAAATTGATATTTCAAAAATATTATAAAATTTAGTTTCACAGACACATAATTTTCCATAAAATATGAAATAACTATTAAATATAGTCATGGATTTGATATCTATGGGAACTGTAGATTTTATATCTTGGGCCTTATAAATGTGGATACGTAACATTATTCCATGTAGGGTGTTTTGGTAAAGTCTAGTCATAGAAAAAAATGATAATGTAAATAAATTTATTAATTTATTTTATTACATTAACATAGACTCCCATTTCCTCAATAAATACACAGTTATGTATGAATAATAATAGATAGCCACTTTAAAGAGATATTTATAGGATCCATTGGTGGATCATTGGAAGAATACATCAGATCATAATCAGATAGAGGATCATTATGTCATTAGAGTTCGTGAATCTCGATAGCAATGATAGTTCATGACCATTCATCATCAACGATGGATCAAAACTCAAAATAGGATATCTGATTTGAATGAATCCATCACATTATTTATCATGGTCAAATAGGGATTAATTTCAGGAATAAGAATTGATCAATATATTTGTGGTATATTTAATTATAGTGTATTTATTTTTTCATTGTTTATTTATCTATTGGTTTTTCTATTTATTCAACAATGGATCCGGGATGATTTAATAAAGTCTTACATTCATTCCTCACATTTTGTTGTTTATGGTTTTCCCTTCCTTTTATTTGTAAATTCTCCATTTTTATTCTCCTTGGATAATGGTTTGATGGATACCTAGTATTCAGTTTTTGAATTACCATTCATCAGTTTAATAGATCATAATTGTGGGTACAACTTATTATTAAAGCTTTGATTTGATGATTTTATGATGATAAAGAGTGATTCTTGGAGGATCGAGACCAGATCAGATGTGTTTTGTTTTCCCAAGAATCTCACCATGACATGGATGTTAGAGTTTTGTTATCGATACCTATAAACGGCAACAATTATATGGATGGGAAATGAACAATCCTATCAAAACCATCTCCATAATATTTTGTCTTGATTTACAAGGGATATAGTGGATCCAAGAGAGTTTTTAATTGGGAATGAGGTTCTATAATGTCCCATGTTACATGACATGTAATCCTATACTACATGAAATGTGGTACCGTCTATGAAGCACTAGGTTTTCCATGAAGAAGAAAAATACCATACCATGTGTGACGTCTGCCACATACCATATGACCAATGATGGAGATTAGTAGTGTACCTTATATGATAAAAATGAAAATGTTTTCCTGGATACATGGAAAAGTCTATGTGTATATTGGAATGTCAAGGTATACAAATGTTGGTACCCGATTATTACATGGATTACATTGGAACAAATAGTGAACACAGGAATGGTGTTGTAAGACCTATGCTTCCCATTTACATAAATAGACATAAATTGTATTTAGAGTTATAAAATTCATGTGAGGAATCCCCACACATGAATATTAGGGGTTTGATGGATACACAGTGTACCTGAAGTACATTATATGTGTCCCCTGTTAGGGTTTTTAGAGCCATTTTTTTCTTCAGTATTGGATTATTATAGTCCGAGTGTGTTCCCCTGGTTCATCTCCTCATGGGTATATTTTGGTATTAAGTATAAATCTCTAGATTTTTATCCCCTATAGAGTTAGATTCTCATATAGAGTTTGTGATGTCCCTCTATGAGACCAAAGTGTGATCCTCTATAATTAAATTTAATACCATAGGTTGGGATATTAGAATTGGTGTGAATTCTATGAGTGGGGCTTTGATCCTCAATATTTAAGGACATTTAATTATAGTCCACTATATCATTGGTATATTATCCCCTACATAGTGGTTTGACCCATATTCAATATTTGGTGTCCATCATAGTTCCTGGGTGTTATCCCATATCTGAGTGAGAAGATTTTTAGAAACTAGAGATTTTACCTACATGGTTCCCAACCATCACGGCCTCTTGGATGGGTGTGTCCAATAATAGTATGGTTTGTGGAGTGGGTTCTCTTGAAATGAGCATGGTCTAGAAGATTCAAATAGAATCGTTTGTCTATAAGTGAGTTTGAGACCACCTAGAGGCATGATGTCCTTCCGGATTATATTCGGGTTTTCCATTGATTCTCATATACTTATTATGAGGTTACTATTCATGATACTATGTGATTACTATTTTTAATCTATAATAATGGTTATTTTTATACTCATTATGAAATGATCTTTACATGTACATGTCGAGTACTATGTAGATGATATTCAATTGGACAGTGTCCTGGGAGGGCAGGGTGATAGTGGAGCATAGAATGATCTAAGAAGGCTAAAGTATTTTCTATGTGGTTTTATTGGATAGCATTGCTCACATTATGAGGATGATGGACTATATTCATTTACAGGTCGAGATTTTATTTAGACCCATTATCACTTTCATTATGTTACTATTATTCTCTAATTATGGGATTATATATGTATTCATGCATTTGTTGAAGTTATTATCCTTTCAATAATTTTAGGATCATAGTGACATGTGTGTGTGTGGATGTAAATTTGGATAATGGATCCCATGGAAAACCCATCCAAGGTTTTTTCGAGGCCAAAAAAGGCCCAGAAGGCCTCTAAAACTGAGTTTTTAGTCGGGGTACCCCGGTTTTTTACCATTAAAACAGATATAACTTCTAATCCCGATATCCTATAAACCTATACCATATATCATATCAAAGATCGTTTCATATTCTTCGATTTGACTAATTGTAAAGCTGAAACGGACTCCTAGATTAGAAGTTATGGTCGTTTTAACATTCAAATGGCTATAACTTCCGATCCGGATGTCCGTTTAGCCTGTACCACATATCATATCGAAGATCATTTCATGTTCTTCGATTTGACTAGTTGTGGAGTTGAAACGAACTTATAGATTAGAAGTTATAGCCATTTTAACATTCTCGATGGATTTTTACCCCCTCATTTCTATGTATTCATTCACAACTATACAAATATATATATATATATATATACATATGTGTGTGTGTGTGTGTTGTATATATGTATGTATTTATTTATTTATTTATTTATAAATACACATAAAAACATATTTATAAATTTATTTAAAACTAAGTTTATAAATATATATTAATATACAAATAAATATACGAATAAAAATTTATAACTACATATATATATATATATATTAATATACAAATAAATATATATATTAATATATGAATATATATATATATATTTATTCATATAACCAAATATATTTATATTAATATAAATCTATATTAATATATTAATAAATATAACTATATATATATATATAGATCATTAAATGTATAAAAAATGATATGGCTTAGTTGTAAAGGTTAATGCGCGCATGGGGGAGGTTTATTAATAATTATTAGTAATTATTAGTAATTATTAGTAATTATTCGTATTTTTTTCATAATTGTTCCTAGTTATTTCCTAAATATTCTTAATTATTCTAAATTATTACTAATTATTACTATTTATTACTATTTATTCCTAATTATTAGTATTTATTACTAATTATTAGTATTTATTCCTAATTATGACTAATTATTAATAATTATTCCTAATTACCATTAACTATGAACAATGAATACTAATAATTTAAATTTATTAAGTAACAAAACAATCTAAACATAATTAAATTACAACTAATTAAGAATAATTAAAACTAATAAAAAATTTAAAATAAATATTAAATTAAAATGAACATAAATACCTTTAAAATTGATCTGAGGTTGATCTCTGATCATTGTTGAAGACTTCAATATCAACTCTGGAAATAAAAATTAAACTTAAGAAACTCTGAACTCTAAAAATAGAGTTTTGAGAGAAGTAGAAGACAGAGTTTGAGAATGAATGAAAAAAATGGATGGGGGTATTTATAAGTTAACTTATTTGCGACGGGACTATTTGCGATGGGTATCCCTTCGCAAATAGTATTATTTGCGACGGTACCCATCACAAATACTTTAGCCCGCATTTATCACGGTCAACAGTTAAATAGTTATTTGCGACGAGACCCGTCACAAATAATAACCTGCCGACATACTATTTGCGACAGGGGTATATTCCCGTCGCAATTTTTTTTTACCTCCACTGGTTATTTTTTATGGGTGGTAACCCCCCGTCGCAAATAACTTTCCCGCAAATAACCTTTTGCGACGGGTGAGCTTTCCCCGTCGCAAATATTTTTTACCGCCGCCGGTTCTTTGGGACGGGTGGTAACCCCCCCGTCGCAAATAACTTTCCTGCAATTTGGCGCGCATTGCGTGCCAGACCTTTTGCGATGGGAAAATTTCCCCGTCCCAAATAAGTTTCTAATGGGACTATTTGCGACGGGATTTATCCCCATCACAAATAACCCATCGCAAATACCCATTTTTCCCATAGTGGTACTAGAAGTCAAAGGGTGCTTTCCCTTCTCTATACATGTAACAACATAGTCTGTTTGGGCCCAAAATCATGGCCCAAATAGGGTGTGAGAGTAGAATCCAAGTAGGTAACCTCCCGAAGATCTGTGACTAACAGTCAGTGAAACAAACAACTAAACACAATAGGAACCCATCTGGGAAGTACTTGCAGCCAACCCCTCTGGTCCTATCCAAGGATTACCACAACCCTCTGGGCAGTTCACTCAGCCTAACCCATTTGGTTTGGTCATACGAAATTATAAGACTCTCTGGGGAAGCTCACTCGGTCAATTCCCCTTATAGTATAGGGTAGTCAGGGACTCTATGAGAGGGATCACTCAGTCTAACCCTCTTGTCCCCAAGTCCTAGAGACTCTCTGAGGAAGCTCACTCGGTCCATCCTCCTATAGCCTCATGTATACCACAGACTCTCTGAGGAAGCTCACTTGGCCAATTCCTCCTCTATCCTGGGAAGGTTTTAAAGACATTCAAACATGGTAAAGACTCTCTGAGGAAGCTCACTCAATCTACCCTCTTGTAGTCTATAATAACTAGGAATCTCTGGGAATCTCACTCGGTCTATCCCCTATAGTCTATAATATCTAACACTCTCTGAAAAGCTCACTCGGTCTATCCCTTATAGTCTATAGCACCGGGTTCTCACGGTCCTGTGCTAGTCAATGTATATTAATGCTATAAGGCCAGAGTACACCTATAGAGCTACTTGTCTAACCAAAGTACACCTATAGAGATACTTGGCTAAACAGTCTATAGAGCAACAAGCATGTTAACAACATCATTCTGTCCCATGATCACAAGGCATGGAAACAGGTACAATGGCCAAAGGCTAACAAGACCCAAAGGTCGTAATAAGAAAAAAGAATGCGCAAAACATCCAAGCACGACAATTATCCCCAAGAATGATCAATTTACCTATACAAAATCATGCAATCAAGGCAGGAATAACCACAAGGGCAAAAAGGTAAACATGCAATACCCCGTTCATGGGTATTGGTGGAATTTTCCCATAAAACTCAAAAACATCGAAAGGTAAGGCACAAACCACCTACCTCAATCCTAGGAGATCGATATACTTGAACCATGAGGCTTGATTCTCCTCAGAGCGACATAGATCTACGAAAATGCACAAAATTATCAACCCATGATAACTTAAGAAAAATGTGGAATTGGAAAAAGAGGCTCTAGGATAAGTAAAAATTCACCGCAGCGGTTCCAATTCAATCGACGACGGTCGATTCGGAGAAAGGATGAAGGCTCAGGGATTCGGATAAGTTTGGTGGTCGTACGACATCTCTCGGTCGAACGGGGACTAGAAGAAGAAGGTTATGTCGATTAGGCGCGACCCTGGTCTGTTTAATGAAAAAAACACGACATTTACTTCTTGAGTACACGGCGTGTACTCTACTTTTCCGTACTCTATTTTAAGCGGCCTCCACTTCACCCCTACACACCTTGTGTGGGGCCCATCCATGACCAGCACACAGCCTGGCGTGGAAAGGGAGTACACAGTGTGTACTTATATAGTACACGGCGTGTACTTCAAAAATTTCTAGAAACTCCTTTTACCTCAAAAACGGCCAGAAAAGTAAAAACATATCTGAAATGAAGATCCGGGTTCTTACATCACTATTATTGTTCTTATCAGAAATTCCCAATGGTTCCCACATCAATTACTACTTATATACCTTATTTCCAAAGGAAGGCCTTCAGTTGGGTTTTAGACCCACTAGAAATTAGGAAGACACATTTTTTGGAGGATGGGATGTTAGGTTTATAGTGACCCTAGCCTTTTACACATATCAATATAATATTTTAATTATAATAAAACATCATGTTACTACCAAGGTATCGTGAAGTTTAGAGTCTTGGAAAATGAGGTACATAAAAAAGAAAACATGGGACTAGATAAAACATTTTTTATTTAATCCTCGTAAAGAGCTAAAAACATCAATTGTGCTTATTCATCTTCATAGGATAACAAGGGTATAACATAAACAAATGGATGATATAAGATCCCATTAAGGGATAAAATATTAGAATATAGATTTAACACATGGGTTAGAGGGCATGACACAATGATATAAAAAGGAATGGAACATATGGAATCATAACATCTAAACAAGGAATCATAGTAATGTGGAAACCAAATAGAACATGACTTTATCATGATTCAAGTCTCGTTTCACATATAAGAGAACATTTTTAGGTTAACCACCAAGATTATTGCACACGGTAGCACGAGTCAAGGCTTACCGCCAAGATCATTGCACAAAACGTATCATGAGACTCAACTTTACCCAATATATTGGAGTGATATCTTGGAACACACATAATAACATGTTCCTGAATATTATTTCCATATATAGAATCATACATAATGAATCATACATAATCATAAGGGTAATCTTGGAGAGAAATGGGTATCATAATCATGTGATAAAGCATAATATATGTGAATATCATAAAAGTGTCCATGAAAAAAATGAATTAAAATATTCAAGGACATTGATAAGGAAAAATAAGAATATATCTTTTTTGGTGATATAAAACATAAGTGACAACATAAAATAAATGTATTTACAAAATTTTATCATTAAAATATTGTAGTGCGGTTTTAAAGAAAATACTATAGAGTCTTATAAATATAAAATGGCATAAAATTTTATATAAATCCATAAGTTGACCAAGAAGTTTTTCAAACTAATAAGACTACTTTTATAAAAATAATGGTTTTTTAAAATAGATTCTATAGTGCACTTTAAATTCTGTAAGAATTCAGGATGTTCCCTTAAAATGGCATTGCTTATTAGGAATAATTTATGATGTTTTCATTTAAAAACATATATTTACCCAAAAGAGAATAGTAAATATATCTTGATAAATTATTTTGGATTATATAAAATTAATTTAGAATATTTGGATAAAAATAATAGATAAATTCATTTGGGTAAAAAGAAAGATAGAACATCCCGAAGGGATAAAGAAGGTTTGGGTAGAGTCTGTTTACTTAAGTCTGATGGTTTCCTTCAATTGATCTTAATGTCCTAGATAACCAAATTAAATTCATTAATTAATATTTCAAAAATCTAAAAATCATTACATTTATTTATTATAGTCTTATTAAGCTCATTTTTGACCTTTTTTAATGTGTTAAGAGATTCAATGTCATTTTTTGTGAGCATTTATTTCCTTGGTTTTCATGATTGGATTACTTATATACATGTAAGGATAAACAAGTAAGATGATAATGGATGTCATGAATTGAAGTTTTATGTTATTTGTGAATATAAAAAAGATTACATAGACATAATTCATTTGGTTTTTTGGAGTGTAGATTAATCATTATATAAAATATTAATGATAACTCTTTTTGTTAAATGGAGACATTTGATAACATCGAACACATTTTCATTTATAAATTAATATAATTTATAAAAAATACTATACAACCTTAAATTACACATAATGAACATATTATATTCTGGTTCTACCATCTTAATGGTTTTATGACCAAAAATTAATGATGGTAATATAAATTGAAAACCCCTCATCCTTGGATGTGATAATTTAACACATCTTTGATGGTGATTTCATTTATATTATAAATTTAGGGGAAAGGAGAAACAATTAATAATTATTCCATTACCATAAAAGCATTCCATTACATCTAAGGTACTATATTTATCATAAAATTTGGAAGAAATGAGGTTAGGACATAAAAAGAAATAAATGAACTTGAATGAAAATAAAAGTTATGAAAAGAGGGGTTTACCACATGATTATAGCTTCCTAGAGAACCTATTTAGGGGATAATATTTGATCCTTTTAAGAGAAAAAGGGATAATGGAAGTGGTATAGGAGATTAGAGAGAGATTTTAATATAATTGATACAAGTAACAAGGATTTTTAGGATTGAATAGAGGAGGTAATGAGGGTGGTATTTATAGTGGAGGAGGGGAGGGGTTTCCCATTATTTTAATCATCAGTTTAATATTTTTTATCAAGACAATGAATAGACACGATTAATGTGACCAAAAATATAAATAATTGAATGTGAGTTTGAACCAATGGCCATTTACATCATCCATGATAGAATCATGATGAAGAAATTAAAGTTTTAGCACTTATTATAAATTATCAAATTTTAATATTCATAAAAAATTCATGTATTTTAGAAAAATAACAAAAAAGTACCCTAACCATTTTTTGATGTTTAGAATCCCAAAATGAATGAAATTTTATGAAAATAATTTTCTAAATATAGAAAATTTAATTTTTTAATACAATCATCATTTATTTTAAAAATATATAGTTTAAAATTATAACTGATTTTATAAAACATTGAATAATTAACTAAGTTATAACAAAATTATGTTATAATCATAAGACATCAAATAAATAATTCATGAATAAATTTTATGAAAATAATTTTTTTAATTATTAAATTATGCATAAATATTTAATTAAATATTTGTGGCTTATAAAAATACTAACACTATAATATTGTCACTTATAAGTTGGATAAAGTTTATTTAAACATTCATCAGTATGGTTAAAATTTAGATGGTAGATTAACTATTCATAAGGGTCATATTACTATTCATAAGGTTAACATTACTATTCATAAGGTTCGGTAGCTTTTCTAAAAAAAATTAAGTTTGTCTTATTAGACTCCAAACATCTTACTGATCGCAACTATATATGTCAAATTTTTTAAATTCAAATCACATAAGTTAAAATATTATGTTTAAATGTCACATAGTACTCAGTAGTTCATTATCTTGTGATTTCATGTGATTGTATGACATAATTATATGAAGGTAATTTCAATCTATTACACCTTGGTTCGTTACATTCTTCCCCATTTTGAAATTTGGCCCTTGAAATTTTATTGAACATTCTTTTCCATAAATAGTTGTAGGTGAATTTCCTTCATTGTCTCTTCTAGTTCCAATGGTGAATCTTAATACATATGTTTCTTCTATAGTACATTGACCAGGTTGGTAGTCTTGTTTCATAGAACATTATATCTATGATCCATGATCTTCAATGGCTTCTTCTCATATGAAAGATCATTCACCAATTGTACCACCTCTAATGAGAGTACATGTGAAGTATCAGGTAAGTAATTTCTTAAGAGGGATATATAGAAGACATCGTGTACTTTAAACATGGTAGGTGGAACTTCTAGTCGATAGGCCACAACTCCAACATGATCATGAATCTCAAAGGGGACAATGTACCTGGGACGTAGCTTTCTTTTCTTCCCAAGCCTCATGACCATATTCCATGGAGATATGCTGAGGAATACCATGTCTCTAACTTTGATCTCAATGCCTCATCGACAACTTTATGTATAACACTTCTGTCAAAATTGGGCTTTCATGATGTGATGTGGAATGCTTTTCACCTTCTCCACCATTTCTTTGACAATTTCATGTTTTAACAGCTTATGATAACCGACTTTATCCCAACATGTCGGTGTTCAACACCTTTTCACATAATGGGATTCATATGGCGGAACTCAGATGTTGGAGTATAAATTCTTGTTGTGGGGAAATTCAACTAGTGGATGATATTCATCCCACCCTCCTTTTGAGTAAATAGAACATGATCTCAACATGACTTTTAGTTTATGAATAGTTTTCTCTGATTGGCCATTGGTTTAAGGATGATAGGCCACACTTAATTTTAGTTCAGTGCTTAGAGCGTGTTGAAGAATTTTCTAGAACTTCTTGGTGAATCTATTGTCTCAATTGGATATTATAGATAGTGGTACTCCATGAATCCTTACCACCAATTTGATATATATCCATGAAATTTTATCCAATGAGAAGACCTCTCTAATTGTTATAATTTGATATGTCTTAATAAGATGATCCACAATGACGAATATAGCAGTGATTCCCCTATATTTACTTGGAATTCCAATGAAAAATTCCATGGGGATGTTCTAACACTTCCATTTTAGTGAGATTAGTGTAAGAATAATCCCAATAAACTTCTATCTTTCATCCTTCACTTGTTGAAAGACCAAGCACTTGGATGTAATTCATCAATCTCCTCCTGCATATAGTCCCAAAAAAATTCCTCTTGGAGATATTGATACAACTTTGTTCTCTCTGGGATAATAGAGATGGTTGAGCTATGTGCATCATTAAAAAGCTACTTATTTATCTCTGGATTGGATGGTACGTGTAATCATATAAAAAATCATACAAGTCCTTCATTATCCATCTTTAATTAAATGTATTTCCCTTTTCTGGTATCTGCATACCATTTTTGAATTTCCACTTTTTTTGAGAATCCATTAATTTTTCCATGAGGGATGGTTGAGAAGTCATTTAAAAATGATTAATAATGTTACTCACTTAACAATTCCCATGCACGTTCTGTAAAAATATAAGAATTTTGGATCCTTTTAAATTCTAATTATTGATATGGATGCAAGATCCTTTCTACTAAGAGAATCCTCTACATTATTTTCCTTACTAGGATGATAGTGGATTGAGAAATCATAATCCCTAATGATCTCTAACCATATTCACTGGTTCATGTTGTGATCTTTTTGTGTGAATATATATTTGATACTCTTGTGATGATTATATTTCTCACACTTCTCCCCATAGAGATAATGCCTAAATATTTTCAATATAAATATCACAAATACCAACTCCAGATCATGCATAGGATATTTTTTCTCATATATATTCAGATACCTTGAGACATAGGCTATAAACTTATCATTTTTCATAAGCACACAACCTATTCCCTTATTTTAAGAATCATTGTACACCATAAATATTTCACCACATATTTGGAGTGTGAGTATTGATATAGTTATAAGCCTCTTTTTGAGCTCCTTATTTATTTTCACATATTCTTGAGTCCAGATGAACATGTATCCCTTCCATGCCAGTTTATACATTGGGATTAATATTCATTACAAGTTCCTCAAAAATAATTTATAATACCATCTCGACCTAGAATGTTGCGGATGTCCATTAAATATGTTGGAATGTTCCATTCATTAATTTCATTTTTCTGGGAAGGGTCTACGGATATCCCATTGTTGGTTATTAAATTACCACAGAATTATACATCCTCCATCTAGAACTCACATTTACAATATATTTCATATTTTTTGTCCCTTTATAATGTCTTTATGAAAGTATTCAAATTCTCCTCATGTTCCTCCTTTCTCTTGGAGTACATCAAAATATAATTGATTAATACTACCAAAAAAATTTCGAGCTAATCTACAATCACTCTATTCATTTTATCCATGAAATTTGTTAGAATTAATGAGTATGAATGGAATCACTATGAACTCATTGAGACTATACCTTTTTAGAAAGGCAACCTTGGGAATATCTTCCATCCTCACCATAAATTGATGATTTTCTGAATGATTGTCCACCTTAGAGAAATAATGTGCCCCAGAAAGCTGATTGAAAAAGTCATGTATATGAGGTAGGTGAAACTTGTTCTTTATTGTGATTTTATTGATTTCTCAATAATATATATATATATAGGTTAATTTAGCCATCCTTCTTCTTGACGAAAATCATTGGTGCACCCCATGATGAAGCACTTGGTAATATAAAACCCTTCTCTAGATTATACTATAACTGCTTCTTTAGCTCTTCCATCTCTAAGGTGGTAATTCTGTAAGGTATCATTGATTTTGGTAGGGATACAATAATATGAATAATTGAGAAACCAAACTCTCGATCATGAGGATGACCAGAAAATGTTTCATGGAAAACATCAGTTTAATCCCTCACGATGAGAATATTTTCGAGAAGTGTCATCTTCTTTGCTTCAATCATTTTAGCTATACATGCTTTCTCATAAGGCGGTAATATCCACACCAGAGGCAATGATTATAAAGGAGACTCATCTTCCTCTATACACTTATAATTAATTTGAGGATGCTTTGGGATTCTAGGACTGATCTACCATTACTGATACTTAATGTTGGATTTGTATAAAGATAACTAGTTCATGCCCAATATAACATCAATATCCACTAAAGGAAGTATGAAAAGATTTTATAATGGGTTAAATATATTAAATTTTAAGGGATATGAGTTATAAACCTTGGATGAAATAATTTTCCCATTCGTTGTTCTTACATATGTTTTATCCTCCAAATTACAAGGTGGATTTTCAATAGTTCTAATAATATTATAAAAAAATGAAATATTATATAGAACCAAAATCAAACATTACTATTGATAATCTTGAATGAATTACTATCATACCTATAACCACATTTTTTTCTACATCCCTATCAGAAGTAGTGATTGAATAAGCCCTGCCTTTATTCCTAGGAGGTTGTCATTGATTGCCGCTAACACCCCTTAGCTTTGGGAAATTTTTCTCAAAATGAACATGCTCCATGTAGTTGTAAAATTGTACTACAGGCTGGGGGTTTATAAGAAACTTACTTTATTATTCCACATTATTGGAAATATTTATATCCCTTAAGCACCACTTTTATAGATGTCCCAATGTTCCACATTTTATATAATTCCTGGTTCCCTTTATAATGTTTCTTGGATGCTACTTCTCACAATTTTGACATGTGGGATGTTTGATCTTCTTTCCATTATGGGATTGATTTTATGAACCTTCCATTTTAGTATGAATATTGTGATTTTTTTATTGGTATAATGAGATAACTAGGTGCCTATGATCTCTATTTCACCCTTGATGGAACAACGGAAAATCTCCTCACAACTGTCAAAGTCTTGATTCGCCAAATCTTTTCATAGGTACAACTTTAGTCTGTTAAAGAATCGATCCACATTTCTTTTTTTGTTCATGACAAAGCAAGAGTTATATATTGAACACCTTGTGAAATTTTCTTAAAATTCCCCAATTGACTCATCTTTCATCTTCTTGGGTGTGAGTAACCCTCATTCCATCTTGAGGTGGAGAGTTCTTTGAAAATATTTATTGAAAAAACATTTTTGAGAATTCATCCCAATCCATATAATCGATTTCTTCTTGTGAGATCATATTTATTTATCATTGTCCACCACTAATCAACTTCACCATAAAAATGATAGATCACCAGTACTACTTTCTCTACTTATACACACTAGAGGACATAAAATGTCTTTTCAAAAGGAGTTAATTGATTGTTCCATGAGGAGGGGACTGGAAGATACAGTTAACATGGGATGTATTTTATTCATGAATTATTAAATGAAAAATCTCTCTTTATTTAGAGGAGTAGGGTGTTCCACATCATTCATGTTATTACTCATAACTTGATCCAACTGATCAAGTACTATCATGATGTTTTGAGCACCTACTCCCATCATAATTGGTATATCATTACAGAAATATTCACATTGTTTATCACATTTATTTTTGGAACATTATATTTTATTTCACTACATTAACTTTGAAAAATAACATTAAATTAGTGGTCTTTAATACTTAGCTAATAAGCATAAAAATTGAAACATTAAACATATGATGGTAAACTCTTGAAGTAAAATTATATCATAACTTGTGATTTCCTAGGATTCAATATAGTTTATCCTATATTTTCTTCTTTACTTATATTCTTATGGAACCTTCTTTATTCCCTTAATAATGGTTTGAAAAGATATTATGAATTTACTAAATCATATCCCCTATAAGTGTTAGACTAAGAGTAAAGCAAGGTTGGTTTTCATGCACCAGTTCCCATTTGTGTCTAGCTCGAAACGGTGTTTTCAGGATTTACCCATATACACATATACTCTAGATCCACATTCATGGGATTGTATCCATATAAAACATTATTTTCATTATAAACCACTAAATCTATAAATACCAAAATTTAGGGATTTTTTCTTATATATAGTCTCATCCATTAGGTTCTTAATAAAGTTCTCTATTCCTAATCTCCAAAAATAAGTAGACCTTACTCTGATACTAACTATAGATACTTGAGACTTTTTCACATATCATTGCATGTTTACAATCATAATAAAACATCATATTACAACCCAAGGATCATGAATTCTAGTGTCTTCGATGACTAGGTACATAAAATGAAAACATGGGACTAAATAAAAAATTTATTTATTTAATATTTATAAATAGTTCCTAACTTACATTATGTTCATAAATATTCATAGGATAGCCTATGGATAACTTGAACAAAGTGATGAGCTAAATGCCTAGTAATGGAAAAATCATAAGAATAAATCATTAGCACATGGGTTAGAGGGCATGACACAATGATATAATAAGATTTGGAACAAAATGAATATTAACATATAAACATGGGATCATATAAATATGAAGTCATAATAATATGGAAGAAACATAATACATGAATTTAGCAAGATTTTATACTTATTTCACATATAGGTTCACAAGTCAAGGTTAACCACCAAGACTATTGAACATGGTAGCCCGAGTCAAGGCTAACCGCCAATACCGTTACAGATAACATTTCATGAGATTCAACTTTAGCTAATGAATTGTAGATATATCTAAATGCACCCATCCTAACATGTTCATGAATATTCTTTCCACATATATAATCATACATAAACATAAGGGTACCCATGAAAAAAATAGGTATCATAATCAGGTCACAAAGCATAATATATGGGAATATTATAAAAGTGTCCAAGAAAGAAAAGAATTAAAACATACATGGAAATTGATAAGTTAAATAGGAAATATCCTGGTAGGTGATTTAAATCATATGTGAAAACATGTATCAAATGTAATTAATAAAATTTTATCATTAAAACATTTTAGTGCGGTTTTAAGGAAAATATTAATGAAAATTTAAAAACCAAAAAGGGAATAATGATCATAATGATCATATTACTCTTCATAGGGTAACATTAGTATTCATAATGTTCAGTTACTATTCACCAAAAATTATTTATGTCTTATGGAACTCTAAACATCATACTAATTGCAACCATGTATGTCAGCTTTTCGAAATTCATTTCACAGAAGTGACAATATTATGTTTCAAAATAAAATTACATATAGTAGTTAATTGTGATGTGATTTCAAGTGATTATATGACAGAATTATAAGAAGGTAATTTCCATCAATTAAACTATGGGTCATTACATGGTATATCACAGCCTTTTGGGGGAATTATTTCATACTCCAACACACTATTATATATTTAAAATAAGTTAATGAATATATTCCTAATCCCAATATGAAACCGGTTACCCTAAAAAATGGTCATATGTTGAACATAATTCCAATCTATATTCTATATCTTTTTACCCCACAAAATGACTAGTTGTTAAATATATTTTATACACTAAGGGGGATCTTATAAAAACTCCATATTTAAGTATTTGAGGTTATACATTCATTTCCTCTAATGGGTATCTTCATATATATTGAATCCAAATAGTTGGGATCCTTTTAATTTTTTACCATGTAGTGAGGCATTTAATTTATGGGGAAAGGGATCAATCCTCTATGAGTCATTGTACATATTCAATTTATAGAAGGAAATTAATCCCACATATTTCATTAAACCCAATATGTTTTACTACATGATGAAATGGAATATTTCTTGGTACTGAGGAATAAGTTATTTATGATCTAGTATGGATGACATATCATATATATCATGGTTATGGAAGAAATAAGAGATATCATATTTTTATAAATCCATTGGGACTATCCCTAACATGGAAACACTTACATGGAGGGATTCTTGTCATTACTCTCATCTTGGTTTAAAGACATAGGTTTCCCTAGCTGGTGGAGATTCATGATAGAAATTATATAAGCATTGTAACACCCAAATCCCACGTGATCTGTGATTGGTGTGGGAAACAAGGTAAAATAACTATTTAGTCTCAATATATATGGATGAATTACAAATTAATTGGTACTTCCTGTTGCATTTTTAATATGGAGATCGGTCCATATAAAGGTGTCCTGCATATCTTGGTTATAGAATTAATATGATTTCCCATAATATCTATGATTTCTCATACCTTTAATGGATGTGGTATAATGATCTTCTCATGGGAATGATTAGGTCTAGATGGTTGAAATTTTTATGATTTGGCTGTAAATACATCGATGTTGGTTCCCATTTGAGATCGGTCCTTATGTAGGTGTCCAATGTATCCTAGTTGTTGTAATAATTAGAGTGATCCTAGTTCAATTGATCAGGGGATAGAGGTCTACCTTTGTATGACGGGAATGTTATATTAAGTTTTTGATTGTGTCATAGACACTGCGGGTTTCCCTAATAATAAGGTAGTCGACATATCATATTTTTTAGTTTATCGGTACGTACACTTAGGTTTTCCTATATGTAATTTGTCATTATTGAAACTCTATAATCCCATGTGATCTATTCTTAGTGTGGGAAACAAGGGATGAAAAATAATCCACATCATTTATTGTGGATGATGGATTAGGTACTAAGATATAACTTCATTGGTTTAATATGGATATTGGTCCTTATGAAGGTGTGATATATATCATGGTTATGGAATGAATCATAGTTCTCATAGTCCAGGTGATCAGGGCTTACACACTAAGGTTTCCCTAATATGGAGGCTTAGACAAGGTTATTAAATCATGGGATACCTGATTGACCCAGCCTAATTTTCTTCCTGACATGCATTGATTGTCTTCCTAAAATACCTAACATTTCCTCTTGACATGTCATAGGATATCTTCTACACATGTCCAAAGACAATATCATGATTCATTTTACCATTCTAGGGGATGTCACATAATTTGGATGGCATGTCTAAAGGCCATTCATGACCATGTATGGCATGTCTGAAGTATATCACTGGACTTGGTTGGCTAATAGTGGAGGACACCATAATATCTCAACAAAAATTCTTGGAGGTCGCAACATGATATAGATGACTTACACTAGTGTGATCATTAAAGGGGTAAAAAAATTTGGAGTCTATCATGAGAGTATGTGTGACATTTTTGAAGGGTGATACATATATTTTTTTTACTTTTTAGGGTCTGATTACGAAATCTGGATGACATGTCCAGTGGGAGTCATAAGATCTTAATGCCTTGTCCAGATGATGTCGGGAGATATATATCTCTTTTCATGGGGGAATCATGAGATCCAATGGACAGGTCTTTATGCTAATGCATTACTTAGTTGACATGAATAGGTGCTTCCATATGACATGGGAGTAATGTTTAGAAGACATCGAGAGTTCTAGACGGAATCCAAGAGGGTCTCATTAAACTTGGGTAGAATTACTTGGGGGGTTCCACGTGTCTTGCATTGACATATCTAGGGGAGTTCTCATTATCCAATAAAGTATACCGAAGGAGTATCTCGTGATCTGGGTGACATGTACAGATGTTGTCTCATGAGTTGTGTGGTTTATCGGAAGTCTGTCAGGATCAATGTATATGTTCTTCAAATAATTATCCCATAATATTTAGTCATTATTCTATCCTTTTATTGAATATGTCCTAGATTTGTTAATTGTTAGTCATTTTTAATAACACATGACTTATCTGTTATGTCTCATGTACTCATCATTACCCACTATATGTTCTTTTTGTGATCTATGAGTGATGATGATAAGTGCCTATGTATGTCACATGATTGATTAGATTATTCCTCAGAAATTAAATGTCATAAACCCTTTCCAATAATGAGATCAACTGCTCTGAGAAATCGACTCCAATGCCTGTGTATGATAATGCGAGGATCCAAGGATTTATTTTTTCATTATGGGGTATGGGATTTATAGGCCTCACCAGCCATATTATTCTCCTCTTTTCATGGAGCATATTTTATAAATTACAGCTGGAGTTGGTGCATGTCTTTGATGTTATTCATTTCATGAGATCCTTCATTAGGTTATTCCGGGGGCATCACCAGATTTTTAAATACTGTTTGACCATCCCATAAATACCTCATTTAATGGATTATAACTAATAAATGGGGTATTTATAATCATAGAGAAATTTCATGGGGCTTTCAAATTTTTAGTCAGATATGTTCAAGGGCCTCCACGAGATTAGTATTCTAATTTAAAGGCTTCACATGACCTGAGGAAACATGTTTGGGACTTTCCATGAGACAAAACTGGCTTTCTAGTGGGCCTTCATGAGATGTTATGGTCATATTGAAGGGATTTTTCAAGGTATTATGGACAAAAAGAGTTCATCCCAATATGTTTATGAGTGCAAGGGACTCCCACCTTTTCATTTTTTATTTCTATATATATTTTAGAAGGTTATACGGTCTCATGAGCATGCTTGAGTGTTTTTTAACAAAATAACATTACCCATCAATGATACATCGCATGACCAATAGAGGGTCCTATTGTGATGCACAATAAGTATCATGGAAAAACAATATTGCTTTCAATTGGAGTCAAAGGGGTATTTAATGACTATATGGACATGTCTAAGGCCTTTCACAGAACGAGATTAACATTCTTACTAGCTCTCATGCTGTGAGGAAGTGGTGATGACATACGTTTGCATAGTGTCTTTTTGAACTACATGGGTGCATCTCAAGATTTTTATGACTCTAAAAGGGTACAAACGTTTTTATATTTTCCTCTTTTTTTCAATGGATTTTTGGTTAGATCATCAGGAATGCACATACATACAAGTCATTTAGTTTAATAGATTTTATCCGAATTCTATCATGAGAACAACTAGTGGTATGACACCTTCTAAAGAACGTAGAGACTTTTTCAAATGGGATATATGGGATCTTACAAATGGTTATGCATTACACATGATAGTTCAGATGACCTTATGATTGTCATACAATCAAGTATCTTTCTAAAGGTTAAATAATATACATATCTTGTCCACCATCATCATGACTTTCATATTGGGAAAAATAAAACCCATATTATAAATTTTAATCCCTTTTAGTTTTTTTATTCTCATTTTGATGGAATAAACAAATAATCCCCTATTCTATACACTAGTAGGTTCAAAGTCTTGTTTATGAGTAAATTAAATGCCCGACTGAGTCATTTGGGGTATCTCTAATCAGTGTCTTACAAACTAAATCATTGTTATGCTTTAGATTATGGTATTCTAAATTAGAATATGTACTGATTTAGTTAGGGGCCATTCATCTTGGACCGTTTATTGATATAGATTGGGGTATTTGTGCTAATACCATCTATCACTCTAGTTTAGGGAATTTTTTATTAGAACTTATATCAATGTAGTTTGTGGTCTTTTAGATCGAGAATTCTTTCACTGTGGTCTAGGGTATTTTTGCTCAGAAATTGTGATTCAATGATGTTTAATGTCTTGCTTCCATGACTTGATATATGAATGTGAAATTTGGTTCAAACATGTTATGAATGACACAAAACACCATTGTATGTTGTGTTCTCCCATGGTGTTGTTGAGACACACTACAATTAGAGATCTTTTCTTCCAAGGAAGAAATGTCATTGGTTGGTAATTCAAGGCCCTTATGAATCATTATAATCTTAAAAATGAGATGTCTCCACTCATTTACTAGGGCCATGGATGGTTTATGGGTGTGATATTTGATGAGGGAGAAATAATTGGGATGTTATTTCAATGTGGATAGTTATAGTATGGGTAATGTAATTCAGAACCAAAATGTTTGAGTTGATGAAAATGAGATGGGTGATAAATGATGAGAATGACCCATAACACCCCCCCCCCAAGTTATGGGTTCATCTAGGGTGTTTCTAGGGATCACATGTAGCAGAGCTCCTTTATTTCATAGAGTTGATGCATCTAGCTTTCAGGTCAAATCCATTATACATCAATAGTATGGTCAAGAAAACCTGATCTCTACTCCATTATGAGGATCATGAATGAATTTATAAGAATAAAAATTCCAGATGATTAGTATGGTTATATTGTAAAATAATTTCCATGAAAGGTTCTAGAAACCTTATGATGTCCTTCTATTTAACATTAAATCTCAATCCCTATAGCTTGTTGTTTATAATCACATGATGTGGCCCAAAAAATGGGACAAGGATGAAGTGTTACATTACCTTGTCAATAAAGGGTTTAAAACAAGGTTATATAACATCACGGAGGTCATGTCATCTTGAATAGTCTATTTATTGGAATTAAAAAGTGTTCAAGTTATGAGGATGTTGTGGGAAATTTGTGCTAGGAATCTTCCAAAACACCCTAGGGGTACTGAACTCGGCTACGATGATGTCAGGTCTCAAAATAATCAAAAAAAAATTGTAGAGTGAAAAAATTTTAACTACGAATGATGCATATTTTTTTATCAATATACCAAAATTCATAGTAAAAAGAATTGTACCTTGATTTCAGGTATCCCGTTCCAAGGGTCATGGAAGATTTATAGTGATCTGAGACACTCAAATCATGAAGTTTACTTTTTTAATTATGTATTATTTAATAAGGGTTTCATTTCCCTAAAAGTTTTTCATCACCTACTGAACATGTTATCATGGTGAGGAGATGTAAACCACAATTACCCTAACTTTTTCTAGCACCTGGGGTCCAATGATCATGGAATTGATTTTACTAAGGACAAAAGGTGGATCCTATAATATTTATGGATCATTTAGTGATACAAAATTTCATCCTAAAGTTATAATATAAAATGTTTAGCGAGTAATGAAATGACTTTTTATCAGGCACCCCTTTACGATTTTTCGACATAACATGTTTTTCCTCTCTTTCTCTATGATATTTTAATCTTACAAGTTGGACCATAAAATGCTACATAATAAAATTTTCACCAAAGTGTAGGAAATTTCCATTCTAATAAAACATGTACTTAAGATGAGGGGAATGTTACATAAGAACCTAATTAATATTCTTAGGATCAGGGGTAATCCAACATCCATCTGACCAGGTGTTGAGAATAATGTATATCACAACTTTAGGTTCTCAGTTTAGGAGTAATGATATGATAAACTCATGTTGGGAATGGGCCAAAACACCCTAGGGTGATGATCCCTACTTAAGTGATGTTAGGGATGTATAAGGATCTGGAATCCCTTTGGTAATGTAACACATTTGGTTGAAGATCGTATAGTCATAAGCATGAGCCATATAAATACATGTATATTCAAAGGGTCCCATGAATCTAGGTATCCATATATAGGGGACATGGAAGGTTATTTGAAACCCAATTTACTAAATACATATTGTTTTATTTATGTGATGTGGGGATTAATAGATGATGGATGGACCTTATACTATGGTTAACTATGGTCAATCTCCCATGGTCCTCTATTAATTGATTAGAATGTGTGAGGTTCTACATAGTTTAACATCATGTATTAGGGATGTATTAATTTTATAGTTTTAATGTCTTGTGATTATGGAATTTTCCATTTATATTGACATTGTGGGGTAAATATTTATGTTTCCCTTTTAGATTAAAATAATTAAGTAAGAAAGTTTTCAATCCAGTTTAACATCATGTGGTAAGGATATGGGAACCGATGTGAAAGCATTGTGTAGGACGTATTATGTGCATGTAACTCCCCGACACTAGAATCATAGAGACGGTGCATTATTTTAATACTTTCTCATGATTACAATGAATCAAGTCCCAAAGGACCGATCAGTTTAGCAGTCTTAGAAAAATGATTACAAACATGAACTTCACATTATAATTTCAAACATAAAATAAAATATAGATAATATTTTTATAATTAAATTATTCTCCTATCTTAAACCTTTATATAAATCATAATAAACTTTTTTGAATCCTGGTAAAATAAAACATAACAAAGGGGTGAGCTCAGATTCTCAATAAGGATAAATAATTTTGCAGAAGCTATAAACTTTTAAAGAAAGATGTATAATAAAAACAACAGACTTTTAAACATAAACAATACAAAATATGAAAAAAATAATACATTTCCATATAAAAATTCACATGGATATTCAACTAGTCGAATAATCACATGTAATGACTAATTTCATAATGAGGTAATGCATATAACCGAATAGAATAACTACTATGTGAAGGCCTTGTGATAAGACCATTCAAAAAATTTCTATCAAAGACTTGTGCCGAGACACTATTTTGTATCATTAGATCCACTGATGCATCTAGGGGCTATAGCGATCCCTTACCATCACATAAATAGTCCAACGAATTCCTCATATGAAAAAGGTGAAACAAGACATAACAATTTGTATTAAAACTAGCATACGAAATGTAAATACTTTAACAATAAAGCATGAAGTGTATAAAAATATAAAATATATATTCAAACATACCATAACTCATTAAATAAAATATGGAAGATTTTATTAAAATAAATGAACCTCAATAAAGAATAATACCCAGTAAAGGATGTTGACATGGTTGAAAATGATCAGTAAAACTCTTTGAGGGAAATATCCCTTTTTTATAAAATCATTTAAAAGTCACTCAATTTTAAAAGGAAGTAATTTAAAATAGATTTATAAATCAAAGTGTCCCATACCACTTTGAAACATTTGAAAATAATTAACATTATAAAACATTCATGTCTATATAAATAAATATTTATAATCATTTTCAAAACATGGACATTGATTAAATTGATTTAGAAAAAAAATAAATATGTTAAAATTTTAAATTGATGATCTAGTTAAAGAAACTCTTCCATAAAACCTTGAAATTTTCCTTTTCAAAACATTTTTATGAAACATGTACATGGATGATAAATATTTCCAAACAAACACTTACACCTAAACAATCTCGGATAATAATGAGATTGAGGAATTAACCCTTACCTTGTAATTTCCTTTAGTCGAGGGTATGTTTAACCTCATGTATAATGAGAATAGTATGCTATTAAATTATACCAGAACAATACTCATATTTATGGTATCATGTATTATTCATTTATGACTTTATTCTACCCATTTAATAATAATTTCCATGTTAAAGTAAGTTCTGGGTAATAATTGATTTATTTATTATATGTGTTTTAACTTGTAATTATTGATTGTATCACTTATATCATGATTTAAATAATTTTAGAATATAAAACACGATTTATATATCATATATATTCAGAATATAAATATATATAATAGATAGATATGTTAAATGGACACACTGTTCATGGAGATGGTAGTTCGTACTTATGCATGAACATTGTTTCTGTTTTATTATTGTATAGTATAGAAGAATGTAAAAAAAATATATTTATCTAACTAAATATATATTATTATAGAAGAAATATTATTTCATATATCTCATACTTAATCAATATATATATTTTTATAAAAGTTCTTGAAGGGTGATAGTTGAAGATGAATCTTGTCTCATCGTGGAGACGGTAAGCCATACATACGTACGAGCGATAATAGCCTTCTATTGATGGTTAAAATATTTTGTATTAGATGATATATTATATATATTGAATAATTAAAATGTTATATTAATTGTTTAATTTAATTATACTAATTATTATACCCATCCAAATAATTTAGTGTTGAATAACAAACTACACCATGACGTGGAGACGGTAAGTTGTACGGACGCACGCATGTTGACTTTTTCATTCATAGGATGGATAGAATAAATAATATGGTTGATACATATTTATAATAACATCTCTGTATGTATAAGGTACTGTATATATTATTTTATTATGGAAAAAATAAATAAATTTCAAGTAGAAGAAGAAAAGAACTTTGAACGAGCGGATGAAATAATTACCTCTTCTTCGGGTGCTTCCTTTTGATTTGAAAAAAAGGGGTCCTTATGTTGGAATTATGGTAAAATTAAGGCCTCTATGTAGAATTTAGGGTAGTTTTGAGGTTATTTTAGCAGGGGTTTGTTGATCCAAATTACATTGGAGGTTTGAATTTAAGATAATGGGAGATACCATTTTATAAGAGAGGTGAGGGGCACTTTAGTTGAAGCTTGAAATATTAATTTATTATAAAATTATTTTCAGTTACTAATTGCTAAAAATATATTTATTTCTAGGATAAGGTATTTATGGGTCTAAATCCTCTCAAAAAATAGGTTTTAGATATGTCTAGGTTACTATATTAACCTTATCTTTTAGACTTAACCCTTAGTTAAATAGTTTTACTTTTACTATATCTTCTGGTATTCTTATACTACATTGTTAATATATTTACTATAAATTCCAATATAACCTAAAGTGGTTCATTAATGACATATCTAACATTATTGAAGTCATTTGGCTGAATCTTATATTTTTAAGACTATTATATCATTTAATAAAATGGTATTTTTTTTAACTCATTTATGTCAATTTTGACACTATTTAGTATTTGATTTTTGTGAAAGTTGTAACCAGTTGATTACTTTGAAAAAAATAAATTTAATCAACCCTAAAATGTCATATTCTCCATTAAAATTTGTGTATGAAATAAAAATTTTCAATTTACATTTTGTTTAATATTTATAATATCAATTATTTTAATATTTCATTAATAAGGTAAATACTTCATCATCATTGTGTCATAAATAAATTTAATTATTTGAGGTCTAAAAATTATAAATAAAATACCTTGATGTAGTAAATATTTTTATCTTTATAATGAATATTTATAATATAATTTATCTTATATATAACCCTAATTTAAAAATGTTTTAGTTATTAAATTGTAAAATTAACACTTTTTACTCTTCATTAAATAAAATGTAATAAATGTCATAATCTAACCCAAATGGAATAACAAATATCTTATTTTTATCCTAAGGTTGGTTTTGGTAGAAAAAACACTTATCCAAAATAATTAGGACATGTGTTGGGGTAATTTTATATTATTATAATATTATTTTTACCTTTAATTACCCTATTTTTTTAACCGTAGTAAATAAAATTCAAATGTTACTATTCACCAAAAATTATTTTCATCTTATTGAACCACAATTTACTTAAAAATGACAACCATTTCTGTCGGATTTTTGAAATTCAATTCACAAAAGTGGTAAAATTATGTTTTATGTAAATTTGAAAATGTGCCTAGAAGGTGGGTAAAATACGTTAAAAAGTACAATAAAATTTGAAATATCTAATCTTATTATAAAATAACTCGAATGAATTAAATTGGAAAAATATATGTATTATGTATATATTTTTCCTTTAATAAAATTTTAATTTAATATTATTATTTAAATGAACATGTCGGTTTTTAGGTACTGTGGTGTATTTTTCAGTATTCATCAAAAATTGAATGTTTTCTGAAAAATAACAAAAATTCACCCTAAGCTAATTTTGATATTCCAAATTCAAAAATAAATTCTATTTTACCAAATTCAGTTTTTAGGAGTGTATAAAATTAATTTTATTATTATCCACAAAAGGACACAAAAATTAGTTCTTTCAAGAAAGTAGTTTTTCTAAATATATAACTATTTTAACAAAACATATACATTTCATTATAAATATGTTTTATTTTTGTGAAAAAATTATAAATTAAATTTAAAATTTATTTATTACTTTTCATATTATAATATTTAATTGATAAATAAATATATCGTTTAAATAATTATAATACTAATGTGTTGTTTCATAGAAACTCAATCTTGCGTATAACACAAGACAAGTTGGTGTTGTGTGAAATAAAAGCTATTAAATTATTTTAAAGAGATTACATACTATGAATTCCTGGGGGTGTCTCATTCAACCCTCCTTTAATAAATTTCTTCCTTTAAATTTGAAATTTTCCTTCAAAAATAAATGGTTGAAAATAGAATATACAATTGTGTAAAACCCACATTTGAAATAGGGTTAATAAAATTTAGTCTTAATAAGAGGTAAAGGGAAATGAAAAAGTCTCCACCAAATTAGGAATTCAAATAGTAAACCTTAGTGGAAATTATAGAAACATAATTGGAGGAAGGATGTAAATATCTATAGGGAGTGATTGATTTGATCAATCACAGAAAAGTGAACTATAAATAGAAAATTGAGGGCCTCAAAACCATAAATATATGATGATTTAAAGTATTATTGGTTCAAAAAATCATAAGGTATTAGGATAAAAAAATTGTTTTAGATACTTTTTTTTAAGAGGAGGGATTAATTTACTATCAAGATAAGAACTCAAGAAAACATACTTGATTTCATTACCTTTCATAATCGTAATCCCATCATTTGGTTTTGCTTCGATCTTTTTTCATGTAATCCCTTACAGAAGGAAATTAATGTTCAAAAATGATTATTTTATGCCTAAAGCGTATTTTATAAATCATAAGTTCAAGTAATATTTCCTTAATCCTCTATATTTTTACTGAAGTCCAAAAGGTTAGGTAAAAGTATCTAATAAATTATACTTTAACATCAAACAAAAAAATCAAATGCTCAACTTACTCCATTATAACTTTTAGACTTATCCAAAATACTTGTGTTCAAACTCACATTCCAAAATTTTATATTGGAGGTAAACATATTGAAGATATATTTTTACCACATAATAACATGTGAATACCATCATCATATAATCTCTTAAAACATGGTAACATCTTAAATAACTATAAAACCTTATTTAATATATTCATGCTCCCTTATTTCTTATATAATACTAGATATAGTCCTTAAATAAAAAAATGATGTAAACTCCAGACATGATGGAATAAACAAACAATTAATTAGTTTCAAGTTAGTCATTAATATACAATATAATTTATATAAATCAATCGTCTATTATTCTAAAATCACTACCTCAATATTAGGACCATAATAAAGTGTATCTTTCCCATAACCTTGTATTTTCCAACTAGTTTAACTTATTATTGTGTCACTTTTCTTAGTACCATAAAATCTAAAATCCTCAATGAAATAGTACTGTAGTAAAACCCTTATTTATTTCCATAATTTCCTATAAACATTACATCATTGATATAACACTCAAATGACATAATTATTCAATCTAGAAACATAAGTAAATTAATTATTCCACGTCGACTGTAGTAATAGATTATACTTAACCTTGATCCTTCTGATTCTTCTGAGCTATATTTCTTTGGCGATTAGGAAATTTATTTGTGTAATGCCCCATTTCACTACCGTTTAAATACTGAATATTAGTATCTTCTTTCTTCCCTTTTAATTATTTATCCTGATGACCCTTTTCTCCACACCTATAATAGACACCCAGTTCATTCAAGCACTTCCCAGATTGATTCTTTCTACAGTTATCACATATGGGAAAATCCTTCTTTCTATTATTCCCATTATCTATCTTTCTCTCCTCCATCCCTTTCTTCTTTGGCTTCCCTTCAAAGCCATATGAATTAGATAACTCTTTACTTATCTTGATAACATGTGATACTATTTTCTCATATGATGAGAATACATGGGAGGTTATTTCCCTTAAAAATGATGGCTTAAGAGCATGAATGATGGGATCCTTCTTACTCTTTTGAACATGTGCATTGGTGGGGTAGTCATTCCTTCTATAAGGCACCATTTATAAAAAATTTCATACACTAGGTTAGGTTAAGAATCATAATTCATGATTATAAATTAGTGAAATACTTAACATAAATTGAAATATTTATACATATATAATCTCATAATCATAAAAAAAAGGATACTTTGCGGACATATTTAATCATAAATGTTTCATAATTGTTTTTAATGAAAATTTAAATTATCCTAAGCATATCACCCAGGAGTGTCAAACCAGGGGCACAGTAAGTCTCGATGTTATTTACCAAGTTACCCTGAGTCAAGATCAAATCACCATGTTGGAGTTTTCACCCCAAGGTACATTCATACCAGAACCACATTCACTTACCAAAAAATCTCTATTTTAAATTTCTAGGATTCTCTTCAATACTTATCCTCAGATTTTATCTTATGGTTTTAATCCCTAATCTTATTTTTCTATATCTATTTCCAAGGATGTTCCAAAGATTCCTCTGATACCAAATGTCATTCCCTGGTCCCATAAGCCCAGATCCGGTTCATTATTTTAATACATTGGTATGATTACAAGGGATCAAGTCCTGAAGGACCGATTATATTAGCAGTCCTAGAAAATAGATTACACGCATGAACTTCACATTAAAATTTCAATCATAAAATAAAACATAGATAATACTTTTATAATTACATTATTCTCCCAGTTTAAAACTTAATATAAATCATAATACACTTCTTGGAAACCTTGGAAAATAAAACATAAGAAAGGGATGATCTCATATACTCGTTAGGGGTAGATAATTTAGAAGAATCTATAAAATTTTAAATAAAGAAGTGTAATAAAAACAACAAACTTTTGAACATAAAATTGAACATAATATGGAAAACATAATTCAAACATCACTATATAAACATGCATATGGATATTCTACCAATCGAATAATGACATGTGATAACAAATTTCATAACAAAGGAATTCATAATGTTGGACAGAATAACTACTACGTTAAGGCCTTATGCTAAGACCATTAAAAATATTCTATCAAAGCCTTATACCAAGACTCTAGATTGTCTCATTAGACCTACTGATGCATAGAGGGGTATAGTGGTCAACTCCCATCACAAACTAATTCCAATGCATTCCTTATATGAAAAGGGTGAAACATAACCTAATCATTCATTTTAAAACTAGTATACGAAATGTCAATACTTTAACCATAAACCATGAATGGTATAAAAATAAAACATCTATATTCAAACATATCATAACTCATTAAATACAATATGGAATATAGTATTATAATAAATCATCCTCAATCGATAATAATACCCAGTAAAGGATGTTTACATAGTTGAAAATGATCAGTAAAACTCTTTGAGAAAAATAACCCTTTTTCATCAAATCATATAAAATTCACTCAATTTATAAAGGAAGTAATTTAAAATATATTTTTTAATCAATTTGTCCCATAAAACTTTGAAACTTTTGAAAATAATTTACATTTAAAAAAAATCATGTCCATATAATTAAATCTTTAAAATCATTTAGAAAACAAGGACATTAATTAAAAATATTTATAAAAAAATAAATCATTAAAACATTTAAATTGATGATATAGTTAAATATACCCTTACAAAAAATCTTAAAATATTCTTTTTGAAAACATTTTTATGAAAAATGGACATGGATGATAAATATGTTCCAATAAATACTTACACCTAAACAATCTCGGATAATAATGAGATTGAGGAATTAACCCTTACCTTTTACTTTCCTTTAGTTGATGGCACATTTAAAATCATTTATAATGAACATGGTATGTTATTAAATTATAACAGAACCAGAATAATATTTATGATATCATATATTATTAATTTATGACTTTATACTACAAATTTCATAATAATTTCCATGTTAAAGTAACATTTCGAATAATAATCTATTTCTTTATCATATGTTTTTTAACTTGTCAGTTTTGATAGTATATCTTAGATCATAATTATAATACTTCTAGAATATAAAAAAGTATTTATATATCATATATATTCAAAATATAAATATGTATAATAGATAGATATATGAAATGGAAACACCATTCTTGGAGATGGTAGTCTGTATGTAAACATGAGCGTTGTTTCAATTTTCTCATCGTGTGGTATGGAAGTAAGTAAAAGAAATATATTTATCTAAATAAATATATATTATTATATTATAAATATTATTTCATATATGTCATAATTAATCAATATATATATATATAAATTCTTGAAGGGAGATAGTTGAAGATGAATCTCGTCACGTCGTGGAAACGGTAAGTCTTACATACGCACGAGGGGAAATATCATTCAATTGATGGTGAAATTGTCTTTAATTGGATGGTATATTATATATAAATAATAATTACCATGTTGTATTCATTATTTAAATTAATTATACTAATTATTATACCCATTCAAATAATGTAGTGTTGAATAACAAACTACAACACAACATGGAGATGGTAAGCCATATGTACGCCCGCATGGTGACTTTGTCATTCATAGGATGGATAGAATAATGAATATGGTTATACCATATTTATAATAAAATATCATTATGTATAAATTACTAGGGTTATTATTTTATTATGTAAAAAATAATTAAAGAGTAATTAGAAGAAGAAAATAACTTTGAAAGATGTGATGAACTAATTACCTCTTCTTAGGGTGATTCCTTTTTATTTGAACAAAAGGGCTCCATAGATTTTCTTTCTGATCAAATAAAGTCCACTATGTTTATGTGAGGGGAGTTTGGAGGGGATTTTATCAGGTTTTTGTTGATCCAAATTTCTTTTGAGGTGCAAATTTAAGATAAGGGGATGTACCCTTCTATTAGGGAGGTGAGGGGCACTTTAGGAAAAACATCAAATATTAATTTATTATAAGAAAAATTCTTTTAATAATAGATCTGAATAGATTTATTTCGAGTATAATGTGGGGATGGGTCGAAATCCTCTCATATAATTGTTTTTAGACTTGTATTGGTCACCATATTAACCTTCTCTTTTAGACTTAACCCATATTTAAATAGTTTGACTTTTACCATGTCTTCTGGTATTTTTGTACTACATCGTTAATATAGTTACTAAAAAATTCCAAGAGAACTTCATGTGGTTCCCTAATGACATATATAACATTAGATAAGTCATTTGGATGAATCTTAGATTTTTAGGAGTACTATATCATTTAATAAAATAGTATTTGTTTTAAAAACTCATTTATGTCAATTTTGACACTATTTATTATTGGGTTTCTATGAAAGACATAATAAGTTTATTACTTCTAAAAAATAAATTGATTCAACCCTAACATATCATATTCACCTAGAAAATTATTGGATAGAATCAAAAGTTTTAATTTACATTTATTTTAATATTTATAATATGAAATATTTTAATCATTCGTTAATAAGGTAATTACTGCATCATCATTATGTCAAAAATACATTTAATTATTTAATGTATAAAATTAAAAAATAAAATACCATGATTTAAGAAATATTTTTATATTTATAATTAATATTTATTTTAGAATTTATCTTATGTATAATCCTATGTTAAAAGTGGTGTAGTTATTAAAATGTGAATGTAACACTATTAACTCTTCTTTAAATACAATATAATAAATGTCCTAATCTAACCCAAATGGATCAAAAAGGATATTATTTTTGTCCTATGGTTTATTTTGGTCGAAAAAAACTTATCCAATAGAATTAGTACATGTGTTGAGGTACTTTTATATTATTAAAATATTATTTTTACCTTTAATTACCATATTTACCTTTAGTCGTGGTAAATAAAATTTGAAAGTTACTATTCACCAAAATATATTTTCATCTTATTGAAACAAATTTTACATACTGATGAAAAATGTGTCAATTAGATACTTGAAATTCAATTCATAGAAGTGGTAAAAATACGTTTCATGTTAATTTGCAAATGTGCCTAGAAGGTGGGTAAAAGACATTAAAAAGTACAATAAAATTTTATATATCTTATCATATTATAAAATGACTCAAATGACTTCCATTGTAATAATATATGAATTATGTATCTATTTTGACTTTATGATAAATTTTAATTAAAAATTATTGTTTAAATGAAAAATTCTATTTTTGTGTACTACGTAGTATTTTTCACTATTCATAAAAATTTGATTGTTTTCAGAAAAATATGAAAAAATCACCCAAAGATAATTTTGATATTCCAAATTAAAAAATTAATTCTATTTCACAAAAATAAATTTTTAGGAGTGTCTAAAGTTAATTTTATTATTGTTCACAAAAGGACATAAAAAAGTAGTTCTTTTAAGAAAATAGTTTTTCTAAATATATAAATATTTTAACAAAACTTATACATTTCATTATAAATATGTTTTATTTATGTGAAAACAAATATAAATAACATTTAAAATTTATTTTTTTACTATTCATATTATAATATTTATTTGATAAATAAATATATCGTCTAAATAACTATAATACAAATGTGTTGTTTCACAGAAACTGAATATTGCGTATAACACAAGCCAAGTGGATATTGCATGCGATATAAGCTATTAAATTAATTTAAATATATAATGTACTATTAAATATTGGGGTGTTATATTGAACAAGAAATAAATATGAATATATGTCTCATATGTAGGAAAAATGAGATTATATGACTAATCCCTTATATAGTTGGGGAAGTTTCTTGTACAAGCATGGCCCGGATGTAGGGATGAGAAGATATTTTTTTTATATTGGGTCCACAACCAAGAATATGTTATTCATTAATCTCTAAAAATCCTATTAGGATCAGAATTTATCCACACATAGTTCAAAAATGGAAACACTCTACACAGGTATGACTCATACGCTAAGGGGGAATTGTTCCAATTGATTGTTATAGATGAGCCCAAGATTAGATATTTGGGTATCACTATGTATCCTATTAAGAAATAAATCAATCCACAAATATTTATTGATAAAATATATAGTTTATCAATTTTTCTAAAGGAAAAAAGTATCCCAAACGTGAAAAGGGAATGTTTTTATTGGGCCCAATAATGGAGATCTGGGGATCACTACATATCCTGTGATGACAAAAATCAGTCCAAAATAGTTATTTGATGAAATAACTATTTGTAGGTTTTACCTGTACACAGAGAGGGGCACATTATTTTTTTTATTGGACATATTATTATAAATCTGGGAGTCATTATGTTTCCTTTGATGATAGGAATCTAGTCCATCATTGTTCTTGAAAACCATGTAGTTTAGTGATTTATGAAGAGGATATAATACATATAGTTTAACTTATTTCTCTAAGGATTCATGATGTTTCTTTTTTGTTGTTTCATTTAGGACCATGGAAAAACCTATTATGAATTGATATATCTTAATTATGAGGGCATATCCCTTACCAAACTTCCCAATCACACTTGTTCTACGATCGGTTTGAGAAACAAGGATTGGAAAATGTTCCATGTAGAATGGATATAATTAGAGGATAGACAGGGGAGTTCTCTACCATTTTATGGATAAACCATGATATATTATCCATCTTTCCCTATATATCCCATTATATATATAATAAACCTTTAATTATTTCTATAAAATAGTGAATTTTAGTGTCATATGATATGGACATTAGTAGTGAAGTTTAACATTGTGTGGTAGTGATGTGGGTGACTAGACATGAAAGAAGAGGAATTTTGGTCATATGTGTAGTTTTACATCACGTATTAAGGACACCATCAATTTATTTTCACATCAAATAGTAATAAAGAGGGTCATCCAATAATGAATGAAATATATATCACGTATAGTCCCATGATTTGTGGTTTATGAATAACTACATATCCTTTGATGGAATGAACCAAGACAGACATAGTTATTGTATGAAGATATTCCCTCTTTTGATCTAAATATCACACAATTATAATGGAATTTCATCTATCTTACACATAGATTTGGTTTGTGTGTGGTGAATCGTCAGTGAGAATATGAATCATGTGTGGTTTAATGTCAAGAATTGATGAAATATACCATGCAGTTTAATGTTATGGAGTATGGTCAAAATATTCTGTCAAGTTTATCAAGAATCTTCCAGGATGAACTCTGTATATTTTAGGGTCATGTGGTATAAGTTTGAGATGATATGGAGGTAAATATTTTGCTACAAGAACATATCTTTTTAATTTATCATCACGAAACCTATAAAAATGACACTTGATGAATACTATGAGAAGTATTTCATGAGAATTATTTAATTAGATTGTGGTGTAACATGATCCTCATTAATTGTGGCATTGATTATATTCTATTTTTATATACCCCTTGTATTATATAATGCCCTTACCATTTGGGTGGCAGCTTCGGAGGCATCATTACGGGTATCATTAGAGTTTTAAGAGGTAACCCCAGTTCTCCTTGGACTAACGAATGGAGGAGGGCATTTTTATTGGGGGCCCAAGCAATTAAATTATTATGGACTTCAAGGATGTTTAATGTACATAACCATTTCACATTGATCATATCTAATAATCTAGGAGATTTTTTTATTTCTTATTATCTATGAGTTTTTTGAAGCTTTCAATGTGAATTCAAGGTTTCTATACTTCTCTGTGTGATATTACACGATCCACTACACCTATAAAATTTTAATTTCTTGCATTGTAGTTTGTATGGTGGTATCGAAGCCCCATTAATCATGGAGGATATTTTGTAGACATGACTTGTTTCCCAGATTCACCATATTCAAGAGTATATTTGATATATTCTGATTTAAGGAATATATCTATCCATTTTCCTCTAAATGATAGTGAGATATGTGATTGGAAATAATTTCATACACAAGGTAGAATTTCTTCAACTATTTAGAACAAATATTTGTGCTATTGTCCATTAGTATCGTGTGAGGGATTTTAAACATGCTGATAATTTTGGACTTTATGAAGTTGATGATGTTTTTTGTCCTGAAATCATTGATGGGTATTGCCTTAGTCTATTTTAACAAGTCGTTGCCTAAAATAATGATTTAAATTAACTGGTATGTTGTGGTTGGGGGATATATCCCCACAAAATCTATTTCCCATATGGGAAATTTCCTCAAATGTTTAGTTGAATGTCGAAAATGTGGGATTTTATAGATGATGTTTCTATGGATATATGATTCATTACATTTCATGATTAATTACACATAGTATTGTATCATGGTTTTCCATTTGTAACCCGTCTTAAGATTTTTGTGGGAGTTCTTGGTCCATGATTAAATAGCTCCACAATATCCCGCTTGAACTTCTTCCATAATGGAAGGAATCTATCTTTATTCTAAGAATATCCGGATGATTACATCAAAACTTCTCTTGAAGAGGTATTTCTTATCATTTGGACCATTCCACAGTGTAAGGTTTCTACTCACTATTGATTCTATTATTCTCCATCCTTTTCTATTTGGAGACTCCCATTTTCGAGATAACCAACTATGGGTTCCATCTATCCATAAGTCAATATCCGTTCATCTCACTCTGAGAAAGTGTTAACCAAATTTATTTCTTCCACATTTTATATGATGATTGATGAGACCATTATTTGGTGTGTGATTTATATGATTTATTCCTCATGATTAAGGTCTTACATGACTATGGCTACATTAGCCAATGTGTCATCATGAGCATTCTATGATAGGGGAACATGATGCAATGTGGGTTCAAAAGGGAACTTCTCTATTAGTACCATGATATAGCCACTGATAAAGGTCATTTAATCCTTTTTAATTTCATATTCTACAATGTTAGGATTTCTTAGTAGCATTTAATACCCTTTAATGTTTAGGTTTGATATCTAGAGCTATATGTATTATTCCAATCTAGTGATGATGGCTTGGTATTCATACTCATTATTCATGTAGATTTTGTATAGTGACAATGAGTTGAAAAAAAAATATTTTTTTAGAGGGAAAAATATAATTCATAATACAATCTGACTGAGTTTTAGTTTTTCATATATCTTTAAAATAAGACTCTAGAAGGAACACTTAAAACACATCTACCATGTCTGAGGAGTGTGATTGGAAAAAAACATCATCATATTGATTTTCAGTGTCTACTTATGTAATCTCTAGAGAAGGATGTGATATAATGAAATCATCTAGGTCATATACGTTCAATGATATATAAGAGATTAAATGACGGTATTATTGATGAATAGTGACTTCCCAATGACCCAATAACCCAGTTATCATGGGACATACAATGATGCACTTGAGTGGGGCCATAAGAGTGACCATGCGGACTCTATCGTGCGGCATGTAATGCCTCATCTTATATGCATAAAATATGAGTTTTAGGTATTTCTTCTCAAGATCAGAGTGTCTAGTGTTTAGGCCTAGAATTTTTTAGAGGATGTAGTAGATAATATTCTACTTTACTTCATATTTCTTCATTGAAAGGGTCCACCAAATTAGTGTTCGATGGTGGCCACATATAAGATTAATAAATTTCCATATACCTATGGAATCAAGACCAATGGGTTCAAAAGATACTTCTTAGTACTATCAAGGGTGTCTTCTCAGTCCATATCTCTTTGATATAAAATTACATTATTAATTATCATAGTGAAATGTAGATATTTTCTAGAAACTTTTTCTATTTAATTACAAATATAAGAGTGGTTCCATTGGATCCCCATTATTTATTTGAGATTCATGTGGGGAAATATTTATAAAATTGAACAGTTCATTTCTTGTGTAACCTCATTTCCACGGAAGAATAACAAAAGGGAAATAAAATTGAATGATGTTACCCCAAAGGAACATTTTAGCATATTCATATTCATATTGTGATGTCACAACTTGACGAACATCATTTGAAGATCAATTAAGTGTTTAGATCATGGTTAGGATTTGAACACCAGAGCATCAATATATCATTATAGTGCTCTACACATGAATGTATAAAAAAAATATGTTTTAAGTAACATTGATAAGTTGTTACATAATTCTTTAATCCAAAGGGAAATACCAGATGGAAAAAAATTCCAATATTAAAGTTTTATGGTAGTGGCTTCTGCATCATCTATGTCCATCTCTATCTAATTGGACCCTGAAAACTGATCCAGGAAGGAAAGGGTTCAGAAACTAGCTGTTTCTTCGATCAAGAGTAATGTGATTGATAATAGGAATTCATCCATCGGGTACTATCAATTAAGTTCTATTAAATGTTTGAAAAACCTAATTGTAATTTTCTTTTTCTGAAAAAAGTACATTATTGGAATCCATATTGGGTATTTCACTTCTTATAAAAAAATTATTTGATAAAATTTTTAACTTCCACCTCAAAATTAGTGGCTCGAGAGGGGTGAAACCACCAGGATTCATACTTGAGGTCTTGAATTTCATATTTTAATAAATTATGGTGTGTATAAAAATATATATTTAGGATGTTAATTTATAAAAATTTATATGAAATTACATATTAGGTTTTCTATAGAAATGTGATTCACATGTCTTTCTCCATGAGAGGAATAGAAACACTAATGAGTGTAGACTCTAGTTTTTCTTTTGTTCCCAGATTTAACTTCTTGGGTTCATTAATGGTGATGGAGAAACCTTCCCCAAACATAAGAGTGGTGTTGTTTAGGTCATCCTCTTCTTCCTCATCCTCTGAGACTGTTGATTCATTTTAAGTTGATGATGGAACTATTGGGGTATCTCTATGACTATCATTATGATAGAGAACATAAGTAGAAAAATTATCATCCCCTACTACTAGAGTCATTGTAGAGAGATTCCAGAGTTGATCCTATTTTACATTTTCATCAGGGACAGAATGGGTTTGAACATCTAGGATCAAGTCTATTGAGAAAAATATATTTATGGGTTGCACATAGAGACTATCAGGCATACTCATTGGATTATTAGGGGTGGTCCCCAATCCATTAGGGTCTATGTCATGTTTATCATCATCTGCCACTGGTTGTTTTCATTCCCTTTTGTAGAATCTGGCTTCTGTGTATGTGGCCTCACAATTCTCGAAGGGGACATTATCACTATATACTATAATAACCTTTCAATTGATGGGGTATTTAAAACAATTAAGGAATTTTTATGGCACCTCCAGGTTGATGTGTTGTAGGGGACTTCGGAGAAGGAAATTTGTTTTGGTATATTTCAAGATAACTATAAACTTTGTGTTATATGTGAAAACCCCAAATTGAGATTCATGGTTGATAATCCCAAGATTTATTTTTGGATTCTCATCATAGTCATCAATGAATGATTTCGGGAAAAAAATCTCCAAATCTATACAAAAAACATCGATGGTTTTTAATATGGATGAAATTAATCTTGGAACTATTTTTAATCATGTACTTTTGGATGATGAAATTATTAAGTATATTAGAAACATATATGGGACACATGTATCCCTTGAAAACCACTTTTTGATCTGGTTCTATGAATGATATGGTGATGTAGAACTCTATTGGCATGGTCTCCGCTTAATATAGCTCAGATATAAGAATACCTATCTCAAGTAGTGTGGGGTATTAATGGATTTATCTAGTTCCTACCCTGGTTCTTTTGAAACATGGAGTGCATCCAGGATCAAGAAATTGGATTTTAAAATGACAATCATTTTCATAATTTCATCATTTTGTGCCATAGATCACCGATTCCTGAGGAAGGGTGGCATGTTATTATGTGGATCGGGATATATGGTATTTGAGGTAGACGTTCCCAGTACTTGTGAATAAGTTGTGGTATAATATTCTACAAGTGAAACATGTGACACAATTCTTCCATGTTTTATCTTCTGACAAGATAATTGAAACAATGTGAGTTGGTCGTAAATGAATATAGAGTGCAGATGACCATTGGAGGATTCTAGGACACCTCTGCATCTCTATTAGAAAAATGGAGTTCTTTAACATGGGTCTTATATTTCTATATGTACTTTTCTGGTACATGACCAAAAGTTTTGGTCTGACCATTCCTAGGGTAAACTTCTATACCCTCATCTCTGGTACCATCGGCCTTTGACTCCCTATTTAGGTATGGGGAACTCATAATGGATGGAATATTCACCATTATAGATGGGGGTTTCTATGTGTATTTTATTAACCAATCCAAGAATGAGATAATCATCTGATGATGGATCTATATGTTTCGGTGGTGCCCGTGATTTATAGGATACATAGAAAAAATTACCAAGGGAGTAATATTGCAATGGAGAAGAATGTGACTCTTTCTATTCTATATCTTTTTATGTATAATTTTTACATCCACCTTTTGGACAAATATCCAATGTCACCACCCTAGGTGGAATAACTATTTCATGTCTATGAAGTTGAGGTATCAGGGTTTTATGAGATCGGTAAAATATCATATGAGTAATCTAGTTGTTGACCTTATTTCCACATATTGTTGTGAAATTATTCCAATAACCTTGTTCTTAAAACTAGATGATGGATATGTAGGTCACTTTCTCTAGGGAGTTACCCAACATAACATGTCTATAATCTACCCTAAATTTTTTATTTTCATTGATGAAAAGGTAATTGTGGTTTTTTGGACCCATACACCTATGGAAACAGATGTTTTCAGGATACTCAGTGAGGTTCACCTCATCAGGCTTCTAGGGATGTGGCAGCTTGATTAGGTTATTTTCCTTGGATTCAATTAAATAACCAGGTACTTTTACATTTTAGAAGGTATAATAATTATTCATATGTTCCTCAAATCCTGAGAAACCTTGATATCTCCGAGAATTAGGTTGATGTCAATTTTGTGGTTGTTGTCGATCAACATGAGGTGATGGGTGTGTTGAGACCGTCCTAGCTTCTTTTATGGGAATTGATACTAGTTTGAGGGTAAAAAATATATTTTCTACCCTTCAAATAAATTTTACCTACGATGAGGGGTTGATTGTATATTTTTATTAGGTTCATTGAATGGTATCTTTTAGATTTTTTTCTATTTATATAAACTCATAGAACCCAAATGGATACTTTATTAGGATCTGATCTATCTAAAACACATTCCAATGATTCATAGCACATATTTCCAATAATTTTTTCTATGATATATGTATTCTAGGTGAATATGTCAAACCACTCTATTTTTCTATGAAGTCATTCACTAACTCATTTTAACAGTTAATTTAGTTATTAAGGTCTATAATTATCATTTTCATTAATATGGTAATTAATTATTAATTTAATTGATGAAAAAGGTTTTCCCATACTACAATGGATCCTGTTTGAAGGCTATTGTATCAAATTATCACTTTCCATATTAGTGCCTATAAAAATACCATTTTGGTCATCCCATATTGATCTTTATGACCCATAATTAGACTTAATCGTGATATGTAGTGTGTGATATTTTTTTCAGGGTCTATCATGTCATCAATGGTGGAGGATGTAGGACAAATGAATTTTATAAAAGGTAATATTTCATCTAGACATTCATTATATGTCTTCATCTCTAGATACACAGACCTACATTGACCTTCCATTGATTATATTTGAGTATCTAGGTACTTGATGTTGTTGATAAACTTTAGAGTTTTTGTCTCAGTAGCCACCTTTGGTCTACTGGGAGTGGGAGATGTTTGATGAGTTGGTCTCATTTTCATCTCCCTCTGATTCTCGACTCATTTAATTAATGAGTTATTTCCTTGATGGGGGTGAGGATAAAGATATAATTGAGTGAATTTTTTATCATTATTGACTTCCTCATTTATGAAGATGTGCTTCCTGGATGCGAAACTAGTCAGATGGTTATCTTCCTATCTTGTAGGAAGATCTTCCATATAAGGAATAATATTAATCTCTATAAAAGAAGATGACCAATGAGAATATTTCCCTTGATATTTTCCTTGTTTATTTGTCTGGGAGATTTTACCTCATTCTCATATTGTGAAAATGGTTCATCCATAGAAGAAAAATTTATTCATTGGTGCGGCTATTTAGATTTATCCACACATTCCCCATTTTATTTGGTATTTTTATTCCATTTATGTCGATATGAAAAATTTGGAGGTTTCTTATTTTGGAGTCTCCTCTGGTATGTGGTGCATGTGGCCTTGGTTGGTGAATCAACATCACCCTCCTCTCAAGGTAGGTTGTACATATTTTGAACCTCTTCATTTTTGTCCTAATTAACAATTTATTTCGTACTATATGTAATGATATTTATAGATGTGAATCGTGAAATTGTAGTTTTCCAATTAATCTCAACACAACTAGATTATTCTACCATTATGAGTTTCATTCCTTTGACACTTTTCCATATTCGACCGTTTTGTCTTGTGACCCTGATGGGGTTTGATTATCTTCCCCACATGATCCACCCATCTTGGAATTTGAGAAGTGACCCTGTGGAGGATTACCTTCATGACTATGGGATGAGACCTAAATACCACAGGCTTGTATTGTAGTTGTAGGATCATATGGGATACCATCAATCATTATTTACCTTCAAACCTAGAGAAGATATATTCTCATTATTGTGATGACGATGATGAAAACTCCCCAAATCCTATAGCTTGACAACTATATATGGACACAATTGGAATAGATTAATCCCATTGTTGAGGACCAACTTATTCTAGATAGGTTTCCGATTCCTCGTGACATAGAAATTTGTATATAAATTCCCCTAGATTAGTGTCATGGTGTTGATATTGAACCATTATTGATTTTCATAGGACCCTCTAAGAGGATGATGAACCAAGTGATTATAATTGATGTATAATGTAACAGCCCAACCCTAGTTTCCCAAAGATAGATCATAATTTTATTACATTTTCATGATTGTAGTAAATCAAATCTTGAAGAAACAAACTGTTCAACAGCCTTGTAAAAAATAGATATAAACATATTTTTTACATCACATAATGACATAAAAAACAACACAGTATCTTATTTGGAAACACTTATATAATTTAGAATCTCTATATAGGTCAGTATTAATATATTTCATTGAATCCATGGAAAAATGAATCATAGGATATGGCTTATATTAGATTCTTAGTAAGGATAAACAATATATCATAAGATATCATAAATAAGCATAAAATTTTAAGGAATGATGTAAAATTGAAACATTATACTTTTAAATATAATATTCAACATAATATGGTAAGAATAAATTAAATAATTCCATTTAAGCATTCACATAGATATTCTATTATTTTAATAATTACATCAAATATCAATAACTGATCTCATAATGCGGGAATGAATAATTCCATAAATCAAAACCATATTGCATGTCATCTTGTAAAGACCATACATAAATGAAGATTGTGTCATAAAAAGTCAATCTCAATTAAGAATAAAATCCATCAAAGGATGCTGACATATAGTAAAATAATCTACCAAAACTGTTAAAACACTTTGAGATAAATATCCTTTTTTACAATGAAATCATTAAAAAGTAGTGCAATTATAAATGAAAAATTTTTCTTTTGAAAATAACCATGGGATCATGTAAGTTAAAAATCAAAATTGTATAGTTACATAATAGGGGAAAATAGCCACCAGCACCGTATAAGATAAAAAAATATTATTTCCATAAATTTTTTAAAAGGTCATAAAGATCGTCATTTAGAAAATGATGGAATGATTCCTTTAAAAATGTTTTATAAAAACTCAAACAAGGGTAAAAATGACTTTAAAAAATGTCAAAACTATTTTTAATTATATTTTATGAATCCTTGACATGGATGGTAACAATGTCATAGTACATAGTTACATATAAATAAACATGGATAATAATGAGATTGTGAAATTAACCATTCCCTTATACATTACATTAGTCGAGGGTGAATTAACCTCACTTATAATGGTTAAATAATTTTATTAAAATATTACAGGACCACATCCATATTTATGATATCATATATGATCCTCTTATATCATTTTGTTAATAATATTTCAGTATTACCATTACTTTGGGTGTTAATTACTACTTTTACCATACCTATTTTGGCATATATATCATGTTGTTTTCTATAAGAGATATTTTATTCATATTCATAAAGATATTGTGTTAATATTTATTATTTATACTCACAATATAAATTTTATAATCATTATTTAATGGTTAACATAGAGAATGGATCGCACCCCGTTGTGGAAATGGTATGTCATACGTATGCATGAGTGACGGTATCATTCCCCTAATAGATAAATTGTATGAAATTGGGTGATATTTCAATTATATTTTATCATTATGAAGTTATAATAATTATTTATATCCATTATACTCATCATGATACCAATCTAAATAAAGTAGTGTTGAAAAAAATTACACCAAGACATGGAGACGGTAAGCTGTACGTATGCACGCATTGTGGTATTGTTATTCATAGGATGGATAAAAGAAGTAAAATGTTTTTCTCATAAATATAATAAAATATTATAATTTATATTATACTAGATTTATTAAATTATTAGTTAGACAACATTGTAAGAGTAAGTATAAGATGAAAATAAATTAAATTGATTTGGTAAAACAATTACATCTTCTTTGGGTGTCTCCATTTTATTTGAACAAAAGAACACTGAATAATGGATTTCTACCAAAAGTGTTTCCTTTAGGATGAATTGAGAGAAATTTTTTAGGGGAATTTGGCTGGTGTTCTCTGAGCCAAAGGGATTTAGATGTTTCAATAAAATAGAAGGAGATTTTCTCTTTTATAAGAGAGGGGATGTGCACTTTTGGAAACTCCAAAACTATTAATTTATTATAAACTTGTTTCTGGTTTCAAATAGATCTAATGTTAGTTATTTCTAGGATAAGATGATTATGTGTCAGAATAATCTCAATCAATTTTTTTTATACAAGTTTAATTCTCAAAATTAATTTTATATTTCGGATTTAACCAATAGTTAAACAGGTTAACTCTTACCGTGTTTAGTTGTCATTTAATAAAATAGGTTTAATATTCTTACTATAAAATGCCAAAAAAACCTCAATTGGATAATTTATAACCTATTTGAAATTATAATCTTTATTTTTCTAATCGTGATATTTTGATGAGTTTTATAACATTCAATAAAATATTATTTATTTTAAACTATCATTTATGACAATTTTGATACTACACAATATTTTAATTTTTAAAAATAGAAGAAAAACATGTTAATGAAAAAATAATAATTAAAACATATAGATACAACTTCTCTGTTATCTATAAAAAAATTATTTCATTAATTAAGTAAAATTATATTTATTTTAATATTTTTAATATCATTTATGTGATATTTATATTAATAAAATAATTTCTTCTTCACTATCATATCATCGTTAGTGGAAATTATATTATCTCTCAAAATTATAAATAAATTAATATGATTTAGATAATTATTTCTAATTTCCATATACTATTTATGATCTATGTTATCTCTTGGTGATATCTATATTAAAATTGTAATACTTATTACAAATGAGAGTGTGACATTTTTTCACTTTCATGGATTTTAATAATATTCATGACATATTCTTGGACAAGTTCCATGAAATGATTCCATTTAGAGCCATATATGATAAGGGTATAATTTATTATTCTTAAAGTATTTTTAAAGGTATTAAGGTAATTATATAATATTATTTTTTCCATTAATTACCGGATTTACCCTTAATGGGGGTAATAACAAATTTCTAAATTAACAATTCATAATATCTAAAAAAATAACTAATTAATATAATTTTGACACAATAATTCCAAATACAGAATCAAATTTTCAAATTTTTAAATAATGAACTTGTAATAATTAATTAATTAATAAACCTTGTTGATAAAATGATAAAATGGTTTTCTTAAAGTAAAAATCATGAAAATATTAATATGTGTTTATATAAAATTTCAATGCAAAATTACTTCCAATGAAAAAAATTGAATTAAATAATAAAAACATATTATAATTATAAGTTAAATCAAATTTTGAGGATGATCTAATAATATAAATAAATTAAATGAGAAATCAATTTTGAATTAAAATTTATTATTTTTCAGTTTTCATTAATGTATGGATGTTGTCAGAAAACCACAAAAAAATTATCCAAAATAAATTTTGAGGTCCCAAATCTAGAGATGAAGTTTATTTTGTCAAATTTATTAAATAAAATTTTCAATTATTGTATTTAAAATGGGGTTTATATTAAATGGTATTAAATTTTTTTTAGAAAAGATACATTTTTAAAGTGTATGTTTGGATTAATTCATATCTTATGCCTATAAAATCATTTTGATATATGTCAAATGTTTTTAATAAATATATAATATATATATTTCATAATTTGTTTAATATTATTAATACCCACTTTTTAATGGATAGTTTGATAGGTTTCATCACAACCAATTGAATTATTTAAAAAAGAAGCATATCGTGGAAGCTTGGGGTGTTACATATAAATTCCCCCAACAAATTTTTGTTGTGGTTTCTATTTTTAGATACTGGTGATGTGTCCTTAATCATGTTGAGAATTCATGATCCAATGGGGTGAGGGGTGGTAGATATTCCCCCAGTCCACTAAGCTAGGTTCTCTCTAGGATCATTTTTAGAATAGTTACTATTGTGACATACTTGAAGTGGTGAAGCTATGCTCATATAGAATATGGGTCCAATGGAATCCCATGATAGGAGTAACATTCTATAGAAATTTTTAATTTGATTCCACAATCATATAATGTGTCTAAAATTCATTTATATTATTTCAATTGGTCTAGTTAAATGATAGGTACTCTATCCACTTCATTTGTTCATGATATCAAGGAACTCTTGAAGTGGGGGATTTTTTTAGCTACCCACAAATTTGAGTGTAAACCAATACAATGGTTTTTTCGTAGTTGATAACATTTTAGGATGTCACATCTAAATATTTCTATTTTTTCAGGGGTGATATGAGGTGTAAAAATATATAAATTCCCAATCATTGAATGTGGATTCTTTCTATGGACTTGGAAATCATCTTTTGAAGAGTTATGAAGAAATTTAGGAAAGTGTTTTGTGGATTCCAGATGTTCCTTTCCAGTTTTATATCTCAATCTACGGATATAAAAACTAGGTTTTTCTGAGAGTAGAATATGTTGAGGGTTTAATGGTGACAATATTATGGATATGGGACATGTTATACTTCAATGAATAATTAGTTTCCCAAATATTTTTACATATATAAACCACACACTCGTTTTATTTCTGAATTTTAAACTCATATTCAAAAGTAGGAAGATGCAAAAAGATGTTGGGGACAGTGTTTCTAGATAACTCTCTCTATATATCAATGTATTCATCCACTTATTTTTTCTTCCATGTCTCTATCTGGTTAAACCACAGATGATTATTCTTCGAGTATCGTTCTGACTTTAGTGGAGTATTTCTGGTAATTGATGGGAACTAAATGTGGTTTACACTGAGGTTTTTGAGAATATCTTTATAGGAAAGAGTCTATGTTTTTAAAATATATCTATATAGAGGTTTAAAGAAAAGGGGAGGATTTTATTGTCTATAGGAGATATCCCTATGGGGAGGTTGACCACAAATATGTTATAAGTAGAGTCTTTATGATCCATATCTACACTACCACAAGCTGCACTATCATTGTAATGATCATATTCCACTTCTGTTGTTGAGTCGACATACTCTTAGGGTTATGAGAATGTGTCTCAAATGAACTCATGGACATATATATTTAAAAAAATTAGGAATATTTGCCTCTTTCTTTTTTGTGTCCATAATATTATGACATTTTGTTTTTAATTGTTCAGTGAAATGAGTCTATTTCATGATGTTTTCTGGAACATTTTGATAACCATATGGTGTTGTGGTAATATGATCCTACTATTATAAACTACAAGAATATTCCAATGTAATTCATCATTATTATAAGTAATATGAGCCTACCCTAAGAAAAATGACACTCCCATATTCTAATCCTAGGTCAGAACCGGGAAATAAGCCCAATCACGAGGCTTTGTAATATGTCACTGGTCTTTCATGAAAGGAATATGAGCATGTCCCAAGGATTGTGCTTCTCTCCCCTGATGAGCCCCAGTTGGAGTGGGATTATGAACCTAGTCCATATATTCATTACCTATACGAATATACCAACAAACCTATAGATTGGGATAAGGGATATGATCTTTCTCTTATATAGCCTCAAAAGGAAGTTGATGTAGTCATTTAGTGGCCAATATAGGTGTCTGTTCCTATCTTCAATAATTTGTAGGAATATTTCAGATAGATTCACTAATAAGAATAAGAGCCGATACCAAGGAATTTTCCTTCTCACATTGTGATCCCTAACATGAATAGGGATATGTGCCCAATCCTAGGCCTTTGGATTATTTCATAGGACTACTTTGATTAAAATATAGGCATAGATTGAGGCATGTGACCATCTTAGTTGATGATACATAACCATAATAGTGATATGGTCCTGATCCTTGGCCTTTGGAATATGCCTCATGCCTTTTTTGATAGGCTTGTTCCCCTTTCCCAGAAGCATGTTCTTCTATCACATGGTGAGCCCATGTCGGTATGATAATAAGAGCCCAATATGGTGCCTCTTCATTTATCAGAATATTCAAATAATCATACTAGATGGGAGAAATACTTTTCACTATCTCTTGAATAATATCTTTTTCATAAATATCATAGTGTTCAACTACCATGTGAATACTGATAGGAATAAGTTCATGTCCCTATTTCTGTGAAGGTTTCCAAATATTCCGATGGAGTAATTTTTGTTATTCCCAAGATTAAATGACACTTTAGAAAACTTTTACCTTGAATGTAGGCCAACACATTTTTTGTCTCCACTATATATTGAAAGATATCTTCAATTGAATTAGGAATATGGCCTGACCTTTTTCCTCCTTATTCCACAAGAATATGATTATGTAATTCATGCATTAGAATATGGACATAAACATACCAAATGATATTATATGAATATGCATGAATACTTTTTGTAAGTGAGCTGGTATTTGAGCCGATTTATAAGTTACCATTGGAATATTCTAATAGAAATCATCAATCAGAGTGGGGATTTGATACCACTCACGATTATCCAGAGACATTCCATGGTACATTAATTTTTTCATGTGCACGGGTAGAAGAGGTGGTAGTGTGTCGGGTGGTCCCCATAATAGGGGACTGAAGGGTACCAGTTGAATGGGGCTATTTACAGTGGTAGGGAGGATCCATCATCGATGACCCGCAAACTGAAAGGGTTATATAGTTGACTCCCTAAACCACCTTCATCAAATTCTAAAGGTGGTGTTTTTGCACTCTAGGTATAATCTCGCAAAGTGGTTGGTTGTGGAGAAAAGTTCAATGGGCTTCACTGCAACTTTCTTCAATGTAAATAGACTCATCAATTTTTGTCCATGTATATCCTCAATGGATGCCACAAGGGTTGGGATCCAACAATCACAACATTAATCCAAGAACATTTCATTCTCCACCCTTTTCTGAAGATGTGGGGTGGGTGAGGACATTCTATGGCCCATACGAGTTGTAGTTATAGCTGACATTCCATAACTATCATTGGAGGAATACAAGTTGGTTCGTGATGTTTTTTTATGAGAGTATAAGCTGTTTTCATGAATACAACATGGAACATGGTCATCGATCAGTGCATCATCTGAGGAATGGTATATTTGCAATCATATATTCATGAGTAACCAAATTGCACTTTTATTTTGGATCCAACTATTCTACTCTCATGGACTTCTCATAGAGAGGATTGACTTATTTCATGAGAACTATAGATAAAGAGGGTCACCCATATGATTTATGTTAGGAATTATATGTTTTCATGGGATATTAAGAAAATCCATACACATGGTCTTCCGATAATTCTATTATTTATGATATTCACATCAATTTTCCCATTTTTTTGATGGGAAAGAAACAAATGAGGAAAATTTGATTCGAAATGATGGTGAATTGCTGGGGTTTCAATTTCATACACGTTCATTGACAACATTAAAGCATTGTTTCTCAAAAGGGAAACTCCTAATGGATCCCATATACAAAACTGGTTACAGTCCTACTTTACAAAGGTAGGTGGTCAGTTTTGATTTCAGAACCAATGGAACAATGGAACACACATTGGTTGAGAGGAAGGGAGTTCAGGCTCATTTCACCATTTTGGGGCAACTTATTACCAACATCCTAACTCTATTATATTTTTATGACATGATCATGAATCTCTTCCTAATCCTGATGAGGAACTAGTTACCAAAATAAAATGACACTTTTTTTTAACCTCCTTCCAATCCTAATACAAAATAAGTTTCCATCATAGAAATTCCAGAGGTTTAATATATTTTATACATGAATGGAACTATTTTATTAACTCCATCTGTAAGTTTAATTAGTTCTTCATCCATTTTCCCATATGGGAAATTAGTGATATGTTGAAGTCTTATAGTCTCACACTTCATAGTTTACTACTGCGTAGAGAAGAATTTAGTATTTGATGACAAGATTGATCTTCTATGAGACATCCTACATATCCTTATTATAGAAGAAATCAGAGCCCACATAGTTCATTGAACCCATGATGTTCACCATAATGTATAATGGACATATGTGTGGGAACTGAGGCACTAATTATTTGAGCTAGAGTATTTAGGATTCTTAATACGTATTATGGTTATGGTAGTAATTTGGTGTATCCTTGTTCGATCACACCTTTTAGAATAGACCCAGGGTGGTTATCCGTACATGGGGGATATCATGTTATACCGCTCATCAGGTCATATACATTGTCATTTCCCCATATGCTAAATCTTCATGATATGATTGAATTGACCACTACAACTCCTTAATCCCTCATTAACCATTATTGGTGTGATAAGAAAGGGATAGAAAGTAGTATGTCTCACTACATATAGATATATTAATTATATATTGTGACTGTCCTTTAGATGTTCAATATATCAGATGAGGTAGAATTATAATACCATGAGAATGATTGGGTCATGATGGATGAAATGTTAGAGACATTACGGGACATAAAATGTAGTGGATTCCAATGTGATATTAGGCCTTAGGAAGGCATCCTATATGTCCTAGTTGTTACAGGAATCTGATTCATAGTAGTTCAGTTGATCAGGGCAAACACATTGTGCTTTCCCATTGTATGCCTGGAATGTCATATTATGTCACTAGTTAGAGCTTACACATCAAGGTTTCAATAATTTGTAATTAGTGGGCATATCATATTATGCCACTAATATGGGCTTAAACACTAATGTTTCACTAGATGGTTTATGTTATTTTTTCAAATCCCAAACAATGCGTGAGGTGTGAAAGTTGATGAGAATAACAGAAGGAAAATAATCAGTCTTACATCTTGTGGATTTGAGACTTATGTACTATGAAAACCCTTAAATTGATTAATATAGTTATCGGGCCTTAGTAAATCATTATAGGTATCACGGTCATATTAGGAATCAGAGTTATCAATGTCCAAGTGATCAAGGATTACGCATTGAGTTTTCCCTAATATGGAATCTTGGAAAAGGTTATCAACTCCTATGATACAATTTTGACCTCCCCTTATTATCTTCCTACCATTATATGATTTTAAGCATGACATACATATATTATATACTTCACACATAGAAGTATATATTCTTGACATTTGAAATGGAAATCACATGATTCAAATAACTTGTCTGGGGGATGTCCCAAAATATAGATAGCATGTTTGATGGTCATCACATGACTGTGGATGACTTGTCTAGTGGACATTGCCAGACCTGGTTGGTGATCCTATAGACCTTGACATTATCTCAAATAACTTTCTTGGAGGGCGTCTCCTAATCCAACTAAATTACGATGGATTCATCATGAAATATGGATGACATGTTTGGAGGGTGTTTTGAGAGTCAGTGTGACATGTCTGGAGGGTTTTTAATAAACTATAAATGACATTATCGGGGGTCATCGTGAATGTTAATTATTATGTATGAAGGACAGAGCATGATGATACTAAATTGTACAGGGGATGTTGTGAGATCTTGTTGGATTTTTTAGAGGATGTCGAAAGAATAATTTGAAATTTTATAATTCCATCACAATACAAATAATACATGGACTGGTTCCACTATATAAATAGGGTGAGATGTATAGAGGACATCACAATGTCTAGATGGTGATATTAGACGGTTTCAGGAGACTTTGGTTGTAACGACCTAAAGTTTCATTAATGGAAATCCCTCTTGACCTAATTAAATATCTCTTTATGTAAAATGTTTATATAAAATGTCAAATCCTTTGGATTTATACTAAGAATTTTGACCGTTGCTAATATAGTCGTTGAATAGTGATCACATGATTAGTATAAATATTGGGCTTTAACAAATCCAATTTACTCATAAAAAAGAAGCGATGGCCTCATCCAGTAGAATTGCTCCATACGAAGCCTATTTTTCAGAGCTCAGAAAAGAGGTGGCATCCTTGGGTTTCTCTCTGGACCAAGCCCAAGCTGAGCTTCATCATGTCAAGCTCGAACAGAGCCGTCTACGAGAAAAGTGGAAGTAGATAGAGATTACCACTCGAGTGATGTTATCTGAGCCACCCCAAGAGTTCGTCACCATCGCACACCTTACCCTTAGGGATTATGTAGCTATTTTAAGGGTTTATGTAAAAAAATCACTAGTACTATGTTCATGTACATTATTTTTTTATATAATAATGACTATACTTTCTTGTCATTATTGACACATTGTAAATAGTTTTTAAAGTACAAATAGTGTTTTTAGTTATTATTTAATTAAGAATTGTATTTTATTAAATTAAAGAATTTTTGAATTAAATAATATTTTAATAAAATATTATTATTATTATTAAATTAATTTTTATTAAATATAAATGATCTTATAATTTTATGAATGCAATTGTAATTTTTATTAAGATTTGAAAACCATTTTTGCCAAACCCCGTTAATTTTTTATAAATGTCGGTTTTTATATTAAAAGTGAAAATTAACATATTTAGAAAATTATTGAGATAAAATAAATTTTATTTCTGGAATCAGGACGTCGAAATTATCCAATGCTGAATTTTTTATAATTTTCTGAGACAGTCAAATTTTTGGGTAAAAATTAAATACCGTTTAAATAAATAATGTGTTTTATGACATCATAATGACCCAATAGTGATGTAATAAAATACTATAAGCTTTATGTTCGGACAATATATGTTTTAACATTAAAATAATGTGATTTTGGGTTTGTTTGACTTATTTTACAAAGCATTAATGGACCCCTCAAGACATATTAAACATCTGGTCTTTTTAAATTATTTTCCATGGGAGTGTGACTCACCTCCAAATAAGAAACCCCATTATTTTAAGAAGTTCAGACTTTGGACTTATAAAATATTTTTTTTCTATACCCATTTCCAAAAACCATTGGCAAAAACCATGATCTGATTTGTGGTTTGGATTAGTTTAATGTAAGGGGTCCCAAACCAAAATAATAAAGAATTCACTCACCTTTCCTATATAAACCCACCCAGGATCCCACTTCATCCTCACTAAAAGCCTTTGGAGTTCCACCAAACTCTGCCCTACTCTCTCTAGAATCCTCCCAAGGTGCCCCAAGCTCCCAATAATCCTCTCTCAAGCCTCTATCAAGCCTTTGGAAGCACACTTCCAAGAAAGGGTTTTTCTTCCTTTCACTTTTTTTCCAATTTTATTAATATTGTTATGCCCTTTTAATTTCAATTATAAATTCTGGGTTATAGTTTTACACCTCCCCATAATTCCCTATTATTGTTTTAATGATGGGATACCCCTTTCTCTCTTATTAAATGCCTCCCATGTACACCCCTTACTATGCTGAAATTCTGAAAGGAACATCTCTCTCCTCATTTACATTCAAGAAATACTTTTGTACCATGAATATAAATTCTATTACAATTGTTGGTAAATGTATCTATATAACCCCCTTACTGTCCATTTAATGTAGATATGATGAGACACCCCTTTCTCTCTCATCAACCATTTTTATGAATTCTTATATCACGCTGTTACGCTGTCGAAATTGCACCAATTTTCTAATCCAATGCCATTGTGTAGTGAATACCATGCCCATTTCTCCATCAAGGTTATTCACCTTCATGCACATTTACCTATTAATTATAAAGTTTCATTCCATATTCATTTTCCATGGAATAAATGATTATGTTTTATGAATCCATGTTTTATGATCCATGTGGCACACTTATGCATGAAATGAAATGTTTAAGAAGGGTGCGCCCTTATAGAGCTCTAATGCATTGGGTAAAGTATAGTATCATGATACAACTTGTGAAATGAGTGTTGAATCATTATAATTAAAGTGAAATGAGTGTTTACTCGTGCTTCATGTTCAATGAGAATTTACTCGTACTCCATGTGCAATGAGCCTTGGCTCATGCTATTTCCATGTTAAGTGTTGTTGCCACATTTTCATGTTATGATTATCATGCTTTATCATGCCTTTATGTTCATGTTTCTATTGTTATCAATTGATATTACTATTTTCTAACATGTATTTTAATTCTCATGTATTCCATGTTTATTCCCTTACTGGGCTTTATAGCTCACCCCTTTTCTTATGTATGTCCTCAGGTTATCCCTTGCAATGCTAAGTACGAGGGAATGTTGTGGTCATGTAAAGGAAGTTTTGAATAAAGATGTTGTATTTCATGTTTTAAGTTGTTATATAATTTTCTAATATCCAAAGACACTATACCTCTCGATCTTCCATGTTGTATCAAGTGAATAGTTTATGAAATAAATCATGTTTAAGTTTTTAATAAAAGCAGGGTTGTCATAGTTGGTATCAGAGGATAGGTTTAGTTATTTTTGGGATTAGGATTAAAAAAACCCTAGTAAAGCCTTAGATACAAGACTAAGTACAATAAAAATGTCCCTACGTTTTGGTGAGTATTTAGTAAGTGGGTTATCAAGAAAATACATCCCTGTATGGATACGAGCAGGTAGAGGCGACTTTGGCACAGATGTATCCTAGGGGTAAAACCCGAAAACACCTCTTTGAGATAGACTCGAATACGAAATGGTGCACGACAACAGGCCTTGATGCACTCTTGGTTATGACACTCCTGGGGGATATGCATTGGTAAATTCACAAGCTTATTTTAAACCCTTATTAAGGGAATAAAAAAACCCCTAAGAATATATGTTAGAAAGTAGATCACGAAAAGCCTAGATTGAAGCCTATAGATTCATAAGTTAAGGAAATAAAATTTAATTTATAAGTCATCAACTTTTGTATTTGGATTACCATTTATGTGTTACCCCTAACTTTCCTTTTATTCCAGCCAATGGTTGGTAATAGGAGGACTCGGGCTAACAACCGATGTGAATATCAGTGTGATAACTGTACTAATGAGATGCCCAATCCAATGGGAGTGGGAATCGCAAACTTTTTCACACTTCTCTCTAAGATAACTCAATATTTGAATAGAAACATGGGTCAAGAGGAATGTTCAACCCCCCCTAAGAAATAGAAAGTCACTATCAATAGATTCATGAGACAAAGGCCTCCCACTTTAAGTGGATCATCCGCTCCCACGATTGTTGAACAATGGATCAACTCCATTAAAAATATCTTCTCCATCCTTCAATGTTCTGAAAAAGAGAAGGTTCTCCTGGTGGCTTATCGTATATAGGGTGAAGCTGATCAATGGTGGACGTTGATCAAAAATACGAAGCCTGAGGAGGATATCGAGGTATTGGAATGGAAGGATTTCTAGAAGAAGTTTTTTGATAAATATTTTCCGCGCACCCTCCAGCTTAAGATGGAAAGGGACTTCCTTTCCCTCAAGAAAAAAGATGAAGAATCTGTTGGAGCGTATGAGGAAAACTTCACAAGGCTTGAATGATATGGTTCCATCTTTGTCATTACCCCCGAATTCAAATTTGACCGCTTCTTTGGTGGGATTAAGCCTAGCCTACGGAAAGCATTAGCGATCCGTGACTTCGACAGCTATGAGGAAATTATCCGATGTTCCCTTAAGGTCGAAATGGAGATCAGGGAATCACAGGGGTATCATGGGGACGAGAATCGTTAGGTGGAATTAAATTTTGGCGGTCCAATGGATAAATCCAATGGTGATAAGAAGATCCAGCACCCCACTTTCCAAATGTGTGGAAATAAGAACACTGGAAATTTCCTCAAGGGTACGAGGAAATGATTTAGGTGTGGAAGAGAAGGGCACCTAGCTGTTAACTATCGAAAAGAAAGACCCGCGGCTGCGACAGAGGAGAGGAACGCTCCATTCGAACCTCAATGCATTTTTCATTGCTACAACTACAAAGAACTGGGGCATTTTGTAAATCAGTGCCCTAATCCAAGGGTTTTCGAAGGAACCCAACAACCTCCAAGGAAGAAAGGAAGATCTTTTTCCATCACTTCTGCCGAAGTGAACCCCGACAATGAAGTGGTGACAGGTACTCTAGTTATTCATTCAAGAGTAGCAAACACACTTTTTGATTCAGGTTCTATGTATTATTTTATATCTCTAAAGTTTAGTATAACAATCCCAGCACCACCACAAATAATGGAAGGGAAGATGTCGGTGAGTACAGCAAATGGGGAAATCATTGTATCCCAGGAATATAAGTCCTCCCCTGTTATAATATGTGGATTGAATTTCCCGAAAAATCTCATCATACTCCCTCTAGTCTAATTTGATGCAATTCTTGGCATGGATTGTCTTTCCTTATATAGAGCCAAAATAAATTGTCGGGAGAGGGAAATCACACTCCATATGGAGAATCGACCCCTGATTCATTACAAGTGTACAGAGGAAGATGAATCTCCTTTAGATCCATCATCTCAAGCATGGATATTACTTCCCTATGAGCACGCGTATCTGGCTCAGATGATTGAGTCCAAGGAAGAAACCATCCTTGACGAAATGCCTATTGTGAGGGAATTCGCTGAAGTTTTTCCCGAGGAACTGCCCAGTCTTCCTCCTAGAAGAGATATTGTGTTCTCAATTGAAATTATACCAAGGGCGCTACCAATATCCAAGACTCCATATAGAATGGCTGTCGTGGATCTTGAAGAGCTGAAGAAAAAACTACAGGGGAATCTGGATAATGGGTTTATACACCCAATTGCTTCACCATGGGGTGCACCAGTCCTCTTCATCAAGAAGGATGGGTCAATGCGGCTTTGCATCGATTATCGTGAACTTAACAAAATCATGATAAAGAACAAGTATCCTCTACCACAGATCGATGACTTGTTTGATCAGCTACATGGAGAACAATACTTCTCCAAGGTATATTTGTGGCCGGGATATTATCAAGTAAGAGTGAAGAAGGATGATGTCCCCAAGAATGCTTTTTGCACAAGATACGGGCACTGTGAATTCATAGTAACGCCTTTAAGACTCACTAATTCTCCAACAATATTCATGGAATTGATGAATATAGTCTTTAGAGATTACCTTGAAAAATTTGTGGTAGTCTTTATAGATGATATTTTAATATACTCGAAAACCAAGGAGGATCATGAGGAGCATTTAAGAACTATATTAGAGACTTTGCGCAAGGCGAAGCTCTATGGAAAGTACAGAAAGTGTGACTTCTAGTTGAAGGAGGTCTCATTCTTGGGCCATATCATCATAATTAATGGGATATCTATGTATCCCACCAAAACAGATGCAATTGAGGGATGGATGAGTCCAACATCGGTAACAGATATCTGTAGCTTCTTGGGGTTAGCTGGATATTATCGAAGATTTGTGAGAAATTTCTCATGATTTTCCAACCCTCTTACCAAGCTAACTTGAAAGGGAGTAAAGTTTTCTTAGAGTGATGAATGCAAAGAATGCTTAAAAGAGTTGAAAGGGAGGCTTATCACTGCACCTGTGCTCACTTTACCCACAAGTGGGGAACCTTTTGTGGTATTTAGTGATGCTTCGAAGAAGGGATTAGGTTTTGTGATGATGCAGAATGATAAAGTGATATCCTATGCCTCAAGGCAGTTGAAAATCCATGAGCGAAACTATCCAATGTATGATCTGGAGTTGGCGGTGGGGATATTTACCTTGAAAATCTGGCGGCATTATCTCTATGGGGAGAAATGTGAGATATATACTGACCACAAGAGTCTTAAATATATATTCACACTGAAAGAGCTTAATATGCACCTGAGAATATGGATAGATCTCATCAAGGATTATGACTTTTCAATACATTACCACCCTGGGAAAGCAAACAAGGTGGAAGATGCCCAAAGTAGAAAGGACCCAGCGATTCTATCAATGATGAGAATTGAGAAGGATCCAATCTTCTTAGACTTGATGAATATGGACATGGGAATGATAAAGAAGGGAACATCATCAATACTTTCACAAATGATTGCTCAGCCATCTCTTTTGGAAAGGTTAAAGGATGCTCAAAAGTATGATGTGGGAATTCTAGAAAACGTAAAAGCTATCGAAAAATGGAAATCCTCATACTTTATTGTTAATGAAGAAGGAATTGGGAAATTTGGGAAAATAATATGTGTTCCATCAAGTCCGGATCTGAAGAAGGAACTTTTGGATGATGCACATAGTTCAAATTTCTCTATTCACCCAGGGAGCACAAAGATGTATCGAGATCTCTGAGAAAACTTTTGGTGGGATAATGTGAAGAAGAAGATCACTGAATATACATCAAAGTGCCTGGTGTGCCAGCAAGTGAAGGCACAATGGCAGAATTATAAGGGGATGATGCAACCATTGCACACACCAGAATGGAAATGGGATAACATCACCATGGACTTTTTCACTGGACTTCCAAGAAAATCCAAAGGCAACAATGTAATCTGGGTCCTGGTGGATCATCTTACAAAGACTGCACACTTCATTGCTATTCGGGAGGATTTATCATTGGATAAACTGGCACGGATATATATCAGGGAAGTGGTAAGGATTCATGGAGTGCCACTATCTATTGTGTCTGACCGAGATCCAAGATTCACCTCTATGTTTTGGAAGAGTATTCAAAATGATCTGGATACTTAACTGAACTTTAGTAGGCCTATCAACCTCAAACTGATGGCCAATCTGAGCTGACTATAAAAACACTTGAGGACATGTTGAGAGAATGCTCAATGGACTTTAAAGGAGGATGGGATCAACATATTCCTTTGGTTGAGTTCTCTTATAATAATAGTTTTCACTCGAGCATCCAAATGGCACCTTATGCAGCCCTGTATGGGAAAATGTGCAGAACACCAGCATGTTGGGATGAGGTCGGTGAACGTAAGCTACTTGGACCAGAAATGGTCAAAGAAATGGTGGAGAAGGTGAAAACCATTCAACGACATATCAAGGAAGCCCAGAGTCGACAAAAGAGTAATGTAGATAACCGTCGACGAGACCTTGAGTTTAAAGTTGGAAACATTGTTTCTCTATGCATATCTCCGTGGAATAAGGTCATGAGGTTTGGAGAGAAACGGAAGTTAAGTCCAAGGTACATTGGCCACTTCGAGATTATTGATCGTGTCGAGGTTGTGGCCTATCGACTAGCACTTCCACCTACCATGGCCAAAGTACATGATGTCATTCATGTATCCCTCTTAAGGAAGTACATATTGGACCCTTCACATGTACTCTCTTCTGAGGTGGTATAGTTGGAGTATGATCTTTCTTATGAGGAGAAACCAGTGAAGATCTTAGATCCTAGAGAAACAGTTATACGAAATAAGACAATTCCCCCCGTCAAGGTGTTGTGGCGAAACCACAAGTTTGAATAAGTGACTTGGGAATCGGAGGAAATGGTGAAGCTGAGTTACCCACATCTGTTTTAGTGTGGGAAAAGGAAATTTCAAGAGAGAGATTTCTTAAGGGGGAATATTGTAACGACCCGAAGTTTTATTAATGGAAATACCTCTTGATCTAATTAAATGTCTCTTTATGTAAAATTTTTATATAAAATGTCAACTTCTTTGGTTTTATGCTAAGAATTTTGACCATTGCTAATATAGTCATTTAACAGTGATCACATGATTAGTATAAATATAGGGCATTAACAAATCTAATTTACTCAGAAAAAATAAGTGATGGCCTCATCTAGTAGAATTTCTCCATACGAAGCCCATTTGTCGAAGATCAGAAAAGAGGTGGCGTCCTTGGTTTTCTCTCTTGACCAAGCCCAAGCTGAGCTTCATCATGTCAAGCTCGAATAGGACCCTCTATGGGAAAAGTGGATGTTTATAGAGATTACCACTCAAGCGATGTTATCTGAGGCACCCCAAGAGTCTGTCACCATCACACACCTTACCCTTAGGTCTTATGCAACTGTTTTTAGGGGTTATGTAACAAATCGCTAGTACTATGTTCATGTACATTATTTTTGTATATAATAATTAATATACTTGTCATTATTGACACATTGTAAATAGTTTTTAAAGTACAAATAGTGTTTTTAGTTATTATCTAATTAAGAATTCTATTTTATTAAATTAAGTAATTTTTGAATTAAATAATATTTTACGAAAATATTATTATTATTATTATTAAATTAATTTTTATTAAATATAAATGATCTTCTAATTTTATGAATGCAATTGTAATTTTTATTAAGGTTTGAAAGCTATTTTTGTCAAAACCCGTGAATTTTCTATAAATGTCAGATTTTATTTTAAAAGTGAAAATTAATATATTTAAAAAAATATTTAGATAAAATAAATGTTATTTCTGGAATCAGGATGTCGAAATTATCCAATGGTTAATTTTTCAGAACTTTATGAGATAGTCAAATTTTTGCGTAAAAATTAAATACCGTTTAAATATATAATGTGTTTTATGACATCATAATGACCCAACAGTGATGTAATAAAATACTATAAGACTTTTTTTCATCGAATATATATTTTAACATTAAAATAATGTGATTTTGTGTTTGTTTGACTTATTTTACAAAGCATTAATGGACCCCTCAATACTTATTAAACATTTTGTCTTTTTAAATTATTTTCCATGGGAGTGTGACTCACCTCCACATAAGCAACCCCATTATTTTAAGAATTTTGGACTTTGGCCTTATAAAATATTGTTTTCCTCTTCCATGTTCCAAAAAACATGGGCAAAAACCATTATCTGATTTGTGGTTTGGATTAGTTTAATGTAAGGGGTCCCAAACCGAAATAATAAAGAATTCACTCACCTTTCCTATATAAACCCACCCAAGCTCCCACTTCCTCCTCACTCAAAGCCTTTGGAGTTCATCCAAACTCTTCCCTAACATCTCTATAATCCTACCAAGGTTCCCCAAGCTCCCATGAAGCCTCTCTCAATCCTCTCTCAAGCCTTTGGAAGCACACTTCCAAGAAAGGGTTTTTCTTCATTTCACTTTTTGTCCAATTTTCTTAATATTTTTATTCCATTTTAATTTCAATTATAAATTCTGGGGTATGGTTTCGCACCTCCCCCATACTGCCCTCTTATTTTTTGAATGATGTGATACCCATTTCTCTCTAATTAGATGCCTCCCATGTACACCCGTTACTATGCCGAAATTCTGAAAGGAACTTCTCTCTCCTCATTTACATTAAAGCAATACTTTTGTATCATGAATCTAAATTCCATTAAAAAATTTGGTACATGTATATATATGACCCCCTTACTATCCATTTTATATATATATTATGAGACACCCCTTTCTATATCATCAACCATTTTTATGAATTCTTATTTAATGTTGTTACGCTGCCGAAATTGCACCAATTTTCTATGCTGATGCCATTGTGTAGTGAATATCATGCCCATTTTCCATCAAGGGTATTCACCTTCAAGCCCATTTACTTATTAATTATAAAGTTTCATTCCACATTCCTTTGTCTTGGAATAAATTATTATGTTTTATGAATCCATGTTTTATGATCCATGTGGCACACTTATGTATGAAATGAAATGTTTAAGAAGGGTGTGCCCTTATAACACTCCAATGCATTAGGTAAAGTATAGTATCATGATACTTCATGTGAAATGAGTGTTGACTCATGCTAATTAAAGTGCAACTAGGGTTTACTCATGCTTCATGTGCATTGAAAATTTTCTCATGCTCCATGTGCAATGAGCCTTGGCTGATGCTATTTCCATGTTAAGTGTTGTTGCCACATTTCCATGTTATGATTATCATGCTTTATCATGCATTTATGTTCATATTTCTATTGGTCTCTATTGATATTCCTATTGTCTAAAATATATTTTACTCCTCATTTATTCCATGTTTATTCCCTTACTGGGATTTATAGCTCAACCCTTTTCTTATGCATGTCCTCAGGTTATCCCATGCAATGCTAAGTACGAGGGAATGTAGTGGTCATGTAAAAAACGTTTTCAGTAAAGATGTTGTATTTCATGTTTTAAGTTGTTATGTAATTATCCTAATCCCCAAAGACACTAGACCTCTCGATCTTCCATGTTGTATCAAGTAAATAGTTTATGAAATAAATCATGTTTAAGTTTGTAATAAAAGCAGGGTTGTCATATTGGTAGCATGACATGAGGTCACCATGTGACTTCTTAGGACATGTACAGGGTACTTCACGTGATCCAAATAGTATACCAAATGAGTGTTTCATGATCTGGGTGACATGTATAGGATTCTTAAAATGACTAGGGTAGTTTATCTGAAGATTAAGAGGATCTTCGTACATGTTATTCGCTTAATCCTCCGGTCATTTTAGTCATTTTTTAGCTGTTTATTGAATTTTCCATCAATTGTTTCAGTGTTAGTTTGTTTATATCTCATGTGAGTAATAAGGTATAATGTATGTCCATCTCATATCCCTATTTAAATCCTTAAAATGATCAATGATTGATAAAATAAAGTGACTATGCATGTCACACGTTCACTAAGGTTGTAACCTGGACCTTTCTTGATAGAAACCAATTCCGATCACGAGATCAGCCACTCCATGAAATTTGATCTACTTTGTGGGCACACTATTGAGAAGATCAGAGGATGAATTTTTTCCCTACATGGGTGGGGTATTGATATGTCTCGCAACACAAATTTTTAACTACTTTCCATTCAGTTTATTTCAATGATCTAGGCTAAAGTTACTAGAGGGATTTTATGTTATGTGTTTTAGGAGATCCTTTAGTAGGTCATTCCGGAGGCATAACCTTATTTTCAGAAGCCATGATACCATCCCATTAACATCCCATTTATTGGATTATATCCTATAAATGGGGTTTTTAATAAATAAATTGGGTGTTTCATAATTATATGGACATGATAAGGGGATTTCACATTGTTAGTGAAACATGTTCTAGGGAATTTGTTAGATCTAGATTCCTATAGATATACTTACACCTGGCATGGGTTCTCCTGTTCGGGAACATCCATGAGAAAATGATTACATTAGATGGGAAATCATTAATATCAGGATGTCATACTGATGGGATTTTCCAAGGCCCATTATAGAATATGAGTGCATCTCATAAGTTTTATGTTTAGAAGAGGCTACACATTTAAACAGTTTTAATTCATTATTTATTTTAGAAGGGCCTGATGTATTGTGATTTTTCTCAAGTCTTGGAAAAAGAAAATTAACATCCCCATAGGTGATGTGTTGTGTGATAAAAAAAAGTGGCCTATGGGGATGTGAAAATTTTATCGTGGAAAAACCCTTCATCTTGTCTTTGGAACCATAAGGGGAGTGCAGGACTATCCGGACATGTCCAATGAAATTCATGTATGAGAGTGACATGCTAGAGGGGTCTCACATAGTGATGTAGTATTTTCATCATGCGGTTGGGTGATTTATTTGTGAACCTAATGGGTGTGACATAAGATTCTTATAAAAAATAATGGTTCCATCATTCTGGATATTCTCATCCATATTTTTCAATTATTTTTTGATGGATTGTTAGGCACCCACTAGTTTACATATCGTGTGACTTAGGAGAGATCTTTTCGTATAAAACATGTGATTAGTGAGTGTCATACACACCTTCTTAAGAGTAAAGATAATTTTTCAATTGGGATCTATATTATTTTTCCTTAAGTTATGTTCTGTACAAAATGTTCTAAGGACCTTATGAAGGTCATGTGATCACAAAACTATTAGAAGGTTATGTAATTAGTGTTTCCTGTCACCTTCTTCTTCCAAGAATTTTCTGAGAAAATGATTCCCATATTCAATTATATCATCCATTATAGATTTTTTTTTATCATTTTCTAGGCCTCACCAGTCATATATAAACAGATAGAGATTAAATGAAATTTTTTAAAATATTATGTGTTAGATTCCATCAAAAGATAGAATATCTCAAGACATATATCATTTAATAAAGAAGTTTCAATTGGGTTTCCATGGATTATCTTATATATGGAACAATGTAAATTCCTTGCCCTAATAGTTAGTTAACCAAATTCATTTAAAAGATTTAGGTGAATCATAGTATGGAAACACTATAAGATATGATACTAGAATATTATAATTAAATATATAAGTATGATGTATTTGGGATAAGGTTTTCCATCTAAACAATATCATAATCATATATAATTTGATTTACAAAAGAACCTACCAAAATAGTATTTTATCAGTTTAAAAAAATAGAAATTAAAAAGTATTGTAAAATTGATAATCTCCATATAATTTTGTTGAATTTTGGGTTTTCAATTTTAATGGGATAAAATTAAATAAATATATTTAATGAAATAATATTATACATTATTCTCGCTTATATATGAGAATTAATTATACATTATGGAATTCATCCAATTATTAATTATTTTTTATTTTTTATTTATGAAATATAACAATATTTTGTGTTAGTATCCAGGGTATAAAAGTGTTATCAGAGAGAGGTATTTTGAGAATGTTCATGAGAATCATATAGTAATAAATTTCTCTAACTATGACCCATGTTTATAAGATAGAATTTTGAATCAAAAATATTTTTTAATAGACATAGTCTTTGATGTAGGAGTAAATTTAAAAAAATTTATAAAAAAATAACTATTTTATATGTACAAAAAAATAAATATATAAATTTTTTTAAGAGAATTTGTTTTTTATGAATAAAATAACATTAATAAAAATTAATTGAGTTTTTAAAAATCATTTTTCAATACATTTTTATTGAGTAATATATTTATATTATTTTAATAAATTTGTTAATATTATTTATACCCACCAATTTAAGGTAATGGTTATTATGGTAACACTTCAAAAATAACATTTATTTGTTCGTTTAAGATCAACGTAGCATATCATATATTCTATCGAACATAGGGTTTAATTTTAAAATCATGGTATTATATATTTTCTTCTTTTTAAATAAATTGGAAACTCACAATTTGAAATTGGGTTTGATTAACATAGTTTGAATTTTCATAATACATTTTTTGAAATAACATCTTGTAAAAAGGATTAAAAATATGTCAACATGATAATATATAAATTTTTGGAATGAAATACATCTAGGATAACAAATACTAGGTTTCCCAATGTTAGAAAATTAATAAGAAGTGAAATCATCACTATAGGAAATAAAACTACCCCCCCCCCTATGGAATGATAGAGAGTTATAGAAAACATTTTCATGAAAACATTAACCACCACAAAAAAATAAATATGTGATGTGTTGAATGGTTATTGAGTTCAAGGTAAGAAAATAACTAGATAGTGTTTTTTGGATTAGTTTTTCTAATGCAGAGGTATTATTTTAATATATATAGTTAAAGAATTCTAGAAAATTTAATTACATGATTCTTTCCATGTCTTAATCATAATATTATCCCTTGGGCATGCTTATATGTATTTACACTCCATCTCTTATGCTAGGAAATGAATATTCGAGATTATTTTTTTTATTACTAAAGCACTTTCAGTGAATAAAAAGAACCATAAGTCATTCCTTCAAACTATAAATATTTTAAAAACATAGAATGGTTAGTAAAAGTTATCCAATGATGATAAATCATAAATTCACCACACAAAAAAATAGGAAATTTTCATATTATCCCATTCCATATATAGTTAATCATAATGCTCCTCTAAAATATTTTAGAACCAATATATATATTTAGGAATAAGCTTACTGAATTTCCAATATAAAATTATCTTAAAACCCCCATATTGTAGGTATTAATAGCACATATAAATACCTTGATCACATATTTTCCTAAAATACATTAATAAAATCAATTACCATGAAAATATGAAAACTTTCATTAATAAAATGTAATTTTTTAATATATTACATAAATCCAAACTGGTATTAAAATTTGGAAAAGATATAATAATACGTCAAATTAGAAACAAATTTCATGGTGACCAATACTATCCCAAAATAGTCTCTTTTATCCTTAATACCTCAACATTGATAACATATATATGTTTATTATCCCTCAATCATGTGTTTCTAAAAATATTAAAAATGCCATTGAATCACTTTTCCTGGCCATTTATATCATTCATCATATCCTTTAAAGTAAATAAATATATTTTACTACAATAGAATACCAATAAATTTTATAATTCTCATAAAAATATTTCATTGGTAAAATACTCTTATAACATAATTCTTCAATCCAGGGAAATTCTTAACAAAAATTCGACTTCATTCTTAATCCATTAACTTGGATTCATCAAATTATAATTTATTACCTCTTTCCATTCATCATTCATTTGTATTATCTTCATTATCAGTGATATAACCATTACTTCTATATAATTGACAATTCCCTTCACAAGCTTTCCCACTAGGACATTGATTTCTATAATTCCCATAAATTTACATTTAAATCAATAAACCATTTCTAATAATGCCGGGAGACCATTACTATTATCCATTTTATTAAGAAAATATTTTATTTTTCCTCAAAATATATATACCTTTTACCCATAATTTCACCTTATAAAAAAATTTCCTATTCCTTGGAGGCACTCTTATGTCTCTCTCTTTCCACAATTCTTACAAGATGGAAATTGATCATTTTTTCCCAATGGTCTCCAATATTAAATAACTTAGTTAAATCAAACCATTTATTATTTTTGAGTCTAATAGTTGGTTAAGATTCAATAATACAATAATATATAATGATAACTAATTAGTAATAATAAAAATATCATTCACTCCAGTCATTATCCAATGTTCTTCCTCTAGTCACCTCATTGTCTATAAAATTTAGTGTTAGCATGATTCTTCTCAGTTACTACTATAAAATAAAACCAGAAGAAATAATATGTGAAACAATAAACATAGTGGAAAATCACATAATATTTAAACTAATAGTGTTTAGGATATTATCATATACATATAATTATACTCAATTTATGTCAAAGGGGAGTCTTCCCTAATATATATTTTCCAAAATTTTCTTTCTAGGGTTTCTAGTAAAAAACTTATGATAAAAAATATAATGACATAAAACCTTGTACCCCATATTTAGTGGTTACATTATTACATTGGCACAAGAAACAAGGAATCAAAACATAAAGGGCCGAATAGTTTAATAATCTTGTTTATGAGATACATCATTACATTACACATTATAATGTAAAACATTAAATAAAACAATTTCTTTATTACACCATTATTATATTTATCATATCTCCATATATCAATAATATTACACTCTCTAGAATCCTAGATCAAAGAAACATCATTAAGGTGTGAGCTATAATACTCAGTAATTGTTTTTTTAACAAAATCTATCATTAATAAATTATAAACAAAAGTATATTAAATGATAAATAACTAAAAAAATTCCATTTAAAAAAAGTTAAACATAACATGGTTGGAGTAAATGATGATTAAACAATCCATATAAATATTCACATGATCTGATATCTAATAAAATAATTTTCTAACTAGTCGAATAATAACATGGATGTAAAAAACTAAATTTATAATTATGGAATTCATAATGTCGGACATCTGAAAATGATGATCCCTCATGACATGAAAAATTACATAAATATGTAAACACAAAGCTAATAACATAGATATATTGTCTCATGTGACCTATTAATGGGTCGAGGGGCTATAGTAGTATCTACCCTCAAATTACTATATCAAATAAATTTCTAATGTGAATAAATAATACATATTCATAAATATTCTTTAACAAAATCATTAATTGTATTTTTTGAAGAACTATTCATTCAAAATAACAATTCATTCCCTAGGAAATATGACGATAATGAATCTATATAAATATGATTAATTTAATAAATAAATAATATCTTCAACATAAGATTAAAAAACTTTTCTTAATATAAATGAAAATACATTAAAGAGATTACTAGACTATTTCAAATGGAAAATATCATTTACTTTAAAATTGTTAAAATCTACGAAATTCATAAATAATAATGTAACAACATTAATTAAAAAATTTACTCTTGGAATTAAATATTAAAATCATTTAGGTATCATTATAGTGGTAAATATCAATAATTTCTTATATGTAAAATAATTATCCATTTATACAATTGAAAGAAAAATAATAAATTAACTCGTTTGGAAAATAACCAGATAAATAATTTTAGTTTTTTTAAAGTAGAACATAACTAAAAATGAAAGTAAATAATTATTAGAGTATATTAAAAATCATTATGGAAATAATTTTATGGAACATGGACATGGAAGAGAATTATTCCTCAGCAGATACTTAAACATAATCAATCACCAATAACTATTAGAAAATGAAATAAAACCTTAATTCATAATTCCTATATTGATTCATAATCATCATGAATTAAATAACATAAAATTAAATTTAGAAAAACATCATTAAATGTATAATCATGATATAATATATCAAATGGAAATCATATACACCACACAAAAGAAATAAGTGTTTAATATGGCATATATCTAATGGAAGAGAAGTGAGATGAGAAGTACTTATCTTAGGTTTGAATTACATATTATCAATTTAAACATCCATTATTAAAAATTATATTTTTAATTTACACCTATTCAATAAAAATAATCATAAATATCATACTATATATGATTAACTTATAATAATCTATCTCCCTTTTACTGTTAATTAATAATTACAATCACTGTTTCGGGTGGTAACTGATTCATTTTTTATGTAATATTTTGTTTTATAGATCAAATACATGTACATTCATTAAATTTTCAGGATATCATATATGGTTATTATTTATGTATTTATATTAATTCATAAAACATATATATTGAGAAGTATTTACACCATTTATGATGGTGGTAGGCCATATGTATGAATGATTTTTGTTTTCATTTTTCAGTGGATGGAAAAAAATAAAATTGAATAATTATTAATTTTTTAAAAATATTTATTATATCATATATATTCATTACATATATCTTTATTAAAATCCTTTTAATGTGTAAATTAAAAGTATATAAAAAAATTTGTGGATGTGGTAGTCCAAATTATAAATGAGACATGTTATTGTTTTCCAAATGAGTGGAAGGAAAGATGGTATATAAGATTTCACAGTTCTAATATTATATTTATATCTTATAAATCATATATATATATATATATTAGTTTCATTTTTCTAACTATCCACATAATGTGGTAATGAAAACTAAATTACACCTCTACGTGGATATGGTGAGTCGTATGTATGCATTAGCAACATTTTTGGTTTTCATAGATTTCAAAAGATATTGAATATAGACCTCCCATTATAATAATAAAATATTAGTATATTTTACTCTAGGGAATCTATTTTATGATATTTTAAAAAAAATAACAGGAATAATAAGAATAAATAAACATGAATGAGTCAATAATGGTGATTACATATTCCTTGTTGCAATCCATTTAAATATATTATATAGGGACATAATATTGCTATTCAGGAAGGATAAAACATTAAGAAGATGTACAACGCTATTTATAAAAGGAATGTTCAGGGTTTGGTTGAGTTAGATAGCTCAATGTTGACTAAATAAGAGGAATAGTTAGTTTCATTTTATAATTAAAGTGAGGGGACTTGGGAAATTTCATAAAATATTAAATTAATGTAAATTATTTCCCATGTCCGAATTGATCCAAGTTATAATAATTAGATGATAAAGTGAATAAACATTTAAATAATTGCACAAAATAAAATTTTTAAAGTTTTGGATGTGTTTTCATCCATATCATTTAGTTTTATGGACTCATTAACCCTTTTGACAATTTTAATACTTTTATAAAATTCTACTATCTAAGGATCAATAATGTGACTATAAAATGAAAAAATCCATATAAATTAAATATGGTACATTTAATTTATCATATAAAAAACATTTTTATGAATATAATATATATATTAATTTTATATCATTTATTGAAATATTATTTATTATATAATATTAATAATGCCAATATTTAGAACTATTCATTTAATTGAAATTAACAATAAAAATACAACACATTAAATTCAAAAAAAACTATTTTAATATATCAATAACATGTCATAGTAACATATAAAATTTATTTATAACATTATTTATCTATAATTATATTTTTTTCTAATATATTTAATATTATTTCCTTCATTTCTCCATTATTTAATGAATTACATCATTTCCATTGTGATGGAATTTAATGTAATTATTTCCACACTAATGATTAAAAATATATTAATATGATTATGATATTTATTTTATATTTCAAAATAATATTTATAGTTGAATATATCCTTTTAATTATACCATAATAAAAATATTACACTTATTAAAAACTATAGCATTACATGTTTGAAATTTCATTTATTAAAAAGTATAAAGTTTGTAATCTCATCCATGTGGACACAATAGGACATATATTTTACCCAAGGAAGATTATGGTATATATATACTAATAATATATAATTTATATATATTCTTGGATAATATTATGGTTTGTATCATTTTATTTTAAGTGAAATTAGATGACATTTACATTAATATTGTTAAAAAATTACTTCAATTACTATTCATAATTCAAACATTTAAGGTTAGAATTTAATAAATTTAGATTCCTTTATTCCATATAGTGAATCTGTATTAAAAAATTAAATACAAATAATTTGTATAATTAAAATTATAATTAATCCTAAAAAATTAGATTAAAAATAATTTTTCATAAAAATAAACATTTTAAAATATAAAATTATTTTAATCCAATTTCTAGTATAAAATCAATATAGAAAATTATAATAAAATTATATTAATTATAAAAAGATTAATTAAATTTTAAAACTAATCCAAAATTGGATTTTAATTTGTAAATATAACAAAAATATAGTTTTTAATATAAACCCAGTATTTTTCACTATTCATTTGAAAAATAAAACTTCTTAGAAAATTATGACATTATCAATGTATTCAAATTTAGATATTATTATTTAAAAAATGACTATAATTTTATCAAATAAATTTTCAAAATGTTTTAGAAATTGTTTATTTTATTTGTATTAAGAAAAGTAGTTTTTTTGTATAAAATGACTTTACTACAAATTATGTAATTATATAATAAATATTTATTAATAAAATTTTATTGAATTATATATTTATATTTATTTATTAAATTATTTAATCCTTTTATTCCTAGGAATATAATTGTTATGTTATAAAAATCACATTTAAATAATGATATTTAAATGTTTGTTTGAGCATGATGTGGTTTATATTGTATTCTCTCTAATATAGAGAATACTTTTAAATTTATGGGATGATAAATTTAGACAATGAAAATACGTTTATATGGAATTACTCATTTTTTAAGAATTATCATATTATTTTAAAATATATTTTCCCCAAAATGATTTTTATTCCTTTTTATGAAAAATAATATATAAATAATTTTTTCAACAATTATAAAATGTATATATAAAAATAATGTTTTTTATTTAAATAATAAATTCTAAAATATCTTAGAGTGAATTTTTGATAGTTTTCTAAGGTGGTTCATTGTTTAATGAATAGTGAAAATCACCAATTTTTATTAACCCTATTTTCAACTCATGAATTTAAAAATATACCAATTATTTTTAAATTTTTTTAAAAGAAACAATAGTAAATATATATTATACATAATTCAATTAAGTTCATATTAATTAATTTTATATTTATTTCAGTATAATACCAATTTATACCGAAGAAAACAATTTTTATAGAAAACATATTTTCATTGTATTATGTGCGTCTTATTTAGAATTAAATTCCAACAGATATATGAATTTCATTTTTTATAATGGATTAAATATTTTGATTTGTTATTACTATAATTTTTTAGTGATTAAACCTTCATTTACAGTCATACTGATTAGTAAAAACCAAAAATAAAATTATCATTGTCGTTATCGTTAAAATGGGTTTACTTGGGTGAAACTAGAAGATAAGGGTTTTCTTTACTATTAAACTTATTTATGTACTATTTTAATAATATATTTCGACATGATCCTATATTGTCTACATTAATACTTTCATTTGGATGTATTTTAATTGAGAATGAAATTATAATATTATAATAATTTATGAAATCACAAGTGTGTCCTCTCCCCTACTTATAAATGGCCACCCTAACCTCCAAAGTTTTCCATACATTGAGGTATCTAGAGTTCCAGAAACCTAATCATTTAACTTCTAAACATCCCTATATAATCTTTAGTTATAATGGGATTCTTAAATTTCCATTTCAAATGACCCTTTGATAGGATATAACGGCGGCCATACCATGATGTGGTAGTCACCCAACCTAACATATTTCAATGTATTACATATTATTCCTCCTATAATTATTTGGTACTTACCATGAAACACTAAATTAAATATCCAAAATATATTGAAATTTTATTATTGTTTTTACTAAACTAACATTTTCACTTTCTTTTCTATTAAATGGGTTATGAAAGTATCTCCTGGGCATATCTTTGAACTACCGCCTCCATATAGAGATACAATTAATTTTACATTATACTCACTACATGATGGTTATTTTTAATGGATAAATTTTTATAAATGATATTTATAAAAAAATTGAATTATTATATCATGCCTTCCTTCTTCCCTTCCCATGTTTTGAAAAATAAAAACATAGCTCATGGGTATGTGCAGATTACCACCTCCATTAGGTGATGTGATTAATTTTAATTTTTTCTATTAGAATTTTTGTATATAATATATTTTTAAATAAAATATAGGATATATATGATATAATAATTTATTATATATATTTGATTTATTCTTTTATCTTTAATTCATTCCATCCATCGAAAAGTGAAAAAAAAATATATTCAAGAATACATATGGCTTATCGCCTTCGCCAATAGTGTATTTTCTTTTTCTAACTATAACATTTATGGATTATTATAAATATATAAAATGATTATATGTGATACTTTTAAAATTATTTACATTTTATAGATTATATAACCATGATCAATGTGTAGGGAAAAAATTTCAGAATAAAAACATAATGAAAAATAATCAATTATCCCATCAAAATTTATTTTAATAAATAGTTTTTAATAAAAAGGTGACAAATTTTTATAATTATATAATATATGGTATTATATATATATATATATGATTATGATTCATTAATAGATGTATAATAAATCTATATTTATCAAAAAGGAGTATCGAACACATATGAACGAAGTAAGACCTGAGGTAAGCGTCTATTTCCAAATCTGATCCAAATCTATAATGTTTTATATTTAAGTCTCTCTTAGGAGGATTATTTAATATTTAAATCTAAAACCCAATAGATTTTATTCTGTTATGGTTATTTCTTTAAATTATATGGTTTTCTTTCATTTTCTTGTCTTTATATACTCAGGATATTAAAACAATTGTTTTAGGAAAATATGTTTCTTTCTACTTTAGGGGGAATATTTTTCTTCCATGTCAATATTTTAAAAACAATGTTGTAAATAATCCATTAAATATTATCAAATTATTTAAAATTGATACTTTTACCATTTTCTTCTTTATTAATATTCTTTAAAAAATAATCTTTTGATTGTTTTCTGAACGAGTTATATTTTACTTTTATTGAAAATATAAAATGAATACTTATTTCAACATATATTACATGAATAAAATATACCACCAAAATTATCAATCAACAATTCAAATATTAGGACACATTTTAAATAGTTTTTTCAAATAAATAAAATTCCATTATATTTTTGATATTTTTAGATATTAAAATATTGATTCCAATGTTTAAAGGGTATTTTCCTGAGGATATTTATTTATTTTTTATCATTTTTACATTTATTTCAACATTATTTCTTGAATCTTGTGATTTAATAAATATATTTTCTAATGATGAGAAATACTATTTTTTCTATGTGTGATTTATAATCAGTTTGATTGTGGAAATTATAAGTATTATGTATGCTATTTCTTCAAGAATATAATATTATTATTCTTATTATTAGTTCGTGTAAACTAATTTGTATTGTTTATTCATATTATGAGTTAATTAAAAATATTAAATAATTAGTGGGTCTTGGAATTCATTATCCCTTTGATAGATTAATGTTTATAATGAGACGAAACTTGTTGGTTATTTGGATGATACCTTACACAATTTTGTTGATTTCATAGATTGAGGCCACGATGGTTTGTTTAAAATGTATGGTTTTATGAATTGAATAATTAAGAAATATTTTATTCATTTCCAAGTTATTTTTTTAATTGTTATGAATTTCGTGGATAAGTTTAAGGATGAAATGATTATGTATATGGAATTATTTGATCATCATTTTTCACTACATATTATACATTCCTTACATATTTTATGTTACAATTTATTATATGCAAAGCCTTATGAAGAATCTGATATCACCGCATTATTATCTTTAATATCCACAAGATTATAAAATGTGAACTTTGAATGATATTATATGATACACTAGTGTTTAAAATAATGTTATTTAAGAAAATTCAATGTTTTAATTTATGTTTTTAAATTTAATGTTTGATTAACGTATGTATATCATTCTCTAGTACTAATACACTATTTAGTCCTCTCGGATGTGATCAATTATATATATATCCAATGTAATAATTGTACTACTCACTCTACTATACTAGTGTTTTGTACTTTATAAAAAATGTATATTTTTTCCAAATTTGAAGTCCTTTAAAATACTGTATAAAATCATCTGAGAATAAAATTATTAGGATTCTTTGATCATATCAGCTTTCTTAATACTCAATCAAGGAAACCAATGGTCAAATGATAAATTTTAGAACAGTTTCACATGTTATATCATCCTAAAAACCATAAATTAATTGTTTATCTAGAAGGATGAATGATGAATTGTTATCAATGGTTAAATTAATGATTAAATTTGGGGGTTATATTTTCTCCTATAGATGTTATTTAAAAATGACATCATCCATAAAAAAATTAATTCTATATTGATAATCTACAAATATAACATATTATATATAGGATGAGATATGAAAAATATTTCAGTTATTTTTTTTGGTGATCGTGAATCACTATTACGATGATTTCTATATTTATAATATTATAACTATATCTGATAAATTTTATTTTTTGGTCATCCAAAGGATAATTTGTGATATTATTTATATAATACTAAAAAAAGATTATTTTTGGTAGGATTTGTTTTTTACATTGAGAAATATAAATTACTAAAGGAGTTACTTGGATTAAACATAATTATTTATATGTTTAAGATAGACATACAAGAAGTGTTCCTAAGGATGATTTTGAGATGATTTCATAATGTGTTATTGAAAAATAACACACTTTGGATACAGAAGAATCTAAAATGGTTTGTTGGACTCATCTAGATGTTTTTTGATATGTATTTCTTATGATAAATCATAGTGATTCAATTTTCATAAAATAAGAAAATACTACCTTCATAGAGTCCCCATATAGTTTTAATTTATATAAATGTTAAGATTCTGTTAAATTTGAAATAGAATGTATATACATTATTTTATTTTCAATATTTAAGGATGCACTAAAAGGGGTCCGACAGAGAGGGTGGATAATAGAGTTTTCATATGAAAATTGTGATTGGTGATAGAGTTTTTTAATATAAAGATAGTCTCATTGAAATTGGTAAATCTTAAAATTGATGTTAACAAATATAAAGAATGATTTTCACTAGGTGCGATGTTCATTTCTATTTAGATATATTTTTATATAACCATTCAATATTATTGGGAAATTTATCATTGGGATTCCAATTATAATTTAGTTGATTGGTATTTAGTTCAGGACATGTATATTATACATCATGACAGGTTTCTTTTTTGAATGAGTTTGATAAGGTTTTATTTGTTCAACAGTCATTTAATAGATGTGACTAATCATCTATGGTTTATATAATCTTGATTTATGATTCCATCAATGATGTTTTAATTAAAAATATATATTATTATTGTGTGTACATGAAGGATAATGGGAATCTCATGACATATAGGTTGTATTTTATGTTAATTACATTCTTCCTACAAAAATTGATATAACTACCCTATGAAACCTAAATGTTTCATTAGTAAATATCATTGCAATGAAATATATAAGTGAATAAACCTACATAATTGGTTATATGATCTATAAATATATATCGAAGAGACTACTTGGAACAAGTTACAACAAATATATTTCAAAATTAACAAATTTCTTTAGCATAGAGAAGTCGATGAAGGGATCTTTACTATCATTGCAAGGAATGAATCATAAGAATAATCTGGATTGGTATAAGGAGTTATAAAGGAATAATAGGATTCCTTATGGATCCACAATAGGATATATCTTGTATTCCATGTTGTATAATTGACATTATTTTAGTTATTCAATATAAATATCTATTAGATAACAATATAATCCTTATGGGAGTTATAAGATTGATTTACAGAAGTACCAAATAAAATTAATATGATGTTTTTATATGTTATTTCACATTGGAGTTGTGGATGATCGCATTTTATATGGTACAAATGATTCTATATTTTAATATTTATAATATGAAATGATATCAAAATCCATTTTCATATTTTTAATCTATTTAGGATTAATTATTTATAATAGTTTTAATGTATTCATGTTATTTTGTTAGATAATAGAAGAATAGTTCATCCTTATTCCAAATGATACAAAGCAAGTTGGTTGGATCATTAATTATATCACTAAATATGGGGTGGATCATAGCATTCAGAGGTAAATTGTGATTTACTATAAATAATTCTATAATTTAGAAAGAATATGATATTATGTCTCTATATATTATTATACATATCATTCATAAATTTCATATTATTCAAGTGATTTTTGAGATTAATGATGTATTTTTCTATTGCGTGGATACATATGAAACTGTAGTTGATACAATAAAAAAACTATTACCGATTCCAAAACATGATTTTCATATTTATTAACTTGGTATTAGATTCTAGAGGTATTAGATTCAAGCGTGTAAATTTATATTTCATAAACTATTGAATGAAAATATCATATCAATGTATGAAATTGATATTTTCCTAATCAATGATCATCACATTGTTTTATGAGATTTTATTTTATATAAAAATTAGCATTAGTAACATCATATCTTTGATATAAATATTTTTACACATTAAAACAAATATAATGTTGAGAAAATAATTAAATGAATATTTTGTAGACTATACTACAATATTATTTCTCATGAATTTAATAAGATACTTGGTAATATTATAGGTTTTTGTAAAATATGATCCATATTACATTCTGCTAGTTAGATTCCTTGAATATGAACCTCTGTACATTAATAAATTTCATAAATAATAAATTAGAAACAACTAATCATGTGGTGTTTGTTTATGTTGTTGATTATATCATCTATTTGATATTAACCATGATTGAATTTTTTATCTAGTTAAAAGAAAATACATATTTTTTATTTTGTAATTTGAAAATAAAATTCGTTTCAATTATTAGTTGAGTGACATGTGACATTTTTTGTAGATATATTGAATTAAAAGTGATGTAATCTTTCATATTGTTCAGTATTTTTCATTGGATCATAAATATAATATAAAACCTATTTTATGTTAAACGTTTCCTTATCTATTGGAAAATGTACATCAAATAGAATTGGATTATATATTTACATATTCTATTAATGTTTTATATCTTGTGTTTAACATATTCATACGTAGATATTAGAATTTTCAATTAACATCACACTAGACACCTTTACAGAAAAAATAGTACTAATGTTTTTCTAGACCCCAATACTTTCATATATCTATTAAAATGATATTTCAAATTAGGTTTCTATAATTAAATGTACCACAAATTCACTCTGTTAAGAAACATAATAAGGGTTAATTAATCATAAAAAAATTCTCAAAAATGAAATGGTTTGGAAAAGTAATTCAAAATGGAGTCTTATGGATACCTAAATAGTTATGAGGTTTTTTATTTAGTACAGAGGTGATTTTAGTGAAAGATGGATTTTTTCCCTTGAAAGGATAAGATGATATTTTGTTGTATGATATAAAATGAGTATTAGACTGATATATACATACGATTAACATCAGATATAAAGATATAGTGATATCATCAGGGTTATGAGATACTTCTATTGTAGTATATGATATGTTTACGATATGAATTATCTAAATATTGAATATTTCCATGAAATATAAATGGATATATTTGTCTATTTTAAAACATGATGTTTCATTTATATCCTCAAAATCAGGAAAAATTAATTTAAATTATCCAAATGACCATATATCCTAGTGGGATTTCATTTTGGGTAATTTGTATCGGGTGGCTAGAATTAGAAGCCAACACTATATATCCTTCATTAAATTAAGGGTGGATATATATTGGTTGGGATCTTATTATTGTATTTTTTGACTAAATAATGTTTGAAGTTGATTTTGAATTTATAAATTTAAATTTTTTGAAATAAAGTGTTTTATAAGCTAAAAACTCATATCAAATGAAAATGATATTGAAACATAACCCGGATTTTTATGATATTATAAAGAAAATATTAACAAATGATTTGGTATATGTATTATAAAATTAAATACTTATATAACTTTCTATGTTACAAATTTTGAAAGTGTATTTTAAAAATAAAAAATTGTTCTATATGGGAAAAAATATGTCTAAAATTATCCATCACTAGGAAAATACAATATATTTCCAATAAAATACCATATATTTATCATTTTTTAGTATTTTAAATATTGTAAATAAATGAAATTTAGTATGACCTGTAAGGTGGTTTAGTTAAAATAATTGATATTTAAGAGTTGTAATTTTTTTGAGTGTAAAATACAAGAATCAAAAAACAAAAACTGATTAAATAGGAGAATATTATCATGTAATTATAAGACAATAGTCCTATATTAATTATTTTACATATAAAATAGTATCATGTTTTTTGAAAAACTGTTGTTTTCGTAATTAATAAATTTACTATTATATAATTAAACATGTTATCTATGTAATAAATGAAAATCAAATGATCTATAAAAAATAAAACATGATTATTTTATCATGAAATATTAAGAATGATATTTATAGAAAACATTTGACATATAAAAGGTATACTCACATTAATATAATGTTCTGTGTGTTCAATGTTATTGATAATGAATTTATAGAATTAATAGTTATATCTAGTATTAGAACATGAATAGAATGCTAAATTACCTTAAAATTATATCTAATTATCATGAAATTCCTGAAAACTAATATAAAAATCAATAAAAAATCAATCAAATATATTAATCATGAAAACAAACTATGGTCAATTAAAATAAATAAAATTTATTTTTAAAAAAAATGGATTTCAAAAGAAATGCATGTGTCAAAGTATCCAATCCATGAACAAGATATGAAATATTCATAAAATAGTTTATAAATTATTATTGATTAATTTTATATATGTAGTAAGAAATACTTTTTAAATTAGGAATAATGTGTGTTTGAAATTAAGAGGAACATGTATTTATAATTAAAAATTTATTTTGAGTAAAAAGGTTTTCTTAATGATAAAAACCGTAGGAAAAAATATTGGATTGAAACTGAACTCTAGGGAAAATAATTATAATTAAATTTACATAATTTATAGTGCACGTAGTGTATTTTTATACTATCATAGGTTTATAATTATTAAATATTCTTATCCTGAGAACGAAGTATGTTTTTAATGTAAATAACCAGTGTTAAATGTTTAATTTCATAGAAGATGAGCATAAATTTTCATGAAATAGTATCTAAATGATTTATAATTAATTTTTTACATTTAATAATATTCACCAAATATGTTTGATTTCAGTTTTTCTATACTAAATTTAAATGTTTTTTAAAAACATATTTTTCCAATTTTATAAATACATATAAAATAATAAAAAATTAAAAAATTATAATGGAATATCATAATGTTATATAAATATAAAATATTAATATTTCATCAATATATGAAGGTACCCTTGTCAATATGATGGTTGATGTGGCCACAATTTCCAAAATAAATATTTATTTAATAAATGTGTTTTCTATGATTAATGATTATGTAAAACTATCAAAATTGAGAAATTGATCTTATTTTTTAACAAATTATTTTATAAAATGATTTTTTATTCAAATTTTTTGTGTATAAATGATCTAAAATTTATTCATTTGAATAGTTTTTTCAAAATTTTGAAACTTGTATTATTATAATTATGTGTTCCATTATGATAAAATCAGTCAATAAAATTAAAAATGAGATAACTAGTGTTATTTGTAAAAAAATAATAAGAAAAACATTTATTAAATTTTTTTCATATATATAAATAACCTGAATACTAGTACACCATGTGTTATTGTATAGACACAAATATTTTCAAATTTGATGCTATTTAATAATTGAATATTTTTTGAGAAGGTGGGTAAAAATGTAAATTTTATACTCTTGGAATTAAATTTTCTCCAAACACAAGACTCAATATATCAAATTTTATCTATGGTGGTATTTGGGAAATGTTATTAGGTTTTTTTTTTTACAATGGTTGGTGTTTGTGGAAATAAATAATTTATTTATCAAATAATAATTTTTTAATGAAAATCATTTAAAGACTAATATTTTAACAAAAATCTAAATGTGAATATTATAAGATATTTTGTGGTGATGATGATGCATAGTATTATGATAAATATAGTCTAATTTGTTTATAATATCACAATTCAATAGTATTAATAATATTTTTTAATCACCAAAATTGATAATAAAGGGATTGGGACTGTCAATGAACAGTGTTTCATGAATTTATTTTGTCTATTAGATGAATTTATTTTTATTTTGATGAAAATTATATACTTAGTACAATGATAACCTATTTTCATTATTTTATCCATTATTTTTAGGTTTAAATTCTTATTGTGAGTGTTTCATGAAAAATTAGACTATTAGAGACATTGATGGACATTAGATGATTTACCAGAAGTGATCATATGATTATTAGAAAGTGTCATTTTTATGGAATCAAGGAAGGTGATTATAAATTATCATGTTTGATAATCATTATGAATCTAACATGCATTTTATTTTTGATTTTGGATAAATAATTATAAATACATAGAGAAAATGATTATAATAGGGGACTGAATAAATAAATAAATTGATATTTAATAAAAGACTAATAATAAAAAAATGATAAATATTAATATGAATAAAATATTTATAGATGAAATATTCTCTATAAATTTCTGAATTCTCATATAAATGTGTGAAATATTTATTGAAATTTTATTAGTGAAATTTAATTATGGAAATTTATGTTATTATTAGTTTATGATAGGTTAATTTTTTTCATCACCAAATAAAGTTGAATAAATAGTTGAATTTTTGTCATTATATACAACAAAAAAGAATTAATGAAAGGAGAACTATGATGTGATTCTAATTTTATTCATTAAATATTTATTTTATCTTATGAATAATATCTGAATTATGGATTTGTATATTATGATGAAAATTTTAAATGATACTAGTGATGTAATAATTAAGATATAATTTTTTAGTCAATATATTAAATATTAATATTAGAATAATTTTAAAATCAGGAACAAAATTTTTATAAAGAGGGGTATACTTACATATTTTTCCATTGGATATAGTTAACAAGGGGGTGATGACCCTCCCAATAAAAATTTACAAAATTATTTATAGTGATTCTGGGTAGTGTTAAATATATTTAAAATGGGCCATACACCATAGGCATGAGGCCATGACATATTCTTGAATAGTGGTACATTTTAGAATTGAGTTAAATGCTGATAGTGTTCATACTGTAATGGATTTGATTCATTTTCATGGGTTTTTTCTCCACGTATCATGGTACATGGGGTCCTGTTCACTCAACTACCCATTTAATGGTTACTAGTATAGTCTTTGGGATGATATGACAGTGATGGTTGTAAATGAACCTATTATAAACACTAGATAAACCACACATCAGTGGTTAAATTGAGTGAAGGATTCAAAAAGGTTTTTTGGATGATGATGGTTGTTTGAAATGTTTTTTTTCTTAGGATTTATTCAACTAGTGATGATGTTTTGACAATTGAATTTTCCAAGGACAAGAGGATTGTTTTTTATATTGTGATATACTCTTAAAGATGTAGTAATTTTTATAATCGGTGGTAGTAGAATAAATATGTGTGTTCATTGTGATTATATTCCATAAGAACTTTGTATGTGTATGATATTATTTGGGAGAATAAATAGACTATTTAGTTCTTATATTGACCCATAATTCTCATATATAGATATCATATATTTTAGATGATTATACTTTACATAATAGTATAATCACTACTAGAACCATTGTAAATTATTATATTTGGAAACATGGATACTTAATTAATCAATTAACAAGTGAACAACAACATCATCCACTAATATATTCATCAATAAAACAATTCATAGATATATCATACTTAAGCCCATTCTTTCTAACAAGGGGAAAGAGAACATTAGAAATAGAATTTTTTGATTTACATTAATGGTAAAATAATGATATAATAATGATAAATTAAATATAAATTGAGTAAATGTGTATGAGAGCATGAAATTTACATTTTAAAATCATACCATGCATATCATAGTTGATGATATTTATTTATTTCCTAATGTTTGGTTTTTTATAAGACATGAATCATAAAGGATTCAAATAACTTGATCCATGAGAGCCTATAATTGGAATAAGACATATGTTTTTAGAATACACATAATAATAAAAAATCATTCACATAGTCATGGAAATTTTCCAAGAATATCATATTGAATTGGGTTCACTCCGCATTCCGTATTTTCCTTAGTCAATGTTCACTCCCAATACTAATATAGTGGATATAGTCCCATACTAAACTAGGAATAGTCCCCATTTCAATTCATTATTATATGCAAGTATATTTATCCTGAAAATTTATTATAGGGATATATAATCCTTGCCCAACCATCACATAATCATAATCCAATAATATGTGTCCCATATGATATAAAATCATTTATCATATATTATGTCCTCAAAAAAGAAACTGGTATTCATAAAATATTTTGTAAATTAATCAAAGAATATGACATGGAAAATAAATGGGATTCCAAAACATGGCATCATAAAACACATAATCCATTCAGAGAATTCATAAGGATGGTATCATTAGATCTTATCCTTAGTATTTCGTATGTACTATTTAAGGGTGTCATATTTGTTGAAAATTAGTTTATATGAACACTCATAATATTTGAAAATACAATTTTCCTTTTGATATCAATTATTTGAATTTTAAAATTTTCCTATATTTTATTTGAAATTTTTTATTAGAAAAAAATATATTTCTAGGAAGCTTAGGAAGATATATTTTTATGATTTTTATAAATTCTGTTCATGCAAGTTTATTAAAACAAATATTACTTTCAATTATTTGGAAAAAGAAAAATGTTACCCATTTAAAAATTAGAAGAGGATTCCATTTAAAAAAAATTAAAAAAATAATATATGTGTAAAAATTATTTTATAAAATCATAAATATATCCTTGAATAAAAATTAGAAAACATGGAATGATATGAAAAGGATTTTTGATAGATCAGAGAAATAACATCTGTATTTTTTAAAAATACACTTTCGGTCTATTGAGTAATTAAAAAGACGAAAAAAAAATTCAAAAATTTATTCAATATAAATAACTATAGGTTAATAAAAGTTATGAATATTTTTCAGTGTTGGATCATAAAATATTAAAAGTGGATACTTAATCATAAATAATCCCATAAATAATGAGATTTTAATATTAAATTCATACCTTGAATTAAACATTCTTAAAAAAGAACTCTAAAATTATATATAATAAATTATATGTTAATATTATTCATTAACATAATAACTTTCATAATTATAATACTATAAATTATATAATGATATAATTTAAATAACTATTTATAAATGATTCATTAATATCATCAATTATGACTTTAAATTTTTTCATTTCTCATTAGAATTTCAATTCATAAATTTTGATCCTTGTAATTTGGTAATGGTTTTATCTTCTGTGTAATTTTATTCATGATATAACTATCATATAATATCTATATATATATAATAATCCAAAAATAATATAGTTATAAATATTAATTACACCATTCATGTATATGGTAGACCATACAAACATGAACAATATTGTGAGTTTTTGAATATTGGAAAAAATATATGAAAATAATAATTCACCATTAACTTATATTTTTATATATTATTATATTATAAATTAATTAAATATATACTTAATACCATTAATTTAAAACAAAAATTAAAAATGAACCAGATCATGTTGTTGAGGTGGTAGTCTGCACGTTCGCAAATGAGATGTTATCATGTTTTGACTGATGGGATGATGGTGGATAACATTTTTTTCACCATAATAATAATATTTCAGTATATTATAGATAACTAAGTAGTGATTATGTAATTTATATCATGGAAATAGAGTACATATAATACTATATAAGTGGAAAGAGGTTTGGTATGGAAATAACATTTTATTCAATAGGTCTTCTTTGGATCTATTATAAAGGACCCGTGGAATGGTAGTTAAATAATTCTAGAACACTAAATTGTATTTAAGGAGGTTGATGAAAGAATTATCTAGGGTTTGGTCTTGCAATATTTCTTATATATTCTGAATGAAAAGAAAAAATTTGTTCTATTTTATAAAATAGGGAAATGGCAATCATGTAATTTATAAAAATATTTAGATATAAATTTTTAAATATTGAAATTAATGATTTCAAATGGGAATAGATTCAATGAAAAGGTGTCTAATTTATACATATCATTATTTTATGAAATTAAATAGCTTATGGTGTCATTTTAAACCTAAGTTTTTGTTTTAACCACCTTGTTAGCCAATTTTATTTATAACAATAGTAACAAAATTTTCAATATTAAAGATTTATAATTTTACATAAAGTGGATAATTAGATCACAAATGTAAAATAGATGAAATTTTATACCTTTTATAATCATACATGACCTTTGAGTTATTTTTAGAATTTTTAAATATTTTATTAAAATATTAGTTGACTAAATATATAATTAATTCTATTTTTCATAATATTAATTTATTTTAATAGTACATGGAACATGATAGAAAAAAATAGAATAAAAATCATCCACTCATTCATTATATATTATATTTTTCTATAAAATTCATGGAAAATAATAATTGTACAATATTTTATAAACCATTTATTTTATTTTTCTAATAATATAATAAATATCATGTTTGTAGTAAGTAATTATTTAATATAATTTTCGAACCCCAAAATATTAGAAATAAATTTCCATGAAAATAAAATAAATTACTATTTAATATAAACATTTAAAACTAATCATATAACCTTTTTATATTTATAATTAAGATTTAGATTTATTAATTTAAAGAGACTGAAATTTAGAATTTATACATTTCATAAGTTAATAAAACGGTTATAATAAATGAAAAATCACACAATATTGTAATATATTCAAAATTTTGATTGAAATTATATTATACCACTCATAAAATTTGATATTGGAATGCCTTAGAGAAATTTTAAATCCCTAAAAAATGTTTTAAACAATAGTTTTCTTTTTACCCCAACTAAGAAGAAAATAATTTACTAAGGTTATTATTCAGAATGTTCAAATGGAGTCTATTTCGAAATTTTTAATATCCCAATTCAAAAATTGTGATCAACTTTTAACTAATCAATTTTTCTCAGTTGTACAAATTCATTTTAAAATAATTATGCTATATGTAGTAAAAATTGTATTTTAGAAAACAACACATTATGTATAAAAATGATTTATTCTTATCCCAAGAATGAAAATCATTAGATTAATGAAAAAATTTAATTTTATATATTTTATATAAATGAAATTAAGATAATTTACTAATACAGACTAATTTAATTTATTATGAAAAAAAGACACCCATAAAAAAATTTAGAAAAACATCACATTTAATTTAGAATTATTTTTATTCTTATTTATAATCATTTTCTAACAAATGAATTAATATTATAGTATGTTAGTTTTATTCACTTTCATACATAGAGGTATTTATAAGGATCGATCTAAATTCTTGAGAGAATGTAATTTCTCTATGAAAACTTTAATCTGGGATATTATTGATCCCAAACACATTTGAAATCCAAATAACAATATCCTATTATAACATATTCAGTATGAATGTTTCTCTTAGACAAAACATCTATATGAGTATTGTAAGAACTAAAAAAATGAACTCTATATCTATAGGCCATTAAGGACTTCACCAAAACATCAATATAATCTTTAGATCCTAATTAAATACAATAAAATGTGCTGCCCTTTACAACCATGCAACTTATTTAATGTATATTCTAGATATCTAATCATGTTAATAACCTTGTATTTTAGAAATAATGTGTTATGAATTAGTTAATAGATCAACCACAAAAATTATATAATTGTGGAATTTAGATGTTTTGGTGAGTCTTATAATAAAATACATCGTGATGTTTTCTAATTCTCCATTATGGTGAGGGTAATTCTTATAGAATACCATTATAATTATTTATCTCATCCATAACATGCTAAAATAAGAAAAACAGTGATACACACTCTGAAATATCACTCGACATGTTATGTCACCAAATATAATCATTTAGATATCTATACGTCATTGTACATTTGGTAGGAATAGATAATGAAGAACTATAGTTATAATACTAGAGGAAAATATTCAAATTCTATAGGGGTTGGAAAAATAAACAAATCCTAAAACTTATCATTATGTCATAATCAAGGGTAATCTTATGAATGTTTTTTACCTTATTCTACAGTTACACATCTTCCTTCTATGCCACTTTAATCCTCACATGGATAAATGGTTACACATTTATTTTAGGAATGATATTACTTTTCCCCATTAATCAATATTTCTAGACCAATCCTATGAAAATCCAAAAATATTAGACCATTTTGATCCTCATCATAGAAAATCATGCAAGATCCTTTAAAGTCAAATCATCTTCCTCGTTTATGGTTTTAGCATAGTGGTAATGTATTGAAAAGTTATAATCTATAATCTAATCCAACCAACTTCAATGTTTCATAATCAAATATTATTGATATACTATATAATTTATTCATATATGAACATTGTATAAATAATAATTCTTCCAAAATGATAATTACCCCCTATCATTAATGAAAAAATTACTATTGAGAAATACAAATCCATTTTTGGGTAATCTGTCATGTAATCCATCAATTAGTACGAGGAATAAGAAATCATCATATCATTTTTCATAGGGAAACATCCCAATCCATTTTTTGGTGCATAACAATAGATTGAAAACTCTTATCCATTATATGGTATTGTAAGGATTTGTGGGCTAGATTCAGTTCTCTTTTGTTTATAAAATTTTGTACGCATTCATCTATCTAAAGCATCATGGAACTCATCCCTGTTGACAAGATGAGTGCATTATATATCCAAAATAAACAATCAAAAAACATTAATAATATCCATCCAACCTATGAAAACTGCGAATATATGTTATTGAGGTTAGTATAGGATAATGTTTAATAACTTTTTTCTTTGATGGATCCAGATATATAACCCCTCTTGAGACTATATAACCTGTAAATGAACATTTTATATCCAATAATTATTCATATTATATTTTTCATAAATGTTTTCTTCCATAGGGTCTTTAGTACCATTCTAAGGTGATATTCATGCTATTCATTTCTCTTTTAACAAATATGAATTTCATCTATAAAGATGAACATAAAATGATCATGGTAAACTAAAAAGACACTATTTTGAAAATCCATTAATATAGCATAAGAATTAGTAAGAAAAAATTTAATCACAATAAATTCATTGTGTATATACTTCATATAGATGGTTGTGTTTTTTAGGTATTCACTTTTTACCCTCAACTGATTATATCCAAATTTAAGATCATTCTTTGGAAATTACTAGGCTTTTCATAATTAATCAAACAATTTATCAATACATTTTAGAGGATAGCATTTATTTATTATGATATTGTTAAGCTCCCAATAATCCATCCGAAGTAATATTGATCCATATTACAATATTAAAAATGAATAGGTGGACCTCATGGTGAATCAATTTGATAGATAAATATCTTAGCATAACAATCCTAGAGTTTCTTATTCAATTATATAAACTCAATTTGGTACATTCTATATGGAATCAATTAAATATTTTTAGCACTAGTTTTGAGCTATTTTGATATGTCATCCTCAGGAATATAAGTAATACTAGTAAATAATTATAGAAAGTCAAAAAAACTTCCCCAAAATAGTAATATCATCTATGATCAGTTCCTCTCTATGAATTAGAGATAACAACCCATTTGGATTAGAAATAATCAGATATAAAATGAATTTAAATAGAATTTTAATTTAATATTTTTAATCACAATAATTTAATATCATAGGATTTTTTTATAAATATCAAACTTGACACAACTTATTCATCAATTGATGTGAGTAATATGTAGAGAAATACAATATATTCATATGATAATATCAAATTCAACAACAGAGCAAATAATAAGATTTAATGGAATATGATTCCCAAAAATATCAATTTTATAAGAATCAAATACATGATATGATATCATCATACCATTACGATTTTTCACTGATAATTCAACATCTAATCATTGGGGAGGTATTTTGAAACCCTTATCAAATTCATTATATATAAATGACTATATAATATGAGATTCAAATAGGACATTAGTTTTTCCAATGTGGATCATAAGTGTTCAATTCACCATTTTTCTATCCCCTAAATAAATAATGACCATGAGATCTTTCATTTTCTCTCTAGGGTTAGGTTTTTGTTGATGTAGATCATCATCATTAATCTTTAGATTTAAGTACTAGTCGTTAAGATGACCATTATCCATTTAATTGAAACACTATAGTGTGGGTGGTGTATTCTATGGTTATTTCTCTCCATTATTAGTTATCTTACTCCTAATATTTTGATACCAAATTTCTTGATTTCAATTCCTTTCACACATAAAACATTTACTAGCTCCATGGAAAATATTTTCACCTTGTTTTCTTCAACAATTTTAGCATAATCTAATGATCATCTTCTTCTCTCTAAAATATTTATAATTTCCATTGGATTCCAAATTTTATCTTATCAATACTATTATATTGATGTGTTAAAAAATATTAATTTTCAAAATTATTCCAAAAATAATGAATTATTCAAATCTAAAATGGCCCATATGTGTAATTCGTATTGGAGGATTTATTTTAATCCACATAATAATCTCTCAACCCATTATCCAAGATATATGATAATATAAAGAGATTTTTTGAAAAATATATTAAAATTATCCTCATATGTAATAAAATATTCCTAATAATTTTATTTAGATTAATGTATTCCTTTTGAATTATTAATATTATGAATAATATGAATGTACTTATATAAAAATAATATCTTAGTCTTATCCCATTCCCTGTTTCAAATTTCATCATGTTGCCCGTATTTATTGATATGATCCTACTATTTATATGCATAAACATCAATTTTATAAAAATTTGAAATAATTTTTCATGTTAAAAAATTGGGTAATAGAGTCTATATTTTTGTTAGTACTAATTCATTATATAAACAATTGTGAATCATCTGAACTACTTACAGAAGGTGGAAGATCCCTCATCAAGGACTCAACAGAACCTTATTCCCACCTTTTCTCATTGTTAATCTCATCTTGATTTATATATTGAAAATATTGTGTATGTATATAGATAATATTATACAATTATGATCCTATAACATTTAGCTAATCTATATGATAATAATATCATTTTTCAATAACATATAACATTAATATGGTTCCTTCAGGTTCCATCCCATTACTAAAAAAATATTAATCTATGAAACCATAATCATAGTGGAAAATTATGGAAAAATATATAGGATGCATAAATCATGAATCCATTTTTCAATATATGAAATCTTTGGTTTATACATGGTCATTCAACATCATCATCTAATCAAATCATTCATAATGGTTCATAATAAAAATGTGAATTAACCTTTTCAAATCATTTAGGAGTGTCAAAATAGGTATTTATTAAGGTCAGAGTCAACATGCATTATAATGATAACCAATATATTCTAGAATCTCTATTTTTGTGGTCATTATCCCTAGATTCCTCAATGATAAATCCAAATATACTTATATTATATAGAAAATGATGTTTTAATGAGAAAATCACACTCAATTCAGTACCGTAACATAGGATGTTCTCTTATATATATGATTATTGTAAGGGTTATCACTATTCATTTAATAATAGCATCCAATGGTAACTAAAAAATTCCACAATATCATATATATTGAACCTTATATATCATATATAGATATCATAAAATATTATATTTGTATTCTCTACATAACATTATAATCTATTCTATAACCATAATTATTTAATATCTTTGGATTCATGGATTGATAAAAAATAGTTCCAAAGTGAACTAACTCATCACTAAATAATTTATTCATAACTAGAACCCATATTAGACATATCATAGTTAAAAAATTTCATCATAACTTGGATAAATGAAATATGAGAATGTGTGAGCTCTGATGCTTAGTAGGTGTCAACAAGGGAAACGTTAAGGATAAATTAAACAGAAAATAATTAAAAGTGTATGAGAAAATAATAATACATTTTGAAACCCATATCCTTAAAATAATAGATCAAAATAATGAGTCATGTAACAATTCATTTTAGTTCACAAGACATGAATTACATATGAATTAAAGAACATTTTCCATGATACCATAACACTGGAAAAAGAAATATGTTGTTGGAATACTCAAAATCATATAAATTGTTTATTAGTAGTGGTTCAATGTGAATACTATCATAGTGGAATGGTTTCACTCCCCTCATAACTTATCCTTATTCAAGCTTCACTCATAAGGTGATCGATGTGGAAGGGTACCATTACTGAATTTGGTTTACTCCCCATACTAGTCCTAATTATCTCATGAGATATTCAGGTTGACCATATTCATTGTATGAATATAAATTTCCCAGACCACTTATCCCATTATCATAATACATTAATATGTGTTCCTAAATGTTATAAATAATATTATATATTTCACAACTAATGGAATGGAAGTGGGTTTCATCAAAATTTAAACAAATCAATATAACATAACCCATGGACAATAAATTAGCTTAACACATATATCGTCATTATAATTATAATGCATCTAGAAAAATAAAAGTGAGAGTATTGTTGGATCATATCCTTAGTAAATAATAATTGATATTAAATGATTTTAATTTAGTTGATAATCAATTTAAATTAAAACATATAATATTTATTGTGGAAAATTCCATTTTCATTTTGAAATTAAAAATTTAAAATCTAAACATTTTCAAAATATTATGAAAATAATTTTTAGTGAAACTAATATGGGAAAATATTTATTAATATTAAAAATATTTAGTTTATATGATGGTGGGAAATTTAATTCATGTCGTGTCCATTAAAAAAATTTCAATTCACATTTTTTGAAAATAATTAAAAAGCCCCTAAATTGGAAAATGAAAAGAAGGCTACATTAAATGTTTTTATCAAAATTCAAACATGTGTAATAATTAATATAAATAATCATTGTATAATCATAGAATCATCCTTAAAATAATTTTATGAATTCATTGACATAGACTAAAATGGATTTCAAACCAAATAGAGAAATATTGTCAGTTTTCCATGAAAAAAATAATTATGGTCTCTTGAGTCATTAAAGAGAGGAAAATAAAAGGTAAACATGAATTATTTTGAATTATTTAGAGAGAAAAAAATCATTATAATTATCTATAGTTTTAGATTATTTTTTCATTATTTTCATAACAATCATAATTTATCTTAGTAATCAATGGGATTATAATAGAAAACCCTTACATCGAGTTCAAATTTCATAAAAACCACCCTAAAATCAGATATAATAAATTTAAATTTATTATACATCTATTCAAAATATATTAACATAATTATAATATCATATTTTTTCAAATAATAAAATTTTAACACATATCAATTAAATATTCCATATTAAAATATTCGTTTTTTGGTATTAACTATTTAATTTTTTAAAAGAATTTTAGTACAGCAAATATGATCTATATAGATTAATTAGGGTTTCATCATATCTCGAATTTTACCAATGATATATATATTAAGTATTTAAAATACATATAGTTAGATTCTTCTATGTAGAATATATGTTGATAAATTTATTTCAGTGTTCATGGGGATGGTTGGTTTACGTATGTATGAATAACATTTCCACTTATCTATGGAAGGAGTGAAATAATGTTAAATAATAAATAACCATTACAGGATAATTTGTTTATGATATATAACATAGATATTCATTAATTGTTTCCTTATTTTTATCCATGTAAATTGAAATGTAGAAATAATGACATCATAACATGGTGGAGGTAGTCAGCATGTACACAAAAGAGACAATATCATTTTCCATTATCTAATAAGAAGTTGAATAATTATTATCCAGTCATAATATTAAAATTGATTGTATTTCAGATACATATGTCATTATTTTATAATGTATACTATGAGATCCCATTATTTTTTCTAGTATGTACCTCATTGATTTTTTCCATTTAACCTCTTTATATTTGGTCTTGATTGTTATTTAAACCTTTCTAGTCTAGTCTCTTTTGGGATAGAAATATTTTATAGGGGAAAATAAAATAATTTTTTGGGGTGTTTGTTTTAATTACTAGAGTTTGTGAATAAATGTGTACATGTGAATAGGATAGTTCTCCAAGAGGTTGGTTGGACTAAGATGTGGTTTGGGTTAATTCTATAGTAGTTTCAATAAGACATGTCATATAAACATTTACACTTTGTGAATATTTTAAAAATTTTGAAAATGTTTCCAGAATACATCATAAACTATTTTTGGTTATGAAAAGATTAAACACGGTGAAATTGGTTAAAGATGGGAATTGTTCAATTGTGGTTATCTTAATTAGAGGTAATGTGTTTTTTGGGGAATCTCAAAAATCAATAATTTGATATTGTGAAGGTATTTAAAAACATGAATTTATCACAACCAGGGGTTTTAAATCAAGAAACCCATATGATTTTATTTAATTCATAGTGAAATTTCATCTCTCAAACCCTCTGAAGAATTTTAGAAACATTGGATAAATTCAATCCATTCAGGATTTATTTATCATGCTTTTAATATCTGATGAGTTGTTCCTATTTGTTTTCACCTATATATTATTTTTCATCATTATCGTGATGTCATTTTTGGACGATTTTTAAATCAGGTGTGGTTTTTTATATTGTGTGATCTAGGAATTTTTATGAGATCTCCTTAGCTTCATTTTTCTAACTGTTTCATTTTAGTGGGGTTTAATTCACCAATATATAAATGATGTAGTTCTAACACAAATCCATATTTCCCATTAATTCTATTATATATGGGGAATATTATGAAATTTCACCGACATAGTATTCAAATTAATAGAATTGACAAATTGGTGATCATAATCATCTTTTTTTAATTATTTGTTGGATCCCTTTTGATCCAATGTTTATGATACCTATCTTACATCATAATTTTGGTTGATACCACCTTTATATAATAATCAATGTGTTAATGGATTTATATATGATTTAGTGTGAAATGAAATCTCAGGTCGTTTCATTTTATAGATTCACCTTGGGAATTGGAATCCTTTATTATCGTATGATAGGTGATAATATGAAATAAATTGGGCATGAAAATTTAAATGGAAATGTAATAAGATATCATTCGGTGATTTGATGGGTAATTTAAATAAAAATTGTAATTGGAGTAATTTAATATAGTGGATTATGATATTATTATGTGTTATATCGACCGATATGACTTTTGTTATGATTTATGGTTAAATGAATACATAAAGGTATTTTATCGGTGATGCTGAAATTATTTTTTATAGGTAATGGGATTTTTATAATTAACAGATAATATAAATGGATTTTACTAGTGATACTGAAATTATTTTATTAGGGTATTTGCATAGTTAGTCTGAGATTATTATTTTTTGGTAGTGTTCTGGTCAAATACCAAAACACAAAAAAAAATTATATAAAAGAAAGTGGTTATACAAGTCTAAAAGAAGGCATTTTGTTTACATCCTGCAAATATAGAGGAAAAATCTCAGGGGGAAGATCATCTCTCCAGGTAGAGTCTTTTCAACACCCATGTTGGAAAGGGCATCAGCAACTCTGTTTTCTTCCTCGTAAGCGTGTGTTGAAATGAAGTTAAGGGAAGCGAGAGAGTGAAGAAATTCAATCCAGTGAGAAGTGAGATTCCAGGACAGGTGGATGGTGCCCTTCCAGATTGCCTAGATGGTAGTGGAGGAGTCTCTTTCAATCCATATGTTGTTCCAGTTGTGCAGCTTGGAAAATGAGATAGCATGAATGATGCTGAGCATCTCGGCTTCTAGGGAGGTAGCAATACAACATGATCCATATAAGCATCTGAGAACTTGATCCAGATGATTCCTGAAGATGGCTCCACAACTTGTTGGGCCGGGGTTGCCTTTAGAGGTGCCATCTACATTTATTTTGATCCATCCTGTCGTAGAGGGCTTCAAAAAAACTTCAAGCATGAATTTAGGGAGAGGATATTTACCTACAATCCCAAGACATCTTAGGATCACAAAATCTCTGACCGAGTTGTTACACTGATCTTTCTATAACGAGGCCACCTCTCGGGTAGTGATAAGAATTCTCATTTTCCCTGCATTAAGACTGAAAGAACTTTTTCAAAAGGTATATTCATTCCTGCCATACCAGATCACATGCAGAAGCTCTGCAATTGCGGCCACAAAGAGGTTCTTGATTTTTTTAGAGTCGGATTTCTCTAGACATTTTCAAATCTGAGAGATTAGAGAATACAAAACAACCAGTTGCATTCAAAGATGTAAAATATATAATTCCAAAGAGAATTAGATGTATCACAAGAAAGGAAAATATGGTCAAGATCTTCACGATGTTGGTTACACATACGACATTTAGAGTAGAGGTTGATTCCAAAAGTTTGTAAACAGGAGTCAGTTGGAATTCTACCATGAGAAATATGCCAAACAATAGTAAATCTTGAAGGTTTAATCTAGGATTTGTGGAAGTGGTTAAGCCAGCTAAATTCTCTCATATCATTGGTGTATAAATTATTGTAAAATCTCTTCGAGTCAAGAATCCCATTATGGGAAGGTTCCTAGATCTGGATATCCTCATTAACAAATAAATGGTAATTATCAACAATAGTTTTAATCTCTTTAGGTAAGGGAGTATTTTTCATGTTCATGATGTTTTTAATGGTTTCACTAGTATGCACATGGAGATATGAGGAAGAAATTAAGGAAATCAAGGGCTTTCCAGTCCAGTTATCAAGCCAAAAATTCAAATATGAGTCTCTTTTGTCCATCCATATAGAATTGGACATAATAGAGTTGAATGTACATTTAATGGATGGTCATGTGGAGGATGTGAGATAAGTATGTATGTTGCTTCAGAGTTTTCCTAGAAAATGATCCTGGAGGAAGTCTGTGGAAGGCGATTTATTACAAATGAGATTCCACATGAGCTTCGCCTGAAGGTCCTGGTTAAAGTTTGTGAGGTTTTTTATTCCAATACCGTGTCTTTCAATAGGATTATAGCACGTGGACCAAGGAATGGTGACTAATTTATTTTCCATAGTGCTTCCCGTCTAGAAATGTTTTTTAATGGAAACGTTCATGTGTTTTAAGAGACTAGTCGGCCATTTATAGATCATCATTGAGTAGACCAGTTTAGAAACAATTGTGGATTTAACAAGGCAAATTATCCCTTCCATTGAGATATTTTTTCCTTTCCAAAAAGAGAGGTGTAGAAGAGTTTGATCAACGATGGTAGAGAAATGAATCACTTTGGGTCTACCCTAAAAAATGGGGAAGCCTAAGATAATTGAAGGGTAGAAAGACCTTCTTAATACCAAGCATATTTGTAATGCAACTTTTCCGACTGAGGGGATAGTTTTTTCCAAAGAAAATAGAGGTTTTAAACTAGTTGATATGTTGACCAGAGACCTCTTCATAGTGAGATATGATGGTTTTAAAGTTGATAAGGTTTATTTTGTCCCCTTTTAGGAAAAGGATAATGTCATCAGCATATAGCAAATGGGAGGGGGAATTCACACTTTTAGAAGCAGGGATAGGCTTAATATTACCATTTCCAATAGTTTGGGAGACGAGTCTACTAAGGTAGTCTTCAGCAATAGAGAAAAGTATAACCGAGAGGGGGTCTCCTTGCCTGACCCCTTAAGAAAAGTTGAAGTAACCTCTAGGCATACCATTTAGCAGAATTGAGATACGAGCAGAGTTAAAAAGAGTGTTAATTCTGTTGATAAAGGTCTCATTGAAACCAAAATTTCTAATCACTTTAATGATAAAGTTCCAGTCAATGGTATCAAAGGCCTTCATTATATCGAGTTTAAGGGACACATTCCCACCTCTGGTTTTCCTATTCAACAGGTTAGTAGATTCGAAGGCTAAATAGATACAATATTGTATAGATCTGCCTTTAATGAAACCAAGTTGATTCCATGAAATAATTCTATTGCGGATATCGGTGATACAGTTGGAAATCAATTTGGTGATAATTTTAAACAGCGATTTAATAAGGGTGATGGGTCTAAAATGATTGATTTCATCATCATTTTCAGATTTAGGAATGAGGACAAGGAATTGAGAGTTCATGCCATGAGGAAGAATGCCTTTAGAGAAGAAAGTTCAAACCATTCAGCAGACATCATCCTGAATGATGTCCCAATGTTGCCGGTAGAACCCATTATTAAATCCATCTGGACCTGGGGCACCATTTGTGTTAAGACTAAAGACATTTTCTTTGATCTCATGATACAGTTGGACATTATTAAGTAGGAGATTATCCTCATCTGTGACCATTAGAGGAATAACTTCAGGCTGAATATCTTTATCAATATTAGGGCCATTCAAAATATTTGGAAAGTGAGTGATGACATTGTTGGCAAGGCATTAATCAGTGTCTAAAATTTTCCCCCATTCCCTAATATAGGAGAGAGGTTTACAAGTTTTTTTAACTTTTTGTAGAGCATTGTAGAACTTTGTGTTTATATCTCCATCATTTAACCATTTAGTTTTAAATATTAGCTTCTTTAGGTTATCTTTAAATTTAAGGAGAGTAATAAGTTTGGAAGAAATATTAATTTCATGTTGGAGATTTTGGGAAAAATTAGAATAGGTTTTATGATTTTTAAGTTTATTAAGATATTTTTAATGATTGTAAATATTGTTATCTATTTCCTCTGATTTTGATTTACACTAGTTTTTGAGGATTTTTTAGCATTTTTAGTTTCATAGGATAGGCAAAAGAATCATTGTTTTTATACATGTTCATCCAAGATTTTTTAATAATGTTTGTACAGTCTATTTCCGAAGACCAGGTGATGTTATATCTAAAATGATATCTTTGTTTTTTGTGGTTGAATGAGAAACTAACCAAAATAGGGTGGTTATCAGAAGCCACCTTGTTAAGAGTGACACTAGAAATGTTTTCCCGTTTATCAAGAGCAAGATCGTTAGTGAAGGCTTTGTCCAGTTTGTTGGCCACAGTTTTGTTATAATGATTTCTGTACCAAGTAAACTTAGCACCGCATACATTAATCTCTAAAAGGTTTTTATGTTCAATGCAATCTTTGAATTATCTAGTAGATATTGAGGCATGAGGTGGTCCTAGTTTTTAACTATCATATAGAATGGCATTGAAGTCCCCAATAATAAACCAAGGTTTTTGAATCAAGATACTAAGATAGGTGATTTCAGTCCGAAGAGACCATCAATCTTGATATATATTATAAGCATGGAAAAGGTATTGAAAACATGTGTTTGTTCAAACATGTAATCAAAAGTAAAATCTTGATTTGAAGTTCGAAAAATATTGACATTTTTAAGGGATGAGTGAGAAAAAATCCATAAGGATTCAATTGGGATGTTATTCGTGCAAGTCCCTAACAAAGAGTACCAGGGGGACAAGCATGATGGAATCTAGAAGAAAATTAATTTTGGGCTCTGAGATAGGAAACAACTTCGGTGTGTGAGTAAAAATAAATCTTTTCAAAACGTTTGTCATGTTAGTGTTTGCTATCCCTTGGAAATTCTAAAAAAGAACATTCATTTATACCTTTTTTGCGGGGTTTTACCCTTTCTTTTTAGAGGTCACGGCCTTTTCTCTAGTTGCAACTCCCGTGGTGTTGTTCTTGTGTGTATTACTATGTTCTACCTGTGTTGACAGGGGGGGAGCCAAAGAGGTGTTAATAGAAATCGAAACAATTTTTGTCCTAGTATCACCTTGATTTTTAGAATCTAATTCATTCGGAATGTGTGTATCTGTAGCCGGTGCAGATGATTTGTATTCATCCTATTGTAGTGTAGCTTTCTCCTCAAGAGGTGGGGATCTATCCATCCTAGTTTGTTCATCCTTGTCCTGAGACTTGGTTGGGGAGGATAGCAGTGTCATTTTGGACCCCTTCATCACCATGTTCGACCTGCAGTCTTACTTAAGAGGTGTTAATATACTGGTTTTAGTAGTGTTTTGAGAGCCCAATGTGACAGAGTGCATTAGGTTCAACAGGGGGGACTGTTCACCATTGTTCTGGTCCGTATCCATTAGGGGTGCTCCTAAAATAAGGATAGTATCCTCTGAAGGGGAATCATCTTTTCCAGGGGCTGGTTGGGGATGTGAAACAATTTCAAATATATTTTCCTTAAGGTCATTACGAAGGATCTGTTCAAGGTTTTCAAACTCTTGTTCATCAACCATATTATCCCAAGAATCCCCTTTTTCAGAAATTAGTTCAAATGGGTTGCTTTTGACAACCCATTTCTCCTTTTTCCTTTTAGGAGATTCAGGTTTTTCTAGAACATTTTTCATTTCCCATAATATTTCTCTTAACCTATTTCCATTCATTTGGGTTCTATAGAGGGGGAGGTTTTTCCACAAACCTACAGTTATAGACAGTATGACCAACTAGTTAACATAATTCACAGTAGGGTGGAATCCTATCATACACTACCTTAACTTCAGTTTTATAATAAATAGAATTGAAAGTGGTTTAGGGGGGCAGTTTGTTCTCAATATTGACCTCTATGAGCACTCTAGCATATAGTCCAATGTCTCCATTTAAGGTTCTTTGGTCCACCTTCAGTGGGGTGCCAATACAAGATTCTAGGTCATTGAGGATTTGTGGGTGCCAGTAGAACCAGTTTAGATTGTTCAACCTAACCCAGACTTGTGTTGTGTTATTCCTGTGAAAAAATGGGTTGAAATCAGCATCCCATTCAGACAATCGAATGATCCCCAGTTTAAGATTCAGATTACCATTTTTTCAGGCCTTATCGAGGTCCTCTTGCGAAGTAAATAAAATATGAAAATAACCTTTACCGAGTAGAACTAATTTCCAGTTTGAAAAACCCCAGTAAGTAGCAATTATTGGTTTCAAATCAGTGTAAGGCTAGGGTTTGTTACCTTTGATTTACGTGATGTGAGTCATAATGGATAATTTACATATCTGTGCTCTTTGGCGTACTGCATCTGGGTCTTCTTCTACACAGAAGCCTCTATCTTCCAATCTTTTGATCCTAGATGTCTTCATGGTCTGTATCTTGATGGATTCTATACCCGTCTGGGCTTCGAGAAAAGAAACTGATTTCTCTCATCGGTTAATCATGCTTTGTGGTTCATCTTTGAAAGAAATCCCTTCTTCCTTCTCTTGTAGATATGAGATAAGATCGGAGGAAGACATAATTCTTGAAATGGAATGAATCAGAGGGTTCTTCTGTGACTGTTGTAATTAGGGTTTTCGGACAATGCGTTCGAGCATCGCGAGTCGAGAGCTTCGCGAGTTAGGAGTCGCATCATCAACAATCATAGTTAGTCTGAAATTATTATAGAAAAGGGTTTCCCTATAATTTTGTAATTCTTATTTAAATGGGATATTCTAGTTATGATAAACTGACTATATAAATGGATTTTCCTATTTATTCTATAATTCATATAGGAATTGTCCTAGTTATTTGAATTGGCCATGAAATTGGGGTTTTGTTTGGCATGGTTGTGTTACATGCTCAAATATATTCAAAATAGGTGATTATGTAGGTTGATTGATATATTTTTTTAATTTAGTGATTAATATTATTGACTATATATATTTCATGGAATTATTATTAAACTATTTTTTTATAAATGGTTTTGTTGACCTACTATGTTTTACCGTCACCCTATTTATGCAACAATTTGGTTCTAGTGAATATTTAATGGATTCATGTTTTGGATAAGGGGAATATACCTTATTGATGAATTTTTTATGCTGAATGGGTGGTATATTGTAAATGGGGCTGACATGGGGTTCAAGACTGGGTAATTTTGATATTATTTATGTCAGATTATTCTTTATCTATATTAATATTTATTATACATTTATATACATTATACCATCACATTACATGGTTTATTATTTGATTTACTTAGTTCATTCATTATCGTTAAGTGGTATGGTGCATCATTTCCTCTATTTCTATTACTCTTATTATTTTTCATTCCTCCATATTATAAATATGTTCCATGAGATATAGTCACCCTAATTTACTCTTTACACCCCTATACTAGTCGACATCATCTTGCATATTGGGAACCATGCTTTAGGTTCATTAAAAAATTATTTGTTTACATGAGAGTGTATGGGGTTGGGTGGGGGTCAAAATGATGTATCATAGGTATATTTGGTTTTGTATTTTGTTCCATGTCTATTTGGGAAAGTAACAAATGAGACTAGAATTTTTTTGGACATGGTAATGAGCCCACTAATGTTAGTAGGTAACCCTTGTATGTGTTAAAATCTGGGTACCCATACATTGTAATGTTGTTTATTTTGTTCATTTGTTACAGTTGACGTTATTCCACCTTGTGTGATGTTATTGATTCATGAGATATATATCATGAACCAACATACTGTGAGATTAGGATATATTCATCATGATAGGAATGTAGGGATATTTCATGACATTTATTATTCATGGTAGGGGCATATTTATTTCAGATGATATATTTAACTATGTAAAATGTGAAATTATAAACTTGTTATATCTGATAAATAAAAGGAATGAACTATCATGTAATTATAGTTAAACTATTATGTAATTATAGTTAAACTATTATTACATGTATATAGAGACTCTGATCTAGTGGATTTCTATTATTGGCACGGGTCGAGGTTGAAAATTTTGTTACGAATTATTCTAATGAATATGTGTTTGTATTATATAAAAAATGCCAAATCATCATATTTATATTGAGGTCCAAGAGAGAGGAAATCATCATACCCCTAACATAGTAGGACCAACCTACAACCCCTTAATATTAGACAATTGTTTAGATTCACTATTAATGGTTGATGGTTATATGATCCGTGGAAAAGGATAATGTTCACACCATTTCTTCGATATCTAAGATGACGATAGAGTTTCAGATTCATCATCTGCCTATTTTCACTTGGGGGGATGTCCCCAAGAAGTTGTGAACATGATAGGGTCTATCTAGATGAAATTCATGATCCTTCAAACACTTTTATAAATTAGTTTGAATCCATATACATACATGTTATCTCGACTAGCCAAGCATTGTTTTTAAACTATTGTGATATCTAGGTAGAAAGAGGAGTGATCCTGGGAGGGCATTAAGGAAATTTTTTGTGCCACTTATATATTGAGATGATAAGGGATGATAATGATCATGTGTTCATGAACCTAACATAGGAGACTGTTTCAGAAATTTAATGTGGGGGAAGATTCATTGAATTGGAATTCTTTTCTCCATATTTAGAAACTAATGATATAGATAGAGCAAGGTTTTCATTCGATTTAAATTACTGTGAGATCAGGTCACAAGTAAATGATTTTAATTTGAGAATATTTATGGATTTTATTAACTAGTAACACATTATGTAAGGGAATATGAGAGATTCCATGATAAGTTGAATGAATATTTATATAGGGAACACTAGGGGCACTTCTTCTAGAGGGAAGAAGTACCACTATGATAATTATCTCCTAGGAAATAGTGGGAAGAGTTGACTGGGTAGTGGGAATCCATCCTCAAACCATGTTTTTTTGTAGTGTATTAGTGTGTAATAATTTTCCACTAGAATATTTTATTTGTGTACCCTATTTTACGGTGACATCCTTGTAGTAGGATGGGCCCTAAGAAATGGTTTTTTATGGGAATGTAGCAACATATAAGTACCAAGAGAACTGGATAGGGACCAGAGTCTGGGAACCACACAACTATATAACATTAGAATAGTAGTTTTTGTTCCACTAGACATCTAGGTTTAATCAATGGGAATAATACCCAATCATAGGAAAAACTGTTCTGGCTGAGGGAACAACACATGAGAGTCAGACTATATCCCAGGGATGAGTTGAAAGTTAATTGCATTTTATTTTGTTTACTCCCAATAGTATGGATATAGGAACCACTACTCTTAGAGATAAAATTCCTATATCATATTCCCTTTATTTCGTCTTTTGATATAGGAGTAAAACATCCAATTATATCTTCCCTTTTAGAAACATTTTTAACGTGGTTGTGGATATCATGGATTGACCAGTGATACACTATTGGGAGTGTGATCTAATAATACAAAACATTGCAAGAAGTGTTCCCAAGAAATTGTCTCTTATCATATCCTTTGTAAATAATTGTTATATATATGATATTTTTCAATTTGATTATAGGTACAGATTTTCTTTTTATATAGCATGGGCATATTGACTATTATTGGATGATATTTCCCTTTATCTCTCTATAAAGAGGAAATTATTTTCATTAGGGTGAGTGGGATATTCATTATGGTTGCATAGGAACTGTTCATAACATATTAGATTATTAAATTAATATATAGAAATTACTTCCCTCAATGATGTCTGAATATTTTAGGATAATTTTCCTCTAAAGGTATCCCATTTTAAGAATTATTTCTTGATGAGTTTTATAGCATACCATATGGGTGGAAGATCGAGTTCATGATCGAGTTGGTGTTGTTAGCAGATCCTGTTTCAATTTTTTCTTTACAATATGAAACAATTAATGATTAGGCAGTTGAATTTTTGGTTGGATGATCTAGATACTAAATCATTTATATAGATCAGTATGTTGCAATGGGGTTCAACGGTTATTTTCCCAAAAAAAGGATGATGGGTAATTACACTTGTGTGTGGACTATTGTAGATTGAACCAAATTACATTTAAAAAACTATATCCCCTTCTCTGAATAATTGATCTCTTATATCAGTTGATAGGGAATAATATATTCTCTAAGATCTATTTGAGAACAGGTTATCATCAGTTGAGAGTGAGACCATTATATATACCTCAAACTAATTTTAGGAGCAAGAATAACATATATGAGTTCTTAGTGATACCATTAGGGTTGATGAATGCACCAGTGATATTTATGGCCTTGAAGAACCATAAATTTATTACTTTTTTAGACCATTTTTTGTGGATTTTCATCGAAGAACTATTATTGAACTCTCTATCAAAATACAATAATACCCAATATGTTGATATCATCTTGACAACAACGAGAGATTAAAGGATTTACCCCCAATGTAACCAAATTTAGGTTATGGATTGATAATGTGCACATCCTAGTTCATGTCATCTATATTGCTTGAGTGTCAATAGTCCCAAGGAAGGTTTCAACTATGGTATATTGGGAGTGACCTAATAATGTCTTTGAATTTTAGAGTATTCTAGGTTTAGCATTTTATTATAATTATTTTATCAAATACTTCTCATATCCAGTAGCACCAATGTCTGGGATGAACAAGAATGGAGTGAATATTGTTTGGTGGAATTCCTGAGAGATATCTTCTCAAGAGGTAATTGAAAGGCTGGCCTAAACACCAATCCCTTCCTTACCTATTTTCTGTAAGGAATATACCATGTAATAAGATTCATTCGTAGTTAGACTCAGAGATGTTCTGATATAGGAGGTCCAAGTGGTTGCAAATTGACCTGAGAAAATCCAATAATATGATAGGAAATATCCTACACGTGATCTTGGGTTAGAAGCAGTGTAACATGACTGGTGAAATTTGAGACATGATATTATGGGATAGAGGTTTTTATTGTACATATACCACAAGAGACTCATGTACTTTTTCTCTCAATAGGGCCTAATCTTTTAATAGAGGAGGTGGGTCTAGTATCATCATTCATTAGATAGTGAGTCTTATTATAAACCATGAAAGGTAAATTTCATTGAAAATTTTATGATCTAGAAGATTCCAAAAGATGCAGTTCATGAGTCATACAATGATTAGAACATGATAGATAACTTTGAAGGCGTGCATCTAAATGTCCATAAGTCCCAAGGATGAGTAGGTATGTTTTCGAGATCTGTTATACTTTCTATTCATATCTAGATCAAGATATTGGATTTATCTAATATGTATGGATTATCTCAAAGGGATGGATTATATGGGGGGGATCCACCATCATCATAGTATCTTGGAAGTATAAATTCTATCATTTTTATTGGAATTCTATATTTTCCTATGGGTTTTCATGGTTAGGTGATGAGATATTATCATTATTTTCGATGGGTGGCACATCAAGGTATGAAAAAAATGTATCTTGATCTTTATAGATAGTACTAGTATCACAGAATGTAGTATTATGTAGTTTGATTCATGGTGGTATATTTCACCATTCAGTAAGTGATTAACGAGTATCAAAGGCCTACTTGGATATTGTTTCTTATACTAATTCTGGTTTTGAAATTAGATCATGTACATATTTATGTTAGGATATGATTATTTAGGAGACCCCATAAGAATGATGTATTATGGGTGATCATGGATCAACAAAAATGTTCTCTAATTTATTTATAATCAGGGATACATCAACTACTAATGATTTTTGTAGTATTTAATAGTCGGATAAAGTCTTCTTTCACATAGTTTTGAGAAGTATCAATTCTGATAAAGATACCTATTTCAAATCTCAGTTCTATAAGGGATTTAGATGTCCCTATGGTCATAGGTTATTATTAGCATGGAATACTCTATATATATTGATAACCAATATGAACAGACCATTAAAATTATAGACGATGTGTGATGAGCCTATTTTTTGGATTTCAGTGGTTATTTGGATTGGAATTCAGCGCACAAGGTGTGTGGTTATAATAATATATTTTAGGAATTGATCCAAACTGAATACAATAATAATTTTTATTGATGGTTAGTTCATTAACCACTTTTTTGGTTGTAGGCATGTGAGATAGCTCTTGATAGGCATAGTCTCAGGTAGGAGTCATTTGAGCAGGTTCATCTAATCATAAATTTGTTGTTGACTGTGTAGAGTAGGTGAAAATTGTACACTAACCAATTGATAATACATATATATTTTGAGGATATTCATAATGTTTTCCTTTGGGTCTCACTGAGGTCGGGAAAAATAACTTATTAGGAAAATGGAAAAGATAACTCCATGGTTTTTTGGGTCGTTTGAGTTCATGGAAAAGGTCAGCCTGGTTCCATACTAATTAGTCCTTCCACAATGTTTCAATTCAATGAATTAATTATTTGCCTTGTTTCATATTCAAATATATTATATTAACCCTTATGATGTGGTACATGTCAATGATGTTAAGCTTAATATAAAAGAATCATTTGATGATGATATTCTATACATCATGGACCATAGTGATAAATATCTATGGGGAATATCCATACATCTAGATCAAGTATAGTGGTAACATGGGCATGTTTAAGGGGGTACCTAAGATAGGGAATTTATTAAGTGATCATTTTAGCCAGAATTGTTCTCCGAGACCACACTATGATTCGTGGAGTAGATCAATGAAAATATATTACACATTGGGGAGGTTGAAACATCCCATCTCTTTTTGAGGTACCTAAATATTTGAGTTTCATATTAGACAAATTTTTTATGTGTTTTCCATATTCAATAACACAGGGTAGTCAATTCACTTTTAGGGATGTAGATATTTTTTTGGGGGAAACCTAAGGATTATATATGTAAGTTTTTTTGAATTAATAGAGTCCAGGTATAAATGTTTCAATGAGTAAACAAAGGATATCCATGATTTTCGTAGGCTTTATAGGTAGTTTAGGATCATTCTGGAGAGGTTGGATTGAGAGGTGACTTCTTGATATTTACACACTGTGAACATTTTAGTCAAATTGAATTTTTTTATAGGAAGACTTATTAAACTATAATAGGCATTGAAATGTTTAAAAAATAAGGAAATTAGTTCTCATCATGAATTAGTCGATCTGTGTTATTATATTTCAAGGTGATGCATTTTTAAAATATCTCATATACCACTAATTTCACATTATGAGAGTGTTTCACACTGTGAATTTTTTGTGATCATTAGATTCAAACCACATATTTCATATGATGTTGAACATTATATAAATTCATCCATTGAGGATAATCTAATATATATCATTAAATTTAGTGATAAGTATATCTAGGGTATGTACAAACCTCTAGATCAAGTGTAGTGGTAATATAGTAATGTTCACAATGGAACCTAAGATATGGAATCTATTATGTGATCTTGTAAGCCATACTTTTTCACTAATACCACACACTGATTCTTGGAATAGCTTGAAGAAGATAGGTTATATATTTTGGAGGTTTGATGATACCATCTCTTTGTTAGGTACGTTAACCATTGAGTTTTATATTAAACCAATTTGCTGGGTATTCCTTCATCTTTAAACCATGGTGGTCAATTCACTTTTGAGGATGGTGAAATTTTTCAAGGTAAAATGACCTAATGTTTTTTATGTATGTTTGTTTGAATTAATGGTGTCTAGGTATAAATGTGTCAATGGGAATAATAAGGTTCTATAAGAGTTTTGACGATTTCAGAGGTTATTCAGGATCCTTCTATAGAAGTTGGACTGAGAGATGTCTTCTTGATATTTACACACCTTGAACATTTTACTCAAATTGAAAATGTTTATAGGAAAATGTATTAAAATACTTCAAGTAATGAAATGTTTACACATCATGAAATTATTTCTCATAATCAATCGGTTAATTGAGGTTACAATAAATTGTGGTGATGAATTTTTAGAATATATTATATACCAAAAATTTCACATCATTAAAGGGTTTCAAACATTAAATTTCATGTGACCATTTGTTTTAAATCTCATATCTCGTATGATTTTAATTCATTTATGGTGAAACTCTCCCACACAATGTGCATATTTACAAATAGAATAATTGGTTATTATTATCAAATGGTGTGAAATCTTATTTTTGGAACCATTTCGATCCAAAGTTGTTGAGACCTATTTTGAAGCTACCAATACAGTGATAAAACCCATGAATAATAAATAATTGGCTAAAATAATTAAATTTTATTTAGCATGAACTGAAAATCGTCAAATTAAATTTGAATTATTCATATCATAAATTAGAATCCGTGATTTTTGAATGAATGGTAATAATTTTATATAAAGTGTTTTGAAAAACTATCTTAGAAATGGATTAATATAAAATATAAATAATGGATATGTGATTGAATGAAAAATGGTAATTGGTTGAATTGACCATTGAGGATTATGATATTATGTTGTTTTATTATGTCTTTTATGACATATATTTTGATTTATAATGAAATTATTATATAAAGGAAATTTCTTAGGGATAAAAAAAATTATTACATAAAGGACATGGCCTGATAATGGTGAAATGATTATATAAATGGATTTAATTGGTGACACTAAACTGCATATGTAATGGAATGTTTCCGGTTACAAAGAAATTATTATATAAATGGCCTTTCTTGGTGATGCTAAAATTAATATATAAAGGTTTTTCCTTGATAATGAAGAAATTTATATATAAAGGGAATTTCCCGGTTATTCTATAATTTTTATAGGTCTTGACTCGATTATGTGATTATCCAATAGACATGTTGTTATAGTTTCCATAGATTTGTTTTATACACAAATATATTTTGGCTTAGTGTTGAGGTTAGTAGATTTTTGTGTCGTATTATTTGATTAATTAATAATCCTAAAAGATTATTTATTGCATGAATATATTATTAGACTAGTCTTGTTTAGGAATGACATTATCAACCCACTGAGTCTTAATCACACCCATTCAGTACACTGTTTGGTACTCGGTTCCATTACATAGATGTTGGTTTGGAAAAAGGAAACGTATCTTATGGTTGATTGTCTCTTTCTTTATGGGATGAAATATGTAGATGAGTCCATCATGGGTTTTGGGAATAAGGTATTTGTAGATTATTTTTATCTCTATGGTATGAAATAAGAATTTTTATGTTTTTGACATTTAGAAACATTCGAGAATGAAATTACAAGGTTTATTATTTTATTTTCATAATTCATTATTTATCTTTTAGTGGTATTTTTTATTATTTATTATATTTTCATTTCTCTAATATTTTTTATTTCTGATGTATCATAAAAAATTACTAGGGTTATATTCTCCGCACTATATTCTCAACCCCCCAAATTCTAGTCGAAAGCCTGTAATGTATAGGGAGGTGTGCTCTAGGTATATTAATAGGCATTATATAACCTTGTGGGTGAGTTCAGAATCAGGGTAAGTCACATATACAATGTATTTAGAGGATATTTGAAAAGAAATAAATTGAAATAGTTCAGGTAAGACAATAACCTCAAATTTTGTAGGCTTCCTTTAAATCCTTTCCTAAGGACCATTGGAATGGGATTTTAAGAAGACTATCACCTATAATACAAGAGTTATAATGTTATAAGATTATTGTTTAGGGTTTTTTTGATCTTGATGGATCTAATTTTTAAAAATAAAATAGAGAACAAATTTCCTTTTATAATGGATTGATATGAAACACATGGAATTATTAAAATGACTAGAATAATATTATGTCATATTAAATACAAATTCTTCCAAATGTAGATTGATTCCATGAAAAATAGGATCATGTCTATATATCATCATATAATAACAATTATATAAAAAATATTTTCATTTTAAACCTTATCTTTTTTTCTTCACTCCTTGGTTAACCAATTTTAATCTTACCCACGGTAAAGAATTTCTAAAATGAATGAATTATAATGGTATATTATTCCAATAATTATCTCATAAATGGACATGGAATGATATTTTAGGCAATTTATAAACCTCTATATCCTCTTGAATGACTATTATAACTTCAATATAATTTAAAAAAAAATATTTAATATGAAATATCATTTATTTCATTTTTGAATCCATTCATTGAATTTGAATTTAGAGATAACATGTTAACAATGTAATTTGAATATAAACCTTTCACACATTTCCAGTATATTATATTTATCTAAAAATCCATGAAACAAAATAATTCATCTATATTATATTAATTTTAATATTTAAATATTTTTTTCTATTAATTTAAAAAATACCACGTCAACAATGTGTTAGCATTTAAAGAAGTTATCCAATCACAAGAAATTATAAATCAATTAAAAGGATAAAAAAATAAATATTATTTCATCTAATCATTTAGAACCGGTTATATTTTATTTCTTACATATAATAAAAATATTGATTTATTAAATTAATGAGGTTCACATTACATATTTATTCTTCATTAAAATTAATATAAAGGTCATAATCAAATAAAAATGGAACTAAGTGACCATATATTAGATACATGGATGTAAATGGATAAAATACATTCATCTAGTTGGATAAACTAAATTTTTATAAAACTTTTAAGGCCCTTTCCCAATGTTTTAACCTCGTATAATGTGTTATAACTTTACTGAGTTCAAAAAACTTTTGAGGGTACTATTCATAATTTCAAAAAATAAAACATTTATATTTTCCAAATTTAAATCACCTAATTTATAGTGACCTAGGATTAACATACATGGATATTACATCATTTTACTGTAATATATATCACATAAAAAAGATCACAAGGAATATAATAGTTTAGTGTCTTTTGAATCATAGAACACAATTTCTTAGTGTGCTGACAGATCTTCAACATCTTCTTGAAAGATATTCCCTTTAGTACACCTATATAAACAATTTATTTATAACCTATGGAATGGAAACATAAGAAATGGGTGAGATCAAATTCTCATCAAGGGTAAATAACAGAAAAAAATCACCATAACATGAACATAAGAGTACGATAAAATGAGCATAAAATTTGAAGATCATAGCCTACAAGAAAAGTTCATATTCATGAGAAAGGACATAAATATTGTATGTTCATAATACATGAATAAATAGAGACACAAGATCATAATCTATGAAGACATAACATAGGAATAACAAATGGAATTTTCAGCATACACATAAGTATATAAAATCCTATAAGAATTGTACCTTCCAAGACCTTCATAAATTGATTGGATTAGTCTAACAACCCATCTATATGCTTTAGGATTGAGATTACCTCCCACAAACCCACTTGTTTCAGGCATTGGGTGACCTCCTATGTACCCTCTTATTTCAAGTTTGGGATTCCCTCTTGTGTACCCTCATATTTCAGGCTAGGGATACCCTCTAATGTACTTTCTTTATTCAGGATTGGGATGCACTCCCATGTACTCTATTGTTTTCGGAATTAGATTCCCTCCCATGTACCCACTTATTTTCGTCTTGGGAATCCATATAGAGAAACCTCTTGAGTTCATTAATTATTTATCAATACCCAATGCATTTTAGGGAGATATAGTTCCCACCCTTATCATAATGAAATATTACATGCATGGGACAAAGTGTAAACAAATTCATCATATAATGATACATGAAATGAAATGGGTATAATTTATGTTTCATCACATCAAAACCTATGGAGAATTGATAATTTTCATAATCATTTCAACAAAGAGTAACCCATGAAAATAATTTGGTTTCAAAAGATTGTAACACATTGAAGATAAATAGGTATCATGAACATCATTCCACCAAAATATAAACTATTATATAAGGAATATTAATTGTATTCATAAAAAATATAAAATTATGACATTTTGGGATGTAGAAGGATTTTTAAAGATAACATGGAACATTTATGAAGGAAAATAACATTTCACTGGATATACATTCCATAAAACCATATCAAAAAACTATTTCTTATAAATAATGATTAACAATTTCATTTAAAACATTTATTGTGGAAATTATCTCTTCAACCAAAAAAATTATTTTTAAAACATTAATCATTTTGAAAACCATTTTATTTTAAAACATCTTGAAAACATAAAGACAATGATCTAAATAATTTTGGAAATTATTTTCTAGAAAATTTAGAGAATAATTATAAAAAAACCTAAAAACATTGAAATCTTATTTTTTGAAAATTAACATTATGTTAACATATAAAGAGAGCATTGGAGATCATTTTAAAAAAATCAACATGATATATTTTTTAAAAAAAATTCTTTGAAAATAACTTGAAAATAAAAAAAATCATATTATTAGGAAACAAAATTTCTTCAAAAATAATCTTCAAATCATATTATTTATGATTCAATGAATAGGAGGTCATGACAGTGGGTACTTCTCACTTTTTGAACATTTCTTTTTCAACATTAAGTGTTTAGAAAAGTTCCTTGATCGAAAAACGAAAATAATATTCCTTTTGAACCCATTTTGTAAAAAGGTAAAACATGGGTAAAAACATCCTTTAATTATTATATAATAATATTAAAAAACTTTTGAATACATTTTTATAAATCATGGTTTTGAATGAACATTGTGACATATTGGTTCCGAGTGTCCCCCAAAGGTTCCTCATACCAGTTTGGTCACATGGCCTCAAGCGAATTTCCCCATATGCTAGAGGCTTCTGGATAGGAGAGATGGCCATGGGTGTGATATTGAAGAAACTATTCCCGCATTGGAAAAGTAACATAGCAGAAAAAAATAGAAAAATTAAAGGAAGCAGTAATACCATACATTAGATGTAAACAGCAGAAGAATAATAGTATAAACAAATGCAACATATATATAAATAAATGATGCATTAAACATGTAACTAGAAAATCATGAAAACAAGTCATAATGTTGGAAAAAAATACTGAAACCAAAGTACAAAACATAGTAAACTCCAACAGCATTGGAAGCCTCAATTTGGTCCCATGATCTCCATCCCCAACAGTAATCACGTACCTGATGAATAAGGGTTTTTTCCCCTGTCTATACCTACAACCATATAATCTATTTGGGTCCCAAAGCATGGCCCAAATAGGGTGTGAGATGAATCCTAGTAGGAAACGACCAAAATATATGTGCCTATATATCAGTGAATATATATATATATATATATATATATTATGAAATATGCAAAATAAGGAAATAAACTAGGAATTACTCAAAAGTAAACAATTATATAGTTTCTAATTACATTTATTACATTTATTAATTTTTAAATCCTATGAATAATGAAAGCTTGGGATCTATCCAAATCTATGTATCCCCAATGTAATAACAAAACAGATGACTCGTAATATCATCTAAAAAACAAGTATAACCAATTCAAAGCTTTTGCTTTGGATTGGAAAACTCTTCACATTCAAACAATCATTCATATGAAATCCTCTCGGAATGTTATCACAGTCTAACACCTCTGGTTAAACATATCATCAATCCAATAAACAATTACCCTCTAATAATTCTCACACAGTCTAACCCCTTTGGTCCCACATAGAACTAATCAATTACAAATGACCACTTGAGTAGCTCTCAGGTTCTATACCCCTTGGTCTGCATATCAACAATAAAAACAGAGTGACCCTCTGGTAGCACTCATAGTAAATTCTGTATGGTTCGACATTCATTTAATAATGACCATCTAGGTAGCTCTCATTGTCTAACCCCTCCAGTCTATGACCACTTGACAGCTCTCACTATCAATATCTCTAGGTCTACATAAAAACAATTATACATAAATGAACCTACCTCAGGAATCTCTCATAATAAATTCCCCTTGTTCATACTTTTACAATGCGAAACACATGCATATCATATAAAAAACTCCATCCAAAAAACATGATGCTTGGAAAACAAGCATGTCAAATAGTCAATTCTAGACCAAATATCCATAATTAATCAAACATGAGAAACACATCCATAATCGAGGTATTAAACCTAACACCTAATCAATAACCCTTTATCAATCAAAAAAACCCTAACAGGTATTAAAAAGGGTTAAATTCCAAACCACGCAATACCCTAAACATTTGTATTAAGAATTATTAGAATATATAATCCAAATACAACCAATAAAGACACAAAAACCTACCTTGATATTGTACGAATAATACTCTTGAATGTCGGCCCTTAAGTCAGCCAAGAACGATATAGATCGGTGTGAATCCAACGCACCTAGAAACATATCAATCAGAGCTCAGACAGAGTAATGGGAGGAAATTGATGTTTCTTAGTCATTTTTCACTCTCTTGTATGAGACACGGGAAGAAGGAGAGCATTCTGGAGATGAGACACAACACCGATCCGATTAATCAAACCAAAATAAAAGTACACTGCATGTTCATTTAATGTATATTCTGTGTACTTGCCTCAACCGACTCCCACTTTAGGTGGTCATCCAGGTCACCTAAAAATCCATGTACTTGGACATTACATGACTAGTACACAGCTACACACTAAAACTGAGTACACAGTGTATACTCAAAAGTACACAGTGTGTACTTAGGAAATTTCCAAATTCTTCCTTTTTCATAAAAAACAATCCAAAATAAAGAACCACACCTGAAATAAAAATCTAGGTTCTTAAAAACTTCCCCCTTTAAGGAAACTAATCCCTCAATTTCTATTCTATGGGTACTGATTATGAATCTTCAAACAACTCTGGCCACTATCATCGTATGTCGGCCTCCCTCTCCCAAGTCTCATCATGTACTCTCCCATGCTGCCATAGCACCCATACCCGAGGAACAGACCAGCCATAGAGTACATTTGTGTTGTTATCAATAATTCATACTGGGTGATCCTCAAAATATTCATCCACCTATAACTCAACTTACTCAGGTGGGAAAACATAAGACAGGTCTGAAAATTAATGTCGTAACATAGAAACATGGAAGACATCATGCATAACCGGATACCTCTGAGGTAACTACAGCCGATATGCAACCTGCCCGACTCTCTCCAATACATCAAATGGTCTGAAATATCTCAGTGAAGACTTCACCTATCTCCTAATTCTTCTATGTCCTAACCTCGGTGTGATTCATAATAAAACCTGATCTCCAACCTCAAACTCCAGAGGTCATCTTCATTGATCAGCATATTATTTCTGGAGAGATTGTGCAGTATCCATCATCTTCCAAATCAACTCCTCCTTCTCAATGGTATCCTAGAAAACATGAGGTCCCAACATAGCTTCCTCACCTACCACCAGCAAACAGAGGGTTGATCAGCATGGCCTACCGTGCAAAGACTCATAATGTTCCATCTGAATCATATCCTGAAAACTGTTATAATAGGAAAACTCTAGTATGGGTATGTGTCTCTTTCAAAATCACATGAAATATAGGACGCATTCACAGAGATTTTCCTCCAAAACCTAAATCATACACTCAGATTGGACATCTATCTATTGATGTTAAGTTGTACTCAGAAGTACCTATGTACCCAAATCCCTCTATAGTCCCTTCCAGACACGAGAAGTAAACCGGTAATCCATTTTTGAAACAATAGAGTGTGTAACCCCATTAAAACGTACAATATATTTGATGTACAACCATCTATTCTCATCAACACTAGAGGCTTCCTTGATCGAAAAGAAATGTGCAACCTTCGTGAGTCTCTCAACAACAACCCAAAATGAATCAGTCCCTCGAGGACACCTTGGTAAACCCATCACAAAATCCATCACGACATCATTCCACATCCACTATGGAATGTGTAACTACTATAAAATTCATGCTCATTGTTGGTACTCCACCTTCACTTACTGACAGGTGGAACATCTCATAAAAAATCATTTACATCCCACTTCATTCATGGCCACCAATACTGACTATGTAGATCTCAATACATCTTTCTGACACTAGGATGAAGTTCCCAAACTGTGGAATGAAAATCTCACAAAATTTATTTGTGTATGTATGTTGGAACCCATATGTACCCATGAGAATGCAAGACCTCATCCTCACCTATAGTCCACCCAGGATTAAGGTCATTTCCTGACACTCCCCCGTAGGACTAAGCCTTCAGAATCTAATAGCTTACTCATTCACACTCGATCTGGAATATTAGTGGTAATATATATATAGAATAAAAGAACGTATGTCCATGTCTATCGTGCACCTCCAAATGTGTCTCAAAGAATAGATACATAATCTACCACTCACTTCTAGAATCCTGAACTACTTTTTTCTAAGTCCTCATGCTCAACGCAACAGCCACTACATTTCCTTTCCCAGGTATGTAGGAAAGTTCAATGTCAAATTAATGAAGGAAATCAACCCACCTTTGCTATCTCATATTGAGATCATGATGAGTAAAGATATACATGAGACTTTTGTGGTCAGTGAATACCACAAAATGCTCCCACAAAAGATAATGTGTTCAATAACATAAACCATGACCAAGTTTAGCTAACTCAAGATCATGTGTCAGGTAATTCATGTCATGTCACCTCAAATTCGAAGACTCGTACACAACGACTTTGTCCCCCTACATAAGCACTGCTCCCATCCTGATACCTCATGAATCATAGTTAACGGTGTAACTTCTTCCCAGCTTGGGAAAAATAAATATCATTGTTGAAGCCAATATCCCTTTCAACTTCGAAAAGGCTGAACCGTAGGAATCTTTACACAATTACTTTTCACCCTTATTAGTCAGGACCGTCAGTGGAACTAATAAGTGTAAAAATTATTGCATAAAGCACTTGTAGTAACCATTCATCCCAAAAAACTTTGTACCTCAGAGATGTTAATCAAATTCTCCCAAGAAACAACTACTCTCACTTTCTCTAGGTCTACTAAAACTCTTGTCTCAGAGATAACATGACCCAAGAAGTGAATATAGTCCATCAAAAAGTTTCATTTTGAGATCTTGGAATATAAATGATGCTCTATAAATGTACACAATATGATCGTAAGTTGGGTAGCATGGCCATGTCATGTGCGAGAGTACACTAATATATCATTCACTAAAACTATCATAAAAGAATCCATGTACAGATGGAACACTCGGTTCATCAGTGCCATGAAAACTGCTGGCGCATTCATAAGACTGAATGGCATAACCAAATACTCGTATAGATAATACCAGCTCCAAAAGGATTTAAGAGTTATATCTGATGGTCTAAAGTGAAACTGATGATAAGTGGATCTCAAGTTAATATTCAAGAACACCTGAGCTCCTAGAAGTTGATAAAATATATCATTAATCCTCATCAAGGGATATCGATTCTTGACTGTCAACTAGTTCAACATCCAATAGACCACACAATGATTGAGGGTATCGTCTACCATCTTCGCAAAAAAGGATAGGCGAACACCAATGAGAAGTACTAGTCCAGATGAAACCCTTTTCCTGTAACTCCTATAACTTTTTCTTGATCTCCTGTAACTCTGGTGTGGCCATCCAATATAGAGTAATAGAGACTGGGGCCACTCCTAACACAAGATCAATAGTAAAATCTACCTCTCGATCTAGAGGTGAACCTAAAAATTCATCTAAAAAGACATATCTAAAATGATCCACCACTAGAGGAAATTCCATCTGTGAAGTTCCTTGGTCATACAGATATAAACTAGCAATCTGGGCTATAATTCCACCCAACCCATGATGCTTGGGTCTATATCTACTCAACTGGACATCCCATTGACCCCTGTGTAGAAAAGACCCACCCTCCGGTGATGTGAAACACAGCCTATGATGATAGTAGTCAAAAAATCCTAGAAGAGACAAAGAAATCCATTCTGAGAATGATAACCTATCCTCCCATCTCTAAAATACAAAGGTACCATAATAAGTGACACCCATCAACCCCAAGAGGGAACTCCTTACACAGATGTGCATTAGTCATCCTAATCCCCAACGGAGTGTCTAGTTTCATAACATACTAATACGTAAAGATACAAAGCCCAAGGCTCTCCACAATATAAAAAGTTATAAAACTATGGGAAGACCCTATATCAAAAAGAGCATAAGCTAAAACTGAGGCAACTAGAATCATACCTCTAACTGTAGAAGGTCTGAGATCCGGCTCCTACTGGGTTTCCTCCACTTCAAAATTTTGGCATATACCGTGGCCCTGCGACCCTTCCTGACTACCCTAAGTTGATCCACCCTATTTTCATTAAGGTCATGTAGCCTTAATAGCATAGTCACGGCCACCTCCTCATCCAGAATAGACTGAAAAACTCCAGTTCCTATCTAATGAGAAACAGATGGACCATCTCTTGAATGTGGAGTCATAATAGAACCCCTATAACTCACTGATGGTGAGAACATCCAACAAAAAACGCTAAATATGGCCCATATTGACACAAGATCAGCACTCAATTTGGTCCCTTGATCAATGTGGTCTTGTATTCTCACTCTTCCCACACTATTTTCATACCACATGGGTACCTGAAGAAACATCATGTGAAGGCTCCTGATGTAACTTCTTATTGTTTGTTGAAAGTGTATCAGCCCTGGATGCTAAAATTCCCTAGCTCACTACTCCAAACTCCCTTATATTGCACTCAACAATCAGCTTATGGTTCGCTGTATCTGTCATAGAAGCCATCCTAAAGACATTTACCTATTACTGGATTTCATACCTGAGACCAACCTCAAATTTCCTAGCCAAATATAACTCGTCACCTCCCATAAATGTCTCAGGATATAAATAATCATAAAATATTGTCTAAAACTCTTCCCAAACTATATACCGATGACGTCCCTCATATGGGATAACATACCCCCATATATTGGAGTAAACACGTGGCATGTACATATCAATATTCATCATCCTCTTCAGAAGTGTCTCCAGTTTCTCAAAGATAGAGAGCATGTCATCTAACCATGACTCAATAGCTTGTGGTCCTCCATCCCCAGCAAAAGTGGGAGGATAACGCTGTTAGAACACCTATGTTAGCTCTGTTATAGACTAGGCAGGATGTGGGGCTCCCGGAAAAGTCTGTAACATCCTCAAAAAGCATTCATGGAACTGTGCATCAGCACCTGCATCTAGTATAACAATTGGTGCCAAACAAAATACACGACAGAATGATCTACTAGTAGTCCCTGATCTACAATTTCTAGTTTCTAATCATTGCCATGTATCTAGCGCACAATTGGAGGATGTCTTGGTGAAATGACTCTATAAGGTCAATCTAACACCTCAGTTCATGATTATCAATGAAAACTACATAGAAGTGCATGAAATAAACTGGAGAACAAAAACATTCATCCTTTACAAAATAGGGTTACACGGCATGTATAACCCCTACACAGCATGTTCCCTTATTCTTTTAACATGGTATGTACCTATTCCAAACCTAGTCGTGTAGAACACATACACACAGTGTGTTCCAGCTGAGACATAGTGTGTAATTTAATTTTACCCTCCTACCCAAGTACTTTTACATGGCTAAACCGCATGGGGTCTATCGGTGAAACACTACACAGCGTGTTTACCCTAGACCCGACATGTACTAGTTATGTCTTTTCGACTCAGGTCATTGATCACACAGTCAGATACATGGCCGACTCTACATGACATGCACAATCTATACATGATGTGTACAACATAAGTTTCATCTACATGTTTCCTTAGTCATAAGGCTGAACACATGGTCATTATGGATCAATGTGTACTCCCAATATACGGTGTGTTCTACAAAACATTTATCAACCCCATGACACTGCTTACACATTCAGTCACATGGTTAAATCACTACATGGTGTGTACTCCCAGAACATGGCATGTACTTAAGAAATTTTGTATCTTCCTGAACATAAGAACACATGGTTGTGTACATGACACCACATTCCATTTTGTTTGGGAGTCCAAAAATAATCCTTAGAAACTCCTATGAAACCCTCATGAAAAAAATTGAACAAGGCATGACAAATTCAACCTCATGGGAGCCCATATTCCTCACAAATAAATGTTTGGAATCCTTTTTCACATCAATCATGACAAAATTCAATTAATGTTCAACCATGATCCACAAAATTATGATACAAGAGGACCCATAACACCTCAGGGACCAATGTTTAGCGTCTGTATAGATGAAACTTTAAAATTCCCAATACCCTATCAATATAGTGGGTATTCTATCGCTACTGGAAAAACGGCCTATACCCATGGTTCAAAACCGTGGGTATAGCCTATACCCGCGGTTTTGGGAACTGTGGGCTAGAACGACGTCAGTATAGGTCCCCATCCTATACCCACGGCTTTCCAAAACAGTGGGTATAGGTGTCCTACCACAGTGTCACCGAAACATATCCAATTGCCACGGTGTCAACGGCTTTTACCCACAGTTTCAAAACCGTGGGTATAGGTCCTAAAATAATGCAGCCACCGAGTTTCGATCTCGTAACCTCTTCACTGCAAACACCGCATCTAAACACCACCCTAACATCACCTACATGTATATATATATATATATATATTTAGTTAAATATAGTTATAAAAACTGTGGGTATAGAGGGAAGAACCGTGGGTATAGGGTTCCTGCCAAAAAAAATTCCTTCCCGTGAAAAAAAAATTCTCGTGCTCACAAAAGTGACCTATACCCACGGTTTTTCATAACTGTGGGTATATGTATTTTAGCTTAGACCTATCCCCACGGTTTTCCCCAAAATCGTGGGGATAGGTACCCTTATACCCACAGTTTTGGGAAACCGTGGGTATATGTCACTTTTCAGGACCTATCCCCACGGTTTTGGAAAACCGTGGGGATAGGTCCATTTTCCAGTAGTGTATCATGGCATCTATCATAACAGCATGCATATATAGCACAACATCTATCACAACAACATGAAATCAGTAATGCACCCAAAATTTCTTGACAAGAATTCATGATATTTTATCTCTATCAAGTGATTATATAATGCATGTGATGGAATACCTTCATCTCATCGAGTTGCAATAGAAATAGAACCACATTGAATTCAATAATAACAACACAATAAAAGTGTGTCGCCCAATGGTGAAATTAAATCAACAGTAACAACTGAAAAACTAGAAAATTTTCAATATTCAAGGTAAATTTTATTTTTCATGTACACAGGTTAGCTACTCCTAGGCATAGATTATTACCAACTACCTATTCCTTCTTATCCCTATCTCCATGATTCAAATAGTAAGAAAAAAATCAGAAAACAAACTCCTATGATGCCATATTTTAATGTCATGATTCCTTGTGTTGCCCCAAGGTGCCTTGTACCTAGTGGTTCACATGGAATCAAGTGCATTTCCCCGAACGCTAGAGGCTTCCAACTAGTAGTGAGGGAATAGGGTGTGATAGTGGGGAAACTATGCCATCATTAGTAGAGTAACACAATGGAAACAAATAGTAAATAGTAGCAGAAGTAGTAATAACACACAACATAAGTAAACATTGGAAGAATGATTGTATAAAAAACTTCAACATATATATAAATAAATTATGCATGTCACATGTAACAAGTAAAGAATCCAAACAAGTCACAATGCTGGAAATATAATATTGAAACCAAAGTAGAGCAAACAGTAAACTCCAATAGCATCACAGGACTCAACATCGTCCCATGCCCTCCACCTCCAATGGAAATCAAGTACCTGATGAAGAAGGGAACTTTCCCTTTTCTATACCTTTAGCCATATAATATGTTTGGGTCTAGAAGCATGACCCAAAAAGGGTGTGAGAAAAATCTGAGTAGGAAACCACCAAATGATCTACACCTAACGGTCAGTGAATATATTCATAGTAGGAAATATGAAAAATAAATCAATAAACTAGGAAGTACTTAAAATTAAACAATCCTATAGTTTCCAATTAAATTCAATACATTTATTAATTATTCAGTCCAATGAATAATGAAACCTTGGGATCTTTCAAAAGCTATGTCTCCCATGTGTAATAAAAAACAAACGTCTCAAAAGGCCATCTAAAAAACATGTAAGATTGATTCCAAGATTGTGATTTGTCTTGGTAGACTCTTCACATTCAATCAATAATTCATAAGAAACCCTCTGGTAATGTTATCACAGTATAACCACTCTAGTTTAAGATATAATCAATTCAATAAACAATGACCCTCTGGGAAATCTCACACAGTCTAACCACTTTGGTCCCACAAAGAACTAAACAATTACAAATGACCACTTGTGTAGATCTCATGGTCAACACCCCTTGGTCTTCATAGAAACAATAAAAACATAGTGTACTTCTGGCAGCTCTAATAGTCAATTCCATGTGGTCTAACATTCATTTAATAACAAACCTCTGGGTAGCTTTCATGGTCTAACCCCTCTATTCTATGGCCACTTGGAATCTCTCACGGTCAATACCTCTAGCTCAATATAACCATAATTATACATAAATGACCCTACCTCAGGAAGATCACACATTCAATTCCCCTTTTCATTCTTTCACAATGTGAAACACATACATCTCATATAATAAGAAACTCCAACCTATCAACATGAGGCATTGAAAACAAGAAGTCCTAATAGGAAATTCCATAAAAAAAATATCCATAATAAATCAAACATGGGAAACACATAAGTAATAAAGGTATTAAACCTTACTCTTAAGAAATAACCATTTCTCAATCAATCAAATGCTAATAAATATTAAACATGGTTAAATTCAAAACCATGTAATACCCTAAACATGGTTATTCAGAACTTTTAGCATATATAATCCAAAGACAGCCAAATAAAGGCACAAACCACCTACCTTGATGTAGTATGAAGAACACTCTTGAACTTTAGTACTCGAATAGACCTAGAACTAAGTAGATCTGTGGGAATCCAACACACCCGACAGCGTTTCAATAGGATATCGGATGGAGGAATGGGAGGATCTCGAAGTTTTTCAGTCGTTCTTCGCTCTCCTGTATGAGACACATGAAGAAAGAGAGCATTATGGATATGAGACACAACCCCGGTCTAATTAATCAAATAAAAAATAAATGTACATGACGTGTTCATTTAATGTACACGATAGGTACTATCCTCAACTAGCTCCCACTTTAGGCTGTCAGCCAGGTCACCTACACAACCATGTACTCAGCCAGTACATGGCCAATGCATGGATACATGCGAAAACTGAGTACGCGATGTGTACTTGAAAATACTTTGTGTAATTAGGAAATTTCAAAATTATTAATTTTTCCTCAAACACAACCCGAAATAAAGATCCAGACATGAATTGATGATCTGGGTTCATACATTCTCATATTTTTGACCGAAAGGAGAAACAAAATCAGATTAAAAAAACATTTTCCTAACTATAATAAGTACCAAATGGTGGAATAATGATATAATTAAATGGATATATCATGAATTAATTGAGGTTAATAAAACATAATAGTGTTCTTGATAGATGGATCATAATATCTCATCAATGGAAACATAGTAATAAATAATGTCTATAAAAAATTAGATTATAGTTATAAACCATTACCACATTGGTAACATTAAATCACAAATGAAGGGGATGAATTAACATAAATTAATCCAAAAATATAATGTAAAAAATTATATTTATGATATAATGATTCAAAGGAAGTATATACACCATGTATAAAAATATAGGTGCATAACATGGAACATCTCTCAAAGAAGACAAATTGGGACAAAATTATTTTACTGATTTTGGAAACTTTTGAAAATTAAATCCCATGAAATAAAGATCATAAAAATGTATTTTTAAATAACCATAAATTTATGTATAATATTATTTTAATATATACATGGTAATTATACACACCACAAAAAATAAATTACTACTTAATAATGCATGAATCTTATGAAAGTAATAAGTGAGATGAAATTCAGTTACCTTAAGTATTGAATTTATTCGTACACATTCAAATGACCAGTATTATAAAAATAATATTATTATAAATCTAATATAGAGTCATATTATTAGATCTAATACCATAAGTTATTTGTTTATGATACTATATTACTCATTTATTAACAACTCTATGTTGATTTTATGTTTTGGTTAATATCCACTTTTTATTTTTATATGTTTTGACATGTTATTCATAATACACATAATTAGATATTGATTTACTTATTTAATGAATGTAAAACATGGTATAAATGTCATATATTTTAATTATATATTTATTTATAATAATTTATAAAATATAGAAGTATGAAATGGAATATACCGTTCATGGAGATGGTATGTTTTATATACACATGAAAGATGTTTTGGTTTTCTTTTCATATTGAATAAAAGAAAGTAAATGACATAAATGTATATATATTTAAATTATAATTAAATTATAATTAATATTTCATATATATCATATAATTTTACTAAACATATCCTTAAAATATTCTATGTAAGGTGTGAATGAATCACATCCTTTTGAAGAGGTAGTAGTCTACACATCCAAAAACAAAATTATCATACATACACAAAATGGAAATCATAAAGGATTGTATTATATAATAATTAAAGAATTATAAATACATAATAAATATCATATATAACATATAATAATACATTTTCCATCATAATTACCAATATTAATACGTGGTAAATGATAAATGAACAACATCGTTTTGTGAGGTGGTAGTTCACCATAAATAATAATGGTATATCTCTTACCAATTAGATAGAAGTTCGTATAAGTGAATGTAGGGCCATTATAAAAAACAAATCATTATATTTTGGATAATATTGTTATTATAAAATCTTGGATTAAAAATAATTAATTTTTTGGAGAAAGAAATGAAAATAAAGAATCTTTTGGATGGATGTTACCTCTTCATCTGGGTTACTCCTTTTTCATTGCACAAAATTGATTCATTGGTTACATTTATTCACAAAGGTAGGATTCATGGAGTAAGGTTGGGATGATGGTAGATTATTTGAGAATTTTTTTTATAAATCAAATTCCTTGAGAGGTGTGAATAAGTGGGAGGAGGGAGTGCCTTTTATAGTGGAGGAGGAGTGGTGTTCTTATAAATTTTAAAAAAGTCAATCTCAGCAATATTTTCCCAAGTAAAAGAGGCACCAATAATATAAAAATTATATAAAAGGAAGAATATAGAGGATATATTTATAGAAAATGTATTTTGGAGAATTTTATAGGTCATTTTGGCCCTTAAGTGTTAGTTTTAGTCCCTTATTAAGATAATTTTTCCCTAAATCATTGAAATTAATTTGAATTATATTTAATAATGTTTTTGTTAAAAGAATTAAAATTATTTGAAACTAAAAATTATTATTATTCCCAACATAGAATCCATTTTTTAAAATTCAAATAAAATAATTGGATGAAAATAATTATAATTTAATCCTGTAGATTTGATGACATGGAGGGGTTTTAACACTAAAGAGTTCAAAAGTTTGCTAAATTTTTATATCTAATATCAAAGATAATTTGATCCTAATGAACTATATTTGATAACTTTTTGTATAATTGATATTATTATACCATAAAAACAATTATAAATATATTTTAATACTGTATTTAAAGTATACGAAAATATAGTTTGAACTAAAATTCAATATTTTTTACATATCGATAAAAAATGAAAAATCATAGAAAAATAACAAAAAAATCACCCTAACCTTATATATATATTTTTATTTAAAAAAAATATGTTTATTTCAAAATATAAATTTTTTAAATTTTCCAAAATTTATATTTAAAATAGGTTCTCTATTAATAGGTTGTAAAACTGTTTTTATAAAAATATACATTTTTATGTGTGATATTTGGTTTATTCCTATATTATGCCCATAAAATATGTTTGATGATTCTAAAAAATTATTTTATTGAATATATAAAATATATATATTCTTAATATCATTCAAAATTAATAATTAATTTCATTTAATAGTATAAATTTTCTTTGTGAGAATAAATGTAGTATTTATAAGAACATTCTCCTTATATTCATTTGGTTATTATATTAATTTATAATTAATTTGTAACTAATGAATTCAATCATGTATTTTCATAAGTTATTTAGCAATATTTATAGCCACCAACTTTACGCAATGATTATATCTTATTATGTTAAATAATAATATTTTTAATAATATATTATTGTTTGATAAAACTCAGTCTTGCATGTAATGTAAGACATCCTCAGTGTTCCATGAGCAGAAAGATAAACTTTATGTTGTGGGTTGTGAAAAACTATCTTGTTATTAGGTATAATGAAATCCAAAATATATTGATTTAATAAACATTTAGTTTTTTTTCAAATTAAGAATATAAGAATTATTATATTAATTCAAAAAAATAATTCACAAATTATTAGGAAGTTATATTCTACCCCCCTTAAAATGAATTTATCCCTTGAAATTAATCTGTATATTAAAGTATTAATAATTAGAAGTTTATATCAAAGAAACCCACATTGTAAAAATTAATATTATAACTTAGTTTAAAAATTTAATGTTGGAAACATGAAAATTACCTAAAGTAACTCATAATTATGTTTCTACATAGGTGGTCATTAGTGGTATGTGAAAATATGGACATGGTGGAAAATCTTATATATTTATTTGGAGTTATATTAGTCATAAATCACAAAAAAAATTATCAATGGATAGATGACGGTGTCAAATTCATAAATATTTGACGACATAAAAGGCCATCAATATAACTAAAATTAAGGTAACATGACAACATTTTATTTATAGAACATTTTCAAAATATATAATAATTTTCATGAAAATATATACTCTCAATGTTTTTTGACAACCTCACCCTTTGTTTTTCCTTGATCAATTTCTATTTCATATATTTATCCACAAAGGAAGGTGAATAATTCATTCCTGAATAAGTAACGAATAGTGAAATCAATGATAAGATATCCCATCTATCAGAAGTTTCCATCAACAAAATGTTGTTAGAATAGGTTATCCAATATGAATAAATCCTCATGAGGTGAGATAATACTTAAATCTCAAAAACTTCATACAATCATTAACATAATCCTTACGAAAAATGGTAATCCTTATAACCCTTTAATAATATGAAAATAAAAAACATTATAAATAATTCCAAAAAAATTATTAACATTGATCCCACATATATCATTAATTATCTCATGGTTTCACATTCGAAACATGTGAATACCCACATTATATATTCTCTTGAAACAAGGTATTAATCTGAATTACCAAAACTCCATTTCGAAAACATGCATGATTCCTTATTCCATTTATTTTTTGGACATATTCCTTGAATACATGATGTTTTAAATATCTTCTATGATAATATACACCACTTAATAAACAAATCTGTTATCATTTCTGATGTCATAAATACTATCCAATTTATATAATCCATATCATCACCTCTTTATCCATATAAAATTACACTTTCTCATCATGTTGAACATGTTAAGGGTCATCATCCCTTAATAAAACCCTACTATTAAATCAATTTTATAGGTTACCAGTATCATTTAACACATTCCTAAAAATACATATAGAAAATAATCTACAAAAATAACATTATATTGATCATGGTTAATTTAATATAATCGATGAATTCAAAAACATATACACTTCAATAATCCTACTTTATTCTTAAACCATTAGTCAGGAATAATCAAATTATTACTTAATAAACATTTCTTAGAATATTAAATATAAAACATGTATTCAATTTACCCAAACATAATCTAATCTTGATTCTTGTGTTTAATGTAATCAATACAATATAAATGTTCCATAACTTTCACAAGTCACTTGGGGTATCCTGATCATCATGATTGTACTAAATACTCATTCTATATTCCAAAATCACTTCATGAGGATTCCACTTTGGACATAGATTGGTATAATGAATACAAATTCCAAATCCAAAACATTCAATTTTATCCTATTTCCTTTTAGTTCCTATTATTTACTAAGACCATAAACCATAGGGTGAGAAACACTCATAATATTTGAAAACCAAATAATCATTAAAAATTAATTATAGGATGTCTAAATAATGAAACCAAATTATTTAATATATGAATCCTCTGGTTTATCATTGGTTATTCGTATTAATATTAGATTTATATACATCATGATTGTCTGAATGGAGTTTGTGAATTTCTAAAGAACATCCCCTAGGAGTGTTAAACAAGGTGCATTGTAAGTCTTGTTGTTGTGTACCAGGTTACGGTTGATTCAAGGACAACATACCTTATAAGAATAGTTACTTCTAGATATATATATATATATATATATTCCAAGAATGCATCCAATTATAGTATTCAGAATTGGATGATCTTCTAGGAAACCACTCACTTGAACAATTAACCAAATTACATGTCATTTTCCTAAACATTAACACATCATTTGGCTTATCCTTAGAGACACCATGTCACGACCCATCCCCTAGGTCCCATGTTGTGACTACCCCAAGCCTGCCTTCCATAGGTCAGGGGCTGGCAACTAGCACCAAAGGCGTATTTTCCTAAAACAAGGAAGGCATTGCCTTTATAATGTGTAAACATACAAAACAGAGCACACAGCTGGATACGAAACACTAAGTAAAACTGTATAACGAAAGAGTGCTAAAAGAAAAAGGGGCTGGAAATACAAGCCCAATTGTAAAGTATAAGAAACTGAAAGTACAGGTACAACTGAAGTAAAGGAAACAGCTACTGGGTCATCCTCTAGGATTCCTACCTAAGGGGTAGGTACAGATAGCCTCATCAGCACTCCACGTCCATCAGTCTCCTCCTTGTACCATCTCTTCTTAAGGTCCACCTCTGTGTACTATCCAGTCCTAGTACTATCATCCTTAGTTAGCGTTGTCCGTCGTCTGTAACCAACACAAAAAGGTGTGGGCATAGCCCGTGTAGGGGTGAGTATAATGATACTCAATAGGGACACTGAGACCCTCAAGGTCTCACAAAATCCAACAAGGATAAACTACAAAGTATGAAATCAACAGATAACCATACTTATGTATATGCTCATACATATACCTAAGTTATCAAGTGATCCATCTCAATCATGAGGAAAACACAAAAGTACTGACTTAGATCACATAGGTATACAACTTATATAGAGAGATAGGGATGATTATATGTAGCCACTGAATCATCTACTCTGTCTAACCCATGTAGGATCTTGGTATAGAAATCAAAGTTGTCAAACCAATGTAGGATTCAGAAATAGTAGTCAGAGATGTCAAACCCATGTATGATCCAAGAACAGTAGTCAGAGATGTCAAACCCATGTAGGATCCAAGAAAAGTAGTCAGAGCTGTCGAACCCATGTAGGATCCGGGAACAGTAGTCAGAGATGTCGAACCCACATAGAATCCAGGAACAGTAGTCAGAGCTGTCGAACCCACGTAGGATCCAGGAATAGTAGTCAAAGCTGTTGAACCCACGTAGGATCCTGGAACAGTAGTCAGAGCTGACGAACCTACATAGGATCCTATAATAGTATTTATAGCTTTCTAACCCACTTAGGAGTATCTCAAAGGTCTGCCATGACATAGAGGTCTCAATGCAATAGATGGCACGTCAATTGGTTGTCTGGTCTGTGAGTTATTAGCCTTTTAGTCCCGGGGGCCCGGTTGGATTCATGCACGATCCAACCTGATCGTATCTCACCTATACCCCAAACTCCATTTGGGTATACTCTAAGGGACTGCCACGCTCCATGATTACCAACACAGCTGATGGTTCGTCAAACAGACGTCTGGTGCCAAAGATATGGCCAAAAGAAATTAAAGGGTCGATAGTGGGCTCGGGTCTGGTCTGACCCGATTGGAGAGACCCGGCCTGACCTAGTCTGGGCAACCTAGTCTGGGTCGACCCAGACTAACCCATTGGGTCTAGCCCGGCCCGTTAGGCAGGTCATCCAGTTAGATTTTGGCTCAGCCCGCTGGGCCAAGACCAGCAGGCTGCGAGAGCGCGGACTGGTCGCGAGGGCGTGGACCGGTCGCGGGTTGGCGCGAGGGCGGTTCAGACCAGAGGGAGCCGCGTAGTTGGCTCGGCCCAGAGGCATAGAGTCGGTTCGGACCAGAGTGCCACAGGGGTGTGGTTCGAGCGGCTCGGCCTGGGAGTCAGGGGCCGATTCGGCTCGGAGCGCCGCGAGGGGTGCAGTTCGGGCGGCTCGGCCCGGGAGGCTGGGTGGCTAGCGATCGGCCGAGATCCGGGAGGCATAGGCCAGTGTGGTTCGTCAAGGGTGAACAAGAGTTCGGCAGCGGCCAAGAGTTGGGTGGCGTGGGCCGGCGTAGTTCGGTCAGGGTGCACGGGAGGCCGGTGGCAGCCTGGAGCCGGGATGCGTGGGACGGCGTGGTTCGGTCAGGGCGCATGGGAGTTTGGTGGCGGCTGGAAGCCAGGAGGCCGGCGAGTGGCCGGGAACCAGTGCAGCCAAAGCGCCGTGAGGGCAGTGTGGGTTGTGGAGTCTGCGGGTAGCATGGTCATTTCCTGTCAACTTCGTCGCCTCGTCGTTTCATCGCCATGCCGAAGAACATCACAAAAGAGATTGGTGGAGTGAGTCAGGCCATGTTAGTTTCTCCCACACCCTCCACGTTCAGGGTGATACAAATCAGTTCAAAACCTTATTTATTTTTCATATAATTTTCAATTAAAGGAGAGAGGAGAATAACACCCCACATCTTCCCACAAATAAAGGTTCCCAACCCGTAAGGTAAACAACTACAATGATATCTTGTTTTAGAAGGAAAGAATTATAGGAATAATATCATATTCAAATAAAACCCATACCTCATTTTTTTTTTGACAATGATGAGGAGGGAAGGTCGGTCGCTGAAGACGTCCCACATTTGTTGCCTCTGCAAGGAACTTTCGAGGAAGAAGTCACAGATGTTCCTTGCTGGTGTTCTTCATGGAGGAAGCATTCTTCATTGGAGAGAATAATCCTACAAGTGTTGGGTGTCGCATAACTTTACCAGTGCTTTGTCGCTTGGTGAAGTCATCCCAAATTCTCCTCTCAATCTCCCTATATATAGGAGAGGGGGTGAGGTATGTAACGATCTTGGAATTTATGATGATTCATTTATTAGGAACCTTCCTAAATTCCAACGACATGCTTAATCAAATTTAAAATGGGTTTCAAACCAATTAAATAGTATTGGTGCAATTTATGAGTCCATGAAATCTGACGGCGCGTGATTCTGAGGCCCGGAGTGTCCAGAATGATCCATCAAAGTTTTTTTAAGCTTAAGTTAACACGTGTAAGCAGTTTTTCTGAAAAATTGGAATAACTCTTAAACGGTTACTTGGATCAAAAATCTGAGGGCACTGTTGCGCTTAGGATGGAAGGTTTACCCTATGCATGACTTAAGATTAGTCAGCGCGGGCCTCCTATGAGAAAACCCAAAAATGGCATAATCATAAATAAAATAATTAAATAAATTATTTTATTTTTCAAATGCTTATAACTCACAAATGGTAACTCGGATTAAAAATCTAAGACCACCACTGAACTCGTGAGGGTATTCTTTCTTTAAGCAGATACTAACTTTGGCTAGTGCGGGCCACCAGAGAAAGTTATTATTTGGACACAAATAAAATAATTAACAATTATTTTATTGTAAAATTCAAAACATCAAAATGGTAACTCAAATTGAAAACACAAGAGTACCGTTGGGTTCTTTGGGGAGTTTTTCACCTAGGCAGATCCTAGCCTCGACCAACGCGGGTTAATGGTGACTTATAGTAAATTTATGAACTTTTTTTGGGAACGTTTAGTGAATGCGCAAGCGGAATTTTGTAAATTTTCAATCGGTGCTCGTAATTGAAATATGAGGGCACTGTTGAAATCGCAGCGCTAGTATTCCCTTAAGAAGACTTTCACCTTGACGGCATTTGGTCGAGGGTGGAAGATGGTTTTTGGGTTTTTCATGGAAACAATAAAATAAAATGACGCATGTTTTATTTTATTATAACCACCCAAGTGGATGTTGGAGGTGGGGACCACCACACCTTAACCTCCCATTAGAGGTTATGGTGGTGGGACCCACCCAAACCTAACCTCCCATGAGAGGTTACGTTGTGGGGACCACCCGGGACTAAACCCCCCCCCCCCCCCCTAATTTAATGAGGGAAACCACTCAACTCCCTCATAAATGAGGGAGAGTCTCTTGACCTCTTCTACCAAATTAATTGTTCCAACGCACCAATTAAATGTTCCAACCCATCTCTTTATTAATAATTCCACCCACCATAATTAATTTGGCTTTTCAAATTCTCTCCAAAAAAATAATAGATGGTCTAATCTATTATTTTGGCACCTCTTTGCTTTTTGGTGGAATTTGGGAGAAGAGAGAGAGCTTGGCAGAAAGCTCCCAACGAAGAATGCTCCCAATGAAGAACGCTGATGAGGGACGCCTTTGACTACGAAGAACGATATCCTTCAACCTTCATCCTCAGACTCATACCGATGTGGAACGTATTCGATGACCAACCTTACCTCCTCATCGTCGTCAATGATCTGACGCATGAGCTCGGGTTTGGAAATGTGCGGTGGATGCGATGAACGGTGACAACTATGTCTTCTTCCCCATGACTTCGTCAATGGACAACGAACAAGTAGGGGTTTTATTTGAATATCATATAATTCTTTAATTCTTCCCTTATAAGACAAAAAATTATTGTGGACAATTTTCTTTTTGGGTTGGGAATTGTTTTTGTGGGAAGATGTGGGGTGTTGATAGACTTTTCTTCTTCTATCTTCGTTTCTTGTTAATTCTTTGAAATTCAAAAATTAATTGATCTGCTTGCTACCACCCTAAATGTGGATGGTTTGGGCCAAACCAACATGGCCCAACATTTTTGTGATGTTATTTGGCATGGTGATGAGGCGACGAGATGATGAATGTGACGCAGGCAACGATCGCGCTACCTGCGGCCTCCGCGACCCGCGCCTCCCGCCGGCCAGGCAATCCACCGGCCGAACCGGTCCCAGCCTATCTGCCGGATGAACCGGCTCCACCACCCCGGACCGAACTACGGCTCCCTCCCGGCCGCCCACATCTCCTGGTCCCACTAGCCCATCGTGCCACGGTTGTGCCTCCTGGCTCCTGGTCGAACTGTGCCAACCCGCGGCCTCCCTCACGGCGCCCAGTCTGAACCACGCTAGCCCGTGGCCCCCTCGCGGTGCCTCGGCCGAACTACGTCGGCTCTAGCTGCACCGGCCTCTGCGTGCTCCGTGGGCCTCGTGCCACCGTTGGCTAAACCGGCCTTGGCCATCCGGGTCGAGCCGTCCGAGCCGCACCCCTCACAGTGCATGCCGAACCAGCCCCGGCCTCCCAGGTCAAGCCTTCGTGCTGCACCCCATGTGTGCCTAGTCGATCCGGCCCCCGGCACCCCTCGCAGTGCCTCTAGGCCGAACAGCCTTTACACCGACCTATGGCCGGTCCACGCCCTCACGACCAGTCTGTGCCCTAGTGCTACTCGCGACCCTCATGGCCTACCAGAACAGGCCCAGTGGCCCGGGCAGAACCCAACTGGTCAGGTAGGGCCGAACCTGAACCAGGTCGGTCAACACTAAATCGGGCCAGGTTGGTCCGACCGGGTTGGACCGGACCTGGGCCTACTATCATCCCTTTACTTTCTTTGGGCCATATATTTGCCACCGGACATTCGTTTGATGAACCATCAGCAGCGTTGGTAATCTTGGAGTGTGTCAGTTCCTTTGAGTATACTCCACTGGAGTTTGGAGTATAGTTGAGATACGGTCAGGTTGGATCGTGCACGAATCCAACCGTGCCCCCAAGACTAAAAGGCTAATAACTCGCAGACCAGGCGTCTGATTGACGCGTCGTCTGTTTCGTTGAGACCTCTATGACATGGCGGACCATTGAGATACTTCTTCTTGAGACTTTGTGGTAGTTGATGTATTGACACTTGGATTGAGAAGAGTACCCTCCTGAAATCAAGTGTGCTTTGTGCGGGGAACCCTATGGTTGGTTGCTTTGTGATAAAAGGATCCTACGTGGGTTTGACAACTCTAACTACTATTCCAAGATCCTACGTGGGTTCGATAGCTATGACTAATGTTCTGGGATCTTACATGTGTTCGATAGCTCTGACTACTGTTCTAGTATCCTACGTGGGTTAGACAGCTCTCACTACTGTTCCAGGATCCTATGTGGGTTTGAAAGCTCTGACTACTGTTCCAGGATCCTACGTGGGTTCGATAGCTCTAACTACTGTTCTAGGATCCTATGTGGGTTCAATAGCTCTAATTTCTGTTCCGGGATCCTACGTGGGTTCGACAAAGTAGATGATTCAGTGGTTGTATCTAATCATCTCTATCTCTCTACATAAGTTGTATACCTGTGTGAGCTGAGCCTTGACTCCATGTTGTTATCAAAAAGTTATCTTTCTTCCTTAATGGAATGGGTTGTGCTTGGGCTCAAGAGTTTGAGCATGATTGTATTTGATTACTTATGTATATGTATGGGAATATACCTAAGTAGGGTTGGATTATACTTTTTGATTTTATCCTTACTTTGTGGTTTATCCTTGTTGGTTTTTGTGAGACCTTGAGGGTCTTGGGGTCCCTACTGAGTATCTTTATACTCACCCCTGCACGAGCTATGCCCGCACCTTACTGTGTTGGTTGTAGATGACGGACAACACTGACTGAAGTTGGGAGTACTAGGACAAGATGGTACTCAGAGGTGAACCTTTAGATGAGATGGTACATGGAGGAGACTAATGGATGTGGAGTGCTGAGGAGGCTATCTGTACCTACCCTTCAGGTAGGAATCCCAGAGGATGACCCAACAGCTATTTTCTTTTACTTCAATTGTACTTATACTTTTAGTTTCTTGTAGTTTACATTTGGGCTTGTATTTCCAGCCCCTTTTTCTTTTAGCACTCTTTTGATATAATGTTTTACTTAGTGTATCATATCAAGCTGTGGATCTGTTGTGTGTGTTTACACTTTATAAAGGCAACGCCTTCCCGATTTTAGGGAAATACGACTTTGGTGCTAGTCTCCATCCCCTGGTCTATTGAAGGCGTGCTTGGGTTAGTCACGGCACAGGCCCCGGGGATGGGTAGTGAAAAATTGGTATCAGATGAGTTGGTTCTACTGAAGAACTAGGACTCTGATCTTTCTTTTGAATGGTAATAGTTTCAAGTGTAGTGACTGTGGTTTTTAGTTCAGGGAGTCTAGTGTTGGTGTGTCGGCCCACATATCCATACACCATGACCCTAACTTCTGCTTTCTGAATCAGTGCATGAAAAAATTGATTTTGTGTGTGTTTTCAAGAGTCTTCTTTGTGAACACTTTGAGTCAGCTCACCAGGTATAACTTATTAACCATGGAGCACCTGTTACTTTTCAGGATGCCTCCACGCAGACAACCAGCTAGTGTTCTAATGGTTGTACGCACTGACTACCCACCGAGCGATGAGGCTCCGGTGTAGGGCCCTCTTACTATGTTGGCACCTTTGAGTGGTGTAACAGAAACACCACCACCCATTGGGCAGCAGATACCACCATCTACACTGGCAGACGGTGCATGCTGACTGAGCGTGTTATATGAGTTCCAATAGTAGAGGCCTCTGAGGTTTCTAGGAGAGACAGAGTCCCACGCAGCTGAGGGCTGGCTGGAGGTGATTGCTAGAGTTTCCCGTCTAGTTGAGACACCACTAGAGTAGACGGTGATCTTAGCTACTAGTCTTTTTTAATGAGTGACCATGAGAATGGTCCGGTTAGTGATGAGGCTTCAGTACGTGGACTGTTACCAGAGATAGTACCTTCGGGTAGTGTTCCATCTATATCACTACCCGTTGGTTTGCAGTTACAATTGGTGGTACTGGTAGAGGAAACATGTAGGCTTAGTGCCTTACACGTGTTTTAGCATCAGATACCCCTCAGGTTCTGAGGCAATCCCAACTAATAGGCAGCTGAGGACTGGCTCGGGGAGGTGGCTGAGAGTTCTCTATAACTTCTACAGCTTCGACAGGACAACATGTCGGTAGATGAGTATTCATCGAGGTGTACAGATCTTTCCTGGTACTTGATGAATACGGTATGATCAGTGCTTTAGGGTTAGAACTTCCAAGCGAGGTGTGGTTAAAGGGCATCTAAGCCAGCACAGTTCCTTTATTCATTCCTACTTATATTAGGGTGCTAGAGAGAACCTTTGTGGTTGAATGTTCTTTGGTTGAGCGGATACAGCCAGTGAATGATAGCAGTGGGAAAATAGGAAACTGGCACTAGTCTCAGAGACTTGGGCATGTAAAATGTTTCGGGGAGAAAAAATTGTTAGGGATAGATGAGTCACAGGGCAGCAGACATGGAAGCATAGATAGGAGGGCAGCATGAGGTGGTGTACTTTTCAACATGTTACAACCACACCATTTTTTTGTGTACCCTGCCAGGCTCAGGGATCTGGAGGACAGGGGAAGAGAGTAGTTGCAGGTGGTCAAGGAATGCAACCCAAGGGCTCTAGAAATAATTATAGGTATGTTCTATGTCTACTACTAGTAGCCGTATCAATAGACATGGGTACCAATCATTCCTTCCTTCCACGAATCTTGTCCAGGACCAAGAGTTTCTGGTTAAACTATTTACTTGACCCTCATGTCTGGAGATACCTTTGGGAGGAGACTCGATAATCACACTTATATCGATGATGTGATATTACCCTAGAGGTGATAGTTTAGGTTGAAACCTCTTGGTGGTAGCATTGAGGCCTTACGACGTTAGTTTTGGTTTGGACGTGACATCCACACTTCACACTCAGATTGAATCTATTAGGCAAAGAGTTTGTGGTTTATCTACAACATTGGGATGGGGTTTTCCTTGGTTGGCGAAAATGGAAACCCAGTAAGCACATGATAAACACATGAATAGGAGGGTACAACCAATCACTCGTGAGTCATCCAACCTCACCCTTGTGGTAGCAGAAGTTGACTTTGATATAGTATATACTCCTGGGAAGGGGAACATCATATTAGACACAATCAGCAGGAGGTCTGGCATGCATCTGTTGAGTGAGGAGACAGAGAAGCTATCCACTTTTCATATATCCTTTGTAGATCGAGAAGGATCAGCTTTTCTTCAGTCTCTTACAGTCACTCCCCCACTCCTTCAGTAAGTCAGGGAGGCGCAGCATGGAGACACTAACTGTGAGACATGACGTGCTCAGATATCCACAGGATAGGTACCTGATGGATTTTATGAAGGTGGGGAGCATGTCATTCTATTCAGGGGACGTACCATGGTACCAGTGTCACTTCAAGAGGAAGTGTTGAGGGAGTTTCACACATCCCCTCTAGCGGTACTTCCAAGAGTGGCAAAGATTTACTAGAACCTCTGACGATAGCACTAGTGGCTTGGAATGAAGAAATTAGTGGCATAGTTTGTCTTTTGATGCCTCACTTGTCAGCAAGTGAAGGCAGAGCATCAGGTACCAGCATGCTTGTTTCATCCTTTAGAGGTCCTAGAGTGGAAGAGGGATGGGATATCCATGGACTTCATGACGGGTCTTCCACGTACATATAGGGGACATGACTTGATTTGGGTGATCATCGACTGACTCACCAAGTCGGCCAACTTCCTACCGATCAAAGAATAGGGTTCAGTGGAGAGATTGGGATGCCTCTATGTGCAGGAGATTGTGTGGTTACATGGAGTGACATCGATGATCATTTCTAATCATGATGCTCATTTTACTTCCCAGCTATGGAAGGGGTTGCAGGAGGCTTTTGGGACATAGCTTCATTTGAGCACCACCTTCCATCCATAGATGGATGGTCAGACTGAGAGGACCATTAAGACCCTCGAGTACATGTTGCGTGCTTGTGTCCTCGGCTTCAGTAGAATCTAGGAGGATCACTTACCTTTGGTATAGTTTGCAAAAAACAACAATTATCACTCCACCATGTGGGTGGAACCTTTTGAGGTGTTGTACGGGTGACCTTGCAGATCACCTTTGTGATGGACTGACCCAGGGGAGTCAGCACTTGTGGGACCAGAGATGGTACGGGCTACCACATAGAAAGTGAAGACCATCCAGGAGTAGAAGAACACTGCACAGATCTGGTAGAAGTCATATGTTGATAGGAGATGAAGACCTTTGGAGTTCGAGGATGGTGACCAAGTCTTTCTACGGGTCTCACCCGGACGAGGCCTATGGAGATTTTACTGAGGCAGAAAGTTATCTTTGAGATTCATCAGACCTTTTTAGGTCCTCTATAGAGTTGGCGAGGTGGCTTACCACTTAGCTCTTCCACCTCAGTTGCATCGGGTGCATGAAGTCTTCCACGTATCCCAGCTAAGGAGATGCGTGCATGACCCTTCTCACATCATCGATCACAGAGACTTAGACGTCGACGATGGGGCGACTTTTATGGAGGTTCCAGTAGATATTGAGGATTGATAGGAGTGGGTCCTCTGGGGACGGTCAATACCTCTGGTGTACATTACACTACTAGAAACGGAGGATATACCAACGTATTTTTTCCAACAGTTTATGAAAATTGTTGGAATAGGGATGTTGATAGGTCTTCACACAAAAGTTTCAATAAACCATTGGAATATAGTAGTTTATATGATTTTTAACTAAAGTTTATACATAACTATTGAGATATGTGAAGTTTTAGTTAGCCTTTTCCAATGGTTTTAAAAAACCATTGGTAAAGATTACCTTTCTGAACGGTTTTAAAAAATGTTGGGAAATTTTTCCCCTAAAATTATCACTAGCCCCAATCCCCCATCCACCAGATTACAAACCTAAATCACAAGAGAGGGAGCTCTCTCACATGGAAATTTCTTCCACCCTTCAACCAGATAGTTGTTTTATTTTTCACTTCAAATTTGTAAGTGGTACCATAGGTTCAATGTTTTCCATCTATTTTTTTTGTTTTATGTTTTGATTTGGCCAAAACCAGAGGTCTGTGTGCTATGGTATACCCAAGAATTGTAATTTGATTTGTTTTCTGATTTTGTTCTACACTTCAACTATTTCATCATGTTGAAGATCTTTTAATTTTCCAATTATAATATAGTTATTGTTGTACCTCTCGTATCCCCTCGTGGTTTAATTTTCATGATCACAATCACTTTCATGTTTATCTAACATTGTTTGAAGTGTTTTTGATTGAAAGGCACAAGGTTTCCAAGAAGTTGGCCCAAGAATGGACATCAAATGGACTGAAATTCAGTCCACCGGCCAACCGGTGTGATAGCACCGGCCAGCCGGTGGAACTGGCAGAGGGATTGCCCACTGCCAGGTTCCACCGGTCGACCGGTGGCTCTGTCACCGGTCGACCTGTGGCACCCAGCCCAAATAGTATTTACTACTGTCTTGCCACCGGCCAGCCGGTGGCTCCTCCACCGGTCGACCGGTAGAGCCTGGATCAAGACTCTTCTTCTCTACCAAGGCACCGGCCAGCCGGTGGAGCTGTACCGGCCAGCCGGTGGCCCAGTCAAACTAGCCGTTGGCTTTGACCAGTCAACTCCTTTTTGGCCTCCAACGGCTCCGAGGCCTTTTCCAACGGCTCCAAAGCCCTCCAACGGATACTTGAAGGTTCCTAGCCTATAAATAAAGGCCTATGAAGCCCCGGAACGTCACCCAAGCCACCGGACACATTGTTGATCATTTTGGCGAAGCTCCGGCGGATTGTTCCAAGGGAACCCCAAGTGCTCCATCCATTTCCACATCCAAGAGAACCACTCAAGAAGCTTGGGAGAGCACGCTACATCAACTCCATCATACTTTGGCGCCCAAGTCTTCCTCAATCACGGTTTTTCTAGTTTTATTTATTTTGAGCTTCATTTTGGGTTTGTGCCTACAAACCCCAAACTCTTTTCTCATCTCCCTTTCTTTGGGTTCTCACACCACCACTAAGGTGTGAAGAGGTTTCTTCAAGCCTTTCCTTTTAAAAGGCTTGTGTTCAGTGAGCTAGCCTTCACCCGTTAAAAAGGCTAGTGGGTTCTTGCTATTCCATTGAAAGCAAGTGGGTTCTTGCTAAACCAATAAAAGCAAGCTGTAATAGGTCCTAGTGCTACCTCAAAGCCTAGTGGGTTTCTTGCTAAAACCATTGAAAAGCAAGCGGTAGGAATCTCTCAACGGTTGAGTTGGGAGCGGAGACGTAGGTCGGGTTTTGGCCGAACTCCGTTATCAATTTTGTGTGTCTTGCCTCTTTATTTCCGCTGCACTTTACTTTGATTTTTTTATTTGTTAATCAATTTTTTAAAAGGCAATTCACCCCCCCTCTTGCCATCTTTTCCCTCGTTTGTTCCGACCCAACAATTGGTATCAGAGGACGTATTTGAATAATTCCCTAACCGGTTTCAAATTAAATATCCTTTTTGATGGCTTCTACCGCTTCAACCTCTTACGCCCTCAAAGGCTTTTCTTTGGATCGTGCTCCATTCTTTGATGGAACCGATTATAGTTTTTGGAAAACCCGCATGACCACATTTCTTAAAAGCATTAGCTATCCTATTTTTAGAATTGTTATGCATGGTTTTACCCTCTCTTCTTCCGATGAGTCTAAGTGGACTACCATAGATATTAAGAATTTCGAGCTTGATGGCAAAGCCATGAATGCTCTACATTGTGGGTTAGATCGTAATGTTTTTGATCATATTTCTTCTTGCTCTACTTCACATGATATTTGGAAATATTTAGAGCTAACCCATGAAGGTACTAGCAAGGCTCAAAAGCAAGAACCCGATGAAACGATCAAGCCCGTTTTCCCATCTCACAAGAAAAGGGCCAAGAAAAAGAAGGGAAAGAAGAAGGCTTCAAAGGCATCTTGGAGTGATAGCTCCTCCTTCTCCTCCTTCTCCTCGAGCGACCAAGGTAAAAAATGCCTAATGGAAAAACATGAGGTATCATCTTCCGACTCTTCTTCCTCTTCCTCCTCTAGTTCTTCAAATTCTTTCAATCATTTGTCTTATGAAGAACTCCAACATGTTAGAGACCAACTTGAAAATGGTTTTCATACTTTATCGTCAAAATTTGTTGCTTTAAAAAAGTCTTTCAAAAAGCTTTCCTCCGAAAAAGACCAACTTCTCAAAGAGAAGGAGGAACTCTCCCTAAAAATCCAAAATTTTCCAAATGTTGATTCTTTGGAATCAACCATTAAAGACCTAAGGGAATCCTTAGCCAAGTTCACCCAAGGTGAACAAAATTTGAACAATCTCCTAGGTTCCCAACGAATTTCTAGGACCACTCAAGGACTTGGCTATACCAACCAAGCTTCCTCCTCCCATGCACCCACTGTTTTTGTAAGGGGGAGCTCTAGTTTTAAATTTTGTAATTATTGCAAAAATCCCGGGCACCTTATTTATGAATGTAATTGTAAAAACGCCCGGTACGGTCAACCCAAATCTTTTTTCTTTTCCGACGAATTCTATAGGAGAAGACCCACTATGAGACAAGTATGGATTGAAAAATCCCTTCTAGCGAGTCTCTCCGGGCCAAAAATAGTTTCCTTTCCCCGGTGATTGATTGTTTTTATTTAGGGGGAGTTAGGATTGATTAAGCTTTTCATTTTCAAATTTTATTCAAACTTTCAATTTCAACTCTTGGTTTCAAATTTCAAAATTCAATTGGTTTTTGATTCAAAACTTTCAATTCAAACTGTTATTCAATTTTTGATTCAAATCTTTCAATTTCCAAAATTTCAATTGATTTTCAAATCCCATCTCTTGTTTTTCAAAATTTCCCTCAATCAAGTTTTATGCCCCATTCTATTTTGATAATCACAAAGGGGGAGAAATTCCTTGATTGATTGGGGGAGAGTCTTCTCTATCATGCTTTGATTTATTTTCAAATTATCCTTTAAGAATGTCTTTAATTTCAGTATTTTACTTTGATTGTTTCGGTGATTGTGATCATCAAAATAGGGGGAGATTGTTATACCTCTCGTATCCCCTCGTGGTTTAATTTTCATGATCACAATCACTTTCATGTTTATCTAACATTGTTTGAAGTGTTTTTGATTGAAAGGCACAAGGTTGCCAAGAAGTTGGCCCAAGAATGGACATCAAATGGACTGAAATTCAGTCCACCGGCCAACCGGTGTGATAGCACCGGCCAGCCGGTGGAACTGGCAGAGGGATTGCCCACTGCCAGGTTCCACCGGTCGACCGGTGGCTCTGTCACCGGTCGACCGGTGGCTCTGTCACCGGTCGACCTGTGGCACCCAGCCCAAATAGTATTTTCTACTGTCTTGCCACCGGCCAGCCGGTGGCTCCTCCACCGGTCGACCGGTAGAGCCTGGATCAAGACTCTTCTTCTCTACCAAGGCACCGGCCAGCCGGTGGAGCTGTACCGGCCAGCCGGTGGCCCAGTCAAACTAGCCGTTGGCTTTGACCAGTCAACTCCTTTTTGGCCTCCAACGGCTCCGAGGCCTTTTCCAACGGCTCCAAAGCCCTCCAACGGATACTTGAAGGTTCCTAGCCTATAAATAAAGGCCTAGGAAGCCCCGGAACGTCACCCAAGCCACCGGACACATTGTTGATCATTTTGGCGAAGCTCCGGCGGATTGTTCCAAGGGAACCCCAAGTGCTCCATCCATTTCCACATCCAAGAGCACCACTCAAGAAGCTTGGGAGAGCACGCTACATCAACTCCATCATACTTTGGCGCCCAAGTCTTCCTCAATCACGGTTTTTCTAGTTTTATTTATTTTGAGCTTCATTTTGGGTTTGTGCCTACAAACCCCAAACTCTTTTCTCATCTCCCTTTCTTTGGGTTCTCACACCACCACTAAGGTGTGAAGAGGTTTCTTCAAGCCTTTCCTTTTAAAAGGCTTGTGTTCGGTGAGCTAGCCTTCACCCGTTAAAAAGGCTAGTGGGTTCTTGCTATTCCATTGAAAGCAAGTGGGTTCTTGCTAAACCAATAAAAGCAAGCTGTAATAGGTCCTAGTGCTACCTCAAAGCCTAGTGGGTTTCTTGCTAAAACCATTGAAAAGCAAGCGGTAGGAATCTCTCAACGGTTGAGTTGGGAGCGGAGACGTAGGCCGGGTTTTGGCCGAACTCCGTTATCAATTTTGTGTGTCTTGCCTCTTTATTTCCGCTGCACTTTACTTTGATTTTTTTATTTGTTAATCAATTTTTTAAAAGGCAATTCACCCCCCCTCTTTCCATCTTTTCCCTCGTTTGTTCCGACCCAACAGTTATATGTTCTTTAGTAAATATTATCTTATAATTTTCTGTGAGTAGATACTCAATGGAATTTTTTAGACCCTTTCCTTTTATGATGATATGATGAGTGTATGATAATTGGAGTTTTGGCGTAGACCCTTTTTACTGAAACTTTTATTGACACATGGTGCTTGATCTATCCAAATTTCACTGTGATATTTAAATAAGATTGATAACAACTTATTTAGTGTCATGTTTAATAAAACTATGTTCTTATTCACAAATACTAGGAGTATAATTATACCACCTGTTAATATTTAAATGTCAAAAGATGTGTTTCATCATCTATATCAAGAGTTTAGTTATTAGAACCTAGTCAAAATTCATTAAACATGGATGAAATCATATTGATTGTGATGGAGGAAAACTAATACTCCTCCTTGGGATGTGATATATTTTGGTAAGATGGTTAACATCACAATGTTTTTTGGTTTAGTGACTATTACACCACTTAATGGGATGGTTCCCATTGTACAGTTTATTAAATCATTTCCCAATATATCATTTTGTGGGTTAGTGATTATTTGATCAATTAATTGGTTTTCACCCATCAAACCATTTTCTGGGATGGTTACCATTCATTATCATTCTTGATAATGGTCAAGAGATATGTTTTCTATTCCATGGGATTGTGAAATATAGTTTTGCAATCATTAGTAGTCCATTTTAGATAATATTTTATGGTAAAAAATTCCTAGATTGTGTGACCTTGTATATCATGGTAAGGGAAATATGATAGGTGATTGTTTACCCATGTTTTTATGGATTCTTATTTTTGATAAATGTTATCAAGTTGTTCTATATGGTAGGGATTAAGTATATAGGAAACTGACCATCATTAAAGGAATAAATTTTATTCTCTATGCTTCCACTTCCAGGGGTCGGTGCAGGTGGGGTGGGTTGTGCAGGGTGGGGGTGTTGGGGGGAGGGAGGCTATACAGGGAAAGTCTGCTAGGGAGAGGTGGGTGTGGGGGGGTGGGGCTGTATAGGTGGGGTTGGGGGTGAGGGTGGGTTGTGCTGATGGGGTTGAGGGGAGGGGGGTTGTGCAAGTGGGTGTGTGTGTGTTGGGATTTTATGTTCTGCATCTAATAAGTAAGTGATACGTTCATTTTAATGTTCTGCATCTACTGTTTTGGTTTTCTGTTTTTATTTGGGTGTGTATGACTTTTTTTTCTGGTTGATTAACTTTACTGCTTATACCTATAGAACAAACCCATATTATAATCACTATATGTGTGCCACTGTCAAATCCCAACACACACACTCCCACTTACACATCATGGTAAGAATGTGTGATGATGTTGTTGAGATCAGAGAGAAAACTCATACACTCCAGGTTGTTTATAGTGGCATGGTTAGTCATGAGTGATAATTAGCTTCCTAAGATGACTATACTAATATAACTTTAGGTTTAATTAAATATGGTTCTCACTGTACGTTGTATATTAAGTCTCTTTCTTGGACAATACTCACTTTTATGATGGTGGGGTGCTTTTCACTAGCCATGCTGGCATGTGTAGACATCCATAACAATGTTAGATAAGTCACAAGTTAAATTCAATAATCTTGTTATCATTGACATACTTTATTATTAATCTCAAATTTAAAAATAAATTTTTTTGTCTATACTTTATGAAATTAGACCTTTTTACAAGCCATGAACAACCTATTAGAATATAATCCTAAACTTTATCCACCCATGGGGTGTGCTTGACTTTGGGAACTAATTGGGTATTGAAAGGTATGACCATAGAGGTGCCAAGAATGAGTTATTGAACATGATTGAATGATTTGGGAATCCTATAACACATAATGGGACCTGAGGGATGTGCCTCTTATATGATACCTAATGAAAATGAATAGAAATAAATTTTAATTTAATTTTTGATTACTTATTATTTGATTAATGATTTTGAATTCCTTAAAGAAACCAACCAAGGATTCATGTTAAAAATATAGTTTTAATTCCATTTAGAAATCACCTTGTATTCATGATGATTTGAGTACTTGTTCTTTGAAATTACATTTTTACTTAATTTTGACAATTTATTTTCCTTCTCATTTATTTTGTTTTTTGGGTTACACATTATTTATCCTTTTCTATTTACTTCCATATTTGTTTTTAAATGCAGCAAATGAAACCAATTGAAGAGAGGAAACAAAAATAGATTATCGAAAAAAGCCATCGCATGACCGAGAAGGGCATTCCACCACTAGTTCCTGTAGTGAGTATTTTATTTCAAATATATTTATTTAAATTATATATAATGTCATGTGATTAATTTTTTGAAAACATTTTTTCCGGATCCATCTACTAGGAGATAGTTATTTGATGAATAGTCGTGTAGTGGTCCCAGCACTCGGGGTGTTCGTACGTGGGGGGTGGTACGGGAGCTAGACGATCTGGTCAGCGTACTTGATTAGACCATGCCCCTCCCATTGACATACCTTTCATCCAACACTCTGATCCCGGTGTGTTGTTAGAGACGCATGGGATATTTAGGCCTCCCATGTTTTCACCACCCTTTACATCTGACCCTCCTCACCCGTCTGTACCATATCTGATGATGATTCCCACTCCCCATCCATCATTTGGCCATCCATTCCTGTCATCTTCTTTTACTACTGTTTCTATCTCTCCGGGCTTTTATATTCCATCTTCTTCGACTCCGGCTCTTCCAGAGTCTGTCCCTACGGAGCATACATTGGAACTCGCTTCATTTGTACAGGGCGTTCCTTTAGTTTCTATAGATCCAACGGCGCCCATTGATTAGACTACTGCATGTATACTTATACAACCCTAACAAATTGTTACACCATTATTTATTTTCATTATAACATTTATTGATAAATATTTGTTTTTCTTTCATAACAGATACATATATTGATAGGAGGCAGGGGCGGGGGTGTACATGCATGTGTGTGGTGTGGAACTGCCACACGCAGCTAATGGTGGACTACAATGAGGATAGTCAGATGATTGAAAAATCAGGGTAGCAATGTTGGAGTTTTTTGGAAATGCTTGCCAAATACTCTGACATCATTTCTGTCAGCCCGCTCTCGTGGAGACAACAATCAAATGAAGTCGAGGATAAATCATGGGCAGAGATATGGGTAAAAAAATCAGTAATATTTAATTCAATATATTAATTTTCTTATTTATATAAATTAATATTTTGGTTTTAGCTGCGGTTTAATTTCTTCGATGGTGAAGGTGCACAGGCAACACATCTAAAGGATTTAAGCAAGCTTTGGAGAGTTTATAAGCATGATTTGTACATTATTTGGCATGATAGAGTGGGCACAGAGTTGGAGGAGGTCTCTGTCATGGATGATTGTCCATTAGAATAGTATCGATAGATGATTACTCATTGGGAAAGTAGAAAAATTAAGGTATTAATCAAATTAGAAGTATTTAAATGAAAATTTTCATGTTTTTTGTTAATACTAATAATTAAATTTTATTTAGGATGCATCTGGTAGAAATAAAAAAAACATAGATGCTAGGAAATACACCCACACTATATTATGTACTATGATGCCAGATCATGAGAGACAGCTGGTATGACAGTTTATAATATTTCTTTATGACTTTAACTTTCTATTGCTTCCTCTGTGATTTATTCGATTTCTAAAGTTGCTATATAATTTTAGTTATGAAATTTCTGTTTTTTAATCCTATTTTTAATTATGTTTTCCAACATTAAATGTCATTTTAGAGGCATAAATTGAATACAGAAGGACGTGTGCCATGAGCAAAACTGTTTTGCTCGAGTAGAAAGAAGAAAGATGGAAGTGCGGTTAATGAACTGACTCAGCATCATATTTTAAGTTTTACTTTGTAGATTTAAAATTTTAATCTCTATTTTGTAACTTAATAATATATTTATATTTGTAATAGGCTACTTTAGAGGCCCTTGATGCCCAGGAACCTGACAATTTTGGGCCAAATGATCACTTACATCAGGTTTTGGGAGATGATCACCCTAGTAGAGTATGCTACTACCTTGGGAAGAGTATAGTTCTGATGAGCTATTGGCCCTCCTCAGGTATGAGTTGTACTACCACCAAGTTGCAGTAGGTTAAGGCATAGGTAGAACAGGCTGAAAAAATGGCCACAGAGATGGCAGCATAGTCTGTTATGGAAAACACTGCATTTATGAAACTGATGGAAGCTTTACATCCAACACTTCCACCAGAGGCCATCACTAATTGTGATGAATATATGTCATTGATTCATTATATATATGGTGCACCCGGTGTCAGTTCTAGTGGAGGTTGAGATTATGGTGAGGAGGAGGTCGAGGTGGAGGAGGAGGAGGGTGAGGAGGAGGCCGAGGCCGAGGAGGAGGCTGAGGCGGAGGAGGAGGGCAATGAGGAGGTCGAGGCTGAGTACGAGGGCAAGGAGGAGGGTGGGTAAAATGATGGGGATGACAATTAGGACTATGGTGAGGGTGAAGATGATGGTGATGATAGTGATGGTGATGAGGGATAGATTGATTCGTTACATTTTTGACTGATATTACTAACCTTTGATGTTTATTAATTTGTTTTCCTGAATATATGTGTGATTAGGTAGGTCACAATATCTTTATTTTTTATCTATAAATAATAAAACTTCATTTGAAGAATTTCTATGAAAACCCCCTATTTTAATGAAATTGTAATTTTTTAGAAGCTGATATAATGAAATTATTTTTTTAACCTTGAAATAATTTTCTTAGAAAATATGTAAATACCATCCCATGAACCCAGTACAGTCCCCGGACAGCCCCCCACCCTCCTCCCTAGACCCCGGACAGCCTCCCCACCCTCCTTCCTGGAACCCAGACAGCCCCCCGGACATCCCCCTGGACAGCCCCCCCACCCTCCTCCCTATACCTCGGACATCCCCCCAGACAGCCCACTAGATAGCCCCCCCCCCCCCACATCCTCTCTGGACCCCAGACAACCCCTCGGACAGCCCCCCCCCCCCCCACCCTCCCCCCTGGACCCCGGACAGCCCCCCCCCCCCCACACACAATCCTCCCTAGACCTCGGACAGCCCCCCAAACCCTCCTCCCTGGACCCCAGATACCAATCTAATCTCTCTTCAAGATTCACCCAAAATTGCAACGGAAAAGAGGGTTTTAGATCTTTGGATAAAGATGAGAGAATAGTGCAAACCCTAATCAAAAAAGAGAAAGAAAGGAGAGGATTAGAATCACCCAGTTATTTAATCCACACTTGATGGAACTCAAAATGCCCAAGTGACATGTACGAGTCAACCCTGCCTCAAACTGAGGCACGGTGTGGCCGGTACCACTCAAAGTGTCTCACTTTTATTTGAAATTGACAACATTTTAAATGAAAACAAAAAATTACATACGGAAGACTGACCAAAAGGATTTTGATTATGTTGATACTTTATCACAACTATCCATGAGTTATTTTTTATGTGTACAAGTCAACCCCGCCTTAATCTGAGGCACAGTGTGGCTGGTACCACTCAAAGTGTTTCACATTTATTTGAAATGGACAACATTTTAAGTGCAAACAAAAATTGACATACGGAAAACCAAACAAAAACATTAGAATTTTGTTTCTAATTTAGGAAAACGATCCATGTGTCATTTGTGATGTGTAAAATTCAACCTCGCCTCAATCTGAGGCACAGTGTGGCCGGTAGCACTCAAAGTGTCTCACTTTTATTTGAAAGGGACAACATTTTAAGTGAAAACAACAACTGGCATACAGAAAACCGACCAAACACATTCAGATTGTGTTGTTACTTCAACAAAACAATACATGGGTCATTTTTGATGTGTATGAGTCAAACCCACCTCAATCCGAGGCATGGTGTGGCCGGAACCAATCAAAGTGTCTCTCTTTTGATTAAAATGGACAACATTTTAGGTGAAAACAACAACTAGCATGCGAAAAACTGACCAAATGCTTTCAGATTGTGTTGATACTTCAAAAAAATAATCCATGGGTCATTTTTGATGTGTGCAAGTCAACCCCGCCTCAATCCAAGACACAGTGTGGCAGGTACCACTCAAATTGTCTCACTTTTATTTGAAATGGACATCATTTTAAGTGAAAACAACTAGCATACAGAAAACCAACAAAACGCATTCGGATTCTATTGATACTTTAGTAAAAGTATCCATGGTTTATTTTTGACGTGTAGAAGTCAACCCCACCTCAATCTGAGGCATTTTGTGGCCGTTACCACTCAAAGTGTCTTTCTTTTGTTTAAAATGGATACTCTTTTAAGTAAAAACAAATGGCATATGGAAAACTAACCAAATGCATTCGTATTGAATTTATACTTTAGGAAAACAATCCATGGGTCATTTTTGACGTGTAAGAGTCAACTCTGCCTCAATCTGAGATGCGGTGTGTCCGACACCACTCAAAGTGTCTCTCTTTTGTTTCAAAAGGACATCATTTTAAGTGAATACAACAACTCACATATAGAAAACCAGCCAAGGAATTAGGATTCTATTTAAACTTCAGGAAAATTATCCATGAGTCATATATGACATGTAAGAGTAAACCCCGCCTCAATCCGAGGGCCGGTGTGGATGACACCACTCAAATTGTCTCACTTTTATTTGAAATGGACAGGATTTTAAGTGAAAACAACAACTAGTATACGGAAAACTGACCAAACGCATTCAGATTGTGTTGATACATTAGGAAAATTATCCATGGGTCATTTGTAATGTGTAAGAGTCAACCCCACCTCAATATGAGGTGCGTTGTGGCTGACACCACTCAAAGTGTCTCTCTTTTCTTAAAATGGACATCATTTTAAGTGAAAACAACAACTGACATACGTAAAACTGACCAAACGCATTCGGATTCTATTGAAACTTTATAAAAAAAATCCATGAGTCATATTTGACATGTAAAATTCAACCCTGCCTTAATATGAAGTGTGGTGAGGCCGGCACCACTCAAAGTTTCTCTCTTTTGTTTAAAATGAACATCATTTTAAGTGAAAACAACAATTGACATATGGAAAACCGACCAAATGCATTATGATTATGTTGAAAATTTAGGAAAACTATCCATTGGCCATATGTGATGTGTAAGAGTAAACCTCTCCTCAATCTAAGGTGCGGTGTGGCCCGCACCAATCAAAGTGTCTCTCTTTTGTTTAAAATGGACAACATTTTAAGTAAAAACAAGAACTAGCATACGGAAAATAGACCAAATGCATTCGGATTGTGTTTATACTTTAGTAAAACGATCCATGGGTCATTTTTTATGTGTATGAGTCAATCTCACCTCAATCCGAGATGCAGTGTGGCCGTCACCACTTAAAGTGTCTCTCTTTTGTTTCAAAAGGACATCATTTTAAGTGAATACAACAACCGACATATGGAAAACCAAACAAAGGCATTAGGATTCTATTGAAACATTAGGAAAACAATCCACAGGTCATACGTGATGTGTAAGAGTCAACCCCACCCCTATCTGAGGGTCTTTGTGGCTGGAACCACTCAAACTGTCTCAATTTTATTTGAAATGGACAGGATTTTAAGTGAAAACAACAACTAGCATACGGAAAAACAACCAAACATATTAGTATTGTGTTGACACTTTAGTAAAACTATCCATGGGTCATTTTTGACATGTACGAGTCAACCTCACCTCAATATAAGGCATGTTGTGGCCGACACCACTCAAAGTGTCTCTCTATTGTTTAAAATGGACATCATTTTAAGTGAAAACAACCACTGACGTACGGAAAACCGACCAACCACATTCGGATTCTATTGAAACATTTGGAAAACAATACATGGGTCATATGTGACATGTAAAAGTCGACCCTAACTCAATCCAATGGCTGGTGTGGCCGACACCACTCAAACTATCTCACTTTTATTTGAAATGGACATGATTTTAAGTGAAAACAACAACTGGAATACAGAAAACTGAAAAAACGCATTCGGATTGTTTTTAATTTAGGAAAACTATCCATGGGTCATTTTTTATGTGTGAGAGTCAAATCCTCCTCAATATGAGTTTCCGTGTGGCCGACACCACTCAAAGTGTCTCTCTTTTGTTTAAAATGGACATCATTTTAATTGAAAACAAAAACTTACATACGGAAACCTGACCAAAAGCATTCAGATTCTATTGAAACTTTAGGAAAACTATAAATGGGTCATATGTGATGTGTACGAGTCAACCTCACCTCAATATGAAGTGTAGTGTGGTCGGTACCACTCAAAGTGTCTCTCTTTTGTTTAAAATGAACATCATTTTAAGAGAAAACAACAATTGACATAAGGAAAACTGACCAAATGCATTCGGATTCTATTAGAAATTTAGGAAAACGATCCATGGGTCATATGAGATGTGTATGAGTCAATCGCGCCTCAATCCAAGATGTGGTGTGGCTGGCACCACTCAAAGTTTCTCTCTTTTGTTTAAAATGGACATTATTTTAAGTGAAAACAACAACTGTCATATGGAAAAATGACCAAACACATTTTGATTATATTTAAACTTTAGGAAAACGGTCCATGGGTCATATGTGATGTGTAAAAGTCAACCCTGCCTCAATCTGAGGCGCATTGTAGCCGGTATCACTCTATCTATCTCTCTTTTGTTTAAAATGGACATCATTTTAAGTAAAAAAGAACTGGCACATGGAAAGCCAACCAAACGTATTCAGATTGTGTTGATACTTTAAAAAAACAATCCATGGGTCATATGTGATGTGTATGAGTCAAACCTACCTCAATCCAAGGTGAAGTGTGGTCGGCACCACTCAAAGTGTCTCACCTTTATTTGAAATGGAAAACATTTTAAGTGAAAACAACAACTGATATACAGAAAACTGACCAAACATATTCAGATTCTATTGATACTTTATTAAAATGATCCATGAGTCATTTTTGATGTTTAAAAGTCAACCCGCCTCAATCGGAGGCATGGTGTGGCTGGTATCACTCCAAATGTATCTCTCTTTTTTAAAATGGACATCATTTTATGTAAAAACAACTGGGATACGGAAAACTGACCAAACATATTCAAATTCTGTTGATACTTTATTTTGGGGTTATTAGCTTATAATTTAAGAATTCAATCATGTATGTGTTATAGAAAATTAAATTTTGAATGTATTCTTAATTTTGTATAACCCACCCCCTAGACACCCCCACCCCCATGGACAGCCCCCCACCCCGGGACACCCCCACTCCCCGGGACACCCCCAACCCCTTGTATGTAATATTATATATGTGCTATATATAATTTAGAATTATGTATGCAACGTAATTCATTTTTTATGTGTTATTGATTCATAATTCATAATTCATTACATAATTCATTCTGCATGTATTCAATTGAGAATTTAATTATGAATTCGGTATTTCATAGGGTAATTAGGATCATATACATGATTATAATTTTGGTACATTACATGGTTATAAGAGTACCCTGTTTTTATGTGCTTTTGTGTACTATAGCAGGTGTTTTTGTTTCTGTTAAAAGAGTATGCAGGTGTATGCAGTTGAGTGTGCAGTGGAGGAGATTTTAGGTGGTTGGGCTACCAAATTCTAGAAATACACTATACCAACGGTTTACTAAAACCGTTGGTATATGTTGAACATATTTTTACCAATGGTTTTAGTAAACCATTTGTAAAACGTGAAAATTATATTATTCCCAATGGTTTTACAAACCATTGTGAATACTCGGATTACACTTCCTTTTACCAACGGTTTTAGTAAATCGTTGGTAAAACATCGGATTACACTGCCTTTCCCAACGGTTATACTAAAACCATTGGTAATGGGGTATCCCAACGGCTTACTTACCAATGGTTTGGTATCCTTTACCAACGTTTTGAAACCATTGGTAAAGACTTAGTTTCTAGTAGTGTTCGTTGGCAGTACGGGAACCTCCAGGAGAGCACATGTGAGCGAGAGGCTCAGATGCATGCTCAGTACCCCCACTTGTTTACCTAGATGAGTTGTGGATTATGGGGATGTAGATCCCTTATGTGGGAAGAATGTAAAGACCCATAATGTCCATGAAATAATATTTAAATAAATGGGTATTTTACGAGTCCGTGAAATTTAACGGCGCCCAATTCTGAGGCCAGGAGTGCCTGGAATGATCTGTCGAAGTTTTTTTAAGCTTAATTTAACGAGCTTAAATAGTTTTCCTAAAAAAGTGGAATAAATATTAAATGGTTACTCGAATTAAAAATATGAGGACACCATTGCGATCAGGATGGTGGGTTTACCCTAGGAGCGACTTAAGATTAATCGGTGCGGGCCTCCTGTGAGAAAACCCAAAAATGGCATAATCATAAATAAAATAATTAAATAAATTATTTTATTTTTTAAATGATTATAACTCACAAACGGTAACTCATATTAAAAATCTGAGACCACTACTGAACTCATGATAGTATGATTTCTTTAAGCAAATACTAACTTTGGCTGGCGCAGGCCACTAGAGAAAGTTATTTTTTGGCCCCAAATAAAATAATTAATTGACAATTATTTTATTGTAAAATTCATAACTTATAAACGGTAACTTGGATTGAAAATCCAAGAGTAATTTTGGGTTCGTTGGGGCGTGTTTCACCTAGGAAGATCCTAACCTAGACTGATGCGGTTTAAGGGTGACTGATGAAAATTTTTCGAACTTTTTTTCAGGTACGTTCAACGAACGCGCAACCAGTGTTTTGTAACTTTTGAACCAGTGCTCGGAATTGAAATATGAGGGCACTGTTGAACTCACAGCACCAGTATTCGCTTAAGAAGACTTTTACCTCGATGGTAGTTGGTCGAAGTTGAAGATGGTTTTTGTTTTTTTCCTAGAAATAATAAAATAAAATGATGCATGTTTTATTTTATTGGCCAAGTGGAAGTTGGAGGTGGGGACCACCATACCTTAACCTCCCATTAGAGGTTATGGTGGTGGGACCCGCCTGAACCAAACCTCCCACGAGAGGTTATGGTGTGGGGACCACCCGGTACTAAACCCCCCAATTTAATGAGGGAAACCACTCAACTCCCCCATAAATGAGGAGAGTCTCTTGACCTCCTCTACCCAATTAATTGTGCCAACGCACCAATTAAATGTGCCAACCCTTCTATTGATTAATTATGACACCCACCATAATTAATTTGGCTTTTCGAATTCTCTCCAACAAAATAATAGAGGGTCTAATCTATTATTTTTTTCACCTCTTTTATTTTTGGTGGGATTTGGGAGAAGCGAGAGAGCTTGGGAGAAATCTCCCAATGAAGAACGCTCCCGACAAAGAACGTCAATGAGGGACGCCTTCAACTATGAAGAATGATCTCCTTTGACCTTCATACTTGGAATCCTAAATATGTGGGACGTATTCGAAGACCTACCTTCCCTCCTCATCGTCGTCAATGAGCCGATGCACGAGCTCGGGTTTGCAAGTGTGTGGCGGACGCGACGAATGACGACAACTCCGTCTTCTTCCCCGCGACTCCATCAACGGACAACGAACATGTAGGGGTTTTATTTGAATATCATATTATTCCTTTAATTCTTCCCTTCTAAGACAAAAAATTATTGTGGTTGATTTTCCTTGCGGGTTGGGAATTGTTTTGCAGGAAGATGCGGGGTGTTGATAGAGTTTTCTTCTTCTATATTCTTTTCTTGTTAATTATTTTAAATTTAAGAAAGAATTGATCTGCTTGCTACCACCCTAAATGCGGAGGGTGTGGGCCAAACCAACATGGCATGACCCCTCTGTCATTATTGTTTGTGATGTTCTTCGACATGGCGAAAAGGTGACGAGACGATGAATGAGACACAGGCAACAGTCGTGCTACCCACGGCCTCCGTGACCCGTGTCGCCCACCGAGCGCACCATCTACTGACCGAACTGGTCCTGGCCACCCCGTCCGCCGGCCGAACTGGCTTTTCCACCCCAGGCTGAACTGTGGCGCCCTCCTGGCCTCTGGAGTCTCCTGTCCCATCCTTCTCGCCTCACCACAGCTATGTCTCCTAGCTCCGGACCAAACCGCGCCGACCTGCAGCCTCCCTCGTGGCGCCCTGGCCAAACTATGCTGGCCCGTGGCCCCCTCGCAACGCCCCGGCCTAACCGCATCGGTCCCGTCGGCCCCCTTGCGGCACCCCTGGCCTATAGGGATTGTCATTAGTCAGATTACCCATTCAGACATGTGGGTGGGCCCCATGGGGGACCACGTGTCTGCAGGGCAACTGGTGGTACCTGGCGGGTTAGGACCCGACGGCCAGGTTAAGGTGGGGTGGTTGTGCTGTCACCGGGACCCAGTTGTTACAATTGGTATCAAAGGGAGGTTAATATGTGGTGGTCCCACTTCCAACTTCCACATGGGTGGTTATAATAGATAAAATAAAATAAAACATGAGCTTATTTTATTTTATTATTTCCATGAAAAACCCAAAAACTAACTTTCACCCTCGACCAACTGCCGTCGAGGTGAAAGTCTTCTTAACAGAATACCAGAACTGCAAGTTCAATGGTGCTCTCGGATTTCAATTCTGAGCACCGGTTCAAAAGTTAAAAAACGTCGTTCATGTGGTTACTGAACATACCTGAAAAAATGTTCGGAAAATTATTATCAGTCACCCTCTACCTGAGCCAGTTGAGGTTAGGCTCTGCCTAGGTGAAACACACCCCAAAGAAGCCAACGGTACTCTCGGATTTTCAATCTGAGTTACCGTTTTGAAGTTATGTATTTTACAATAAAATAATTGTCACTTAATTATTTTATTTGCGTCCAAAAACTAAATTTATCGGGTGGCCCGCACCAGCCAAAATTAGCATCTGATTAAAGAAAGCATACCCTCATAATTTCAGCAATGCTCTCGGATTTTTAATCTGAGTTACCATTTGTGAGTTATAAGAATTTGAAAATTAAAATAACTTATTTTATTATTTTATTTACGATTATGCCATTTTTGGTTTTTCTCACAAGAGGCCCACGCCGACTTATATTAAGTCAGGCCTAAGGTAAACCCGCCATCTTGAACGCAATGGTGCCCTCAGATTTCTGATCCAATTAACCATTTAATAGTTATTACACTTTTTTGGGAAAACCGTTTACGTGCGTCAACTTAAGCTTAACAAAACATCAACAGATCATTCCGGGCACTCTGAGCCTCAGAATCGCGCGCCGTCAATTTTCTTGAACTCGTAAAATTCCCATTTATGAAAAAAATCATGGAAATTTTGGTTCCTTACATTCTCTCTACCTCAGGTCTCTACATCCCTGTAATCCACAACTCATCTAGGTAAACAAGTGGGGGTACTGAGCACGCATCTGAGCCTCCCGCCCCTATGTACTCTCCTGGAGGTTCCCGTACTACCAATAAATGTGCACCAGAGGTATCGACCGTGCACGAAGGACCCACTCCTGTCAATCCTCAATGTCTACTGGAACCTCCGTAAAATTCTCCCCATCTTCGGCCTCCATCTCTCTGTGGTCGATGACGTGAGAAGGGTTGTGCACGTATCTCCTCAGTTGGGATACGTGGAAGAATTTGTGCACCCAGTGAAACTGAGGTGGAAGAGATAAGCAGAAACCCACTTCACCAACTCTACTGAGGATCTGAAAAGGTCTGATGAATATCAGAGATAACTTTCCACCGCGGCCAAATCTCTGTAGACCTCGTCGGGGTGAGACCCGTAGGAAGACGTGGTTGCCATCCCCGAACTCCAAAGTTCTTCATCTCCTGTCGGCATGATACTTCTGTCTACTCTGTGCAATCTTCATCTGCTCTTATATGATCTTTACTTTCTCTATGGTATCTTGTACCATCTTTGGTCCCACAAGTGATAACTCCCTTGATTCAGTCCAGAACAAAGGTGATCTGTAAGGTCACATGTATAATGCCTCAAAATGTGTCATCCCTATGGTGGAGTGATAGTTTTTTTTGTATGAAAACTCCACCAAAGGTAATTGATCCCCCCAGCTTTGACCGAAGTTGAGGACTCAAGAACGTAGCATGTCCTCAAGGGTCTGAATGGTCTGCTTAGTCTGACTAAGGATGTAAGGTGGTTCTCAAACGAAGCTTCATCTCAAAAGCCTCCTGCAATCCCTTCCATAGCCGAGAAGTAAAATGTGCATCACAATTAGAAACAATCATATAGGTCACTCCAAGTAACTTCACAATATCCTGCACATAGAGGCATCCCAAGCTCTCTACTGAACCATGTTCTTTCATCGGTAGGAAGTTGGCCGACTTGGTGAGTCGGTCGAAGATCACCCAAATTGAGTCATGTCCCATAGATGTATGTGGAAGACCCATCATGAATTCCATGGATATCCCATCCCACTTACAGTCTAGGACCTCTAAATTCTGAACCAAACATACTAGTACCTAATGCTCCGCCTTCACTTGCTGACAAGTGAGGCATCGAGATACAAACTCTGCAACTGCTTTCTTCATTCCCAGCCACCAGTGCTGTTGTCAGAGGTCCTGGTACATCTTCCCCATTCCTGGATGTGCCGCTAGAGGGGATGTGTGGAACTCCCTAAATACTTCCTCCTTAAGTGACACCGGTACCATGGTACGTCCCCTAAAGATAATGGCGTGCTCCCCACCTTCATAAAATCTATCAGGTGCCTATATTGTGGATATCTGAGAACATCATGTCTAGAAGTCAGCGTCTCCCTAATGCATCTCCCTAATGCACCTCACTGACTTGATAAAGGAGTGGGGGAGTGACTATAAGAGATTGAATAAATGATGCTCCTTCTCAATCCACAAATGATATATTCAAAGCAGCTAGTTTCGCTGTGGCCTCACTCAGCTGATGCTGGATAGACCTCCTGCTGAGTGTGTCTGCTACCATGTTCCCCTTCCCAGAAGTATAGACTATCTCAAAGTCAAAATCTTCTACCATGAGGGTGTGGTTGGCCGACTCACGAATGATTGGTTCCACCCTCCTTTGCAATATTTTATCATGTGCTTCCTGGGTTTCCTTTTTCTCCAACCAAGGAAAACCCCATCTCAATATTGTAGATAAACCAAAAACTATTTTCCTAATACTGTTAGTATAAGTATGAACTTTGGATATCACGTCCAAACTCAAACTAACGTCGTAAGGCCTCGATGCTACCACCAAGAGGTTCCAACTAAAACTCTCACCTCAAGGTTCAGATCACACCATTGACGTAAGTGTCATTATTGAGCCTCCTCCCAAAGTTATGTCTAGACATAAGGGTTAAGTCAACGGTTTAATTGGAAGCTCTAGGTCATGGACACGATTCGTGGAAGGAAGGAATTATTGGTACCTATATTTATTGATACGGCAGCTAGTAGAAGACATAGACCGTACCTCTAATCATTCCTAGAGCCCTTTGGTTGCATTCCTTGACTGCATGCAACTACTCTCTACCCCTGTCCTCTAGCTCCCTAAGACTGGTGGGGTCCAAAAAAAATGGGTGGTTATAACATGTCGAAAAGTACACCACCTCATGCTGCTCTCCTAGATCTACTTCCACGTCTGCTGCCCTACAGACTCATCTGTCACTAACACTTCTTCTTCCCAAAAAAATTTACATGCCGAAGTCTCTGAGACTAGCGCCAGTTTCCTGCTTTCCCACTGCTAACATTCACTGGTTGTATCTGCTCGTCCAAAGAACATTCAACCACAAAGGTTCTCTCTAGCACCCTAAAATAAGTAGGAATGCATAGAGGAATTGTGATGGCTCGGGTTTCCATTAAACACACCTCACTCGAAATTTTGAGCCCTAAAGCAATGATTGAAATGTATTCATCAAGTACCAAGAAAGATCGGTATTCCTCGATGAATACTCAGCTACCAACATGTCATCCTGTAGAAGCTGTAAAAGTTCTACAGAACTCTCAGCCACCTCCTCGAGACACTCCTCAGCTACCTGTGAGTCGGAATCGCCTCAGAACCTGAGGGGTATCTGATTCTGAAAAACATGTAAGGAACTAAGCCTACATGTGTCCCCTACCGGTAAAGTCGGTTGTAACTGCTAACCAATGGGTATTGATATAGCTGGCACACTACCCAAAGGTACTATCTCAGGAAGCGGTCCACGTACTGAAGCCTCATCACTAAGAGGACCATCCTCATAGTCAATCACTGAAAAAGACTTGTCGCTAAGATCATCGTATTCTATACTGGTGCCTCAGCTAGATAGGAAACTCTAGAAATCGCCTCCAGCCAGCCCTCATCTATGTGGGAATATGTCTCACCACGAAACCTCAGAGGCCTCTCCTACTGGATCTCATGCAACGCACTCAGTCGGTGTGCACCGTCTTCTAGTGTGGATGGTGGTATCTTCTTCCCAATGGGTGGTGGTGTTGTTGGTACACCACCCGAAGGTGCCAACTTGGTAAGAGGTCTCTGCACCAGAGCCTCATCTCTCAGTGGGTTGTCAGTGTGTACAACCCTCGGAACCCTTGCTAGCTGTCTGTGTGGAGGCATCCTGAAACTTAAGAGGTGCACCATGGTTAATAAGTTATGCCTAGTGAGCTGACTCAAAGAGTCCACAAATAAGACTCTTGAAAACACACACGCAATTAGTGTTTTTGTTCACTGAGTCGGAAATAAGAAGTCAGGGTCCTGATGTATAGATACATCGGCCGCCGCACAAACATTGGACTCCCTGAACTGAAAATCACACTCACTACACTTGACACAATTTCTATTCAAAAAAAAAAGATCAGAGTCCTAGTTCTTCGGTATAACCAACTCCTCTAATACCAATTGTAACAACTGGGTCCCAATGACAGCACAACCACCCCACCTTAACATGCTCATCAGGTCTTGGCCCACCAAGTACCACTTATTTCCCTGCAGACACATGGTCCCCACACTAGGTCCCACCCACATGCCTGAACGGGTCATCTGAAAAATGACAATCCCCACAGGACAATACCACCTCATGCTGCTCTCCTAGCTCTACTTCAACTTCTGCTACCCTACAGACTCATCTGTCTCTAACACTTCTTCTTCCCAAAATATTTTACATGCCCAAGTCTCTGAGACTAGCGCTAATTTCCTTCTTTCCCACTTTTAACATTCACTGGTTGTATCCGCTCATCCTAGAACATTCAACCACAAAGGTTCTCTCTAGAACCCTAACATAAGTAGGAATGCATAGAGGAATTTTTCTAGCTCGGATATCATTTAAACACACCTCGTTTGGAAGTCTGATGCCTAAAGAACTGATCGTACCGTATTCATCGAGTATGAGGAAAGATCGGTATGCCTTGATGAATACTCAACTACCGACATGTCGTCTTGCCGAAGCTGTAGAAGTTCTAGAGAACTATCAACCACCTCCTCGAGCCAGTCCTCATCCACCTGTGAGTCGGGGTCACCTCGGAACCTAATGGTTATCTGATGCTGAAACACGTATAAGGCACTAAGCCTACAGGTGTCCTCTACAGGTACCACCGGTTGTAACTACTGACCAACGGGTAGTGCTATAGCTGGCACACTACCCGAAGGTACTATCTCAAGAAACGGTCTACGTACCAAAGCCTAATCACTAATTGGACCATCCTCATGGTCACTCACTGAAAAATACTAGTAGCTAAGATCACCATCTACTCTATTGGTGTCTCAACTAGACTGGAAACTCTAGCAAACGCCTCCAGCCTACCCTCAGCTGTGTGGGAATCTGTCTCGTCTCAAAACCTCAGAGGCCTCTACTACTGGAACTCATGCAACGCACTTTGTCGGTGTGCACTGTCTACTAGTATGGCTAGTGGTATCTTCTTCCCAACAGGTGGTGGTGATGCTGGTACACCACCTGAAGGTGCCAACATAGTAAGAGGGCCCTGCACCGAAGCCTCGTCACTCGGTGGGCTGTCAGTGCGTACAACCCTCGGAACCCTAGATGGCTGTCTACATGGAGAAATCCTAAAAATTAATAGGTGCGCCACGGTTAATAAGTTATACCTAGTGATCTAACTCAAAGACTTCATAAAGAAGACTCTTGAAAACACACATGCAATCAATGTTTTCGTGCACAGAGTCAGAAATCAAAAGTTAGGGTCCTGGTGTATGGATAAGTTGGCCACTACACCAACACTGGACTCCCTGAACTGAAAACCACACTCAATACACTTGACACTATTGTCGTTCAAAATAAAGATCAGAGTCCCAGTTCTTCAGTAGAAATGACTCCTCTGAGACCAATTTTAACAAATGGGTCCCAGTGACAGCAAACCACCCCACCTTAACATGGTTGTCGGGTCCTGGCCTGCCAGGTACCACCAGTTGCCCCGTAGACATGTGGTCCCCCCCAACACTGGACTCCCTGAACTGAAAACCACACTCACTACACTTGACACTATTGTCATTCAAAATAAAGATCAGAGTCCTAGTTCTTAGTTATAACTGACTCCTCTAATACCAATTGTAACAACTGGGTCCCGGTGATAGCACAACCACCCCACCTTAACATGGTCGTCGGGTCCCAGCATATGGATACGTCGGAAATTAGAATTCAGGGTCCTGGTGATGTCGACCTCCACACCAACACTGGACTCCCTGAACTGAAAACCACACTCACTACACATGAAACTATTACCATTCAAAAGAAAGATCAGATTCCTAGTTCTTCAGTAGAACTAACTCCTTTGATACCAATTATAACAATTGGGTCTCGGTGACAGCACAACCACCCAACCTTAACATGGTCTTTGGGTCCTAGCCTGCCAGGTACCACCAGTTGCCCCGCAGACACGTGGTCCCCACCCTGGGGCCCACCCATGTTCCTGAATGGGTCATATGACTAAGTAAAATACCCACAGGACAACACATGTCCTTTCCAGTGTGCTTTTTCCACACTCACACACACCCTGGGAAACTTTCCAGAAGGTCACCTATCCTGGTCTCTACTCCCGGCCAAGCACGCTTAATTGTGGAGTTCTAATCAGACAGGCTCCTGAAAATGAAGGTGCACATTGTTGACATTAGTCATTTCATTTAGTCATTTAACCCTTTATCATTTGGGGGTGTTACAATCACCCCCCCCCCCCCCCCCCCTAGAGCACAACGTCCTTGATGTAGGTCCTACATCTCAACTTAGGTAGTGAACCACACATAAGGTTGGGTACCACCTCTGAAACCAATTTTTCACAACCCATCCCCCGGGACCCATTCTATGACTACCCCAAGCCCACCTTCCATAGGTCAAGGGCTGGTGACTAGCACCAAAGGCGTGTTTCTCTAAAACTGGGGACCACCCGAGGTTTATCCCTCATAATGGGGGGGAGAGGAAACCTCCCAACTCCCTCAATTAATTTTATGTGTCAATGTAAAATTAAATACTTTCAATTTAATTTTATGTCTCAACGTAAAATTAAATGCTTTCAATTTAATTTTATGTGTCAACGTAAACATAAATTATTTAAATGTGTCAACATAAAATTAAATGCTATCAATTAATTTTTTTGTGTCAACATAAAATTAAATCCTATCAGTTGTCTTAATGTAGGCTATGTGGGGAAATCCTCTTGGAATCCTCTCAATAATTAAGCCAACACACCTCTTAAATTGTGCCAAAACTATTTAATTGTCTTGACCCCCTTTTTAAATTTAAGTAACTGCATTACTGGAATTTAGGAAGGTTCTTAATAAATGAACCGTCATAAATTCCATGATTGTCACATACCTCCCCCCTCTCCTATATATAGGGAGTTTGGAAGGAGGATTTGGGACGGCTTCACCAAGCGACGAAGCGCTGGTAAAGCGACGCGACGCCCAACACTTGGAGGATTACGCTCTCCAACGAAGAACGCTTCCTCCATGAAGAACGATAGTGAGGAATGTCTTCAACTTCTTCCTCAGAAGCGCCTTGCTGAGTCAACCAACATGGGACATCTTTGGCGACTGACCTTCCCTACTCATCGTCGTTAATGAACAATACGAGGTAGGGGTTTTATTTGAATATGTTAGTATTCCTTTAATTATTCCCTTCTAAAACAAAGAATCATTGTAGATGATTTTCCTTACTGTTTGGGATTTTGTTTTTGTGGGAAGATATGGGGTGTTGATTTAACCACTTGCTACCACCCTAAACATAGAGGGTGTGGGCCGAACCAACATCGCCCGACCCCTTCGCCGTTCTTGTTTGTGATGTTCTTCAGAATAGAGATGAGGCGATGAGATGACAGGGGTGATAAAGGCAATAGTCGTGCTAGTCGTGACCTACGCAACCCGCGCCGCCCACTGGCCGCACCACCCGTTGGGCCGAACCACACCGCTCATCGGTCACGCCACCCACCGGCCAAGCCACGCCACGCCCCATCAGAACCGGCCCCCGTCTGTCCGTGCGCCCCGCGCACCCAACGGCTCCACTGTCCACCTGACCAGCGCGCCAAGAGCCACCACTGACCGAACCGGCCCCCGGCCTCCGCACTCCCTTTGCGCTCCACGGCTCTGCTGTTCGCACGCCCCGCACTGCCGCTGGCCAAACCGGCTCTGGCCTCTCAGGAAGAGCCGCGCCCCTCAGGGCGCCCAGCCGAGCCGGCCACCCATGCCCTCACGGCGCCCAGCCAAGCCGGCCTCTCATGCCCTCATGGCGCCAGGCCGAGCCGGCTTCCCACACCCCTCGCGGAGCCCTATACGAACCTATCCCCACCCTCACAGCATCCCGACCGAACCGGCCCCTCGCGGCGCCTCTGGGTTGGGCCGCCCTCGCGGCCTGCTGGGTTGGGCCCAAAGGGCCAGGACGAACCCAATGGGCTAGCCCACGAGATGGGATAGGCTAGACCCAACTAGTCAAACTGGGTCGTCTTGAACCGGGTCGGCCCAGACTGGGTCGGGCTGGGTTGGACGGGACCCGGGCACACTACGACTCATTTACTTCTTTTCAACATATCTTTTGCATTGGACGCCCGTTTGATGAACCGTCAGCGGTGATGGAAATATTAGAGCATGAATATCCATTTTAGTATATACCTATAGAGTTTTGGGTTGAGATGGGATACGGTCATCTTGGATCGAGCACGAATCCAACCGGGCCCCCGGGACTAAAAGGCTAACAACTCTCAGAACAGGCGTCTGATTAAAGTGCTACCTGTCGCGTTGGATTTCTTATGACAAGGAAGATATTCTAGACACATCAACTTGGGACTTCCTGGTAGTTGGTGTATCGAAAACTCTGACGATTGTTCCTAGAGCCTACGTTTGTTTGAAAGCTCTGACTACTGTTCCTGGATCCTACATGGATTCGATAGCTCTGACTACTGTTCCTAGATCCTACATGGGTTCGACAGCTCTGACTACTATTCCTGGATCCTATGTGGGTTCGACGGCTTCGACTACTATTCCTGGATCCTATGTGGGTTCGACAGCTCTGAGTACTGTTCCTAGATCCTACGTGGGTTCAACATCTTTGACTTCTATTTCTCGATCCTACATGGGTTTGACATCTCTGACTACTGTTCCTAGATCCTACGTGGGTTCGTCAGCTCTGATTTCTGTACTAGGATCCTACATGGGTTTGATGGAGTAGATGATTCAGTAGCTACATCTAATCATCTCTATCTCTCTACAAAAGTTGTATACCTATGTGATCTGAGTCAGTACATTTGTGTTTTCCTCATGATTGAGATGGATCACTTGATAACTTAGGTATATGTATGGGCTTATACCTAAGTAGGGTTATCTATTGATTTCATACATTTTGTTTTATCCTTTTTGGATTTTGTGACACCTTGAGGGTCTTAGGGTCCCTACTAAGTATCGTTATACTAACCCTTGCACGGGCTATGCCCGCACCTTGTTGTATTGGTTGTAGATGACGGACAGCACTGACTAAGGCTAAGAGTACTAGGACTGGATGGTACCCAGAGGTGGACCTTAATAAGAGATGGTACATGGAGGAGACTGACAGAGGTGGATTGATGAGGAGGCTATCTATATCTACCCTTTAGGTAGGAATCTCGGAGGACGACCCAACAGCTATTTTCCATTACTTCAGTTGTACATGTACTTTTAGTTTCTTTTACTTTATAGTTTGGCTTGTATTTATGGCCCCTTTTTCAATTAGCACTCTTTCGTTATACAGTTTTACTTAGTGTTTCGTATCCAGATGTGTGCTTTTTTGTGTTAATTTAAACATTATAAAGGTAATGTCTTCCCAGTTTTAGGGAAATACACCTTTGGTGCTATTCGCCATCCTCTGGCCTATGGAAGGTTGGCTTGGGGCCGGCACAGAGTTTTCTGGTGGCCTGAACCCTCCTACTGAGTATCGTTATACTCAAGCATGCAAAGGTTATTCCTGAACCTTATTGTGTTGGTTTCAGACGATAGACTACGCTGACTAAGGCAGAGAGTACGAGGACTGGAAGGTTCCCGGAGGTGGACCATATGGTGTGTTAGTACGCAGAGGAGACGGGCAGATGTGGAGTGCTGAGGAGGAGATCTGTAAATACCCTTCAGGTAGAAACCCCAGAGGATAACCCAGTAGCTTCCATTTTCTCAATATTTAGTTGTATTTTATTTCAGTTTTACTTGTACCATTATTGTTGAGCTTGTATTCCGTCCCCTTTTACTTTTTATCACACTTTTGTTATATAGTTTACTTGTGTTGTTATCTCGTTGTGTACTTGATTGTAAGTGTTTACAAGTTATAAAGGCAATGCCTTCCCAGTTTTAGGGAATACACCTTTGGTGTGAGTTGTCAGCCCCTGGCCTATGGAAGGCAGGCTTGGGGTTTGTCATGGCATGGGCCCCGGGGGACGGGTCGTGAAAAACTGGGATACTTAATCTTCAGACTTTGTGGAAGTTAATGTATTGACACTTGTATTGAGGAGCATATCCTCCCGGAATCAAGCATGCTTTTTGCGGGGAACCCTATGGTTGGCTGCTTTGTGATAAAAGGATCCAATGTGGGTTTGATAGCTCTGACTTCTCTTAGATTCATCAGGCCTTTTGAGGTCCTCAGCAGAGTTGGCGAGGTGGCATACCACTTAGCTCTTCCACCTCAGTTGCACCGGTTGCATGACGTCTTCCACGTATCCCCGTTAAGGAGATACATGCACGACCCTTCACACATCATCGACCATGGCGAACTGGATGTTGATGATGGGGTGACTTTTACGGAGGTTCCAGTGTAAATTGAGGATCGACAGGAGTGGGTCCTTCATGGATGGTCGATACCTCTGGTGTGTGTTCGCTGACAGCATGTGAACCTCCAGGAGAGCACATGGGAGTGGGAGGCTCAGATTCGTGGTCAGTACCCCCACTTGTTCCCTTAGTTAGAGTTATATCTTATGGGGATGTAAAGCCCTGACGTGGGGAAAATGTAAAGACCTGGAATTTCTGTGTAATTTAATTTTTAAAATAAATGGGAATTTTACGAGTCCACGAAACTTGACGGCGCATGATTCTGAGGCTCGGTGTTCCTGGAATCAATTTCTGAAGTTTTGTTCGAGTACATTTAGTAAACGTACGAGCAGGTTTTTAAAACTTTCGAACCGGTGCATAGAATTGAAATCTGAGGGAACTGTTGAACTCACAGTTCCGGTATTCACTTAAGGAGACTTTCACCTCAATGACAGTGGGTCAAGAATAAAAGTTAGTTTTTGGGGTTTTAGTGAAATAATTAAATAAAAATAAAGTTTTGTAGTTTTATTTTTATTTTGTTGGTTAAAGCCTCTATATGGAAGTTGGAGGTCGGGACCACCACACCTTAACCTCCCATGAGAGGTTATGGTGGTGGGGCCCACCCAAACCTAACCTCCTCTTCATGTTATTTGTGGTGGGGACCACCCGGGTTTTAAACCCCATTGAAACTCCCCATTAATGGGGAGAAACCATCAATTTTTCCATTAAGGGTAGGGGAGCCTCTTCAACTCCCCTAACACTTAATGTGCCAAATCCTCCTCATTAATTAGTTAACCCATTTGAATATTATGCCAACAATTTAAATGGATATTATAATCTTTCATTGTTATTTGTTTTTGGGTGGAACTTTGGAAAGGAGAGAGCTTAGGGAGAAAAGCTCTCGCTAACGAAGACCGAAGAACGTCTTCTTCCAACAAAGAACGCCGGCAAAGATTTCTGTTGACTTTCTTCCTCAGAACCTCCTTTGATGTAGGACATCTTCGACTATGATGAGCCGAAACACAAACTGAAGATCGAGGAAAACGATTATTTCCATCCTTTCCAACGATCCTTCTTCTTTCCCACGACTCCGTCGATGAACAATGATCAAGTAGGGGTTTTATTTGAATATGATATTATTCCTATATTTCATTCCTTCTAAAACAAAGTATCATTGTAGTTGTTTACCTTGTGGGTGGGGAACCTTTATTTTTGGGAAGATGTGGGGTGTTATTCTCCCCTCTCTTTTTCTTGACAATTTTGTGAAAAATCAAGAAGGTTTTGAACCAATTTCTATCACCCTGAACACGGAGGGTGTAGGCCAAACTAACACAGCCTGACTCTGTCTTTCGGTCTCTTTCGTGATGTTCTCCGGCATGGCGACGAAACAACGAGGAGACGGAGGTGACAGGCAATGACCACACTACCTAGGGACTCCACAACCTGCACCACCCTCACGGCGCTTTGGCCAAACCAACTCCCAGCCACCCGCCAGCCTCTCGGATCACGGTCGTAGCTGGCCTCCCACACGCCCATGCCAAACCGCGCTGGCTTGCACCTCCCAACTACCAGCCGCTTCCGGCCTCGCGTGCGCCCTGGCAGAACCGTTCCAGCCTGCGCCACCCATCTCCCGGCCACCGCCGGCCTCCCGTGCACCCTAGTCGAACTGCGCCGGTCCACACCTCCTAGTTCTCGGCCACCCTCTTTCCACCCGACCTCCTCGATCGAGCCACTCGAACCGCGCCCCTCATGGCGCTCCGAGCCAAACCGGCCCCGGCCTCCCGGGCTGAGCCGCCCGAACTATGCCCCTGAGACGCTTCGAAATAAACCGGATCTGCGCCTTCGGATCGAGCCACCTACATGGAACCCTCTGGGACGAACTTCCCTCACACTGACCAGTGACCTGTCCACACCCTCACGACCGGTCCGCGCTCTCGCGACACTCTGCGACACCTCGCGGACCGTTGGGTTAGGCCCAGCAGGCCAGGACAAAATCTAATGGGATGACCCGCCTAACGGGTCGGGCCAGACCCAATGGATCAGACTGGGTTGACCCATACTAGTTCGGCCGAGACTGGGTCAGGCAGGGTTGGTCCAACTGGGTCAGACTGGACCCAGGCCCACTAACGACCCTTTACTTTCTTTTGGCCATATATTTGTCATCGGACGTCCGCTTGACGAACCGTCAGCGGCACTGGTAATCATGGAGCATGGAGGTCCCTTAGAGTATACACCACTGGAGTTTGGTGTATAGTTGACATGTGGTCAGGTTGGATCGTTCAGGAATCCAATTGGCCCCCTGGGACTAAAAGGCTAATAACTCATAGACCGGGCATCTGATTGACGCGTCGTCTATTGCCTTGAGACCTCTAGGACATGGAAAACCTTTGAGATAATCCTACGTGGGTTTGACTACTATGGATACTATTACAATATCCTACGTAGGTTCGACACCTCTGACTACTGTTTTAGGATCCTACGTGGGTTAGACAGCTCTAACTACTATTCCAGGATCCTACGTGGGTTTGATAGCTCTGACTACTGTTCCAGGATCCTACATGGGTTCAACAGCTCTGACTACTGTTCCATGATCCTACATGGGTTCGACCGCTCTGACTACTGTTCCAGGATCCTACGTGGGTTCGATAGCTCTAACTACTATTCCAGGATCCTACATGGGTTCGACGGCTCTTTTCTATTCCAGGATCCTACGTGGGTTTGACGGAGTAGATGATTCAGTAGCTACATCTAATCATCTCTGTCTCTATACATAAGTTGTATACCTGTGTGAGCTGAGTCAGTTTTTCTGTGTTTACCTCATGATTGAGATGGATCACTTGATAACTTAGGTATATGTATGGGCATATACCTAAGTGGGGTTAACTATTGATTTCATACCTTGTGGTTTATACTTGTTAGATTTTGTGAGACCTTGAGGGTCTCGGGGTCCCTACTGAGTATTTTTATACTCACCTCTACATGGGATATCCCCACACCTCATTGTGTTGGATGCAGACGACGGACAGTGCTGACCGAGGCTGAGAGTACTAGGACTGGCTGGTGCCTGGAGGTGGAATTTACGGCGTATCGATACACGGAGGAGACAGATAAACCTGGAGTTCTTAGGAGATGATCTGTACCTACCCTACTGGTAGGAACCTTGGAGGACAACCCAATGGATTTTTTTATTTTTTCCTCAGTTGTACTTGTACTTTCAGTTTCTTTTACTTTCCAGTTGGGATTGTATTCTAGCCCCTTTTTACTTACTGTACTCACTTGTTGGTTATTAATTTTACTCATGATCGTATCTGTTGTGTGTTTTTACAGGTTATAAATCCAATTCCTTCCCAGTTTTAGGGAATTATGCCTTTGGTTCTAATCGCCAGCCCCTGGCCTATGGAAGGCGGGCTTGGGGTAGTCACAGCACGGGCCCTGGGGGACGAGTCGTGATAAATTGGTATAAATTGGTATCATAGGTGGTAACGATCCTTAAGTGTAGTCCACTGCCTGGGTTGAGATTTAGGGCCCACAATGGGGATTTTGTGCTTTAAAGGGGGGTGATTGTAACACCCCCAAATGATAAAGTGTTAAATGGATAAATGATATGACTCATGTCTACAAGGTGAGCCTTCATTTTCGAGAGCATGTCTGATTAGAACTCCATAGTTAATCATGTTTGGCCTGGAGTAGTGATCAGGATGGGTGAACTTCTGGGAAGTTTCCCAGGGTGTGTGTGAGTGAGGAAAAACACACTGCAAAGGACATGTGTTGGCCTGTAGTGAAAATCATTAGTCAGATGACATGTTCGGGCATGTGGGTGGGCCCTAGGGTGGGGACCACATGTATGTGGGGAAACTGGTGGTACCTGGTGGGCCAGGACCCAACGGCCATGTTATGGTGGGTTGTTTGTGCTATCACCGGGACCCAGTTGTTACAATTGGTATCAAATGATTCGGTTCTACTGGAGAACTAGAACTCTGATCTTTCTTTTGAACAGAAATATTATCAAGTTTAGTGGGTGTGGTTTTCAATTCCAGGAGTCCAGTGTTGGTGTGACAGCTGACTTATCCATACACCAGGACCCTGACTTCTAATTTCAGACTCAGTGCATGAAAACACTAATCGCATGTGTGTTTTCAAGAGTCTTCCTGGTGAAATCTTTGAGTCAGCTCACCAGGTATAACTTATTAACCATGGAGCACCTGTTACTTTTCAGGATGCCTCCACACAGACAGCCAGTTAGAGTCCCAAGAGTATTATGAACTGATATCCCATAGAGCGATGAGGCCTTGGTGCAGGGCCCTTTTCTGGTAGAGGCACCGGCGGAGGCACCAGCGATACCACTCCCTGTTGGGCCATCGATTCCACCATCACCAACAGTAGATGGTGCATGCCATTTGAGCACATTGCACGAGTTCCAGTTCTATAGGCCACCCAGGTTCAGTGGAGAGATGGACCCACAGGTGGTTGAAGATTGGCTGGAGGCTGTGGTGAGAGTTTTCCGACTGGTAGGGACACTAGCCGATCTCATGGTGATTCTTGTTGCCAGCCTTCTATAGACAGCAGCGGGCATATGGCGGAGCTTGATGATCCAAGTTCACAACATGGTGACGGTTCTCTAGGCAGACTATGAGAGCCTGTTCCAGGCTGAGTTTGTTCCAGTGACTCTTCACGCAGTGCAGATATAGGAGCTACTTGATTTGCAGCGGGGCAGCATGACTATAGCTCAGTACTAAGTGATGCTCACTGACCTCTCATGCTTCCTCCAGGAAGAATTCCAGTGAGGAAAATCTTCGACTTGTTCCTCGGAATCATATTGCGGAGGCAACTGATGCACGAGCCCAGGATTGGAGGTGTGTGGAGGACGAGACAAATGTCGATGACTTCACCTTCTTCCTCGTGCCAACACCAAAAACGGACAAGGTAGGGGATTTTTGTGATTGATTTTATATTCCTGTGATTCTTTCCTTCTAAAACATAGAATGCAGATCAACTTCTAACTAGTTGATCCACATATATTTTCCTTTTTTAGGTTTTGGGATTAATCATTGCGGGAGGGTTTGTGGTGCTTCGTTCTTGTGAGCCAAATGCTACCACTCTAAACGTGGAGGGTACAGACCAAACCAACATGGCCTGACCCCTCTACCATTCTCTTTTGCGTTTTCCTTAGAAATAGAGGAAGGCGAAAACGGCGGTGATGGCAACGGTCGCGCTACTCGTGGCCTCTACGAGTCGTGCCACCCCCGTGGTGTTCCGCACCGCCGCCGGCCGCGCCCCCTCACGATGCCCCGGCAGAACTGCCCCCGTGGTCTCTGCCATTCCGATCGAGCCACCCCAAGCCAGGCCAAGCCACCCTGGCCGCACTGTCCGCCGGTTGAACCAGCACCGGCCACCCAGTCCTCCCGGCCGAACTGGCTCCCGGCCACACCGGCCTCCCGAGCCTCCCCGACCACGCCAGCCCTCCTGCCCCACGCCACCATCGGCCGAACCAGCCCTGGTCGTGTCGTGCCCCGGTCGCGCCACCCTGGCTTCGGGCCGAGCAGAGCTAGCCTCGCGGCGCCATCTGGACCAAGCCGCCCACGTGGTGCCCTCTGGGCTGAAATGCTCTTGCACCGACCCATGGCTGGTCCATGCCCTTGCGACTGGTCCGCGCCCTCACGGCTCTCCATGTCCCCTCACGGCTAGCTGGGCTAGGCCCAGCGGGCCTCGTATACCCAAACCGGGTTGGCCCAGGATGGGTCGAGTTGGGTCGGACTGGACTCGTGCCCACTACGACCCATTTACGATCCTTCTCTATATCTTTAGCACCAGACATCCATTTGACGAACCGTTAGTGGCGCTGGAAATATTGGAGCGTGATGGTCCCTTTGAGTATACCCCACTGGAGTTTGGGGTATTGTTGATATACGATCAGGTTGGATCGTGCTTGAATCCAACAGGGCCCCCAAGAATAAAAGGGTAATAACTCAAAGACCGATGGTCTGATTGACGCGCCGTCTGTTGAGTTGAGACCCCTATGACATGGCAGACCTTTAAGATACTTCTTTGTGGGACTTTGTGATAGTTGGACTGTCGACTAGTAGCTCGTGGAACAGATCCTTCCAGAGTCTATTTAAAGAACTGTCAGTGGTGCTGGAAATATTGGAGTGTGATGTTCCCTTTGAGTATACCCCACTGGAGTTTGGGGTATTGTTGAGATACGATCACGTTGGATCGTGCATGAATCCAACTGGGCTCCTAGGAATAAAAGGCTAATAACTCACAGGCCAGGCGTCTGATTGACGCGCCGTCTGTTGCGTTGAGACCCTTATGACATGGCAGACCTTTGAGATACTTCTTTATGTGACTTCATGACAGTTGGAGTATCGACCAGTAGCTCGTGGAGCAGATGTTCCAGTGATGAGCGAGCAGAGTGCGGAGACCTATTAGTTGGCTGAGACCTGACGACTACTAACCATTTGACTAAGAGTGACTCTACTAGCCCAGTGGGGAGTGCTTGGTTGTGGTGGCAGACCCATGGTGGAGGATCGTGCTTAGTGACATGGCAGACCCATAGTACTCAACAGGAAGAGTACCTCAACAGGCTACAAGGGGGATCGCCTGGGAGTGGCAGTAGACCCGTGGTGGGGAGCACCTCTGTGTGACGCAGAAAACCCATGGTACTCGATAGGAGGAGTACCTCAGTAGTCCAAAGTTAGTGGGAAGTGCGCTTAGTGTCACGGCAGGCCCACTGTACTCGATAGAGGAGGAGTTCTCCAGCAGTCGAGGTTTCGATAATGTGTTGGGGATGTTACTTGATACTACCCCTAGAATAAAATCCCGGTTGAGCTGAGTCATTTTTTTTGTGTTTTCCTCTTGATTGAGATAGATCACTTGATAACTTAGGTATATGTATGGTTATATACCTAACTGGGGTTATCTCTTGATTTCATACATTGTGGTTTATCCTTGGTGGATTTTGTGAGACCATGAGGGTCTCAGGGTCCCTACTGAGTATCCTTATACTCACCCCTTCATAGGATATGCCCGCACTTCGTTGTGTTGGATGCAAATGACGGATAGCGCTGACGGAGGCTGAGAGTGCCAGGACTAGACGATACCTGGAGGTGGACCATATGGCATGTCGGTACCCGGAGGATATGGGCAGACGAGGAGTGCTAAGGAGGCTATCTATACCTACCATTCTGGTTGGAATCCCAGAGGACGACCCAGTAGCTACTTTTCTTTCTTTTTTTAAGTTGTATTGTTTTCAGTTTTACTTATAACTTTACTGTTGGGATTGTATTCCAGCCCCTTTTTACTTTCAGCACTCTTTTGGTTATATAGTTTACTCATGTTCACATCTTGCTGTGTGTGTTTATAGGTTATAAAGGAAATTCCTTCCCAATTTCAGTGAATTACGCCTTTGGTGCTAGTCACCAGCCCCTGGCCTATGGAAGGCGAGCTTGGGGTAGTCACAGAATGGGCCTCGGGGGACAGGTCGTGACAATTGATATTAAAGGTGGTCCCCAGCCTTAAGTGCAGTGCACTGCTTGGGTTGAGTTTTAGGGCCCACAATGAGGATGTTGTGCTCTAAAGGGGGGGGTTATTGTCACACCCCCAAATGATAAAGGGTTAAATGGATAAATGATATGACTCATGTCAACAAGGTGTGCCTTCCTTTTCAGGAGCCTGCCTAATTAGAAATCCACAGTTAAGCGTGCTTGGCCGGGATTAGTGACTAAGATGGGTGACCTTCTGGGAAGTTTCCCAGGGTGTGTGTGAGTGAGTAAAAAACACACTATAAAGGATTTTATTCTACGGGTAGTATCAAGTAACATACCCAACACATTATCGAAACCTCGGCTACTTGAGAACTCCTCCTCTATCGAGTACAGTGGGTCTATCGTGACACCAATCATGCTTCCCACTAACCTTGGATTGCTGAGGTACTCCTCCTGTCGAGTACCATGGGTCTGCTGTATCACACAGAGGCGCTCCCCACCGCAGGTCTGCCGCCACCCCCAGGCACTCCCCCTCGTAGCCTGAAAAGGTAATCCTCTTGTCGAGTACCGTGGATGTGTCGTGTCACCAAGCGCGATCCTCCATGGCGGGTCTTCCAAAACAAATAGGGGATCCCCACTAGTCTAGTAGAGTCACTCCGAGTCAAACGGTCAGCAATCGTTAGGTCTCATCCAGCTACCTGGTCTACGCACTCTGCTCTCTCATCACTAGAAGGATCCGCTCCACGAGCTACTGGTCGATACTCCAACTATCACGAAGTCCCACAAAGAAGTATCTCAAAGGTCTTCCACATCATAGGGGTCTCAACACAACATGCAGCACGTCAATCAGACGCCTGATCTGTGAGTTATTACCCTTTTAGTCCTGGGGGACCGGTTGGATTCGTGGAGCGGATCCTTCCAGTGACGAGCGAGTAGAGTGTGGAGACCTAGTAGCTGGATGAGACCTGACTTCTGCTGACCGTTTGATGTAGAGTGACTCTACTAGCCTAGTGGGGAGCACCTGGTTGTAGTGGAAGACCCACAGTGGAGGAGCGCGCTTGGTGACACGGGAGACCTATAGTACTCGACAGGAGGAGTAGCTCAGTAGGCTGAGGGGGAGCGCCTGGGTGTGGCGCCAGACCCACGGTGGGGAGCGCCTTTGTGCAATGCAGTAGACCCTTGGTACTCGATAGGAGGCGTACCTCATCGGTCCAAGGTTAGTGGGAAGTACGCTTGGTGTCACGACAGGCCCACTATACACGATAGAGGAGGAGTTCTCCAGCAGCCAAGGTTTCGATAATGTGTTGGGGATGTTACTTGATACTACCACTAGAATAAAATCCCGGTTGATCTGATTTAGTTTTTCTATGTTTTCCTCATCATTGAGATGAATCACTTGATAACTTAGGTATATGTATGGGTATATACCTAAGTGGGGTTATCTGTTGATTTCATACTACGTGGTTTATACTTGTTGGATTTTGCGAGACCTTGAGGTCCTCAAGGTCCCTACTAAGTATCATTATACTCACCCCTGCACGGGCTATTCCCTCACTTCATTGTGTTGGATGCAGACGACGGATAGCGCTGACGGAGTTTGAGAGTGCAAGGACTGGATGGTACCTGGAGGTGGACCATACGATGTGTTGGTACCCGGAGGAGACGAACGGACAAGGAGTGCTGAGGATGCTATCTGTAACTACCCTTCAGGTAGGAATCCTAAAGGATGACCTAGTAGCTAATTTTCTTTCTTTTTCTTCATTTTTATTGTTTTCAGTTTTACCTGTACCTTTACTGTTGGGCTTGTGTTCCGGCCCATTTTTACTTTCAGTAATCTTTGGCTTATACAGTTTACTCGTATTCGTGTCTTGTTGTGTTTTTTTATAGGTAATAAAGGCAATGCATTCCCAGTTTTAGGAAATTATGCCTTTGGTTCTAGTTTCTAGCCCCTGGTCTATGGAAGGTGGGCTTGGGGTAATCACGGTACAGGCCCCAGGGGACGGTTCATGACACACTAGTTGGGATATCCTTAGAAATATACCTATTGATCTCACACATTTTTTCTTTCAATTGTTCCCAACATTGACTAACTTTTCCTTTGATACCAAATATATGAACCAAGATTAATATACATGGATATTACATCGTTTTAAGAAGAATATTTAGCACCTTAAAATATACATGCCCGAGAACGTAATAGTTTATTGTCTTTGGAATCTTGGAAAAAATTATTCTATTATGGTGAATGATCTTAAACATATTATTTAAATATATTAGCCATTAGTAATCCTACATAAATTCACTATTTCTATCTTGGGTAAAAAAAAATAAGAAATGTGTAAGCGTGAATTCTCATTAAGGGTAAATAAAGTAAATACATTGGAATAAAATGTAAATAATAGTATGATAACTTGGGAATTTCATTTAAATATAATACCATGCATAAATAGATCATATTCATGAGATAGGGGATAAAAATTGATAGCGAATAATAAATGAATCATATGGGAAACAAGAGAATAATCCCAGAAAACATAACATAGGAATAAGATATTGAATTGTTGGCACACACATAAGCATAGAAAATCATATGTCAAGGATACCTATACATAACTTTATGACATGTTAGGATTTGTATAATAACTAATGTAACAGCTTCAGGCTTGGGATTCCCTCTCATGTACTCATCTATTTTGGGCATAGGATGCCCTCTTATATAGCCTCTTGTTTCAGGCATGGGATTCCCTCCCGTGTGCCCTCTAGTTTTGAGGTTGATATTTTCTCCCATGAAACCTCTTATTACAATAATGGGATTGACTCCCATGCACCCACGTGTTTCAGTTTTGGGACGCCCTCCCATTTACCCTCTTGTTTTGAGCATAAGGTGTGCTCTAGTTTTGGGAATAGAACAGCCTCCTATGTATAGTCTTGAGGTCATAAAATATTTATCGTTACCCAATCCATTGGAGGGAGATAGAGGTCCCACTGTCACGTAATTAAATCATATGTTCATGATCCATAAGATAATAGAACAATCCTTATAACATAAACCATGAAATAAATTCGGTATTATTAATGTTTCGTCACATCATAACCTATCGACAATGGATATGTTTCATAATAATTTCATCAAATCATATCCCAAGAAAAGAAGTGGGTTTCAAATGCAGAAAAAACATTCAAGTGAAACAAGTGTCATAAAAAATCGTTCATCTAAAAATAAACCATTAAAAAATGAATATGAATTGTATTCATAAACTACAACAATGTACATTAGATTATAGGGAGAATGGTTTTTAAAGAAACCATGGAACATTTAATAATGAAAATATTAATTCATAAAAAATAAATTTTATAAATAAATTTCAAAAATACATTTATTTTAATGATTAATTATCAATTTTATTTAAAAAAATCAACAGAAACATATATTTTCTGCTGCAAAAACATTTTAAAACATAATACATTTTAAAAAACATTATTATTTTAAACACGTCAAAATATTAAGAATAATGATTGAAATCATTTCAGAAATCCTTTTTGTAGATATTTTTTTAAAAAATATATTATAATGAAACATGAATCATTGAAATCATTTTCATTTAAAATGAAACTTTTGGGAAATTATAAAAGGATCCATGAAAATGATTTAAAATAATTTTTAAAGAGAAAACATTTTATAAAATATTTTATAGAATAAAACATTAAAAAAAATACCTGAATATTTGGGATCAATTTTCATTAAATATAAAAATTTAATATTAAAAATTAATCTTTGGGAATACAATGGTCATTACGAAAAGTAAATCTGTACATGCTGAATATTACTTTTTCACCTAAAAAAGTTTAGAAAACTACCTTGATTGGAAAATGAAATGTGGATTCCTTTTAGAAACATTATTTAAAAAGGTAAAATATGGGTAATAATTATATCTAAACATCATAGGATAATATTTAATGAAATTAAAATCCAGTTTAGAAGATACGGTTTTGAAGTACATGGGATTTTGAACGATAGGAGAAATATTGGTGGATTTTCATTAAAACATTTTCTAAATTATATAAAGTATTAAATAATTGAATTCTAATCACATTACTTAGATATAAAATAAATTTCCATTGGGTGACAAAATTATACCGATTTCTTGAGATATAAATCATAATATTTCATCAATAGAAGCATAATCATTATCAATCTCGATAAATGATGAGATTCTAAATATAAACTATTACCACTTTTGTAAATTTTAATCATAATACATTGGGAAGAACAACATTACATTAAGATTAAAATATCATGAAAATATTGATTTTCATGATATAACATTTCAATGTATGTATATAAACCTCATAGAAAAATATTGGTGCATAACATACCATGTGTCCCAAAGAAGGAAAATTGAGAAAAAAAATTATATCACCGATTTGGTAACTTTCGAGACATAAACACCATGAAAGAAAGATCATAAAATAGATATTTAAATACCATTAAATTATATTTCATGAATCATTGAATGTATTAATGTTTAGTATACACACCACCCAAATTAAATGATAGATATATAAGGCATATATCTCACGAAAATAAAAAGTGAGATGATAATACCTGCCTCTAAGTATTGAAATTATTAGTACATATTCAAAAATACTTTATAAAAATATTAGTTTATTATACGTCTACTAATGAATCATATTATTATATATAAGACAATATATGATTTTCATATGACTTAATATTTAATGTTTATTAAAAACTCCATGTCAATGTTACATTTTAGGTAATATCTGATTTATTTTTTTGTATACGTTTGGACATATTATTATTTTTACTGTTAATTTGATCATGATTTAAATATTTACATAATGTAAATTTTTTATAAATATCATATATTTTCAGTATTTATTAATTTATTAATTTATTAATATATATATTTAAGAGATAATTACTGAATGGAATATATCTTTCATGGAGACGGTAGGTTGTACGTACGCATGAATTATGTTTCCATTTTATTATATTAATAAAAGAATTAAAGTAAATGACATATATTTTTATATAAAAATTATAATAAATGTAACATTATTATTTCATATATATGACATAATTTCCCTAAATACATCCTTAATACATTATATAATGTTTTTGAATGAATCATGTCACTTTGAAGTGACTTTAGTCCACACATCCTCAAATGAAATTATCATAAATAAACTAAATGAAAAGAATGAAGGTATGTGTAATATAACAATTAATTATTTTAAATAAATAATAAATATAATATACATAATATAAAAATATATTTTCCATTATAATTCCCAACCACGAGAGTCAATAATGGAAAAACAACCAACATTGTTTTGTTAGGCTGTAGTTCATCATACACAACAACAATAAGTTTGTTGCCCATTAAATGTATGTCTGTATAATTGAAGGTATTCCCTTTATAATTAATAAATATTAGTATATTTAGGATATTTATATGGTTATATAAGAAAGTAATAACAAAAAAATAGTGGAGAAATAAAATAAATCAATGGAGCTTTGAATAAGGTTGTTTCCTCTTCTTTTGGGTAACTATTTTTTCATTGCACAAAATGGATTCCTTGGGTGGATTTATTCCCAAAGGGATCCTATAATGATTATGTTATATATTTTTAAATTTTATTTGATCTATTTTTTGTAGATCCATCTATCTTGAGAGGATTCAATAAGTGGGATGGGTTAGTTCCTTTTTATAGTTGATGTGGAGTGGCATTCTTGTTAATTTTTGAAAAAGATATTTCCAACCGCATTTTTCCTATGAAATATGTTCCAATAATTGAAATAATTAAATATATGGGAGGATAGGTTCTAAATATGTACATAAAAGGTATTTATAACAAGTTTATTGGTCAATTTAGCATGTAAGTGGGAGGTTAAGTACCTTGTTATACTAATTTTTCAATTATTCATTCTAGTTAACTTTAGTTACTTGCACTAATATTTCTCTGAAAACCAAAGTTTATTTATTAGAAATCATATATAACGAGTATTCCAAAATTTAAAACCATTTTTAAAAATTCCATTCACATAAGTGGAATAAATTAATTTAAAATTAATCTCACAGATGGGATGACAATGCAGTTTATTCAAGTTTAAAAGTTGAAATGTCTACTATTTTTTTATATCAAATATCAAAGTGAAAATTTTCCCAATTACCTAAATTAGGTTAATTTATATATAATTTATATTATTATACATCTAAAACAATTATAAATACAATTTATCCTTATAAATATATTATATTAAAAAACTTTGTTGAATTAAAATTTAGTTTTTTTCAATATTCATCAAAAAATGAAACTGCATAGAAAATTCCTATAATTAGAACTAACCTAATTTTTGTGTTTCTATTTAAAATATTGTGTTTATTTTTGACATATTAAATTTATAAATGATCCATATTATATATTTAAAATAGTTTTTGCATTAAAAGGTGGTAACACAACGTTTATATAAATATAGGTTTTTTGTGTAATATTGGGTTTGTTCCAATTTTATTTCTAAAAATATATATCGTATTTTTGTAAAATAATATTTTATTGGATATATAAAACATATATTTCATTAATAAAATATAATAATATTAATCAATTATATGTTATAGGATAAAATTCCCAGTGAGGATAAAAATAGTTTTTATAAAAATATTCCATTTGTATTAAATTGTTTCTTATATTTATTTATAATTAATTTTTGAAAAATGAATTCGACTATTAATTTTTATAATTTAGATAATAATTTTCATGTCTTCCATCCTGATGGATTGGATATATTTAATTATATTAAATAATATTTTTTGATAATATTTTATTGTTCGAAAAAACTCAGTATTACATATATCTAAAGCTAACAATGTTGTTCAGTGTAGATAACGAGAGAAAATATAATGTGTTTATTGAATGATTAGTTTTGTTTTACATATAATTCGAGACAAAATATAGTTCTTAAAAAAATGTTTTTAGGGTTTCATAAATTTAAAAATATAAAAAATATTAAATTAATTCAAAAAAATATGTCACAAAATCTCTGAGTGTTACATTAATGACAATATGGGATCCATTTTTCTAGATAATATATATATGTGGTATAAATTAATTTTGATATAAGTGAACAAAATTTTATGAAAATTTTTTATTTATTAGAAAACATTTTTAATGTAAAACTACATTTATTATTATCATATTTCTATAAAAAAAATTATGAAATTGGAAACATTATAATAAATATAATATATATATATATATCATTAAAATGAAACTCATGTATTGAATAATTTAATATATTATGATAAAAATACATTATTCTCGTAAAAACATTTTCCCAAAAAACATTGATATTACTTTCAAATGATTTTTATATTCATTTATAATCATTATTTATTAAATTATTTCAATTTATACATGTATAAAAATTAATTTTTTACAATTTATTTAATCTTATTTTTACAATAAAATTAATTGGTTTGGTGGTAAAGATAATATTAAATAATAATATTACAATTTTATATCAAGGTTCATTTAAACATGGTGTTAGATGTATCACGAGATATCAAAGAAATTAAATTTATTTGGAATGTAATATTAAAAAATCTCAAGGTGTTATAGTTCCAAAACAATTTTTGATATTTCTATATGATGTTGAAATAATTATTACTTATGTGGATATGTTTTATGATGCATGATAATGAATATAGTTATAGTTGTTTGGAATATATAATTATCACATGTTTTTATATTTTTGCACTGATGATAATGTTAGTTTATTTTGTGGAACTACATAAGGGTGGGAAACTAGTTGTATAGTCAGAGTCCTAGAGGGGTGAAAACTACTTTGGAAATGCTTGATGTGATGGAGGAGATTTATTGAGGGAGGAAAACAATGAAATAGTAAGATCTGTATTTGGTTTTCAATGAAATAACCAATATATACACATAAGTGGGGTTCCTATGTGTGGAATGTTGCATGTAGATATTATATTCAGTTCTATGTTGGTTAATAACCAAATACCGTAGTGATTTTAAAGATATGTGTCTTTTAGAAGTTAGTTTCTTGATTACCATGTGTGTAATTACTAATGTTCATTTATGAATTGATATATTTTTAGTGTTATATATTTAGGATAGCGATATGGACCAAAATGTGAAGATATTGAGAGTTGTGAAATTGAACATTATAACTAGATAACCATGAGGATTGATTTTATATATATTTCTTTGATATTAGTTATAAATATATAAATGAATTATATTTCATTATTAAAATGGTAACATGAGTGTTATAGGGGGGATTACATATTGAATATATAAATATATGATCACCCCAATGTTATATATTTATATACATAAGTTTAATGATTATATGTATAGTGTATGTTTTGCTTTCAATATTACATAGATCAAAACATAATAGACCTCTTGGTGGTGGAATGTTATATTATATATCACCAAATTACTATAAAAAATGATATATGCCTTGGTTATATTTGTCTTTATGGTTATTCATGTTAGGAAATAAAATGATCTGACATATTTTTTTCATTAATATTGACCAGAAATTAATTATATTAGTCATGGTGATAAATTATTTTCAACTATGATGTATATTTACTTATATATATATTCCCTCATATAAACTTATTTTTGTTCTCTAAATAATTTCTTATAGAATTTTTATTTTTGGGTATCATTTCAATTCATTTTAATCAAATATTGTGTCCTAGTGAGGGGAGATCCCAAGGTAATTGTCTTTGTTTTAATGTAAAAATATGTTATTATGGTAGGAACTAGTAAGGATTGTATAAATGGTGATATAATAATAAATTTTTAAATATGAATGTTATTAGGAAAAAATAATAAATCATTTTTTATAAGTGATATTTTTTCAATATACAGAATTAGTAACCTATAAATGAATAGATATAATATATTAATTTACTATAGGGTACCATTAATAGTGTGGTTTTAGGCATCATTTAGTTCTATGTCAAGATGATTGTGTATATTGTTTCTAGTGTGATAGTCCATGAGTATGAGATAATAATTTTACTTTATTTATAATTATTCATTAATTATATCATTTGGGGTGATTTTTATTTACTTATTTATAGTTTTCCATGTAGCATCATTTCATAATGATGTTCAATATGTGGAAGTCTAATAGGAAGATGATGATACACATCGAAGAGTAAAACTATATATTTAATTGGATTAAAATATATAAAAAAGTTATTTCTAGATGGGTATTATAAAATTTTTTATGTGGTTTAATTATATTAAAGATATTGATAGTTTGATAGAATATGTTGATAAAAAAAATTTAGTTGATCAGTACATGAGTGGAAGATCATTTTCCTTTAGCGATGAGTTTGTTCAATGGGTATCCATATAAGTGGTGGGTTATTTTCATTAGATATCATGTTATATATATTATAGTATAGATTAAATTATAGAATAATTTTTTGGGATATTTCATATTAAATAATCATATACCCGTGAAATAATAAATGTTGTTTTTTACACAATAGTTATTTTATTCGTTCAATGATTTCATTGTGTGAAATATGATGTTTGTATGATATTTAATTTATTCTTTGAGTAATTAAATGTTGTATACTCAATATATTTAAATTTATCCATGTCCAAATATAATGTAGTTGTGATCAATATTTTCACTGAGTTATTTTATTGAGATATTTTGTGTAATTCCCTAAGATTTAAGTATACAATATTCATTAATTAAATATGTTCAATATATTTCTCTATACAAAATATTGAACTAAAATAATCTACAATATATTATATGATAATGATTAGAAGAAATACAAGAATAAAATTTAAATTGAAAATAATAAATTAAAATTTCTTATTTTTTGATGATAAAAAATTAATTTTGTTTAGTATTAAAATTTATTTTTTTATGAGGAACTACCTATAAAAATTATAGTGTACTTTTTCCACAAATATTTAATAGTAAAATTATAAAACATAATTTTGATAATATGTAAAATTTAAACATAATAACTAATATATTACAATTTTCTAATAACTGATATGAAATTATTTTAAGAGAACTTCAATTAATAAATGGAATTTTCTATAAAAGAAATTTCAATTTTTTTATTTGAAAATTAAATTTTTTTAATTAATGTAATGAGTATAAGGGAATTAAATTATTTTATAGATCCAATATAAAAAAATAATCTTATGGTGAATATTTGGGATTTCTGTAAAGATGGTTTTTATAGATTGACAAATGTTGCATATTTGAAAAATTTCATGAATGTTACTAATTCATTTGGATATTTGTGTGACATAAAAATTTAGGAATAGTGTTTCAAAATAAAATATTTATTTTCTAACTCAAATATGAATTTAAATATTTTATAATTAATTTAAAAACATATATTGGGCCTATAAAATTATATGTTATACTTTTTATAAAACTATTTTTTTGTGTTATACTATTATTATTTTAAAATTAATTCTTATCACTTTTATGAATATAATATAACGAAATTATGTTCAAATTTTTAATCATAATATTCAAATTATTTAATAATGTAATTTTTTTAGTTACAAAAAAACTACCAATATAAAAAATTTATCGTAATAGGTCATTATAATAAATATTAAAATTAAGGATAAAATCCTAACATTACCCAAAAAAATTCTTAAAATATGGGGTGAAGAATTCTTGACACGACCCATCCTTGGGGCATGTGCCGTGACTACCCCAAGCCTACATTCCATAGTCCAGGGCCTGGCGACTAGCACCAAAGGCGTAAATCCTGAAAAAATGGAAGGCATTGCCTTTATAAAGTAAACAAACACCACAAAGTACACAAGCTGAAGTAAACACTAAGTAAACTGAGTACAAAAGTAAGTGCTGGAAAGTAAATGGGACAGATTACAAACCCAACTGAAAATAAAGTACAACTGAAAAGAAAGTACAGCAGCAGAAAAGTAAAGCAGCAACACCGAGCCGTCCATTGGAATTTCCACCTGAAGGGTGGGTACAGATAGTCTCCCCAACTCCTTGGCTCCATCCATCTGCTCTGTGTATGTCCCGTCCAATGATCCACCTCCAGGTACCGTCCAGCTCCATGAGCCTCCACCTCGATCAGCGTTGTCTATCGTCTGCATCCAACACAACGTAGTGCGGGCATAGCCCGTGCAGGGGTGAGTATACGATACTCATTAGGGACCCCGAGACCCTCAAAGGTCTCCCAGAATCCATGAAGGATAAACCACAAAGTAAAGATACAATCACGAAGTATCAACCAACTCTACTTAGGTATATTCCCATAAATATACCTAAGTCATCAATTCCAGTTCTACTCCAACTCAAGAGCCCAAGTTCAACCCAGTCCACACAGGAAAGCACAACCCAATCCACACAGGGAAGCACAACCTGATCCACACAGGATAGCAAGTCAATCATATCGAAGATAATTATTGAAAGTCAAGACTCAGCTTACATAGGTATACTACTCACGAAGAGGGATGGAGATGATTAGATGTAGCCTCTGAATCATCTCCTCTTCCAAACCCACGTAGGATCCAAGTACAGAAATCGTCGTTGTCGAACCCACATAGGATCCAAGTACAGTATTCATCGCTGCCGAACCCACGTAGGATCCAAGTACAGTCGTCATCACTGCCGAACCCACGAAGGATCCAAGTACAGTCGTCCTCACTGCCGAACCCACGTAGGATCCAAGTACAATCGTCATCGTCGTCGCAGTCGCAGCCAGCACTAGGGTTCCCGCACACAGCATGCTCGATTCCGGGAGGGTCCGCTCCACGAGAAAAGGGGTCGATACATAAAGTGTCACAAAGTCCAAAGTTGATGTATCACAAAGTTCTGTCTCGCCAAAAGGAACTCAACACAATAGACGGCGTCAACCGGACACCCGGTCTAAGAGTTATTGGCTTTTTCGTCCCAGGGGCCCGGTTGGTTTTTAAGCTAAAACCAACCCGAACGTACTCTAGTTGCGTCCAAACCTTGATCAGATTAATCCCAATGAACCTTCTCACTAAGAGGAAACCAACAAAGTCGACGGCACGTCAATCGGACATCTGGAGCTCAAGTTATAAGCGTTTCCGCTCCGAGGGCCCAGTTGGCTTTGTGTTCGAACCAACCCGGCTGTATTAAAAGTTCTCCTAAACCTTGATTTTAATATACCGAAATGACCGTCTTGATCCAAGGATCCCAACGCAACTAACGGTGCGTCGATCGGAGGTCCGTAGCCCAAGATATGTGCATTTGAACGATTCTGTCTGAAAGCAGTGTGTTTGGGCCCAATCCGACCCGGCCCAATACCCCCTGGGTCAGCCCGAACCTGGTCGACCCGACCCGGGTCCAGGTCCGGCGCAGTCCGTCCTAGCCGGTGCGGCCCAGTCCAGTGCGGTCGGCGAAGCGCCGAGCGGGCGCGAAGGGGGGGGGGTGTGCCCCCCCTTGTTTTGAAATGGCGGCCCCCTCTCGGTGGGGCCAGCCCTTGCCTACTAGCCGGGGGTTGTAACCCCCAGTCTTCCTGAAAATGGTTGGCCATAATGGCCGTCCGGTGAGCTGCCGTAGGACCCCCGTGGGTCCCGCCTCCTAATGTGCCAGCGGCCAGCCGAGCCCGGCCGCCTCCTGTCGAACCGCCGTGGCCTAAGACCGCCGCTTCTGCCCATCCGGCGTGGGTCGACGGCGTCGCGCCCCTCCACTATGGCCCTCTCTTGGCTGCGGCCTCCTTCGGCCTCTCCATCACGGCGCGATGGCGCTGCGCTCCACCGCCGCGGCCCACTCCGGCAGTGGTCTACATCATTCTCACGCGGTGCAACGACACCGCGCCTACTTCGCCTCAAATTCCATAGTTAATAAACAAGAAACGGGAAGGAAAATCGGCCGTGTTTGTGCGGTCCGATTTCCTCCAATTACGTTGGTAACAATTGGAAAAATTAAATGAGATACGTCAAAGTTAATTCAAAGCACAATCTTAATTCACCAATAATGTATTTAACCCCTACCTCAAATCAAGAAGGTTGATCACTTGACAAAGGAATGAAAAGCTTTCGTTGTTCAGTTGACGTTGTCGCGGGATGACGGCGTCGCGGGGTGGGGTTCCGTAAACATCAACGGAGAGTGTCCAAGGAGGAAGTGGCGTCTCCCTTCCTTTGACGTGGAGAGAATATTGAATGGCGTGATGTCGTTGGCGAGTTCGCACGTCACTGCCTCCTCCTTTATCATGGAGGAAGAAGAAGACGGAAGAATCCAGGTCGCCGAGTCGACGATCCTTGACGAAGTGTTCTCGTTCTTTGTTGAGGATGAAGTTCTTCAAGAGAACATAAAGCTCTCTTCCCAATATCCTCACACAACAAGCCAACCTAATAAAATAAGGCCTCCCCTTATTTTATTCTTTTTCCATGCTTTTCAAAAACTCAAAAAATTCAAAATTGAATTCACTTAATTAATTAATCTTGAGTTGTCAAATTAAAGAGGAGAGATGGGAGAGTTACAAAATAATGGGGAGTTTCCAACATTAATAGGGGTTAGAGGAGTTAAAGTAATTTGAAGGGTTGGGGCTCGTGTGGGCCCCACCTCACAAATATCCTAACAAGGGGAGTTAGGATCTAGTGGGTCCCACCCCAACTCCCATACTTAGGATAAAACCACTTAGGTTAGAAGTAAAATTTGTTCCAAAAATTTTATTTACTTCAAATTTAATCCTCAATTTTTAACAACTCCTCCCGAGTAAACGCACCTTCGGGAAAGGTCCTCTTAAGAAAATATCGCCGCTGCGGTTTCATCGGTGCCCTCGGATTTTGATTCCGGACACTGGTTCAAAAGATAGAAAAACCCGCTCGTTCGTTCACTGAACGTACCCATGCTAAACTTCGGAAAATGATTTCGGGCACACCGGGCCTCGGAATCAGGTGTCGTCAGAAACTGCGCACTCGTAAAATCCCAAAGAAATTAAGAAAAAAAAATTACTTGAAATTTATGGGTCTTTACATTACTCCCACCTCAGGGATTTACGTACCCATAAAGATACATCACAAAACTAGGGAAACAAATGAGGGTACTGAGCACACATCTGGGCCTCCCGCTCCCATGTGCTCTCCTAGAGGTTCCCATGCCACCACCTGATGTGCACTAGAGGGATTGACCATACACATAGGACCCACTCCTATTGATCCTCGATCTCCACTGGGACCTCCGCAAAAGTCGCCCCGTCATCGATATCCAGTTCCCCGTGATCAATGATATGCGTTGGGTCATGCACATATCTCCTCACCTGAGATACATGGAAGACGTCGTGCACCCGGTGCAGTTGAGGTAGAAGATCCAGATGATAAGCCACCTCACCTATCCTGCTGAGAACCTGGAATGGTCCAATTAAGCGTGGAGATAACTTGTCGCCCCGTCCAAATCTCCGTAATCCACGCCGAGGTGAGACCCATAAGAAAACATGGTTGCCATCCTCGAACTCTAGTGGTCTCCACCTCCTATCAGCATAGGACTTCTGTCGGATCTGAGCAGTCCTCATCCGCTCCTGGATGATATGTACCTTCTCCGTCGTGGCCTGGACCATCTCTGGTCCTACAAGTGTTGACTCCCCAGGGTCTTTTCAGCATAGAGGTGATCTGCAAGGTCGGTCGTACAATGCCTCGTATGGTGCCATCTCGAAGGTGGAGTGGTAGCTGTTGTTGTATGCAAAATACACCAAAGATAGATGATCCTCCTAGCTGTGACCAAAGTCTAGGACACATGCACGGAGCATGTCCTCGAGAGTCTGAATGGTCCTCTCCATCTAACCATTCGTCTGTGCGTGAAAGGCAGTGCTCAGGCATAGCTGCGTCCCAAATGCCTCCTGCAACCCCTTCCAGAGCCGGGAAGTAAAGCGATCATCTCGATCAGAGATGATAGATGATTGTACACCATGAAGTCGTATGATCTCCTAAACGTAGAGGCATCCCAAGCTCTCCACTGAACCCTGCTCACTGATAGGTAGGAAGTGGGCCGACTTGGTGAGTCGGTCTACAATCACCCAAATGGAGTTGTTTCCTCTGGAAGTACGTGGAAGCCCAATAATGAAATCCATAGATATCCCATCCCACTTCCACTCCGGGGCCTCCAAGGGTTGTACCAAGCCTGCTGGTACCTGGTGCTCCGCCTTCACCTACTGACATGTGAGGCGTCGAGAAATGAACTTTGCCACAGCCTTCTTCATACCCGACCACCAGTGATGACGTCTGATATCTTGGTACATCTTTGCCACACCTAGATGTACTGCTAGAGGGGAAGTGTGAAACTCTCTCAGCACCTCCTCACGTAAAGAAACCGGTACCATGGTTCGCCCCCTGAAAAAGACGACGTGCTCTCCACCTATAGATAATCCATCAAGTGCCTGTCCTGAGGATATTTGTGCATGTCACGTCACACAGTCAACGTCCCCACGCTGTGTCTCTCTAACCCGCTGAAGTAGTGGAGGAGTGAATGTGAGTTACTGAAGAAAGGCTTCCCCATCTCTATCCATGAAGGATATATGCAAAGTGGCTAGCTGCTCCGTCAGCTCTCTAAGTAGCTGAATGCCCGACTTCCTGTTGAGAGCATCAGCTACTACGTTCCCCTTCCTAGGAGTATAGACTATCTCAAAGTCATAGTCCTGGTGGCACATGAGCCATCGCCACTATCTCAAGTTCAGATCCTTCTGTGAGAAGATGTACCTGAGACTCTGGTGGTCAGAGTAGACTGTAAAGCGCTCGCCCATCAGATAGTACCACCACATCTTCAAGGTGAAGACCACTGCTGCTAACTCCAGGTCATGGGTAGCGTAGTTCTTCTCGTGTTGCCTCAACTGTCATGATCCATAAGCGATCAATGCCCACTCCTTCATCAGGACACACCCAGGTCTAGTCCTTGATGTGTCGCAGTAAACTACGTACCCTACGCCCTCCTCCAGTAGCATCAAGATAGGTGCACTGGTCAATATCTGTCTCAGCTTATGGAAGCTCTGCTGACATCTATCTGACCACACAAAGGGTTTTCCCTTCTTCGTCAAAGATGAAAGTGGTGTTGCAACTCTGGAGAAGTCTGGAACAAACCTACAATAGTACCCATCCAGACCCAGGAAACTCCTCACCTCTATCATGTAGCTGGGTGGCTCCCAAGCTAGTACTGCCTCGATCCTCGTAGGATCCACCGCAACTCCCACCACAGAGATGATGTGCCCCAAAAAGTGGACCTCAAGTATCTAGAACTGACGCATCGAGAGCTTACCATAAATCCGGTGCTCTTGAAGTGTGTCCAGTACAACCCGCAAGTGATAGGCGTGCTCCTCCTCAGTAGTCGAGTAAATCAATATGTCGTCGATGAAGACTATGACAAATTGATCGAGGTAAGGCTGGAATATCCTATTCATGAGACTCATGAACACTGCTGGAGCATTGGTCACACTGAAAGGCATAACCAGGAACTCATAGTGGCCATACCGACACCTGAAATCCGTCATCTGGACATCCTCGTCTCAAACTTTGAGCTGATGATAGCCTGACCTGAGGTCTATCTTCAAGAACCACCGTGCTCCTTTGAGCTGATCGAAGAGGTCTTTAATCCTCGGTAGCGGATACTTGTTCTTCGCGCTCACCTGGTTTAGGAGACAGTAATTGACCCACAGTCGCAAGCTCCCATCCACCTTCTTGGCGAACAAAATCGGGGAAGCCCAGGGTGAAACACTGGGTCGGATGAATCCCTTTCTATGCAAGTCCTCCCGCTGTACCCATAGCTCTCGAAGCTCAACAGGAGCCATCCGATATGTTGGAGTAGATATCAGGGTTTTCCCGGGGTACAGGTCAATATAGAATTCTACCTCTCTGTGAGGAGGTAGTCCGGGAAAGTCGTCTGGAAAAACATCTGCATACTGATCCACCACAACAGGAAAACTCGGACTCCACACATCAACTGCTCCTAGGATGAGACTATCCAACTGATGGGTGATCGGCTGTCCTCTCCTCTGCGTGAGTCCATCCTGCACTGCAAAGGCTCCCTTCTCACCGGTGAAGGTGAACCTGCTCCCATCGGTGCGAACACATCGCACCTTGCGCCTAATATAGTCGATCTGATCATGGATTGTAGATAACCAAGCCATGCCCAATATGATGTCGTAAGGCCTCGACACCACTACAAGAAGATCCCAGCCGAGGCTCTCGCCTCCTAGAGTAAGCTCACACTGTCGGCACCAGTGCGTAATCGTCGAGTCTACTCCCGTAGGAGTCTCTAGCCGTAAGGATTGTGCCAACAACTCTGTCGGAATTTCCGAGCTCCGAACAAGGGTAGCGGCAATGAAAGAATGACTTGATCATGTGTCTATAAGAACTACAACAAGGGTGGAGTAGACACAGATAGTACCTCGAATCATCTCAGGTGAACCGTGGTTGTAGGCCTCTACTGCCTGAAGCTGAGCCTACCTATGTCCGTCAGATCCCTGTGGTTGGGGTGGACCTCCTGGTGGTGGTGGTGGTAGAGCCTCAAAGCGTCGCCCACCACCTGCTGCTCGGCCAGATCCTCTGCCTCGTCCACCTACTCCCTACGGACCGCCACGGTTGAACCTCTGCCTCTACCTGGGTGGTCTCTCAAACGTCTGCTGCTCCTCTGCACGGTGGGTCGGACAGTCCTAATCCATGTGGCCCTGTCTGCCGAATGCATAGCATTGTCTTCCTCTCGGATGACTAGATCTGTTGTGTGTGCCTTGCACCTCCGAACCAGTGTCTTAAGGTCTCCTACCTGATGGTCTAGTCCACTTGGACCCCTGTGACATTCATCGACTGCCAGCTGCAGAAGAATCCACTATGTGCCGCCCTGCGGCAGGTCTCACTGCTGGTGTAGGCTCAGCAAGAAATATCTCCACAAGAAGGGCTCACTCCAGTACTCCTGCTTGCGTCGGACTACTGAGGGAGTTCATCGAATCCCTGATTTCATGCTACAGTCCCTACTCGAAGGTCCCGGCCTGAAAGAATGGGTCTCATACCATGTCAGTGGAATAGTGCGAGAGGTCGGTAAATCTCACCGAATACTGGGCTACTGTCATGCTGCTCTGCCGCAGCTGTAGTAGCTCCTGAATGTGCACCGCACAGAGGGTGGCTGGAACGAACTCCGAGTAGAAGAGGCTCTCGAAGTCCATTCAAAGAAGAGATGCCTTGTCGTGCACCTGGAGCAACAGGCTCCACCATCTACCTGATGCCGCGTGCAGGAGACTCACTGCATGGATCACCATAAGATCTGCTGGTGTCCCTACCAATATGATGACTGAAACTATAGCCTCCAGCCAATCCTCATCTGCCTGAGGGTCCATCACCCCGCGAAACCTGGGCGATCTCTAACGCTGAAACTCATGCAGTGCACTCGGGTGACATGCACCCTCAGCTGCTGGGGCTGGTGGCATCGGTGGCTCGGCGGTTAGAGGTACTGTTGGTGTCTCTGCTGTAACGGGGCCCTGCACTGAGGCCTCGTCACTCGGTGGGCTGTCATCTCGCACAAATCTTGGAACCCTAGATGGATGTCGTCGTAGGGCCATCCTGAAAAGAAACAGGTGTTCCATGGTTAATACAGTATACCTGGTGATCTGACACAAGTAATCACAAAGAAAACTTTGAAACACACATGCAATCAATGTTTTCGTGCACTGAGTCGGAAATCATAAGTCAGGGTCCTGGTGTATGGATAGGCCGACCGCCACACCAACACTAGACTCCCTGGACTGATAACCACACTCAATACTCATAACACTATGGCTTCACATAGAAGAAATTATCAGAGTCTTGAGTTCTACGGTAGAACCGACTCCTCTGATACCAATTTGTCACGACCCGTCCTCGGGGCCCGTGCCATGACTACCCCAAGCCCGCCTTCCTTAGTCCAGGGGCTGGCGACTAGCACCAAAGGCGTAAATCCTGAAAAAAGGGAATGCATTGCCTTTATAAAGTAAACAAATACCACAGAGTACGCAATCTGAAGTAAACACTAAGTAAACTAAGTACAAATGTAAGTGCTGGAAAGTAAATGGGCCAAAATACAAACCCAACTGAAAATAAAGTACAACAGAAAAGAAAGTACAGTAGAAGAAAAGTAAAGCAGCAACACCAAGATGTCCACTGGAATTTCCACCTGAAGGGTGGGTACAGATAGTCTCCCTAGCTCCTCAGCTCCAGCTGTCCACTCTGTGTACGTGTCGTCCAATGATCCACCTCCAGGTACCGTCTAGATCCACAAGCCTCCACCTCGATCAGCACCGTCCGTCGTCTGCATCCAACACAACATAGTGCGGGCATAGCCCGTGCAGGGGTGAGTATACGATACTCAGTAGGGACCCCGAGACCCCCGAAGGTCTCCTGGAATCCATGAAGGATAAATCACAAAGGAAAGATACAATCACGAAGTATCAACCAACTCTACTTAGGTATATGCCCATACATATACCTAAGTCATCAATTCCAGTTCTGCTCCAACTCACGAGCCCAAGTTCAACCCAGTCCACATAGGAAAGCACAACCCAATCCACACAGGAAAGCACAACCCGATCCACATAGGATAGCAAGTCAATCATATCGAAGATAATGATTGAAAGTCAAGACTCAGCTCACACAAGTATACTACTCACGAAGAGGGATGGAGATGATTAGATGTGGCCTCTGAATCATCTCCTCTGCCGAACCCATGTAGGATCCAAGTACAGAAGTCGTCGTTGCCGAGCCCACGAAGGATCCAAGTACAGTAACCATCGCTACCAAACCCATGTAGGATCCAAGTACAGTTGCCATCTCTACCGAACCCACAGAGGATCCAAGTACAGTCGTCTTCACTGCCGAACCCACATACGATCCAAGTACAGTCATCATCGGCGTCGCAGTCGCAGCCAGCTCTAGGGTTCCCGAACACAACATGCTCGATTCCAGGAGGGTCCGCTCCATGAGCCAAGGGGTCGATAAATCAACTATCACGAAGTCTAGAGTTGATGTATCACAAAGTTCTATCTCGCTAGAAGAAACTCAACGCAACAGACGGCGCGTCAATCGGATGCCTGGTCTGAGAGTTATTGGCTTTTTCATCTAAGGGGACCGGTTGGTTTTTAAGCTAAAACCAACCCGACCATACTCCAGCTATGTTCAAACCTCAATCATGGTAATCCAAATGAACCGTCTCACTAAAAGGAATCCAAAAAAGTCGACGGCACATCAATCGAACGTCCGGAGCTCAAGTTATAATCATTTCCGCTCTAAGGGCCTGATTGGCTTCGTGTTCGAACCAACCCGGTTGTACCCAAAGTTCTCTAAAACCTTGATTTTAATATACCGAAACTATTGTCTCGATCCAAGGATCCAAATTCAACTGACATTGCGTCGATCGGAGGTCTATAGCCCAAGATATGGGCATTTGAACGATTCTGTCCGGAAGTAGGGGGTTTGGGCCCGGTCCGACCCGGCCCAATACCCCCTGGGTCGGCCCAAACCAGGTCGACCTGACCTGGGTCTGGGTCTGGCCCAGTTCGGCACAGACTGGCCCGGTCGGTGTGGTCTGGCCTCGCCGGTGCAGCCCGGCCCAGCGCAGGCGGCCCGACCCAGCGCGGGTGGTCCGACACAGCGCGGGGGGCCTGGCCCAGCCCGGCCGGCCGAGCGCCGAGCAGGCGGGAAGGGGGGTGGTGGCCCCCTTGTTTTGAAATGGTGGCCCCCTCTCAATGGGGCCTGCCCTTGCCTACTGGTCAGGGGTTGTAACCCCCTATCTTCCCAAAAACTGTCGGCCGTAATGGCAGGCTGGTGAGCTACCGCGGGACCCCCGCGTGTCCCGCCTCCTGGTGTGCCGGCGGCCGGCCGAGCTCGGCCTCCTCCTGCAGAACCACCGTGTCCTAAGACTGTGGCTTCCGTCCGTCCGGTGTGGCACGACGGCATCGCATCCCCTCAGTGCTCCGACGCCGTGCGACGGCGTCGCGCCCCTCCGCCGCGGCCCGCTCTTGGTCGTGGCCTGCTTTGGCCTCTCCGGCACAGCGTGATGGCGCCGCGCTCCACCGCCGTGGCCCTCTCCAGCCGCGGTCTTCATCATTCTCTTGCGGTGCAACCTCACCGCACCGTCTTTGCCTCAAACGCCATAGTTAATAAACAAGATACGGGGAGGAGAATCGGCTGTGTTTGTGCAGTCCGATTTCCTCCAGTTACGTTGGTAACAATTGGAAATATTAAATGAGATAAGTCAACATTAATTCCAAGAACAATCTTAATTTACCAATAATGAATTCAACCCCTACCTCAAATCAAGAAGGTTGATCACTTGATGAAGGAAGGAAAATCTTTCTTTGTTCCGTTGACGTTGTCGTGGGATGACGACATCGCGGGGTGGGGTTCCGTAAATGTCGACAGAGAGCGTCCTAGGAGGAAGCGGCATCTCCCTTCCTTTGACCCGGAGAGAAGATTTAATGGTGTGATGTCTTTGGCAATTTCCCACATCGGTGCCTCCTTCTTTATCATGGAGGAAGAAGAAGATAGAAGAATCTGGGTCGCCGAGTCGACGATCCTTGACGAATTGTTGTCGTTCTTCATTGAGGATGATGTTCTTCAAGAGAACTTAGAGCTCTCTTCCCAATATCCTCACACAACAAGCCAACCTAATAAAATAAGGCATCCTCTTATTTTATTATTTTTCCATGCTTTTCAAAAACTCAAAAAATTAAAAATTGAATTCACTTAATTAATTAATCTTGAGTTGTCAAATTAAAGAGGAGAGAGGGGAGAGTTACAAAATAATGGGGAGTTTCCAACTTTAAGAGGGGTTAGAGGAGTTAAAGAAATTTGAAGGGGTGGGGCTCGTGTGGGCCCCACCTCACAAATATCCTAACAAGAGGAGTTAGGATCTAGTGGGTCCCACCCCAACTCCCATACTTAGGATAAAACCACTTAGGTTAGAAGTAAAATTTGTTCCAAAAATTTTATTTACTTCACATTTAATCCTCAATTTTTAACAACTCCTCCTGAGTAAACGCACCTTCAGAAAAGTTCCTCTTAAGAAAATACTACCGCTGTAGTTTCATTGGTGCCCTTAGATTTCAATTCCGAGTACTAGTTCAAAAGATAGAAAAACCCACTCGTTCTTTCACTGAATATACCCGAGCTAAACATCGAAAAATTATTTGGGGCACACCGGGTCTCGGAATCAGGTGCCGTCAAAAACTGTGCACCCGTAAAATCCCAAAGAAATTAAGAAAAAAAAATCCTTGAAATTTATGGGTCTTTATAATTCTCTTGAATAAAAATATCCATATTTCCATTTCAACCCTTTTTAGATAAACATTAAATGAATAGTGTATCTATGATTAAAAAAATTAAACATCAACACTTACAATAGTATACTTTTACAAACACACTATTCTCCTACCATTAATACATGAGGTTCAACAAAACCCTACCAAAATGACACCCATATTCTCTTTGTGGCATCCTATATTTCCAAGAACCCTCAATAGACCACTACATAAATCATTAATCCATATTTCATCATATTGTCTCCATATATTAACGAGGTCAAAGAACATTAATGGAAGTTGATAATCAATTTAACGATTTCTCATCTAACATTTCATTCATTTTAGTATCTTATATATCCATCACTAGTTTTATATATTATCATGTATATAATTCCCACGTGATGTTTTAATTATAATTCAATAAAATTATTAGAATTTTCAAATCGATATTATGTTATATATCTCATCAGATTTCACTCTGAGAGATAAAAATATTATTAGGGTTTCCTTACCTCAATATATCTTCATTGGGATATTCTTTGTATTTTGAAATTATTTTCTTTTAAGGGGGATACAATCCAAATAAATTTATCATAAATATAGATATAGTTAATTTAAATGTGTTATCAAAACCATATTATGTTCTTACTTTCAATGGTTTTTTATTAGTAATATGGGAAGCTATAAGGGTATCATCGTAATATCCTTTTCAAATCAAGATTACTATAAATGAATATCAATATGAGAAAATATTGTGTGATAATTATCTCTAAGACAACAAATACTATATTCTCCTCAGTGATTATTATTGTTTTGAATTTCCACTATCAATTTCATTTTTATTGTAAAATAATTAAATTGGTGTGACATTTGGGATAGAAATATATGCCATATATTTTTTTTATTTGGGAAGTTTCCTCCACTATATAAATATTCATCAGGAGATTATATTTATATATATTCAATAATTTATTAAGTTATTTTCATATTATTTTAATTTAATTATGAATTTTTATGGTACTTGGTAAAAATTGTCAACATGTTTCATCTATATAAAATAATTGTGTGAACGCAATAATTCATTGTTTTAAAAATTATTTATTATGAGGATTAATTTTCACATTTTAAAAATGAGTTTCAAAATTAATTTAATTAATAATGGTTTTTGAATTATATTTAAAGATTGTTTCATTTTTAAAAATTAAATATTTTCTTTTAAAATGGAAATTTTCATTTTATAATGTATTTTAAAGGATTATATTTTTATAGAAAATTATTTAGTTTTTTATATCTCAATATGGAATTTTTTTAATGAAAATTTCATCTGTATAATATTATTTATCGAAAATATTCTTTTAAAGGGATATTTAAAGAAAATTATTCAACACAAATTATTTCAAGTCAAATAAAAAAATTTCATTGAGTTTTCATGAATTTCAAAACAGGATATTTCTCTTAGTTTTTTTGAAGGATTTGTCCAGTAATCATAAATGATTATTTTTCATCAATTTCAACATCCTTTGTCATTACTTATGATTCAATTGGGATATATTATTTTTCACCATCAAATTTATTTTAATGGATAACAGATGAAATGTTATATTAATGTTTTCATGAAACCCACATCTTTTTCATGTTTTTATTAAGTTATGATGGATATATTATTATATTCATATATAAATGGAAAACCCATCTAATGTTTTCATTATGTAATGTGTGGGTTCGAATTTATATATCCCTCAAATTATATATAAATTTAAGTTATCTCACAAGATAGTATTGCTGGGAATGTAGAATGAATCCAAATCCAAAGGGACTATGTCCAATATATGATGGGTGGACCTGTAATTATATAACCCTATAATTCAAATGGAAATGGAATATATATCATTAGATTCCTTATCAAGGATTGGGGATAGAACCAAATAAACTATTATACTTTATCTACTACTTTTATGAGATCATGGAGTAACCAAATTAAATATGGGACTATGTCCACAATGATTATAATATTAGGGTGTGAAACCATTTCTCAAATGGACCCTTTTTTCTATGTTTGTGAGATTGGGGAGTGAACTGAATCAGTCATGAAACGTTTCCTCCCATGTTTAAGAGATTGGTAAGTGATATCAATTCTCTATTAGGTACTACCTACTAATTTTATGAGATTCAATATTGATCCCAATACTCTCTAGGAAAATATAAACTATTCTTATTGGACTTGATAGTAGAAATAACTATAATAGGACTCTGTACATTATGTTTATGAAGATCTGGAGTGAATAAAATACAATATTATACACTTCCCACTATATTTTGAGGTTTTAGACTGGATAAAATCCATCACCAGACACCTTTAACAATGTTTATGGGAATAGAGAGTGAGCCCAATCCATTAATAGAATTTTTCCACTATATAATGATTACCAAGGTAGGTATCCATAAAAAATGAAATAATTTTTAATTATTATGTTTATGTAATAATATTTTTTTTCAATGTTGTAATGTTATTACCTCTCACATATTATGAATTTCATAGATCTATATTCCTTGATATATTAAAGATGACCCATTTTTTGGTTTATATGATATTATAATGTTATGTTCATTGATCATGAGAATGATCTCTTACCCATAACCTTATCTTATAAACACATATGATCATAAATTGTAAATTATTATGTTTACCCTTACTGGGCATATATTTTCACTATTTTCTTATTTTTCATTGGCCTATTTTGACAATAATTTTTTGAAGTATGTATATCTAGATGAGTTCCACTTGAGAAGAATTTTTGTGGGATATGTTTATGACTTTTTATAAATAAGATGATTATGAATCTAGTATCCCAAGAAAATAAACCTTTATAGTTATTAGTATTGTGGGATTCCTTCGAGATATAATTTTGAAATTATGGAAATATATATATATATATATATATATATACCTTATGTTATGTCACTTGGTATCAATGATAGTATGAAATATATGTATTTTTATCAATGGACACCGAAGAATGCATATGTGGACTCTCAATTTGTATCGATGAAAGGTTTTTTATTTTTGGTGATGCTTTTTGTCATTTTGGTTTACTAGGATGAGTCTATTTAAATGAATAACCTTAGTATAATTGCATGCATATGATAAAATCATAATTTTTCAGTAAATCAGAGATAGTAAAAATTCATTTCAATGAAATCCTAGTTTGGATATAAACAAGTGGATACGTTATTAGTAACAAATATAACTAGGTTTAATATCCATAAAAATTCATGATGGGTATTAACTCTATCTTCACCAATAAAAAAACAAAGAGTCTTAAGTTTACACCATTGTTTCCAACGCTTCCACTGAGGCACGCATCCATTGTTTGAGAATGTGCAACAGTTTCCTCTACATTCTCAGTTTCTAAAGGCTGAAAGAATCCATCCCTTATTTAGGGATACATTCTCCTTGATCAAAATAGGATAATGGGATTTCAGTCTCTACTTCTATGGATTCCTCCTCATAATTTATCTCCTAGTTCGGGTCTCCCTTAAAGATTAAGATTTTGTTCGTGAAACTCTTCCTTGATGCCATATCTTCATAGATGCTGATTGATTACAATGCTTCTATCAGGACATTCTAAGGGGTTAAGTTAGGGAAGCAACCTTCGATCAGGGGATTAGTGACATTGGATATTGCTGGCGTGTCAGGATGCTCAAACACTGATGTGCCTTGGTATCATCCCCTTGTGATAGGGATTCTTGAGGACACTGAAGGTCGAGGCATCCCATGTCAAGTGTAGGGAAGTGTATGTCATGGGCATGTCCCTAAGGTTTTCCTCATCTTCCCATGTTAACAAAGGATATGCTATGATATTAAAGTCTAGAAGAGATGGAACAGACAGATTAGAACACTGATAGGAGTTGATCATATGGGTACATCCCAAGATAGAGCAACTGAGCGGTTTACTGGATAAGGGGTTCCAAATGTCGAATTAAGATGGATTTAAGGATTCTTGGGTCCCTATAAAGGGGATTCCAGGGTTTACCATTTGCTATGATTGAACCTCGTGGAGGTTTCTTATGTACCTTGTGTGGATGACAGGGATTAAAGCCCACGTAGTTCAAAGGGGTGATGAATCATGGTGTACACAAAGGACAATGACCTAGAGACATGTTGGGGCAGATGCATGGATGGAATCCCATCGTAAGAGGGAAACACTTGGTTGGATGGTTATGGGTTGTGTGGGCCTTCTGTGTGGTTAGTTGCCTAAATGGATGGCATGATCCCAATAAGACTTGGTGGCCTGGGTAGAAATCGGGATGGATGATGGATGGTTGAACTAAGTGGATGAGAGGAATGGGATGGAAACGACGTGAAGATGATAGTGATGTTGGGAATGAACCTCATAGAGGCTTCCTATGTATCCCTATTGAGGGTAATCAAAGTCCACATATTTCACTGGGGAAATGGGACACTTGAGGAGGCAGCATGTGAGAATGCATTCATGGTGGGACCTGAAGGAAGTTGAACCATCGTGTTGGGGCATGACCATTCTGAAACAAAAAAATCCCAATGGAGATACTGGGATGAGACATGAGTGATAAGATTGAACATCTAGGAGGGTTCTTACATATCCCTATGGAATGGAATCAAAGTCTACATAGTTCAGGATGAGGCATGGAATCAAGGTGTACATAAAGGATAGTGACCCGGTGACATGTTGGGGGTTACACGTGGTTAAATCCCCGAGAGTTGTTCTGACGCCACTAAGGGACAGAACATGGATGTGGCTCCCAGTAAAGGGGGACCCTGAAGTCTAACAGTGTTTGGGGTTGAACCTCAGGGAGGCTTCTTATGTACCATTCCTAGGATATAGAAATCAAAACCCATGTAGTACGAATAGTTTTACCGAAGTTTATTAGTTTTGGGGGTTGAACCTCAGGGAGGCTTACTATGTACCCTTACTAGGAGACACTTATCAAAACCCAAATAGTTTTAATAAGTTTACTAGTGTTTGGGGTTGAACCTTAGGGAAGATTAATATATACCTGGTCTATGAGATAAGGATAAATACCCATGTAGTTTGAATAGGTTTACCAATTTTTGGGGTTGAACCTCAGGCAGGATTCATATGTACCCTATCTAGAAGACAAGGATCAAAAAACCACATAGTTAGAATAGGTGCAGTTTAGTGTCATGTTGGTTTAAAGGAACATACTATTTAATATCATTCGGGGTAAGGGTGAACTGACATGAAGTGGTCGGGACTGATGGGTATTGGGATTTATGCTTATGGAATCTTCCTACATACCTTTCTTGGAAATGTTTTTGGGAAAAAATACCTCAAGGTATCTTTGAATCATTCTGGAGGTGATTGTATTTGTTGAAAAAGTGGCCTCCATGTTGTGTTTGTTAACAAAGAAGACCATGTTGTTCAATTTGTTGAAAAATGAGGGTTTTCATAGTGATTTGTTGAGTTCAAGATATTTCTTTGACAATCCATGATTGATAGAAGAACCTAAACAATTGAATGGACGATCTGGAGGTGGTACAAAAATAATAGATACAATGAGGCACCGTTTTGAAATGTTTGCCAATTTTTTGGGCCTCAAAATCAACAAATAGAGAAAAGTGATTTTGGAAAAGGTATGTGAGTGAGAGTGTCATGGAGGATTGTAATGTTTCACATCATATATTTTTCAATATAAGAACATAAAAATATGGAAAAGGAAATAGGGGCGTCCAAGTTTTGGTTTGGGCGTGCACGGTGACTAGGGCGACAGAGGCTAAGGCGGTAGGACTTGAGCGCCAGGAGAAGACTTGTGCTCAACACTAAGGGTACCAAAAATTCCTATAAATAGAGGGATACCCCTTCTCATTTTTTATAGGATCTCAAAACATAGATAAAATTCAATCTCCAGTTGTGCAGGTGGTTTGGGCGTGCAAGTGGGGGTGTGAGTCGCCCAAGTTCTGAGTTGGTGAAGGGAGTGTTGTGCAAGTGGTTAGGTGGAACTTGCACACCAGGCCTACAGAATCACCCTAGTTGATAGTTTTTCACCAATGATGTTTTGGGTGTAAAAGAGTGTGGGTCTCCCATGTTCTGATTTTGTGAAGGGAGTGTCGTACAAGTGGTTAGGTGTCACTCCGCACTAGGCTAATAGAAGTGCACCAGATGATAGTTGTGCACCAATGTTGGTTTGGGTGTAAAAGAGTGTGGGTCACCCATGTTCTGAGTTGTTTAAGATAGTTTCATGAAAGTGGTTTGGGGACACCAGTGTTCTAGGCTCGGAGAAGCGCACCAGTCATTTTAGGGTTGCGCTAAAGTTGGAAGACTACCCGGTACACCCATGGTAAAGTTATATTCATTATTATATGAAAGTGGAACATCAACATAGCATCTACATACATAGTAAGATGCATTAATTTTTGATAATTAAGGGACCTAAAATTCTTTAAACTATGAGTGGATATTTTGAAGAAGTAGTGAGAACACTTCAGTTGAGAGAGCAGTGAGCTTTAATATTGTAAGTGGTTGTAAACCAGGAGGGACAGTGAGTTCGCTCTGAACATTGTAAACAGAAGTGCACTTTTAGTGAATTTAGTACTTCGGCACATCACCGGTGTATTCTCCTTGGATGTATCCCAGTGATGTTGAACCATGTAAAATTACTGTGTCATGTTCTTGCTTTAATATCAGTTCATACTTTGCTACAGGAAAGAGTGATAAGAGAGTTTTTCTTAATAGAGAAACGAGATCAATAGGGGTCATTGTTTTTATCTTCCATACCCTGATTTACCCCCCTCTTAGGGTATCTAACCTATTGGACCTAACAAAGGGAAAGGATAAAAGTCTACATAGTTTGGGATGATACAATTTAACTTCATGTGAGATAGGGGTAATGGGACTTACACACCAAGTCATACCATAGAGAATTTCATGGTTTATGCTTATGCTAAGACCACGTGAGACATACTCAGTGTGAGAAACAATATCCAACAAATACCTGATAGTCATGTCAAGGAAAGGTGTGTTTGTGAGGAATGGAATTGGGATTATGCATGGTTAGTAGCCCAAAGAGGAAACAGGGGCTTACGCTTAGCTAGCAGCCTATGGAGATGGAGATTGGGACTTACTCCAGGATGGAGGCCCAAATGAATATAAATCCGAAATGGATAGGGACGGAGTATCGAGAGTCCCCTATGTCCATCTCTCATATGGTCTTTGTGCACAAAAGAAGAGAGGTGGGTCAAGGGTGATACCTCCTTTACTAATGGATAGGGGATTATAATAGGATGGTTTTCCTTTCCTGCAGACAGATATTGTTCCATGAAAGGAGTATCTCAATCCATGTGAAGAATATCTCACTCATGTGGATACTAGTGGGCGTAGAAAATGTCCAGGATGGGGAACCCTGTGTATATTGCACAGAGTGAGGCCAAATATTAACATCATGTGCTTAGGATAATGATGCTTGGATGTTTAACATCTTGTAGCTCGGATGATGAGGATTCGCTCCCCACCCCTTGGACATAAATAATCAGTGTGATATAACCCTTGGTGATGGGAAGGAACCCAAAATGTTGTATGGAGATGAGGTTGTGGAGTGATCCATTGAGGGGATCATGTTAGCATGGATATGTGAAGAAGAAATACGCGTTAGCATTCATACGTGAAGAAGAATAATGAAAAGCAATGAAATATGAAGCACCGCCCAAGGGACCTTGAAATCACATTGTAAAAACCTAGACAGCTGTACCAGAAAGGGGTGTGCAATGCATGAGATCTTGGAAAGAGGTTCTTTGTGAAGAGGATGGGTTTCTTGAATTCTGGGCACTTCACAAAGAGGATGGGCCTCTCAAAGGGATAGGTATTCATGAACATTTTGGGATTCATGAAGAATAGGGTCTTCATTAAGAGGAACATTTAATGGAGAAAATATTCACTTTAGGAAACAACTCTTTCTTTGGAGAGAGATTCTTGAAGGATCTATGCTTCAAGAAACCATGAGAACCCTGAAGGGGTACCTTCCTCTATGAAGGACATATGAATTCGCAAAGGGAATCCCCACCATCGGTGGAGGTTGGGAAGAAAACTAAGATACATGACTCATAGAGGCCAAGTACCTTTGGTGATCCATCTGTGGATATCGTGAAGGAATGTGCGAAACGGGAGCTCATAAATTGAAAGGGCGGATTGTGGTTTGGAAGGTGCGGTGAGCCCTCTATTTATAGGAATACATGGTCAAAAAGGGTCTCATAACTCATCATAGATAAGAGTTACATCGTAGAGAGGAGACACTTCGTCGGCCTGTGTCGGCCACACAAAGGGTGTGATAGGCCGCAAAGAGGCCCGTCAAAGAGGCCACCACAGAGCGGGTTGCAGAGGCCGATGACGCCATGGAGGGGAAGCTAGCCTATGTCATACTCATTCTAGGCCATGAAATAATGTAGATTATCACAGAGGTGGCCTCACAGAAATGGGTTGTCCATGCAGAGATCTTCATGAAGGTGCCCCTTTGGGATGGTTTGGAGGGAATTAGGACCCTTTGGAGTTATAATTCACTCTACTGCATCCCTGAGTCTGTTCATTGAGTAGGATGAATTTTTAGGTGCCAAAAATCCCCCCCCCCTCAGAATTGGAGCTGACAAAAAAGAGGGTTGAATTATGAGGGTAAGACACCAAATACACAACAAAAATTGAACACACAGCGGATTTCAGATATGGGTCGTGGTGATGAGCACAAATACATGGTGTAATGGAAAGGACCCACTGAATCATGAAGCGATCCTTATAGATAGGCACTATTCAAGGGGGCCGAAGGATTCCAAGAAGAGCTTGGGAATGTCATGACAAAGAGCCTCAGTGGGTCGTCATGGTGCTGGTGCCAACTGCACCTATATATAGGATCTCAAAGTTATTTTTCTACATCTATATCTTCGCGAATGAGAATACATGTGATATTTTTTGGACAAAAAATCCCCTCTACAAACACTTTAGTGAACCAGAATTCTTCTGTATGATGCTTCAAAAATGATGTTTATAAAACCATGGAATTGTGATCTATTGCTTCCTTTGTGACGTATAGTGAAGTCAAAGATACTTTATGGAGAAAATTCGGTTTGCAACTGTCTTTGTGAAAGTTATTTGTAAAGGGTCTCCAAAAATGATTCTCTATTAATTTTTCATGCCCTAACCAAAACAAAATTTCTCCAAGTACTCGGATCAAATGGCCGCACATGAGGATGTGCGATAAGATCATGTTGACACTTCTCGGAGGGAGGACATGGAAAATAACATCATAATATGAGAGTACATTCTGAGTACTTTCATTCATCAATCGTTGACAGAGTGGCTAGTGAAGGTACAGATGGAATACCTACTATGAAAGTGCCTATTGTTGTATGGTTTTGGATTTCAGGATGAAGTCTCCATCCCAGAAACTAGTAAGGGTGATCCATCCTACTATTTTAGGAGCACCCCTGAGAAATACTAGTGGTATAGGGATGCATATGGGAATATCAGAAAATATCATACCTCAAACACAGAACATTGTCTATACAATCATGTCAACAATATCGACAGAAATGCATTGGAATAGGAGACATCCCCACCCTGGTACAAGACTATCATCAAGGCAGGGCTTAGAAATCCATACAAGGGGTAGATCATAAGATGGTACTTTCACCAGGGTGGAAACTTCACCCATGACTGGGCCTGGGCCAATTGGGAGTGTGCATCCTTTGAAGGGTTTGAGAATGTAATGAGGCAGGTAGGCCTGTATGAAGCATACTGGGCTTCCCAATTTATCATCTCTCAACCGAGTGAATTTTTATCAGAATTACTAAGTCGGTGGTCACTAGATACCAACACTTTTCATCAGCATCATTGGGAGGTTGGAATCAGCCTCTGGGAACTTCATCAGATATCTGGATTACCAATCCTGGGAGGGATGTATGAGTAGTTCATCCCCACCACAAATGTATGGGGGGATAGTGATCATATTCCACATTTGGCGATGGAATTTCTGAGGCTAGTACCAAGTATATATGAGGATAAAAAAGAATACTTAAGATATCCACTTTAAGCAGTGGTTTGGTTATTTCCTGAATTTTCCACCAGAAGAGGGAACATTACCGGTGAGGAACCCCATATTTCTACCAGGATCTCAATGGGGTAATGAGTTTTCATACTGGAAGATCATGGAATACATAAAGTGGAAATTATGGGGATATAATTTCATGATTGAGCAACGGTTGATAGTTAGGGTGTCCAAGTTTATCTCAGTTTTGATCTATGGGTGCAATTTACCTTTCAGAGATGCCCACATGGGGGTATGATCAAGTAAATTTATTATGGTGGATCAACAAGCCAGTGGGGACCACATGAACCTAGGTATATTGTTTCTAGCTAAGTTGTACCATCTACTCTAGAACATTAGTAAAGGAAAGAGGTCGTTGCAAGTGTGTGGTTCATTCCTCTTTTTTTACTGCTAGATTTCAGTGCACATGGGGGGGGGCTATGAATATCTTAACCCCATCACTCCACTTGGGATACATTCTCGACTAGTAATTTTGAACATTGTGGGGAGTACCCCATTGAATAGAGATAAGATTAATGTGCTAGGGAATATTGGGTGAGTAGAACAATTCATCTTTGACCCTTTTTTTTCCAATCGGATCGTATACTGATGATGGCATAGACACCCCAATGAAGCGGACATATCTAATATTGTTTCGCAGATGTGTGATGGTGGAAAAATGGATTGTTAACCTATATGTGAACCATATATCCCTCACCGGTTCACTCGAAAATCATGGTTCATACAAAGGCTGACTCCCCGAGTGTATACAAATAATCTCCATGAGAACCTCCCATGTGTGATGCGACAACATTGGCTAATGTTTAAAAGAGAGGACCAGAATATGTGGAACAATTTACCTACATCTACTACTTCATTTGGACTAGTTCACGAGTATGAAGAGATCTGGGAGGCTTCTTACCCTAGTGATATGCTAATGCGAGTGACTATCTAAGCCAGCGAGGCGGTTTCTACACCTCATAATTGAGCACTGCGAACTGGGGGGGTCAAGATGGTGGCACGAACATATTCAAGGTAGCTGGGCTGGAATATCAGAGGTGGTAGGCCATGAATCAGCAAACCACATATTAGTAAATGATAGAAGTGAAGCAGGAGAGGTGTCATTTTTGGGCTTGATAGATCCATCTAGGAGGGAATATGAGGGAGTTGAATCATCCCAGGGCTTATGCAGGGTATTCCCTCAAGCTCTCAGGAAGAAACTATGTACATTAGTGATTCTCTATGATGTCATCTTTCTGGACGCATGTAAATATTGGGAAAAGAGAAAACATTACCTCAGGATAAATGGCCTATGGATGAGTTTGAATATGCACGAGATATCATTGGGGGAGCTTGGATTTGTGAAGGGGGTCTTCAATACTATGCCTGCTGAGGGAAGATATTTTTTATGGAGATAGAAGAAGTAATACATTCCCATTGCAACATGAAGCTAGTGTCACACCAATAATAGGTGTTTCTAAACATTACTACTCCAGAAAAAACTGATGATGGCGACCATGAAAATAAATCATGGGGGGAAGAAGTTAATGAGGGAAATTTTCGTTGAGAAACAAAGGGGACTTAAAAGGGAGCCTTTTCTGAATAATTCAAGATAGTGGTCTTGGGGGGGGAACTTCTTGAGAGAATTCACTGCAACATTAGAAGTGAGTTCTTACTCCCTTTCATTGCACTAGTGCCCTTCCTGACTTATCTTTTTTTCTCAAATGACACTTCATTGTGCAAGAGAATCTTAAATTGGCCACTCCAACTAATGAGGATGAAGGTGTGATCAGGGAAAAGAAACAAACACCTGGGCTTGCACCATGAGAGATGGTGGTTGTGAAATCCAATTGTGCTAAGGGAGCAGGGGTGGCCTCCTTAGAATCTTCAAAGCCCACAATCGCATACGGAGGGTAGAAACTTGGCATCTCAATGATGGTAGACCCTAGGTGAGATCAAGAAGCTGACCAAGGTAAGTCTCATAATTTAGAGATATATCCATTTTACAGTTGGTAAAATTGGGTAACACAACCCATGCCTACATAGATTACAGGATGGTGAATACGTTGCTGATGTAAATGGATAAAAGACTCAAGGTTTCACTCCAAATAGGCGTGTTGATCCCTATAGCACCGATTTCCCTAGCTGATCGGGCCATGGTTCCTTATGAGTGGCTCGTGGTGGTGAGTGATATTATATTCAGGATAGATTTTGGCATTGACTGGGTAGACATCATGGAATTATAATCCAGTGATGACAACTAACTAGAGTAAGACCCTACGTCTGAACTCCTAGAGTGATTTCCAGAATATGAACCCACTAACCAAGAGGATTGGGATGAGACTGCTTTAATGAAGAGGATAGAAAGACCGTTCATCAATGGTCATGGAATCTTATCAAGCACTTTATCAATGAGTCTCCACAAGTAGATTGGATAATCCAGATGGATAGGATTCATTCCCAACTATGCCAGATATGCACTTGGGGAGTAGATGTCCAAGACCCTCATGCCATCAAGACTACCTTGCTGAGAGGGTGAGGGGAGACACATGCATCTTCAGTTTTGGTGGGTAGTGGAGGAAGGACATAAATGTCCAAAGACACTTGGAGGTTGAGCAATAGATCCAACAATTGAGGGCATAAGTGAACGAGCAGTCCTCTTTCCTTGATGCATAGTCGGGATTCATATCGCGATTGAAGGCCCAACTGGCAGAGGATGAAAGACAGATGAGGCACGTTTCTCAAGATATGTTTATTACCCAAGCCAACATGGATTGATTCTGGATCAAGGTTGTTGAACTACACCCCATTTCCATCTAGGAGGAGCGAGAGCTTAATAGGTGACAGCAGATCCATGACACCACGATCCAGAGAGTAATGGAGCTGGGATGCTTTATTGAAGAGGTATACCCATCTATGGGAGGGAACAATACCTAGGAACTGTAACATATGATAACTCATAAACATACATTCATGATTTTATTGTTTATGTTGGTTTCATGCATGAGTTCTGTTATCTGGTTTGGTTGCTGAATTTCTATCAAATCTGTGAAATATTCAGCGATCAATCCCTAAACTCATGTGGGTAATGCCCGATGTGAGAAACAAGGGATGATTGCATTGTAATTAAGTTTGAATATGATAGTTCCAACCTATCTCTTGGAATCTAAGGTCTTAAGGACCAATCTAGTTTTTTGGGAAGAAAGAGGGAGGCCTGATTGGAGAATGAAGTTCTCATAAAAGTCAAATTATAGATTTCCCAATGTGCTCTAGTGCACGAGCAAGGTAACACGAAGGGTGTTGGAATAGATCTTAATAGAGGGTATTGGAAGGTGTGAATCCCAATACCAAAAATTTGGAACACTATAGGTATGTAATGACAATGAATGATAACTTTTGACTATGTTTGAGACACAATATCCCTATTTCATTATCCTGAAATGGTGATAAAAAAGAGTGATGATCGCTAACCATGTTTGATGCATGGGCCCTGACTCTAAATTCCATACATAGTCTTCTGAAACACTGTCCCAGGATAGTAAGTGAGCCATAGGATGAGTATCCATACTATTAGGGGGATCATTTAGACATGAAAGAGGATGATGATCCAATTAAAGGGCATGCAATGCATGGAGGGTGGAGTGATGGGTTGTTCGAATAGAGTACAATACTCTTGAAATTATTCCACTGTGATGAAAAAAAATTAGGTGAGAACATCAGTTTGATCAAAGATCATACTCATTTTTTGAAAAGATATCTCTGGCGATAACTTATAGTGGCCCATAGATTTACATCATGGTAATGAGAAAAATATATTGTTTAACATCGTATAGTGACGACGCGGTTACCCAGAAAGGAAATGTGTGGTGCATTGCATATCTCAATATGAACGAGGACCAAAGCAGTCCATACCACACCATGTGTTCCTAGTGGGTTTCTTTAGACCATAGACTAGAGGTGTCCAAACATGGAGCTAGACCCGAGGAAAAGTTCTCAGGCATTTATACATATCACATGAGAATGTGAATAAATCTATACATAGTTCTAGAGGATCTGTATTGTTTAAGGTCATACTGTAGGATAAAGAGTTAAAGGGGAGATCTAAAAAAGGGGGAGTATGACGTATATCTGTTATAGACCAAACCTGAATGAGAACCAAAGTAGTCTATACCACACCACGTAATCCCTAAAAAAATCTTAGTTCTAGGGACCAAAGATGGAGAATTTTGGGTTGGGATCGAGAAAAAGTGTTTGGGCATTCGTACATACCTCATTAGGAGGGGAATCAATCCATACATAGTTCTCAAATGGTAGTTTAATGTCATTCAAGATGAAGGGAATGTGTGGTTAAGCTACACCAGTACACATCCTACCAAAACCACTAATCCCATGGGAGTCGTGCTCAATGTGGGAAACATGAATTAGTGATGGGATTTTCATTGTACAGAGAGTCAAACATTATGGGCAATGGAGTTCTAGTTGAATGAATTCCCAATAATACCAACCCTCCTACTTAACTCATATAGATACATGTAGAGGTAAAATCAGGTGTGTTGGAGTTCCATTTAAACATATGGAAATTAAAAGATGTGAAACATGACACCCAGTACCTGGATCACAATGATGGTGGCATGATGATTGAAGATAACTATTGAAAATTTTCGAAACACATCTATCATTTCATGTTATCTTTTCATAGAGACAAAAAAAATGATGGTCAACCACTGACCATGTTAGAAACACGGGACGTGTCATAAAATTCCGTCTGAGGTATTAGGGGGAATTGTTCCCAGATGGTAGGTGAGACAATGTGGCATGATACCAGGCCTTAAAGGGTCCCCTTCAGATATGGAAGAGGATTGATATCTAAATAAGGGGCTCATGAAGTGTGTGCACAAAATGTGGAAATGTCCATGTGGAATCCAACACTTTGGGCACTACACCACAATGCATTTGAGTACTCCAATGAGACATGTTAGTTAGTGGGAGACGCATGATGCGGTTGTTTCAAAACCCAAATCGAATAAGGACAGTATAAGTCCATGCTAAACTAGGTTCTCTCAGGGGAAACCCTAGGTTGGGGGACCAAATGTGGAGGTCATACTGGGCCTGAGATGATTTTTTAGGCGTTCTTAAATATCCCATGAGGATGGGAATCAAGACATACATAGTTCTATAAATATTCATGTAGTTTATCATCATGTGACGAGGATGTAGAAGAATGGAAAGAATATCCATGAAGTAAATTCATGGCATGGCTATCACAAACCTGATAGGAATGAGGACCCAAGAGGACCTCACCACCCCACATGATTCCAATAGAGTTTAGGCCAAGGGGGAAGGGAAGAGGGAAGGATTTGAGATACCTTCAGCTGGAACCAAAGATGAAATGTATGGGAATTCCTACGCATCCCATTTGGATGGGAGTCAATCCATACATAGTTATGGAAAATGGAATGTTAGGGTACCAATTATAGGGGAAATATTATCATGTAGGTCTAGCCCATTCACCAAAAGTAACGGCATTTGATGGATCTTATTTGTTCTTTTGGGTGGACATGTGTTTTCTTTAAGAAACAACCCTAGGATGGAGAATCTGAGCACTGTTGTAGGAATAAATCCATATATATACCTTGAAAAATGGCATGGTAGATAACTAATACAAAACATAATGTCCCCTTGAGTGAGGACAGCATAATGCGGTATCGTTTTATGTCATGCGGCTAAGAAGATAGTGCCACATTTTAGGGTCATATGATAGGGCCAATACATGCATTTTAATGTCGTGCGGCAAAGACAAAATATTTTAAAGTCATGTTGGACCAGTAAGTATAGTTTAGCATCATATGGATTGGATTCCCACATAAGAACGAGGTTCTAAAGGGAATGTTCAAGGGATGATAAAGCATACCCAATTTGAATGAGGACATCAGTCCACATCACATCCCGCGCAACCCCAGAGGGGGAGAACCTCCATCCAAGGGTTAGAAAAGATTAGAGGATATGGGGATGGAACCAAAGGTAAATGGTCTAGGAATTTCTATATATCCCATAATGATGGGAATCAATCCACACGTATTTCTCAAAATTTGTATATTTTAATTTCCTATGATAGGGACAATGGATGAGGTCATAGATTAAAATCATAGATCTTGGACTGAAAGAAGTTATATCCTTCCAAGTTGGCATAAACCGTGACCAAGTCCCTAATATCACAGGAGCTACGATCGATGTGGGAAATAAGGACGTAGAATATCTTTGCAACATGTGAAATATAGAGAAAGGGGAAATAGCATGGAGCCTCGAGTGACACCACATCATGGATTCATCCTATTAACACACAAACGTGCACTAATGGATAACACCAAGAGTGTCAAAATTCCACTTCGACATGTTGGAGTGGAAAGATATGTGAATAACACAAGTAGTAATTAAGGCTTAATGGGGGTGGTGTAACGATGGAGGATAACTATTTACCATATTCAAAATACAATATCCATATCATTTGACCTGAAATGGGAAAGAACAGACGAGCATCAACCACTGAACATATTCGCAACGTGACCCTTGTGTCAAATTGTTATTTGATATCATCTGGGACATTTACCCAAGACGGTAGGATTGCACTGAGGCCTAGAATCCTTTCCGTTCGGGGGTTCTTTTAGATGTGAAAGATGATGAAAGTCCAAATAAAGGGAAAAGTTAATCAAGAAAATGGATTAAAACATGTCCATGTAGAACCCAACACTATAGTTCCTAAACCTCAGTTCATCTAGGAACATTGGTGAACTGCCAAAGAGGGTTTAAGGGACCAATTTGAAAGAATACAACTCGAGAAGATTAATGGAGGAAAAGGGTATAAAGAGATCTCTAGAGAGGGGTATGTCCAGTGGTTATTGCAACCCCGATGTGAGTGAGGACAAAGAGAGTCCACACCACATCACATACCCCCTCTCGAAGAACATAGGCTAAGGGTCTATAAGGAATAGAACGTTTCTAAAAATATTAGGGTTGGACCCAAAGATGAACTGTCTAGACATTCCTATGTATCCGATGACGATGGGAATCAAGACATACATAGTACTGAAATTCCATGAAGCTTAGCTTCATGTTGTAAGGATGAGGGGAAGGAGTATCTTGAAGAGTGTTGTGTATGGAGTGAAAAATAACCTGGTGTGAATGAGGAAATAACCCCACATACTACCCACCATTAATAATTCTCAGAGAGAACTCATGACAAGTGGGTGAGAGAAAGAATATATGAACCTGGGTTGGACCTGAATAAAAAATGTCTGGGTGTCCCTACATATCCCATGAGGATGGGAATCAGGCCATACATAGTTATTGAGATGTTATGTATCTTAACATCATGTTGTAAGGACATGCTAAATCTTTTTTTATGGTCATAGATATCAGACTGTAGATTCCCATTTTAATTTCGTGTACATGGGACAAAAGGGTGGAAAAGGTGAATTACTTTTCTTGTCATTTGGGAAACCCTAGAACAACAATAATAATTCAAGATAATTGTTGACCATGTTCAGAACACATTATCATTATCGTGTGACATAGAATTGGAAAAAATAATTGAGCATTGACCGCTGACCATATTTGCAATGTGGGACTTGTGTGAAATTTTTGTTTGGGATCCTCTGGGACGTTGGCCCAAAATGGTAGGTGAGACATTATGGCATGGGACCATACCATTAGAGGGGGTCCTTTCATATGTAAATGAATAATTGAAAACCAAATGACCGGACACATGAAGTGTGGGGGTACCCGTGCAGTTTAACGTCTAACAGTAAGGATGATGGATAAAGGAGGGGTGTCTCAAGGATATTTTTATGGTGTGGAAAAAACATCCCAACATGAACATGGACATAAATTCTGTACCACACTACACAATACTAAGGGGTAACATGGTCCAGGAGTCCAGAATGGGCGAGGGACATGAGGCTAGACCATAGATGAAAATTCATGTCCATTTTGCAGTTTATCATCATGTAGGACAAGTGCTGAGTAGTATTACATCCCTCAGCTTGGATGGATCACCCAGTTTAACATCGTGCGGTGAAGAGGGAATGGTTTAATGTTATTTGGTACAGTTAATCAAAATACTTCTTAAGGAATTTAGCATTGTTTTAAGGAGTAATACACTCACTATCCATGGTGATCAGGGACTATGCACCATCTATGTAATACCTGTGAGTGAAATAAGGTCCCTCCCATTTGGGCTCCAAATTTTGTGGCTTCCTACCAGGTACCATTGGCTTCTTTAAAGCCAATACCATGTCACCTTATAAGAAATATCAGAGGTGAAAATTATGGTTTAAATCTCTAGTTATCTTGTTCTGATGCCTCTCCAGATTGTGCAGGGAACAAATCATGAGTGAAGGTGAAACTTATTGTTGAAACCTCTAGCTATCTGATTCTGATGCCTCTCCAGATTGTGTAGGGAACAAATCATGTTCTCATCAAGTGCTTCTATTTCATCCCGATAGATTTCGGCTACTTTTTTTGTGTATCCTGGTAATAGAAAACTGTGAGTAATGAGGGATACTGAATCTCGATGGGCAAGATTGTCTCTGCTCCATACACGAGGGAATATAAGGTCACCTGAGTGAAATTACAAGTCGTCATCTGATAATCCCAGATAGTATTGGGTAGTTTATCTATCCAAATCTTCTTATTCTTACCAACCATCTTCAAGGTAATTTTAGAGAGGTTTTTGTGGAACTCCTCGATCTTCCCATTTGTTTTCACTTGATATTGATAGGTATGATTAGAACAGATGTTTTACTTGGCATACTATTTCTTCAATTTGGCTTCCCAAAAGTTGGTGCCATTATCGATGAGGAAGGCATGAAAGAATTTGAATCACTAGATGATATTGGGTCTCACAAACTCAACTATAGAATGGGCCTTGACTTCCTTATGCAGAACTGCCTCTGCCCACTTGGAAAAGAAATTTCTATCGGTAAGGATGAACCTACACTTGTGAGCTGTTGCTGGTGGATATGGTCCCAAAACATCGAGTCCCCATACCAAAAAGGGCCAATATGACTTGGTAGATTGGATATGTTCTAACAGATGATGCAAAATATTAGCATGGATCTGACTTGCATGGAACCTCTTGCCAAACTTGATACAGTCACAGATCATGTTTGGCCAAAAGTACCTCAATATTTAGATCTGGTGAGAGGGTTCCATCCCTATCTGATGAGCCCTGTATGTACCAATATGAACCTCCTACATTAATAGAGAAATATCACCTCCTTGGATGCAAAAGAGGATAATCCCATCAAACCCATCTCTATAAAGGATATTCTCGAGACTGGGACCACTTTGGAGGGTGAACTACAACTCACATCATTAGATTTTCTAACGCTCAACTTAATATTCCAAGAGATTACCATGCTAGTGATACTCAATAAAGGGGATCCCCTAGTAGGGAGTCACTTCCAACAGTACAGAAGGGGTTCATGGTGGTCCTGATGTGGAGGCACCAGTGGTAAGGTCTCTTACATGCTGGCTTTCATCATCATCTGAAGTAAGGACATCAATGAATCTTCAATGCACCACATGGATAATAAAATCATTTTGATCAGGATCTTTAAGAGATGCCTCCAGGAGGGGCAAGGCATCGTCTTGACCATTATGTGATCATGGGACATGAGTAACTTCTTGATGATAAGGGAACTAGGCCACCAGCTGGCGGGTATGCTCTAACAATGGTATGACCTCCAGTTTCCTGATGAAGTAGTCACCATTGATCTTATTACTAAATTGTTTAGTGTCCCCTTTCATGTGAAAGTTGGAAATATAAATCTTGAGGGCCGGCTCGAGACCAGTGATGAGATTCCGGTACTCTGTCTCATTGTTAGTACATCCTTCTAACAACAAGAATGAATATGGTAGGATAGCATGTGCATGAATGATGAAGATGATACCCATGCCAACTTGGTTGAGTCTAGGATCATTGAGTCTTATTCCAATATGGATTTGGGAAGTTCTATAAAAGTGAATTTTCCAATACGGAATATCTTGATCTACTGAGAGGATTGCCTCATCTATAAAATCATGATCTAGAGACTACTCTTTGGGAGTTGAATGGGCGATAAGAAATTCTTTGAATTCCTTCCCCTTGATAGCCTTTGAGGCTACAATCATGATGTTAGACTGTTGAAGGGTAATCTTCCACTGAGATAGATGGTCTGTCAACATTGGGTAGTTCAAAATGTACATCAGTGGATCCACTTGGGACACCAACATTATCTCATGGTACTTCAAGTAATATCACAATTTCTTCACTGTAAATACTTGTGCTAGGAATATCTTCTCAAAGGATGATTATTTGGTATCTATATCGAGGAGCATGATGCTGAGATAGTATAAACTTTTCTTGGTTCCCTTGTTATTCTTCTAGCTGATAAGGGTGCCGAGAGATCATTCTAGAGTAGTCACATAAAGAGCCAGTATATTTTTTGGAATGGGTTGTATTAGAACTAGAGGTCGTAGAAAGTACTACTAGATCTCTGAAAAATAATTCTGACACTCCTCATTCCATCGATAAACAAAACCTTTATTTTTGAGTAGGAAAAAGGCTTACACTTGCCAACTAGATATGAGATGAATCTACGTATGTATAAAAAATTGTCCATGAAAGCCTTAGAGATCTCAAATGTTTCTTGGAGGAGGAATCTGAATGATGGCCATGATCTTCTTCGAATCAATATCAATGCCTCTATATTTTAAAATAAAGCTGAGAAACATTCTGGAGGTGACCCCGAAGGCACACTTCACGGGGTTCATCTTCATGTTGCAGGAATAGATGAATCCTAACACCTTGTCAAGATATTTGAGATTTTTCTGAAGGTATATATATTTTACCACCAAATTTTCCACATAGCATTCCACTAATGCTCCTAGGATTTGCTTAAATATGAGGTTTATGGAACGCTAATAGGTGGCACCTACATTCTTTAAACCTAAGGGAATTACCTAGTAGCAATAAGTGACTTGTGTTTCCCTAAATGTAGTATAATTTTCATCCTTGAGGTCCATTTGGATTATATTATATCCATAATAACCATCCATAATGGATAGAACCTAGAACCCAGTGGTAGAGTCAATCAATGGTTATGTCACCAGAAGGGGAAAGTCATCCTTCGGATAGTGATGGTTGAGATCCCAAAAATTGATACAGTATCTGATATATTTATTCTTCATCCCGACGGGAACAGTGTTAGATAACCAGCTAGGCACTGGACCTCCTTGATGAATTTGGATTTGGTAAGCTTATCAACCTCTCCATCTACCATAACATCATGAGAAGGTTGCATCTTTTTGGTAAGCTATTTGAACCCATGATGATTTTCTAGAAGACAGAGACGGTGGAAGGTGACCTGAAGATCTAGACATGGAATATCGTCATAACACCAAGTGAATACATCATCATGCTACTTTAGGAAATCCATGTATTATTGTTTCTCTTTAACATGAATAGCGGTACTGATCAATGTTGTTTTTGGATTCATCTCATTTCCAAGGTTCACATGTACAAATTTATTGACTATGGTGGAGACACACTATTAGAAAGAGGGAGGAGAATCCTCCAAATCATATTTTCCATTCACAGATGAGGGATCATCAGTAGAAGGTGGTTCTTTTCAGTTGATAGATCAAGACAAGACATCGGTGCTAGCCTGAGTAGCGGTGGACACCTCATCAGGGAGCTCCTGTACTACCGAAACTATGGAGACAAAAGCTGTCGACCCAATCCCATATGGCCTTCAACCCAAAAGGCCATATTTGAAGATATCAAAGCAATAGTGGCACGTCGAATTGAGCCAGATTATCCCAGCACAGCAAAGCAATCATGTATGACGTATTTTCATTACAATGGGCACACATCCTGATAACATACGAGAGTAGGGGGCTCTGGGATCACTCGGGCATGATTTGTATAGTAATGGGTGGTGATCTTCTAGTGTCCATTTGACTTGGCGATGCACTTCCCTTTCATTCCTATGACAAAAAAACGTTGTCCTAGATCCAGGGTCATGCCCTCCAACAAGTGGATCAAGAAAATTTAGGTGTCATCAAGGTCTTTCCATGGGTCAGTCACAGCTGTAGGATGTTCAACCTTGTTATCCTGAATATTATTGTCCTTCATCTTGTAGTAGTTGACATCAAGGAATCAATATTCACAAGAGGCAAAGGTCGAAGCATCACTGTGGCTTATGTATACTCAAAAATTAAGGGAGTACTTAAGGCATAGGTGATATAATGAAGGTACAACCGCGTGCAGGTGAAGCTATGGCCTACCCATCAATGCAAGTTAAGTGGTGTCTTGTGAGACAAACATGAACTTGGTGTAGGAAACTAGGCCACAAAACTAGGTTTTCAAGTGGATCTTTCCAACTGGTGTCTTCTATATCCTATCATAAACCCATATTTTCAGGTTTGAGAGACTTATATCAGCTTCGGATAGTCCCTACATTAGTATTTTCCAGGTCGGGATAAGGTTGATCCCACAACCTATGTCGATAAGAAAATGATGAACCTCTATGCCATTGAAATTGACAATGACGTACAGTGGGAGAATGTTCCCATATATGGGAGAACCTTCATCTTCTCTAGAGAAAGGGATAATGGCCCAACATTATGCATGCTCGACATCCTTCGCATATAAGGCTTATGTAGCTACTACATCCACCTCAAACTAGAGGGGGATTCTTAAATCCTTGAAAAGGGCTTCACGCATATCAGTTGATAGGAAAATATCCTAGAATATAGAAATATTCACAAGAATGCTTAAAAGATGCTTGAAAATTCCATACTTTCATGACATATGTGAACTTCTACTGATAGGAGGTCTCTCTATCATAGGAGGTATGACATGCCCTTCTGGTTGAACCGATGGTTGAATTGTGGTGGGAATGTCCAGTTGCTCGCTAGTTGAAATGTATGGAGAAACAACTGAATGAGGGAAAAATGACTGAGTTCGGTCCATAATATAACATGGATGATCATGTAATGAATGTGGTGGCTCCTGCTAATGAAGCAATAAAAATGGAGGTGGAGGCAGATCCAATGAAACAAGAGGAGAAGGCAGCGTATGCTAATTTCGGTGATAGACCTGTTTTCTGGTCTTGGTGGAATGAACAGCTTAGAAGGAGTAACTGACCAATGCATTTTGGCAACTCACATAACCATGATTTCATCGACTCTTTCATCAGTTGGGGACATTGGTAGGATATGTATGGTGCTCTTCATCGTTGGGGATCATGTTGATGTTTACCAGCTCCACGATGTTAACTGAAGTGTACACTAGATTATAACATGAAAAATCCTTCTTCACTAGAAGTATTCTAGGGAAAATCTCTATCTTCGAGGGCATGAAATATCTGAGATTACGGGATGACGATGGAATCGGTGGGGGGCTTTTCTTTCCCATTCTTCATCAATTTTTTCCCTTCTGGGAAGCAGAAGACTCAAGTGTTGATACACAAGTAGCAGCTTCAGGTAACGCGGCGACCTCTGAAAGCTCAGGTTGGATCAAATGTGCATGGATAATACCATGGGCATGGTCAAATACCTTGCTGTCCATTTGGAAATCGTATTTTTTGGACCCATAGTTAGGAGCATACTGCCACCCACCTTCTCTGTCACTATCGCTATCAGGATTTCTGAATACACATGCCACCTATGCTGGTTCTAGACCTAACCTAACTATTATGTTATCAACCTGGTCATGGAGCTAGTCTTTAAACACATATAAATTCTTGAGTTTGTGGCCAAATATCCAATGAAAGTGGCAGTAATCGGGGCGATCTGTGAGATCTGCCTCTTCGAGCCTCCTGCATTTTGACAATCGTTGGATTCCAAGGTCCAAGGCTATTTAATATAACTGAGGACCTGAGCCTTATTAAATGAGTAGGTTTTGTTTCTTTTGTCTAAAAAGGGGGCTCTATGAGCCTGTACTTAATGAGGTTCTGGAGGAGCTGGTCGATTAGGTGGAACCTAATTATCTCGCCTAGGTGGTGGTACCGTGTTACGTGGGGGTGCCTACTGATTCTGAGGTGGTAACTGCTGGTTCAGAGGTTGTGCCTGAGGAGGTGGTCATCGATGAGACGGTGGAGGTTGTTCTACTGGTAATAACTCTACCTTCCTGGGGGCCTCTATTTGTGCTACCATAGTGGGATAAGCCTTAGAATCTCTTCTCAAGGAAACTACATGAGGAAATGGACGTGCCTATTTGTTCTACAGCAAGGTATCCTCTAGATGCTGGGTTTTATCACAGAAATAGTAAAATCCCCTTGGGTAGTTCTAAGTGATGAGATATGGGAACATGTCAATTTTGAAATTCTCTACACACATTGATATCATATGTTCTAGATCCATTTGGATATCAAGGGAGTATGTGAGGACTTTCCACCTAGAGACAAAGTTTGGGACATTATTATGAGACCTCTTCTTGCATTTGAAGAGGTCATCAATACTAATCTTCTAGGTGGTGGAAATGAACTGGTAGATAAACTTCCTATAAAGGTCCTCCCAACTAGCTACTGACCTGATGGGTATCTTCTTGTACTAGACAACTTTGTGCCCTTCCATCATCTATATGAAACACCGAAGATTGGTGGTCTGTTGTTGTGCTGGAGTTCCCAACATGTGTCCAAACCTGGAAATAATGTGGGCTAGATGTTGCAGAGGGTAGCTTGTCCCAATAAAGGGGGAGAAGGTAGGATTTCGGAAACAAGGAGGTCCTGAAATATCATCTACCCTTTCTAGATACGGCTTTCAATCTAGGGAGATTTCCAATTGTCAATTTTTTAAGTCCTCGAGGCGATCGATGAGTGATTCCATTAGATCATCATGTTGGGAATTCTTATTTTTATGAGGATCTCTAACCACCAGTGCTTTGGAAGGTTGTTAAACATGATAAGCAGGCCCATCGTCTCATGGAGTGACTGTTGGGATGACCTGTGGGAAAGCCATGGGAATTAGTTGTGGAGCGATTGGGGGAATCTGAGATGTGTCTCGAGGAGGGTTATCAAGAAACTCATATGGATTTAGTGACACATATTGCACCCTCTTACCTTAAACTCATATTATACCCTATATATTTTGGAATTATGGTCAAGGTCACCCAGATTCAACATGCCGGGGGGGATTCGTACCAGTCCCTGCTTCCCCGGTCGAGGATTACCATAGTATGGTTGTTGTTCTGCAGCACGGTCGAGGGGAAGGTAATAAATAATCTTCTTATGATTTGTGACTTGTTGATTCAACAGAACCTTTTCATGTTCATCTTCCATCTTCTACACTAATCCAGATAGATCAATGGGTTTGACGGTCCCTATGTTCTCTTTACCCTTTTAGGGTTCCGACTGAGGTATAATGACCTAGAAGGTGGAGGAAGGCCTAGTAAATTTATTTGCTGGTGAGTAACCCTTTCCAATGGATCCAATAGGTGTGGAACCCCCAAGGATAAGTTATCTTCAAGGAACTCTAGATTGGTCTCTTCCTCTGATAGGTCGAACATGTTAATTGTGAATTTACCTAGAGGTATATCCTTAATATCACCTGGCATGTTTGGCTGGTGACTGGTAGAATTGAAATTAAGGGCAGAATAATACCCTCGACCATGGATCTAAATGTGGGGGAAGCCTCCTTAATAATTTTACAGAACACTATAAAGCTCTGGATGGATAGTTTCTTGAGGGTTTGATAGATACACAATGACTCAACGCACTGATCCATGGGGAGTGCAACCAAGTCGACCATGAGGCATTGATGTCCAATATCTATAATGTGTTCTTGGATCTTGGGGTAAGACACCCACTGATGACTAAGATAGAAGTGTGTTTCCTAGAGTGTTTGGTGGAATCACATGACCTCCTCCTGGGTAAGAGATTATGGAGTACTGAAACCTGATGTTGTAGTGGGACAAAATATCTCTGGGAACCTGTACGTTGCAAGGTTGTTCTGCAATCTCCTCGACTTAGACTTGGGATCCAACCCTTGATTTCCCCATTAATCGACTGAGGGACCATTAACAACATTGAATCAGACAGTTGTGATTGTATATTGGTCAATGGAGAGTATGGCCTGTGAACTGACAAGCTACAACATCGTTGGTTGGCTTCCAAAGAATTCAACGATTGAGCCACCACATCACGGTAAGACGGACTAGCGACCACAGCTTCCTGCGCAGGTGTTGCGGTTTCTTATAGTGTTTCATGCTATCCATGACCCTCTTTTGGTCCCCTAAAAAACTCTCCATGATATATAGTTTAGGTATATAATGATACTATTGATGATAGGGAGGATTGCACGGCAAGGCCCTGGAAAGTTGAAAAATCTTCTCCCTTATGGATGTATCTTCAAATGGAGGCAGGGATCTGGTGGACCTCACTATATTAAAGGATTAGGCTTATATGCCTTATTCTTATCCTAGTATCTAACATAAAGGATCTGGGTGTGGGTTCCATCACCTAATCAAACTACGCCTCATAGTCTGAGAAGAAAACGGGTTTAATCACAGTTTGAAGATTCTTAGTATTTTCTCTTTGGTGGAAGAGACCTAACCTCCTACCCTAGGATGGTTCTTCAAGATAGGTTAAGTTTTGAAATAAGGAGGACCTTTGGCCGAACAGGTACATGTGTGGATATGACTTCTGTCTAAGTGAGTTGGGATGCGAGGATCTCCCAGAAAAATTTCAAATGGAACACGGGTAGGGCCTCCGTGTCTACTTGTTGGCGCATGAAAGAAGACCTCCACATGAAGTATTATAGTGGGTAGGACCTCCGAGGGATATGGTGAGAGCATGTGAAGTACTTATTTGTTTGTTCCTCTTAGCAGTGACGGTATGAGGGGGTATTCGTAAGAGTCAAACTGAACATAGGGAAGACCTCCGCGTTGGACACGAATGAAACGGGGTCGTCCTCCACTTCTCTGATTTTCGGGATAGGGAGGACCATTATCGGTTGAGGTGAGAACATAGGGAAGACTTCCATGCTGATGGTTGACTGGGTGAGGAAGATCTTTACATTATCCACATGTGACATGAGGAACAACTCCATACCTGGGATCAATGGTGTGAAAGAAACCTTTGTGTTGGATGTCAATGTGGTAGGGAGGGCCTCTGCTCAAAAATATAGTGGCATGTGGTGGGCCTCCATTATGATCATGAGAGTAGGGAGGTCCTTCTCTCTCATTGATGGTGGAACGGTAAGGACATTCGTGCTAGATTTCATTGCCACAGGTTGGCCTATGATGGGTACTACATGTTCCAGCATCCAAAAGAGTCATCCCAACATACCCATGTGGTGATTAGGGCCTTAATTCGGGTTATTCATATAAGTTCCCATGTTCAGTATAAGAGGGGAATTGATAGTATGCATTGTTAGTGGCACGATCCACAATATCCATTGATGATGATTCCCCCTGGTGGGTGTCATCCTCATATTTCACCCAACAATTGAGTTGGGTTAACCGGAGTGGGTCCAGTGGTGCATGTGTGTAAATCGCATACCCATCAGCCTATGGGACCAGGAAGTGGTGCTGAAGTGTCCAAGTGAGATCCATATTTGGTGGCCCCCAATATGGGATCACAGCCGGACTGGCCCGGGCATCCCCTACCTAATTGGAGTAATGGAGCGAGTCGTCAAAGTGTTCTAGGGAGAGACTCTCAAAATGGTTGTAGGTTGGAGTAGGGATCAGTGGCTCCCTGCGCGGCCCTTGGGGTTGGTGGTCAATATGAGGCACAAAAACCTCTAGGTCCTGATGGTCCATATCCTGAGTTGGGATAATCCCTTCTTCCTCATACCGTTTAAAGAGTTCATTGATCACCCTCCTCCGAAGGAGTTCAGATGATGAAATACGGCGTGGGAACCATAAATCCATAAAAGTGGAGGTCATAATTGCAGATATGGGGTTGTCTGGGATTGTTTCATTGTTGTTACTTTGGCCCCTACATCGGTGGGTGGGTGATGATTTGTTTCCTGACATTTCAGCTTGTGTCTTGAAAAGCAGGAGGATCCGACCATTAGCACTAAAATGAGGAAAGAGATGTCCAGTGTCCCTGCGTGGTTCTGTCTCCCATGATTGGTAAGAAGAATCCATGCTGACAAAGTCATAGACCAGGATTCCCAACATTAAACTACCTCAATCCCTAGTGAGTTTCGTGCCAGGCCCACTATTTTCTTGGTAGGACCTGGCGTCGGATAGCTAGATTTGGTGAAATTATTATTTACTAATGTCTTTAATGAAACTAATCTCCACATTGAGGACAAGATTCATGTATGGTTCACCATTTCTATTTCTGATGCTTTCTCTGGGGCGTGAATCTGTCTTTTGAGAACGCACAACTATTTCCCTGCATTCCCACTTTCCAAAGGTGGGCATAATCCATCGCATATTCAGGGATTTTTTCTCCATAATTGAAATGGGATGATGGGATATCAGTCTATCCTTATATGGATTCTTCCTTAAAATTTTTCACATAGTCCAGGTCTCCCTTAAATATTAAGACATTGTACATGAAACTCTTCCCTTGTGTTATATCTTTATGGATTTCTATTGATTACATTGCTTCTGTCTGGAAATTTCAAGGGGTCATGTCAGGGCTGCAACCTTCGATCAGGGGAGTAGTCACATTAGAAATCATTGGCATGTATGTATGCTAAAATAATGATGTGCCTAGTTTTATTTAACTTTTTATAGGACTTCTCAAGGGTGTGGAAGCCTGAGTCATCCCACATCCAGTGTGTGGAATTGTTTTCCATGGGCATGACACTAAGGTTTTCCTCATCTTCCCATGTTAACACATGGTATGCTGAGATTTTAACATCTAGCATGGACAGATCGGACTGATCAAAACACTTATAAGAGTGGATCAAATGGGTACATCCTCAAGAGAGATCACCTGAGGGGTTTACCGGATGAGTAGATCAAAACATCCAATGAATACGGATCTGAGTATTCTTGGGTCCCTATAAAATGGACTCTATGGTTTACCATTGGCTAGGATTGAACCCCAGGGAGGTTTTTTAATGTACCCTATGTGGATGATAGGTATCAAATCCCACGAAATTAAAATGGTCTATGAATCGGGGTTTACACAAAGAGAAATGACCTGGAGACATGTTGGGGATTACGCATGAATGGTGGACCATATCAAGAGGGACACTCATGGTCGGATGGTTATGGGTTTTGTGGGGATTATGCGTGGTTAGATACTCGAATGGATGGCATGATCCCACCTAGATGTGGCGGCTAGGGTAGGAATTATAATGGATGATGGATGGTCGAACGAAGTGGATGAGAATAATGGGATTGATCTAATGTGAATATGAAGGTGATGTTGGGAATTAACCTCAAATAGTATTTCTATATATCCCTGTGGAGGGGAATCAAATTCCACATAGTTTGGTGGGGAGATGGGACACCTGAGGAGGCATCTTGTGAGAATGAATGCATAGTGGAACCCGAAGGATGTAGAACCTTCGGGTTAGGGAATGACCTTCCCAAAACACAATGGATCAAGGGAGTGTCCAGGATGATACAAGAGTGATGGGATTGAACCTCAAGGAGCATTCCTATATATCCTAGTGGCAGGGAATCAAAGTCCATGTAGTTTGGTATGAAGCATGGAATTAGGGTGTACATAAAGAACAGTGACCCGATGACATGATGGGGGTTATGTGTGGTCAGCGGCATGAGATTTGGTCTAATGACACTAAGGGAAGGAGAAATTATGTGGTTTATATCAAAGGGGGGCACTGATTTATAACATTTTTTGGTGTTGAAATTCATGGAGGCTTATTACATACCCTACCTAGGAGACAGGTATCAAAACCCACATAGTTCGAATAGGTTTACCTAAGTTTACAAGTGTTTGGAGTTTAACCTCAGGAAGGATTTCTACATACACTTACTAGGATACAGGGATCAAATCCCATGTAGTTTTTATAGGTTTTCTAGTGTTTGGGGTTGAACCTCAGGAAGGCTTCCTACGTACCCTATCTAGGAAATAATGATCAAAACCCACATAGTTCAAATTGGTTTACTAGTGTTTGGGGTTGAACCTAAGGGAGGATTCCTACATACCCTATCTAGGATACAAGGATCAAAACCCACATAGTTCAAATAGGTTTACTAGTGTTTGGGGTTGTACCCCAGGGAAAATTCCTACTTACCCTATCTTGGAGACAAGTATCAAAACCAATGTAGTTATAATAGGTACAGTTTAGCATCATGTGGGATAAAAGGAGCATACAGTTTAATGTCATGAAGGATGAGGGTGAACTGACATGAATTGGTTGGGAATGATTCTTAATGGCCATGAACCTCAGGGAGGCTTCCTACATACCTTCCTTGGAAAGGGTAAGGATCAAAGCACACCTAGTTGGGGAGAATACGGTTTAACATCATGCGGGATGGGGGCATGAGTATTATACACTAAGGTGAACCATAAAGGATATCCCAGCCCATGCTTATGATAAGCCCATTTGAGACACACCCAGTGCGAGAAACAAGATCCATCAAATAAATGATGGTCACGTCATAAAAGGTGTGTCCACGAGGAATGGAACGATGCTTACAAGTGGTTAGCGGCCCAAAAAGAAAACATGAGATTACACTTAGATAGAGGCCCAAGGAGATGGATATTGGGACTTACTCCATGATGGAGGCCCAAATGGTGATAAATCCCAAAGGTGGTGGTATGGGGTATCGCGAGTCCCCTGGGCCCATCTCTCCTATCATCTTTGTGCATGGATGAAGAGAGGAAGACCAAGGGTGATACCTCCTACAATAATGGTTATGGGCTTACACCAGGACAGTTTCCCTTTCCCATGAATAGATGTTGTTCCATGCAAGTAGGATCTCATTACATGTGAGGAATATCTCACTCACGTGGAGAATAGTGGTTATAAAAAAAGTCTGAGATAGGTTACCCCATGTATATTGCACAGGGTGAGGCCACAGTTTAACGTCTTGTGCTGGGGACGATGATGATTGGTAGTTTAACACCATATAGCTCAGATGATTAGAATTTTCTCCCCACCCCTAGGACAGACATAACCATCGCACTTTAACCCCTATTGAAGGGAAGGCACCAGAAATTCCAAATGGTGATGGGGTTGTAGAGTGATCCATTGAGGGTCTCACGTTAGCATGGCTATGGGAGGAAGAAATAGTAGTTAGCATGCCTATGCGAATAATAATGAGGCAAAGAAACACAGTATGAATCACCACCTAGGGGACCTTGAAATCACTTTGTAAAAACTGGGAGGTCCATACAGAAAAGGGGTGTGAAAAGAATGAGATCTTGGAATGAGGTGGTTCACAAAGCGGATGGGTTTTGCAAAGTCTAGGTGCTTCACGAAGAGGATGGGCCTTTATGAATCATCCAAAATCTATATTATATTTTAAGGTTTTAAAATCATTTATTTAAGAGAATGACTCACTTCCACATCACCAAGGGTAATATTTTAATATTTTCTACCATTGTAATTATAAAATAATTAAAACCACTAATATTCATCATAAACCATGCACAAAAACCATGGTAATGTTTTTGGTTTTGATTAATTTATTATATAGATTCCAAAACCTATTTTTGGGAAAAAATAAATAACTCCCCACTCTTTTCCTATATAAACCCACCCAATATCTCATTACTCTTCACTAAAAACCTTGTAGAACATCCTTACACAAACCACCACTCTATAGAGCCCTCCTAAGGTACCCCCAAGCTCTCAAGAATCTCCTCCCAATATTATGGAATCGCCCTCTCAAGGTAAGGGATCCTCTCCTCCTTTTTATTCAAGCATCTTCATTAACTTATGCCTTTTATCTCTAATTCCTAATTTTGGGATAAGTTTTTACATATACCCCATACTGACCTTATTATTTATAAATTATGAGACTCATTTTACTCTCATTAATCCCTCCCATGAACATTTATGTGCCCCTATTTTTATATCCAAATTTCACTGCATTTTTTCTTACCAAACAATTGTGTGTGAATACCTATACACATTTCCTTTAAAGGGTATTAACCTTTATGCACTTATACTTATTTTATTTGGGAATTACATATATTTAATATACACTCCATTATCTTGGAATTAAATTTGATGAAATATTTTCTTATGTATGTGATCTATGTGACACAATTATGCATGTCTATGATATGATTGTGATGGGTCTGCACATATAGTAATCTAATGAATTGGGTAATGTTTTAGACTCATGAAATGCCATGTATAGTGCATGATAGGTTATCCTAAGAACATTATGTTATTTTTTATTAGTGGTTAACCATGACTTATACTTATGATGTAATGTTTAAATTGGTTTTTACATTCACATGTTGCCTTTATGTTATTATGTTATATCATGACTCATCATCATGTTTATGATTCTCACTCCTTTTATGTCTCATTGATGTGAATATTTTCTAACATGTAATACTTTATTAATGTTGTGCCTTATTTATTCTATTAATGGGCTTTATAGCTCACCCCTTTCGTATGTATGTCCCTAGGTTATCCCATGCAGTTTTAAATATGATGGAATGTTATGATCATGTTAAGGAAGTTTTCAATAATGGAGATATACCCCCTATATTAAGTTGTTATGTAACATAATTAATTAACCAAAGACACTATACATCTCAAATTTCTAGGTTTTTGTTGGACTCCACATGTACTAATCATGTTTTAATGATCACAAATCCTACTTAGTCTATAAACTTTGTTTACTCTATGTAATCTATCTCACATCAAATGCACAGTTGTTTAATAAAATCCATCCAAAGCTCTTAAGTTTTATACACTCAGTTTGGTTACTATACACTATCTTTTGATTCACTTTATAATGATTTCTCTACCAAATTATTGAGTTTAATCCATCTCATAATATATTACTTCTTAAGTCTGAATACATATATGAGATTAAGTCTAAGACACTGTGAACAAGCAGACACCGTGAACAAGCAGACAACGTGAACAAATAGACACTGTGAACAAGAAGACACCATGAATAAGCAGACACCGTGAACAAGCAGACACCGTGAACAAGCAGACACCGTGACCATGAGACATCGTGACATCTAGACACCGTGAACAAGATACCATGAAGAAGACACCGTGACATCCAAACACCATGATACCAAGACACCATGACCAATCTAGACACTGTGTGAAGGAGACATTGTTTCCATGACATACTGTGACACTGTTTCTTAATATGTTTTATCAACTTTCAATTTAATCTCTAATGGTCATATTAGAATATTTTAAATGTACTGACATAATTAATGTTTCTTTGTAGACATATCATCTAACAGTATGAGTTTTGAGGTGTAGAATACATGCAAACTGTCAGCTCCAACACATGCACTCCAAGATAAAAGAGTAGTGCAGCCCAGAAAAGAAAGTGTGTGGAACGATACTAAAAATAAGAACAAGCTAGTGGTTGTGTGCATGACAATGAAGAATACACTTAGAAAATTCTTAAATAAATAATTGCCTCATCAAAATCGATGATACTGAAGAACACACGAAGCATACTAGAATCCCAAGAACATCTTCACACTATAAAACATCATGAAGAACACAAGCTGGATCTGTATGAATTGTGACACTCTATTCTCTAGATGAGGACTCGAGTTCTATATTTGCTTCATCTCAAGAAGTCCAGAGCTGCAAAGAATAACACTCGGAGCATTTCTAAACCCATCTCAATATTTTTGCTCTATTGTGTATCATATTATTAACTTTAAAGCAGTGTGTGTTTCTATATATAACACACTCTATATCCTGCATCAAACTGAAGGATACAAGATATCCTTACTAAAACATCTATTTACTCTTGTGTATACCCACATATAAGTGTGGAAGAGGTCCATGTGTGGCCTGGCTATTTGTACCCACCAAGAACTGTGGAAGAGGTCCCTGTGTGACCTGGAAAGTCTTGTGTACTATTGTTTAACTCCGATCCAGGGTGTGGATCAAGTTTATTTATATAAACTGTTTGGTGGTAGGTGATCACCAAGTGGAGTGGATTAGGTCTCATCTTGAGACTAAACCACTTGTTTCATATCCGTGGTGCTGCTAAATTTAGTCTTCTCTATTTTTACTGCTTTACTGTATAACTCAGATATCACTAAATTCACTTTGATAGTTAATCTTGGAAAGAATTTATAATTTCCTTTTCTTAGTAAAATATCTTAAAAATTAATATTAATAACTAATATTTTTATTACTGAGAATTAATCAATCTTCTAAGAAGTTATTTAAATAGTTAAACTTTCATAATAGTATAACCTTGATTAATTGGGGTATCTTTAATCTTTTGGGGAAACCTTTTTGATTTAATTTTTAAACCATAAATTTTAATAGATACTCAATTCACCCCCCCCCCCCTCTGGAGTAGTCTACACCGATCAACATTTGGTATCAGAGGGAGGTTTATTAAGCCTCTGTATTAACCTACCTCAACTGTGATTGTAGTTGTACTTTAAAGATCTGTAAATTTCTGTTATTTCTAAATTTCTACCTCTTTCAAAGTATTTTTTATTATTGATAATAGATTGGAAGGTGCTGCAACCAACATAACACCATTTTTTAATTGAACCAACTATTCTCAATGGAAAATTAAAATGAAAATGCATTTAGAAAGTATGGGTTTTCAAATTTGATCTTCCATTATATATGAATATAATATTCCTACTACTGATAGAATAACGTGGGATGAGCCTATCAAAACTGCCTACAATAACAATTTCAAAGCTATGAATGCTTTATACTTCTCTTTAAGAGATGAAGAATTCAATAGAATTTCTACTTGTAAAACTGCCTATGAAATTTGGGATACCCTATCTGTTTCACATGAAGGAACATCTAGTGTAAAAGAAACTAGACTTAATACTTATACTATTAAATATGGTAACTTTAAAATTAAACCTGATGAGACTATCTCTAACATGTATCTTAGGTTCAATGAGATTGTCAACACAATAATTTATCTTGGAAGAGAAGTCACTACCAAGGAACAGATTATGAGAATTCTTAGATGTCTGCCTAACAGATGGAGGGTAACCTCTGTCTCTATTAGAGAATCATGTGACATCAGCAAGATACCTACAAAAGAACTCATTGGGAAACTGATGATGTATGAAGAAGACCTGAAAGTCAACAAGGAGGAGGAGGATGAACCAAAAAGTAAATTTGTTGCATTCAAGACTACCACCTCTAAGCACAAAGACAAAGGGAAATTTGAAGCTTCTATAGAAAGTTATATTAGTGAACAATCATCACCCGATAGTGATGAGGAGATGGCTCAATTAGCTAGAATATTCAAAATATTTTACAAGAAGAAGAACTTTTTCTGAAAGCCTAACTTCAAGGTAAAATATGACCAAAAAGGAAGTTAAAAGAAGGATTGGAAAAGAAGTGACAAGACTGATGATATTGTCTGTTATGAATGTAAGCACAAAGGACATATCAAGGCTGACTATCCAAATCTTAAGTACAAAAATAGATATGAGGACAAGGATAGGAAGTATAAAAAGGAAATGAAAGCAACCTGGAGTGCCTCTAAGGACAGTTCAAGTGACTCAGAAACATCACATGATGAACATGCTAACAAATCCAATATGTGTTTTATGACAAACACATCTGAGGTAACATTGTACTCTCCTGTACTTAATTCATACTATTCTGGAGATGAGAGTGACTCTGAAAATATGACTAATGAAGAAATGTTTGAATACTGTAACATGCTTGAAGAAACATGAAATGAACTAAAAGAAAAATATAAATCATTGAAGAAATAGCATGCTCTTACTATGACTATTAAATCTAAACTCATGACTGAAAAGGAGAAAAATGCTCAACTGCTCAAAGAGAACAATGAATTAAAAATGTCTAATGAAAAATTGAAGAATGACCTAGAAAAGTTTACCAATAGGAAAAATACCCTTACTCAAATTCTAGGAAAACAAATTTCCCCTAAATATAACACTAGAATTGGTTATCAACTGGAAAAAGAAACCTTGGTATAACAAGTTTTGTCTCTAAATCTAGGACATACAGTTTTACTTCCAGTTCTGGACACAAATCATCAAATTCAAGTTATGATACACTGTCTACTGTTTCAAGTTTTTTCGAACCAAATAGAGTTTATTTTTTAAATATCTTACTTAATTCTTATAGGAAACCTATAAGACAGATATGGTTTCCTAAAGAACTTATTACTAATATTATTGGACCTAAACGTGTATGGGTAACAAAATCTGTTTTTTCTTGATCATTTTGTAGGAAATATGCTTAAAGAGCTCATGTAAAAGTCTATGGTACTTGGATAGTGGATGTTCAAGTCACATGACAGGAGACTACTCATTCTTCAAGAACCTAATAAAAATAGATGGAGGATATGTCACATTTGGTGACAATGCCAAAGGAAAGATTATTGGCCTCGGCCAAATCAGTAACTCTAATTATGTATTGATTTCTAAAGTACTATTTGTTGATGGATTAAAATACAATCTTCTTAGTATCTCACAATTATGTGATGATCGATTTCATGTTATATTTGAAAATGATGCTTGCAATGTCTTTAATTCTAAATAATAGTTATTATTTTCTACATTAAGAAATGAAAATGTTTACTCTGTTAACTTAGATTCCTTATCTTCTCAAAATGCTTCATGTTTAAGTGTATTTCATAAAGGGTCTTGGATCTGGAATAGTAAACTAGGACACTGTAATGTTCACTCCCTTAGAAATCTAACTAGAAAAGGCTTAGTTAAATACTTACCCAAACTTGAGTTTCCAAATGAAAAAGTTTGTAATCCCTGTCAAAAGAGAAAACAACACAAAATTTCCTTCAAACCAAAGAAACAAGTGCCAACTTCTCAACCTCTTGAACTAGTTCACATTGATTTTTTTAGACCATCTAGAGTTTCTAGTTTAAATGGGAAGCACTATGTTTATATTCTTGTAGATGAATTTTTTAAATATACTTGGACCTTTTTTATGGATCACAAGAGTGAAGCCTGCTCTTATTTTACTAAATATTCCAAGTCTGTAGAAAATCCTAGTGGAATTATAATTAAATCCTTAAGAAGTGATCATGGTCATGATTTTGAAAATCAAGAGTTTGAATCCTTCTGCTAAAAAAATGGTTATAGTCACAATTTCTCTTCCCCTAGAACACCTCAACAAAATGGAGCTGTAGAAAGAAGAAATAGAACCCTACAAGAGATTACTAGAACAATTCTTAGTGAATATAACATACCTATTTATTTTTGGGATGAAGCTGTCAAAACATCATGCTGCATAATTAATAGAGTGTTGATCAGACCCATTCTTAAGAGGAATCCTTATGAGTTATGGAACAAAATAAAACCCAAGGTTAACTACTTCAAATTTTTTGGCTACAAATTCTATATTCTTAATAATAAGAAAAATATTGATAAATTTTCATCCAAGAGTGATGAAGGTGTCTTTTTAGGATATTCCATGTCTAGTAAAGCCTATAGAGTGTTAAATAAAAGAACTAAATGTGTGGAAGAATCTGTCCATGTCAAATTTGATAAAACAGATCCACATGAGCCTAAAACCATTCTAGAGAAACTGGAGGGTGATTTATCGAATCTGAACTATAATACAAAATCCTCAAACCATTCTATGAAAGAATCTGTGAAAACTTCCAGTTCTGAAAATTTTTTAGACTCAATTCACAATGAACCTGAACCTGTTGATGAACCTAGAATCACTAGTCCCTCTTTTTCTAGAGTTTTTAGAACTATTAAGAACCATACTTTAGATTATGTTGTAGGAGACCTAGATAAAGGAACACAAACTAGAGCTTCTCTTAGAAATCAGGTTGAACATCAAGTCTTCTTGTCACAACTTGAACCTAAAAGCATTAATGATGTTATCAATGATGAATTTTGGGTGATGGATATGCAATAAGAACTTAATTAGTTTGAAAGGATCAAATTTTGGAAACTTGTTGAAAGACCTAAGGACACATTCACCATAGGCAGTAAATGGGTTTTTAGAAATAAGGTAGATGAAGCTGGTAACATAGTTAGAAACAAGACTAGATTGGTTGCACAAGGTTGTCGTCAAGAAGAAGGAATTGACTAAGAAGAAACCTTTTCACCAGTAGCTAGACTTGATGCCATCAGAATATTTCTTGCTTATGCTACACATCTGAATTTCAAACTATATCAAATGGGTGTTAAGATTTCATTCTTAAATGGGTATATTACTGAGGATGTATTTGTTGAAAACCCCCCTAGTTTTACAAACCCCCATTTTCCAAATCATATTTTTAAACTGTTAAAAGATTTATATGTTTAAAACAAGCTCCAAGATATTGGTATGATAGATTGAGTACTTTTCTTATTTCCAAAGGTTTTACAAAAGGAATAGCTGATCCTACCATTTTTATAAAACAAATTTCTAATGATGTTTTAGTTTTTCAAATCTATGTAGATAACATTATCTTTGGATCTTCAAGAAATTATTTATGTGTTGATTTTTCTAAAATGATGCAAAATTAATTTGAAATGAGTTTAATGGGTGAACTAAAATTCTTTCTTGGATTTCAAATTTTTCAAAATAACAATGGTATTATTTTAGCTCAAAGTAAATATACTAGATATATTTTAAAACGTTTTGGATTGGATATCACTAAAATTAGTGACACTCCCCTGAGTACCACTTCTAAGTTCGATCTTGATGAAGATGTAAAATCTGTTGATCAAACCACTTATAGAGGAATGATTAGAAGTTTACTCTACTTAACTTCTAGTCGAACTGAAATTATGTTTAGTGTGTGTATGTGTGCTCGTTTTCAGTCAAATCCTAAGGAATATCATTTAAATTTAGTAAAGATAATTTTCAAATACCTCAAGCATACTCCCAATCTAGGACTGTTCTATCCTAGAGGACAATCATTTGAATTAGTTAGTTATTCTGATGCTCACTTCTGTGGATATAAGTTAGATAGAAAAATCACCTATGGAACATGTCACTTTTTAGGCAGGTCACTAGTATCACGGTGTAGTAAGAAACAAAATTCTGTTGCATTATCTACTGCAGAATCTGAATACATAGCTACTGGAAGTTGTTGTGCACAAATCTTGTGGATGAAACACACATTTCTAGACTATGGATATCAATTCAGACATGTAACTATAAATTGTGACAACACAAGTGCTATTAACATCTCGAAAAATCATGTTTCGCATTCTAGGACAAATCATAATTATGTAAGCCATCACTTTTTGAGAGATCATTATGAAAAGGGTGATATCACTTTGGAATTCATTGGTACTGAGTATCATCTTGCTGATATATTTACCAAACCATTAAAATCTGAAAGAATAGACTATATCATACATGAATTAGGCATGATAAATCTTAATTAAATGTCCCACTATTTTATATCTTACTGTTTTATGTCTTGTTATTGTATATCTTACTATTTATGGTCTCACATTCAGTATTTTCACGTTTACTATCTCACCGTGAAGTTCGTTCACTGTCTCACGATAACATTCTTTCATTGTCTCATCATAACATTCGTTCACTGTCTCATTGTAACATGCATTTAATGTCTCACTGTAAAGACCTGACATGGTCTCAACATAAAAATTCTTTATGATTTTTATTTACAAAGTAAAAACCGTATCACGATAATTATCCTTTTCGCCTTTTTGTTTTCCCACACTTTTACTTTTGCGACGTTTAGTATTCCTAAATGATAAAATAAAGTAAAAATCACTTACCCTTCACTTGAGCTTTATTCTCCTCACTCATTTTGTAACCGTTCTTCAATCCTTCAACCCCTTATCTCTCTCGAACCTTCGGTGAATGCCTAGGATGAAACACCCTTCATCATTGACTCCTGAGAAACGTAGCTCAAAGAAGAAGAAAATTACACCCAATATAGCACCCGAAGGTCCCCTAAATCCAAATATGGTGAATCGAGTTATAGTTCCTGAGAAATAGATATGCCATGAGTGGATTCTGTCAAGTAAGTCTCTGGTTATGAATGTCTTAAAATATAAAGGCTAGATATAATGGTTTTCGAAGAAAGATAGACCCATATACCCTAATCTTGTTGCTCAATTCTATTAGTATATTTAGTTTTCTTTTGATTCTGAAGATGGTTATGATGTGAGAAGATGGATAAATGGCCAGGGATTCTCATTCTATTCAAGTTTATGGGCTGCATGCCTTAGGATACCTCATGAAGGCATCTATGAGGACTATCATAGAGGACCTCCACCTTCAAGTGAATTCTTTTATTTGGAAGATGCTTTGAAAATATTAACTAGAAATGGCACCAAGAGGATATCCATTGTTGCTGAAATAGATAGAGAATCATGACTTTTGTTTAAGTTTATACAAAACCTGAATAGCCCAAGAAAAGGTGATTTTGTTGTTTTTAAATATCAGGATGTGTTTCTGATTCATCTTATGAAAATGGTCATAAGATCAACCTTTGTAAGTATATCTTACACCATATATGTGAGCTGATCAAAACCACATACAAGTCAACCTCCCTATTTTACTCTCAGCTTATCTCAGACATGCTTCATTCCAAATGTATGGTTAGACCTAATGAGGAAGTCATCAAGGATTATGAGTACTACCTTTCAGAAATCACTATCAAGAAGATGAAAATAAATTGGAACCATTGGAAAAAGGCATGGGTGGAAGACAAAGATAGAATTTATGAAAAATTAAATCATGTGGAACATCCCTCAAGACCAAGAGATATTTCTGATCCTGGTTTGGAACTAGATGAGGTTGTTGAGTATTCTGAAGAAGAGGGAGAAGAGGTTGTTGTGCCCCCCAGGGAAATTGTTTCTATTGAGGAAGAAAGTACTCATGTCCCTCATGTTTTAAGTGAAAATGAAGTCACTACTTCAACAGAAGTTGTTAATCTGGAAGATCAACCCGAGGCTAAAACAGAATATTCTTTCAATGAAACTGAGAATGATGATATGGAAAATCTCATAGAAGAAGAATTACATGTTTTTCAAGGAGCTGCCCTTGAGGAAATCCCAGTGGACCAATCTGTTCCTGAATTCATTCCTTCGGCTGAGGAAAGGATGGAGCTAGATTTTCAGTTGGCTAGGCAGGAAATGGGTGAGGAACCAAGAGATGACCTTGTGGAAATAGTTCAAGCCCCTAATCCTCTCAGTTATGAGAAGGATTCAATAGTTAAGTAGGAGAAACCGCCAAATCTGGAATCTCTTGAAGTACCAAATCCGGTTGATCCGCGCCCTATAGACACTCAGTATAAGTTCCCCAATTTCTATGATGTGGATGACTCTCATCAAGTTTCAGTAAAATCCCTTGAACTTTATACTATGTTCCAACTGAAATCTATCTCTAATATTTCTCTTGAGAAGGAATCTAAGCCTGTATCAGTCCCTATTTATGAACCTTCATTAGAACAACTATCCTTTGTGAGTAAAGATGATCTGAAGGAATTTGGAGTTACTCTTTTGTCTAAATTTGAAAAACTCCTGAATACCCAACCAGCTTCTGTAATGAATATAAGTGAGAGATATGCCTCACTATTATTGGAAAAGATAATCTGGAAGATTCAACCCAAAATGCTTCATGAGATTCAGGAATTCAAAGTTTAAAATAAACTGCTTAGTGATGAAGTGAAGACTCTAAGAGGTATGATTGAAGACATACGGAAAGATATGAATTCGAGATCAGAGTTTATTTCTCATCCTGTGGAATCTGTTGTTCCTAAAACCCCACAGAATTTTGCCTCTAATATTCAACTTCATTTAGCCACCTTATCTGAAAAGGTCACAGAAAGAAACAAACATATTGTGAAAGAGATGAGAGAGCTAGTTGTTAATATTAACAAACTCACTGATGAGTATACAGGGTGTCTTCAAAAGGTTCTAAACCATGGGTTCCCCTTCAACCCTTAAAAGAGGGATTATCCATAATAAAATAAAAATGAAGAAAAAAAGGTTTTAAACCAACTAAAATATCTCACCATCGCTATCAATGCTTCTAAAGCCTCTAGTCAGTCCTCTCAACCTTCTTTAGAAAATGATCTACTCATAACAGTGGTCAAAGAAGAGCTTCAGACTGTGCTTAGTGGTTTTAATACATATTCTCTCTCTGAATTTTTCAAGAACAGTGATAGAGTTCTTGACCTAGTCCAAATCCATTCTAAAATTTCTAATGATTCTCATCAAGATATTGCTAATAAAGTGGATTTCTACTTCAACAGAATCTTCTCAAATACTAACATGAACAATCATTTCAAGTATCTTGTGGAAAATCAGCAGATTCCTCCTGTTACTCAAGCCTTTAAGACCCAAGTTCAAAAGCATATAGAGTTCACTCAATTATTAGATAAGTTTATGGAAAACAAGGATGATTTTGAGAAATCCATGCAGTATAGTGGAGAGATCATTGTGTATTTCCTTAAGATTATGAGGACCTACCTTCATGTATAGAGTACAACCATTGTTTCACATGTAGCTCCACCTCTAAGACCTGGGTTGCCTACCTTAACCTCTGCTCTAGCCTCCATTGCTATGTCTGTCAGTAAAGCACTGAGTCAGATTAGGCCTATGATCCTTGATCAACAACTTCCTCGTTCTTCTACAACACCTACTCTAGCTCCCTCTATCTTTGAAGGTCTTCCTTTACCTTCCCTATCAACTAGATCCCTCCCTTCTTCGACCTCAACTTCTGCTCTTATGGCTTCATCTTCTGTTTTTGCTACTAAAGGAAAAGATAAGACCAGTCAGTGAACTAAGGATAGTGTTTACTCTATTTTTATAGGAATCTTGTTTCCTTTGTTTCACATTTTTTTAATGCCTCTCTATTTATCTAATACATTATGCACCTTTGCTTGACTCTTTTGTCTTTCCTTTTCTGATACTTTTTGATAATCCTAAAAGGGGGAGAAATTTATGAGACATGTTTATATGGGAGATATAAATCATTCTATATATGTTATCTACTCATTTGATCTATGTTGTCAGAAAAAATGGACATTCTAAATATATGTGGTTTGTGATCATTAAAAAGGGGGATATTGTTGGACTCCTTATATACTAATCATGTTTTAATGATCACAAATCATATTTAGTCTATAAACTTTTTTAACTCTATGTAATCTAACTCACATCAAATGCACAGTTGTTTAGAAAAAGACATCCAAAGCTCTTAAGTGTTATACACTTAGTTTGGTTACTATACACTATCTTTTGATTCATGTTATAATTATTTCTATACCAAATGATTGAGTTTAATCCATCTCATAAATATCACTACTTAAGTCTGAATATAGATATAATCTTAAGTCTAAGACACCGTGAACAAGCAGACATTGTGAACAAGTAGACACTGTGAACAAGAAGACACCATGAACAAGCATACACCATGAATAAGCAGACACCATGAACAAGCAGTCGCCATGAACAAGCAGACACCGTAAACAAGTAGACACCGTGAACAAGCAGACATTGTGACCATGAGACACTGTGACATCCAGACACCATGAACAAGACACCGTGAACAAGACACTGTGAACAAGACACCATGACATCCAAACACCATGATACCAAGACACCATGACCAATCTAGACACCATGTGAAGGAGACACAATTCTATGACATACTGTGACACCGTTTCCTAATATGTTTTTTCGTCTTTCAATTTAATATCTTAAAGTCATATTTAAAGATTTTAAATGCACTGACATAATTGATGTTTCTTTGTAGACATATCATCTGACAGTATGAGGTACGAGGTGAAGAATACATGCAACATGTCGGCTCCAACACATGCACTCTGAGATAAAAGAGTAGTGCAGACTAGAAAAGAAAGTGTGTGGAACGATACTAAAAATAAGAACAAGCTAGTGGCCATGTGCACGACAACGAAGAATACACTTATAAAATTATTAAAGAAATAATTGCCTCATGAAACTCAATGCTACTGAAGAACACATGAAGCATACTGGAATCCTGAGAACATATTCACACTGTCAAACATCACAAAGATCACAAGTCGGATCTATCTGACTTGTGACACTCTATTTTCCAGATGAGGACTCAAGTTCTGCATCTGCTTTATCTCAAGAATTCCAGAGCTACAAATACTAACACTCAGATCATTTTTAAACCTATCTCAATATTTCTGCTCTGTTGTGTATCATATTATTAACTTTCGAGTAGTGTGTGTTTCTGTATATAACACACTTTGTCTCCTGCATCAAAGTGAAGGATACAAGATATCCTTACTCAAACATCTATTTACACTTTTGTATACCCATAGATAAGTGTGTAAGAGGTCCCTGTGTGGCCGGGCTATTTGTACCCATGATGAACTATGGAAGAGGTCCCTGTGCGACCTAGACAGTCCTGTGCACTGTTGCATAACCCTGATCCTAGGTGTGGATCAAGTTTATTTATGTAAACTTCTTGGTGGCAGGTGATCATCAAGTGGAGTGGATTAGGTCTTGTCTTGAGACTGAACCACTTGTTTCATATCCACTGTGCTACTAAATTTAGTCTTCTCTTTTTTTACTAATTTACTATATAACTCAGATATCACTAAATTCACTTTGATAGTTAATCTTGGAAAGAAGTTATATTTTCTTTGTCTTAGTAAAATAGCTTCAAAATTAATATTAATAACTAATATTATTGTTACTGAGAATTAATCAATCATTTAATAAGTTATTTAAATAGTTAAACTTTCATAACAGTATAACCTTGATTAACCGGGTCATGTTTAATCTTTTGGTGAAACCTTTTTGAAATAATTTTTAAACCATAAATTTTTATAGATACTAAATTCACCCCCCCCCCTCTTGAGTAATCTACTCTGACCAACAGTTTTAATATGTGTAATCTTATTTAATTATTCATGAATTAATGTGTAATAAAGACATGAGTTTTTATAGTTGGTGTTAAAGGAAAGTTTAGTTATTTTTTATGTTAATATTAGAAAACATTATACAAATATTTTGGGATAACACTAAATATAAAAATACATCCCTACATTTTGTTAAATTATAGATTAAGTAGCACTACTAGAAATCTGACCTTTCCCAATGCTTCTATACCAACAGTTTGTAAAAACCATTGGTAGAGGTACCCTTTCCCAACGGTTTTTCCAAACCGTTGGGAAAGCCCATTTTGAGGCCACCTTTCCCAACATTTTGCCAAAACCATTGGGAAAGGGTATGGATTTCCCAACGGTTTGGCCAAACCATTGGTAAAGGGTATACCTATCTCAACGGTTTGGCCAAACCATTGGGAAAGGTCCCCCATATATCAACCGTCCACCCAGAATTTCATCTAGAATCAAGGGATCTATACCAACGGTTTCCAAAACCGTTGGTATAGGTCTATACCAACGGTTTTTCCAGCCGTTGGTATAGATCCCTTGATTGTTTATCAGATCTTCTTACCGATAACATTATATGAATCAAAATTTAAAATAATTATGAGAATACATATATATATTTATGTAATTATGTTCACAAAAGTCATGTTAAGTTAGTGGTAAAGTCGTTCGATGATAAACTAGGGGTCTTGGGATCAAATCCCAGTGAATGTTTTTTTTTGAAATACATATACCAACGGTTCCATAACCGTTGGTATAGATTTTCATACTACTTATACCAACGGTTTTCCCAAAACTGTTGGTATAGACCTATCCCAACGGTTTACTTGGCAACGGTTCTCCAAACCATTGGTATAGGCTATACCAACGGTTTGGAGGCCTATACCAATGGTTTCAAACCGTTGGTATAGGTTAGTTTTCCAGTAGTGTGGTTTCCAAGAAAATACATCCTTTTCTAGATACTACAAGCATTATTCGTAAAAACTATTTTAGCGGTGTTTTTTTCATGGTGGTTTTCAAAACCACTAATAAATGTTTTTCGAGAACAAATTTAGAGATGGTTTTTAAGTGGTGTTTAGAAAAACCACTGCTAATTTTTTTAAAAAAAATCCAAAAAAAAATAAATTCATTTTTAGTGGTGGTTTTTTAAAAAAACTGCTAGGAAATATGGGCAGTTTTTTAAAATCCACCACAAAATAGAGGTGGTCTTGAAAAAACCACCACTAAATTAAAGGAAAAAATTAAAAATAATTTTTTTATTTTTATTTATTATTTATTATTTATTATTTGCTATAATATATAGTTTATTATTTATAATTTTAATTAATTATACTTTTTAAACTGATAAATATTTATAATTATTAGTTAATAATAATTTAAAAGTTAAAACAAATCTTTAATAAGTTCAAAATTTGACTTTGGCATCTAATGACCATAGATTTTGATCCGGGAGTCCATTTTAGATCCACATCCAGTCAAATAAAAGCTCATGAAATGAACTAAAAACACATTAGAGTTAAATTTTATAATAATTAAAATACTAAAGTATATTATAGTTTCAAGAAAAATTAGAAATCGAACTCAAACTTCAAACTACCATAACTTTGGATTTGGGTGTCTCTTTGAGCTCCACCACATACCAAATCGAAGCATGTGATGAGATCTACGCAACGATGACTGGGGGGAGGTCATTATTTTTTTAAGGTCAAAAGAGGCCCCAAAGGCCTCCAAAATTGAGTTTTTAGTAGGGGTATCCGGATTTTTTAACATTCGATGGCATTTCATCCTCGTTTAAGGGAGACTTTTTCCCATTTTCAGTGGGGACTGAATTTATTCCCAGGGATTACTTTCATATTGATATTACAATTTTAAAATTTTATCGTTTTTTACAATATAGTTTTATTTATAATTAAATATATGCATATTTTCTAATATTTTCATATAATAAATCACTTGTATAAATACATATTTACATAGAAATATATTTTTAATCCTATAAACAATATCAAAATAAATATTTATTATTCAGTTCATTTAAAATAAAAAAATTATCAACTTTATTTACCACATAAAAATGCATTAATATGTATATATATATCTATATAAGTAATGTTTATATATAAATATGTGTGTGAATAAAAAAATATTTATGCGTATATTCTAATATTTGTAAATAAATACATATATATTCAAATATTTGTGTGTATAAATAATATATAAATGTATTTTTATATAAATATATCATTGTCAATAAATATATTATATAAATCAATTTACAGTAAAACTATATGAATATATATATACACATATATAAATAATTTTTATAAATACATTTGTGTGTGTATTGATAAACAGATATATATTTATATTTATATTATAATATATGTAAATAAATATTAATATATATTATATTTAAATAAATTTAATTCTATATATATATATATATCATACACATTCGATGAGATTTCATCTTCATTTAAGAGTTTCTTTTTATGCTTTTTATTTCATTTATGACTTTATTCCATTGATTGACATTCCTATTGATTTGATGGTGTTGCAATTATTATAATTTCTCATCTTTTGGTAATTTATTATAAATTGTGTATATCTATTTATATGAATTTATGAATATTTTTATATATTTATATACATTTATAAATATTTATACATATTTTTGTTTATATATTTTTATATCATATATGTGTAAATATATAGAGAGGGATATGTGTATTTATTTCTCTTTATATATATATATATATATATATATATATATATAGTTATATATATGAGTGTGTTTATATATATTTATGTAACATAAATGTGTGTTTAAATAACTAGTTAATATTTATTTACTATTTATTTTTTATTTTTTATTATTTTTATTTATTATTTATTATTTATTATTTATTATTTATTATTTATTATTTATTATTTATTATTTATTATTTATTATTTATTATCTATTATGTATTATTCTTTATTTTTTATTTTTTATTTATTTGTTTTTATTTATTTTATATTATTTTTTAATTTTTTTATAATTTTATTATTTTATTATTTATATATTGTTTATTTGTTTATTATTCATTTATTATTTATTTGTTATTTACTATTTATTATTTATTACTTATTATTTATTATTTATTTAGTTATTGTGTATATATTAGTTATTAATTTACTTTTAATTTAATATTATTTTCTTATTATTTTACTATTATTTTACTATTAATTTTTTATTAACATCTTATTTATTTATTGTTTATTATTTATTATTTATTGATTTCTTATTTTTATTACATTATTTATTTCTAATTTATTTATTTATTTATTATTTTTTTATTATTTATAAATTAATTTTTTATTTTTCATTTTTTTATTTTATAATTATTATATTATTAAATAATTATTAAACTATTATTAATTACTTATTTATTATACATTCATTATATATTTATTATTTATTTATTCATAATTTATTATCATTTATTTATTATCTATTATTTATTATTTATTATTTATTAATTTATTATTTATTTATAATTTATTTATCATATATTAATTTATTTTTTAATTTATTTATTATTTATACATTACTTATATATTATATATTATATATTGTATATTGTATATTGTATATTGTATATTTTATATTTTATATTTTATATTGTATATTGTATATTGTATATTGTATATTGTATATTGTATATTGTATATTGTATATTGTATATTGCATATTGTATGTTATATATTGTAAATTATATATTCTATATTTTATATTATATATTTTTTGTTTTTTGTTTTTTATTTTTTGTTTTTTATTTTTTGTTTTTTGTTTTTTGTTTTTTGTTTTTTATTTTTTGGTTTTTTATTTTTTATTTTTATTTTTTATTTTTTATTTTTTATTATTTATTTATTATTTATTATTTATTATTTATTATTTATTATTTATTATTTATTATTTATTATTTATTATTTATTATTTATTATTTATTATTTATTAGTTACTATTTACCATTTATTTTTTATTATTTACTATTTATTTTTTATTTTTTATTATTTACTATTTATTACCATTTTATATATATTTTTATTTATTATTCATTTAAGTTTTATTTATTAATTAGTAATTTGTAATTAGTAATTGTTAAATGTTAATAATTAATTATTTATTATTTATTATTTATTATTTATTATTTATTATTTATTAATAATTATTGATTATTGATTAATCGGTATTGATTAATAATTACTGATTAATCATTACTGGTTAATAATTCTTAGTTTGTTTCGATTTGTAATGTATTATTTTTTTCAATTAATATATATATACGTGTATTAAATTATATTTATTCACCACATAAAGAGTTTCCTGGAGTGGTAAATTCTTTGGAGAATAAGCAAGAGGTAAGGGGTTTGAATCTCATCCAATGTAGAATTTCTATATATGGCATGTGTATTAGCATGTTCATGGACATGGTCAAATGCATGGAAATGGTAATATATAGTAAAAATAAATAAATAAATATGTAAGTAAATAAATAATAAATAAATAAATAAATTTTGAAAATAAAAAAATTTAAAAATTTAAAAAATTAAAAAAAAAATTAAAAATTTAAAAAAAATTAAAAACTACCGCTAAATGATTTAGAGGTAGTTTAAACAGCTATTAAATCGTTCTCTGACAGTTTTGAAAAATCGCCACTAATTGATTTCCAACACATGATTTGAGCAGTGATTTAAACACAAATGTTGGCGTAGTGAAGTGGATGTGGTTGTGGAACAGATGTACCTTGGGGTAAAACTAGAAAACACAGCATTGAGCTAGCCCCGATTGTGAAATGGTGTGCGACAATAGGCCTTGTTTCACCCCTTCTTTGATACTCCCAAGGGATATGGTTTGGTAAATTCAAAATCTCATTACGAACCATTATTAAGTGAACAAAATGCCTATAAGTGTAAATGTTAGCAAATAGATTATGGATAACAAAGATTGAAGGCTTTAAATTCATAAGTTAAGAATTAAATTTCATTTCTAATTTATCACTTTAATGTCATTGGATTCCTATTTATATAGTTTAAAAATACTCATCCCTAATTTTCACTTTATTCTATATAAAGGTTGGAAATAGAATGAAATGAGTAAACAACCAATGTGAATGGAAATGTGATGACTGCCCTAATCAGATTTCCAACCTAATGGAAGTAGGAATCGCGAAATTTGTGATGATACTCTCTCAGTTGACTCGGGTTCAGAAAAGAAACCTAAATTAGGTGGAATGTCCAAATCCCCTAAAGAAATAAAAAAGCTGCATTTAATACCTTTATGCGATAAAGGCCTCTGACATTTAATGGATTGTCTGACCCCTTAATTACCGAAAAATGGATCAACTCTATTGATAGGATCTTCTCCATACATCAATGTTCCAATCAAGTGAAGGTTATATTGTTTGTTTATCATATGGAGGTAGAAGCTAATCAGTGGTGGACATTGATCAAGAATGTGAAGCCTGAAAAGAAGATTGAAGCAATGGGGTGGAAGGAGTTCCAGTAAATATTTTTTAATAAATATTTTCCTCGCACTTTGTGAGTTAAAATGGAAATGGATTTCCATACCCTCAAGAAAAAAGATGGTGAATCCATTAAGGTGTATGAGGTAAACTTCACAAGACTTGCATGATATGCCTATGGATTTGTCGTTACCCCTAATGAAAAGTTGACCACTTCTTTGGTGGGATAAAATCGAGTCTATAAAAATCCCTAGTGATCCAATACTTTGATAGTTATGAGGAAATTTTATGGTTTTCCCTCAAGTTGAAATTGATATTGCCAAATCTCAAGGGTCTCATGAGGATAAGAAGTATAAAGTTGAGTTTAATTATGGTGGTGCGATGGATAAATCTAACAGTGGTAAGAAATTTCAGCATTCCACTTTTCAAAAGTGTGGAATGAAGCACCCTAGAAACTGCATAAGAGATATGAGGAAATAATTTAGGTGTGGAAAGGAAGGTCACCTAACTAGAAATTTACGATAAGAGAAACCCACCAATGCAATGGAAGAGAGGAATGATCCAACCTACCCTCTGGATATTTTCCAATTTTTCAACTACAAGGAATAAGGAAACTACCCTAAGACAATAGTTTTCAGAGAAAATAAATTCCAACAACCTCTAAGGCATTTAGGGTGAGCATATTCAATCACAACTATTTAAGTGGATCCCGACAATGAAGTGGTGATAGGTATGCTAATTATTTATTCTATAATAGTGAACATCTTTTTTATTCTGGTTCTATGAATTTCTTCATATCATGTAATTTTAGTAGAACTATTCAAAAACCACCAAAAATAATAGAAGTAGAGTTGTTAGTGAAAATGGAAAATGGGGTAATTATTCCATCCCAAGTATATAACTCCTCCCCTATCAAAATGTATGGTATGAACTTCCCATAGAACATTTTAATACTCCCTTTAGTGGAATTTGATGAAATTATTAGTATGGATTGGCTTTCCTTATATAGATCCAATATAAATTTCCATGAGAAGGAAACCACTCTTCATATTACGAATTATCCTCTGATTCTATACAAGTGAAAGGAGGAGGATGAATCTTCTTTAGCACCAACATCTCAATAATGGATATTATTTCCCTATAAGCAAGCATATCTAGCCCAAATGATTGATTTTAAGGAAAATATCATCCTTAAAGACATTCCCATTATGAGGTAATAAGTTGATGTGTTTCATAAATAATTTTCTAGTCTTCCTTCAAGCCGATAGGTTGAATTTTTAATGGATCTTACACCTAGGGTGTTGCCATTATCCAATACTCTATATAGAATAGATGTTGTGGAACTTGAGAATATTAATAAACAACTATATGAGAATCTAGATAAATGGTTCTTATGCCTAACTACTTCACCATGGGGTGAACCAGTCCTCTTTATGAAGAATAAGGATGGGACAATGTGCCTTTTTATTGATTACCATGAGCTCAACAAGATCATGATAAGGAAATATTACCCTCTTCTATGGATTGATGACTTGTTTGATCAGCTATGTGGAGCCCAATACTTCTACAAGATGGATCTTCGGTCAGGGTATTATCAAGTAAGGGTGAAGAACGAGGATATACCCATGAATTATTTTTGTACATGGTACAAGCACTATGATTTCCTAGTAATTCCATTTAGACTCACTAATGCTCTATAAATATTTATGCACTTGATGAATATAGTCTTTATAAATTATATCAAAAAAAATTGGTAGTCTTTATAGAAGGTATTTTAATATACTCTAAGAGCAAGAAGGAATATGAGGACCATCTGATCATTGTGATAAAAACCTTACGAAAATAGAAAATTTATGAAAAGTATAAAAAATGTGAGTTTTGGTTGAAGCAAGTCTCATTATTGTTGCATATTATCATAAGTAATGGGATATCAATGGACCCATCAAAGATAGAGGAAAATTAAGGGTATAGAAGACCAACATCTATGACAAATATTTGTATTTTCCTTTGGTTAGCTAGTTATTATTGTCAATTTGTGAGATATTTCTCATGATTTTAAACCCCACTAACCAAGCTAACTCATAATGGAGTCAATTTTTTTATAAAAATGAATGTGAAGATAGATTCAAGGATTTAAAAAATAGGATTATCATTGCACCTGTACTTACGCTAACCACAAGTGGGGAACTTTTCATTATATACAGCGATGTTTCAAAAAATGGATTGTGTTTTTTTAATACATAATGACAAAGTGATAGCCTATGACTCAAGGCAATTTAAATTTCTTGAACAAAACTACCCAATGCTTGATCTATAGTTTGATGCAATGATCTTCACATTGAAAATATGGTGGCATTATCTCTTTAGGGATAAGTGTGAAATATATATGGATCATAAGAGCCTAAAGAATATATTCACATGTAATGAGGTGAATATGAACAAGTGAAGATGGTTATAGCTGATTAAGGATTATAACTGCTCAATCCACTGCCATTCTGAGAAAAAAATAAATTGGAAGATACTCTAACTAGAAATAATCTATCAATTTTATCATTGATGAGAATTGAGAAGGATCTAATCTTCTTAGACTTGAAAAGGATGGACATGGGAATAATAAAGGAAGTAACATCATCAATCCTTTCATAGATTATTGATCAACCATCCCTTCTGAAAAAGATAAAATATGCTCAAAGAGATGATGTGTAAATTCAAAAGAATGTGGATGCTATAATAAAAGGTAGGTCGTCAGAGTTCAAAATTAATGAATAATTAGTTGTAATATTTGGGTCATGAATATGTGTACCATAAATTCCTGAGTTAAATAAGGAGATATTGGATGATGCATATATCTTGAAATTCTTCATCTATATAGGGATCATGAAGATGTATCAAGATCTCTGAGAGTTCTATTAGAGGGACAATATGAAGAAGGAGATCATAGAATATATATCAATTTGTATTGTATGTCAATAAGTTAAGGATGAAAAATAAAAAATTTAAGGATATTATGCAACCATTACCCATGCCTGCATAGAAATAATAAAACATAACCGAGGACTTTGTCACTAGTCTTCTGAATATATTGAGAGAAAATAATGCTATATGGGCTGTGGTGGATTGTCTTATAAGTCCTTCACACTTCATTTCAATCCAAGAGGACTTCTCACTCGATAAACTTGTAAGGATATAAATTATAGAATTACTAAGGCTTTATGGAATACCACTATCAATTATATCTAATCCAGATCCATGATTTTCCTCCAAGTTTTGTAAGAGTCTCAAACATTCCATAAATACTGAGTTAAAATTAATCATGGATTATCACCCTCAAATTGATGGGAAATATAAGTGGACTATCTAGAAAATTGAGGAAATGTTGAGAAAATTCTCAATTAACTTCAAAGGAGGATGAGATCAAAGTATTCCTCTGGTTGAGTTCTCACACAATAATAGATTCCACTCAAGCATCCAAATAGCTCCCTATGAATTTTGTTATAGGTAGAGGTGAAGAACACCTGCATGTTGGGATGCAATTGGGGAACACAAATTATTAGGTCCTAAAATGGTCAAGGAAATGGTGGAAAATTAAATACCATTCAGTAGCACATCAGGGCTAATCAGATTTAAAAGAAGATTTATGATGACAATCGTCAACAATACCTAGAGTTTGAGGTTGGATATAAGGTATTCTTCCACATATCTCTGTGGAATAAATTAATGATTTTTTGGAATGAGGGAAATATTATTCCAAGATACACCATTCCTTTTGAGATACTTTATCACATCAGAGCATTAGCCTATCAAATAGCACTCCCACCTAACCTATCTCAAGTACATTAAGTTTTCCATGTATCCCTCTTGAGGAATTACATAAAATACCTATCACATGTGCTCAATATAGCGGTGTTACCATTAGAGAATGATATTTTATATAAAGATAATCCAGTAAATATCTTATATAATAAAGAAAAATTTCTAAATAATAAGACAATTCACCTGGTAAAAGTTCTTTAGATAAAATACAAGTTTAAAGAAGTGATGTACAAACTGGAGGAGGTAACGAAATATAGTTACCCTCATTTATTTTATTATGTGAAATTAAAATTTCTAGGGTATAATTTCTAAAGGGGGAAGATTGTAACGACCATAACTATTATAAATAAAACTCCCTTTGTGGTGGAAATAAATTCCCTATTATGTATTGTGGTTATAAAAACACATGCACTTATTTAGTTTTATTATATCCAATAGATTTAAAATACCATTAATTATCATAACCATTGATAATACAGTCATTTAATAGGGATTGTATGATTAGTATAAATATAGGTTTTTGAAAAATCTAATTGACATGGATAAAGTAATTGATGGCCTCAACCAGTAGGGCCATACCCTATGAATCTCATATATCAAATCCTCTATGGGAGATAGAATCACTGGGATTTTCCCTTTACCATTACCAAGTTGAGATCCAGTAACTAAAGCATTAGTGAAACCATTTATGGGAGAATTTCAAGCTCATTAAGATCACAACCCAAACTATGTACATTGAACCACCCCATAAAAATATCACCATCGCACACTTTACCCTTAGGGAATTTTATGGTGCAATAAAAGTATGTGTATCAAGACCCTAATAATATGAATATTTATATTTTATTTTAAATAGAATAATGGTTATATTTACTACTTATTATTGTTATTTATAAATAATTTTGATTCGATAAAACACAAATTATATTTTTTAGAAATTAATTTTGATGAATTAATGAATTTTTAAATTAAATGATATTTTATAAAATGTTATTATTAAAAAATATTTATTATGTTTAGTTGATAATATAATTTTATGAAGTCAAAGTTAATTTTTATAATGGTTTGAAAACTGTTATTTTAAAAAACCCCATCATTTCTCTATAAATGTTGATTTCTATTTTAAAAGTGAAAATTCACATATTTAGAAAATTATTTAGATAAAATAAATATTATTTTTGGAATCATAATGTCAAAATTATACAATAGTTAATTTTTCAAAAAAATTGAGCGATCAAATCTTCAGAAAAAAAAATTAAATATAGTATAAATATATAGGGTGTATTATGAAATCATAATGACCCAAATGTGATGTAAAAAATGATATAAAAGGTATAAAAGACTAAATATATATTTTCCATTTAAATTAATGTGGTTTTTAGGTTATTTTATTAATTTTATAAAGCCTTGATGAATCCTCCAAAACTAGTATTATATTTTAAGGTTTTAAAATCATTTATTTAAGAAAATGACTCAATTATACATCCCCAAGTGTAATATTTTAATAATTTTGGACCTTTTACTTATAAAATAATTAAAAATAATAATATTTTGTTAAAACCATGGGAAAAAACCATGGTATGGTTTGTGGTTTTGATTACTTTATTGTATAGATTCCAAAACCTAAGTTTGAGAAATAATAAAGAAATCCCAACTCTTTTCCTATATAATCCCACCCAAACTATCATTTAACCTTACTAAAAAAACTTTCACCGCATCATTAATCTTCCCTACCTTATATATATTCATCCCAATGTGGCCCCAATCCATCAAGAAGCTCCTCCCATGCTTTTCGAATCACCCTCTCAAGGGCGATCCTCTCCTTCTCCTTTTTATTCAAGAATCCTCATTAACTTATACCTTTTATCTCCAATTAATAATGTTAGTATATGTTCTTTCATATCCCCTTACTTCCCTTATGATTTATAAATGATGATATACACCTTTCACTCTCATCAATCCCTTTTATGAAAATTTATGTTCCCCCATTATGTTGCCGAAAATTCACTTTAATTTTCCATTCTAAACAATTAAATAGTGAATACCCATACTCATTTCCTATCAAGGTTGTTAAACTTTATGCACTTATACTTATTTTATTGGGTAATTACATGTATTTAATCCACACTCCATTAGTTTGGGATTAAATGTGATGAAATATGTTCTTATGTATATGATCTATGTGGCACAATTATATATGTACATGATATGATTTTGATGGGTGTGCCCAAATAGAGATCCAATGCATTGGGTAATATTTTAATCTCATTATATGTCATGTATGGTGCATGGGAGGTAATCCTAAGCATATTTTCTTATGTTTTCTTGGTGTTTAAACATAACTTATGCTTATGATGTCTTGTTTAAAGTTGTTTCCACATTCTCATGTTGGATTTATGTTGTTATGTTATATCATGATTCATTTTTCATGTTTATGATTATCACACCTTTTATGTATCATTGATATTCCAATTTTCTAAAATTTAATACTTTATTCATGTTATCCCATGTTTATCCTCTTACTGGTCTTTATAGATCACCCATTTCTTATGTATGTCCTCAGGTTATCCCATGCAGTTTTAAGTACGATGGAATATTATGATCACATTGAGGAAGTTTTAAATAATGGTGATGTACCACCGGTTTTATGTTATTATGTAGTGTTCCTAATTACCCAATGAAACTATACTTATCAATCTTCTAGGTTGTATTATGTGTAATCTTATGTAATAAATTGTGGAGTAATTTGTAATAAAGACAGGGGTTTTCATACCAATGATGCTGGGGTAAAACTCTATAATCTAATCATATCAAATATATTTCCATTTATTTCACTACATATTCATTTTTTAGGTAGAATTGTCTACTCATTTAAATTACTTTGGATACCCCAAATATTTATTTTTTGGATTCAATGCATGTATTACAAACAAATTGACCATATATGATGATTTGTATCATTTTTTAATACACTAAATTTAAAAAATTAAAAATAAAATTCAAGTTATAAATTTTATATTATGTTTTAATTAAAATTGTTTGTTGATAGGTTGGTGTTTAAATATCATCAAAATCATGGTATTAGGATGGTCCATGAGCATAAAAATCCTGTTAAATTTTATAATTGGATAATTATTAGGGAATATATAATAATATTTCTCAATCAAAACATATATCAATAAAATTAATTATTTTTCTTAATTTTTATACTATGTATGAAACAAAATAATGTAAAAGATTATGGTTATTACATTTTTAAATTTATGAAAGATATCGTATTCCAACAACATACTAGCATCTCCAAATAGGTATTTTTAAATATAATTATAATTTAATTTAAAATATTTACTAATCATTTGTTTATTTATATTTTTCTATAAATATCAGGACTATTTATAGTCCATGTATTCCAAAGAATGAATAGATTTGTTTAGAAAAAAATGGTGAGAATTCATGGTGTTAGAATGTATACAAACATATTGAAAAGGTGACTTCAACTACTTATTTAGTTAATTTTATCATCATTTTATATACTTATTTTTTAGTTAATTTTCTTATCATTTTTATCTATGACATATTTAGTCAATTTTCACATTGATCATGAAGAGGTGACTTTTTTCAAAATAGATTTTTCTCTAACCATTTATTATATATAAAGAGAACAAAATAGTTGCATAAAAATCAATTCTCAAATAAGTCTTTGATAATAATGATGCACTCAAGTAATATATTTTCTCTTTGTAGAGATATTTTTTCTTTATTTGACCTTTTTATGTTCATTAGTTTGTGTTTTTCATTTATAAATGACTAAAAGTTCATGTTTTTAGTTTAAGAATACATTTTAGTTAAAAACATGCATCATGTTGGAGTTGGTGTTCTAGAACTAGCTATTTGTAATTTGGATTTCATTTATATTATATGATTTTAATATTAATAAAACATCTTATTACATATTGTTAAATGTTTTTCATAACTTTAATGTAATAATTTCCTAGGGTATATTTCATATTGATAAGGTTATAGCAGTACCCCTATATGATTAGAAACTTGAAATTCCATAAAGATATTCTTAAATATAGTATATGGTCATATAATATACTATGATGGGATATATATAATGTTGAATATTAGGTGATAGTACTCATAAGTAGATGTGACTTATTTACATGAATTTCACACTTGGTAAACTCCAAGATGGGAGATTATGAGAACATACCCACCAATAGGAATTTTTCTTGATTTTTTTCATCAGATATTCCTATATGTAAGCATGTGTTGTAAAGACCCGAATTTTCCATGTAAATTTTTTTTAATTATATGGAACTATTTTGAGGCAGCAAAATCTGACGTCATTTAATTTCGATTCCCGGTGTGCCCAAAATAGAATTTTAAACATTCTTAAGGTACGTTCAGTAAACGTGTGAGTGGTAAATCCTAACTTTTGAACTGGTTCTTGGAATTGAAATCTGAGGGCATCGTTGAACTCACAGCACTGGGATTCGCTTAAGGGAGCCTTAACCTTGACTGTAGTGGCTTGAGATAGGAAGTTGGTTTTTGTGGTTTTTGTGGAGGATTAATAAAATAAATGTAATTTATTTTAAATATCCTCCACCTATTATTAGGTTTTGGTGGTGGGGACAACAAGGGGAGATTGAGAATTTAATACAGAACATTAAATTCCCGGTTACACAAAAATGTGTAACCACCCTACATGGAATTAAGTAGGTTCATTAATTGCACCTATTAATGAATCTATCTTAATTATGTGTTGTAAATATTAACTCCCATCATCTATCATTTTGAATTCATTAGTGAAAGGGGAGGTGATTTTGGGAGAAGAGGATTTTGGAGTAGCCTCTTGACGAAGAAAGGATCCATCAAGCAAGAACCAAAGATCGTCGTTTGAGCAGCATCGTTGGAGGCTTGCTTCGGGATTGACAAACACCGACCCATCTTCAAATTTAGGATTCTCTCCAATGACTCACAAGGTAGGTATTAACTTATTTAAATTTCAATATTTGTTGAATCATTTATCTTCTCCCTTGATAAGATGTTAACATGGAGGGCACAGGATAAACAAACAAGGCATGGTCCCTCCGCCTCTTTTTCAATCGTTGTGTTCTACACGGGTGGATTTTTAGGTTGTAAAGAACCCAAATATGAGGTATAAGAAGAAAACGAGATGACCTGAGAAGTCCGTAGATGCATTTGGATGGGAAAACAGACCACTGGAGCTCACCCGGTGGCCTGTAGAAGACTGCCGGCACGGCACCGGCATGGTAGCACTGGCGACCCGCATTGGCAAGTGATGGCGGTAGTCAGCACCGGTCGGCTTCAGTGCTAGAAGCGCACCATTGTATGCCACAGGAGGAGGTCGTGGCACTAGGTTGTGGTGGTCTGCAGGTGGTCGGCACCGGCTGGCCGCAGAGGTGGTGGCGTGTCATCGTGCATCGTAGGAGGAGGAGGTCGTGGCTTTTCAATCGCCATAGTTGAGCAGGGCAGCCGGCACCGGCCTACCGTGGAGGGGATGCAGTGCACATTCACACGCCACTGAAGGCGGAGGTAGGGACCCACTCCCTGTAGGTCCCACGGTGACCAGGCTGAACCACGTGGAATCTCCACTTCAGATCTCGAACGTCCTAGCCATTCGGAAGAAAGAGGGGAGCGTCCCCCCCCCCTTGTGCCAGCTAGGGCGGGCCCCGCGCCCTCCTGTGGGCTGAGTCATGCCCCCCTGTGGGCTAGGTTGCGCCCTCCTCTAGGCTGGGTGGTGCCCTCCTGTGGGCCGGACCACGCCCCCCTGCGGGCTGGGCTGCGCCCCCTGTGGCCTGGGTCACACCCCCCAGCAGGCCAGGTCGAACTCGGACTCATCCAGGCCGAGTTTTGCTTAAAATTTCATAACTTTAAATCTAGATATCTGTTTGATGAACCGTCTACGGAACTAGGATCCTTAGATTGAGATGGTCCTTTTGGTATAATCCACTTGAATTTTGGAGAATGTTGTAGTATGTCTGGGTTGGATCAAACCTGAAACCAATCGGGCCCTCAATTATAAAACGCTTATAACTCACAGACCGGGCATCTGATTGACGCGTCATCTATCGTGTTGGAACCCTTATGACATGGTGGTACTTTGGGTTACTACTTTGTGGAGCTTAGTGGTGGTCAAGGTATGACCGATATCTTGAGATAAGATTCTGTGGAATTCGAGCACACCGGGTGTGGGGAACCCTATGGCTGGTTGTCTTGGAAGTAGAAACCCTCTGTGGATCAGCATCATAGCGACCCTATGTGGATCAGCAACGTAGCTACCCGACGAGGACCAGTTTTAGCGTAGCCTATCCAGGATCAGAAACTAGAAACCCTATGTGGATCAGCATTGAGCGGCCATGTGTGGATCATCATTCTAGCGACCATGTGTGGATCAACATTCCAATGACCCTATGTGGATCAGTATTCTAGTGACCCTGTTTAGATCAGCAGTAGCGTGACCCGATGAGGACCAGCCTTACAGTGGCCCATCCTGGAACATTGAATTACATCCAAGAGTCGATCGATAATAGAAAAACTTCTTTGAGGATCAGTTATGGAATTTCTAAATAGAATAAGATGATACAGCTTAAGACTAACCATCTATATTCCTTATATCTGAGTTGTATACCTGATGTGAGATGACTACTACTTATTGCTTTTTGATTGAGGTCTTGCTTAGTGGTTTTTTCTTTGTTGAACTCTGGGAGACCTTTAGGGGTCTCAGTGTCCCTACTGAGTATTATTATACTCACCCCTGCATGGGATTCACCCAAACCTTATTATGTTTTGTGTAGATGATGGACAGCTTTGACTGGGGTTTGGGAGCCAAGACTGGATGGTGCTCAGAATTGGACCTTTAGACGTGACATGTCGCAGTGACGACCAGCCGTGAGATGTGCCTAACAATCAGGTAGGAACCTTGGAGAACGATTCTGGGAGCTGTTTTTATATTTTTTTGGTACTTTTTAGTTGGTCTTGTATTCTGGCCCCCTTTACTTATATTACTCACCCCTTTTACTTTCAATACACATATTTTTACTACTGTAGTTTTACTACGTGGGTTGTGCTCGTTGTATTCTTGGACTGTGTTTTAGTAGGTTTAAAGGTTATTCCTTCCCATTTTCATGGATATTCCTTTAGGTGCTAGTCTCCAACCCCTAGCCTATGTAAGGTCTGCTTTGGGTAGTCACGGCATGGGACCCAGGTGACGGGTCGTGACAAAGTGGTATCAGAGGATTCGGTTCTACCAAAGAACTAGGACTCTGATATTTTAATAGATAAATAGTGTTAAGTGTTTTGAGTGTGGTTTTCAGTTTGGGGAGTCCAGTGTTGGTGCGGCGACTGATGTATCCATACACTAGGACCCTGAATTCTGATTTCCGACTCAATGCACGAAAACCCTGATTGCGTGTGTTTTGAAAATGTTTTTACTTTGATCTCTTGAGTCAGCTCACCAGGTATAAATTATTAACTATGGAGCACTTGTTTCCTTTCTGGATACCTCCACATAGAAATCCATCCAGGATTCTAGTGAGAGTTTTGGATGATGGCCTACCAAGAGATGACGCTTCGGTGCAAGGCCCTCTTATGGCGATAGTACCATCGGGTGGTGTACCAGCAGCACCACTACCTGTTGGACAGCCGTTTCCACCAGCCCCACTAGAAGATAGTGCACTCCAACTGAGTGTGATGCATGATTTTTAGCGGTAGAGGCCTCCAAGGTTCTGAGGTGAGATGGATCTACAGGCAGCTGGAGGTTGTGGCTAGAGTTTTTCACCTGGTTGGGACACCAGCCGACCAGATGGTGATCCTAGCTTCTAGTCTTTTCTAGGGAGCAGCAGGGAGATGGTGGAGCTTGAAGCTTCAGATACACGATGAGGTGACCCTCACCTGGGAATATTTTGAGGGCCTCATCAAGGCATAGTTCGTTCCAACTACCCTACGCTCTGTGCATATACAGAAGTTGTTACACTTACAGCAAGGCAGGCTAACTATGGCCCAGTACTCGGTGAGGTTCACCGACCTCCTGCGCTACTCTACCGATATGGTGAGGGACCCTTTCTTCAGGGATCAAACCTTTGAGTAGGGACTCTGATGGGAGATCAGAGCTTTGATGGTATCTCTCACTATTCCAATGCATGCTGGAGTGCTGGAGAGAGCACTCTTAGTGGAGATCTTCTTTGCTAAGCATACACCAATAGTGAGACCCAGCACCGGGTGACACTTAGAAAAGTCATCTGTGACTCATAGTAATTAGATGAAATAGAGGACCAAGAAGACCAGACCTTCAGGTGGATGACCCCAGGACATAGGGTCAGAGGTGCGAGGCTAACGAGGTAGAGCAGGTCAGCATAGAAGCAGATTATGATTCACATGCGGCAGGCAGGGTCACATGGCTCACAAATTCCTGACCAGCAGTACTGATGACCAGAATATGGTTGAGGGACCGCTAAGGTAGAGGTAGAGATTCAAATGGGGAGGTCTGCAGGCAGCAGGCAGACATCGTAGAAGAGCTGGCCGTATAGCAGGCAGTGGGCAGCGATTCGATGTTCTTCTGCCACCACCTCCAGGTGGTCCACCCTGACCACAGGAAGCAGGTGGACAGGGACAAGCTCAGCTCCAGGCAGTTGAGGCCTATGACTACAGTGCTTCAGAGATGATTCAAGGTATGATATATGTCTACTCCACCTTAGCTGTAATACTTATAGACACAGGTTCCATACACTCTTTCATTTCCACAACTCTCGTTCGGAGCTCAGAGATTCCGGTAGAGACATTGGCTCAATCCTTCTGGATAGAGACTCCTATGGGAGGGGATTAGAAGATTACACACTAGTGCTGGCAGTGTGATCTTACTCTATGAGGCGAGAGATTCGGCTAGGATCTTCTAGTAGCAGCGTCAAGGCCTTACGACATCATCTTGGGTATGGACTGGTTATCTATAGTTCATGCTTAGATTGACTTAATTAGGTGCAAAGTGTGGTGTGTCGATGAGGATAGGACCAGTTTTTCCTTCACCGGCAAGAATGGAACCTTTTTATTATAGGATGGACTTACCCAGAGGAGGGTGGAGCCAATCACACATCAGTTTTCTTTCCTTACCCTTGTAGTAGTTGATGTTGAGAGTATGAGTTATCCTATAGTGGTGGACCAGTATGCTGATGTGTTCCCTGATGATGTTCCAGGACTACCTCCTCATTGAAAGGTGGACTTCTACATCGACCTGTACCCCAAGAAGACACTGAAATCTACATCAGTATATCAGATACCTCTCATGGAGCTTTGTGATTTATGGGTATAGCTGGTGGACTTGCAGAGTAAGGGGTTCATAAGGCCCAGTTTTTCTCTATGGGCAGCCCCGATTTTGTTTTCCAAAAAGGTAGATGGGATTTTGAGGCTCTATGTGGATTATCGGTACCTAAACCAGGTGACCATGAAGAACAAGTATCCACTTCCGATTATTGATGATATCTTTAATCAGTTGAAGGGAGATCATTGGTTTTCAAAGACAGAACGCATATCAGGATATCATTAGCTTAGGTTACGAGATGAGGATGTGCAGAAGGCAGCCTTCAGATGTCAGTATGGCCACTATGAGTTCTTGGTTATTCCATTCAGCATGACCAACACCCCTGTAGTGTTCAGGGGACTCATAAACATGATCTTTCTGCCATACCTCTATTGCTTTTTGGTGGTCTTCATCAATGAAATCTTGATATAATCGGTGTTAGAGGAGGAGCATGCCTATCATATGCAGATAGTTCTAGATACACTCCGATAGAACCATCTTTATGGTAAGCTCTCAAATTTATAGTTCTGGATATGGGAGGTCCACTTTCTAGGAAATGTTATTTCGGATGCTAGAGTTGTAGTGGATTTGGCGAAGATAGAGGTTGTGCTCTCTTGGGAGCCACCCAGAAGTGTGACCAAGGTGCGGATTTTCTGGGAGTTGACTGGGTACTACCAGAGAATTGTACCTAACTTTTCTAGATTTATGACACCCTTTTCATCATTGACAAAGAATGGATATCCCTTCGTGTGGATAGAGAGATTTCATTATAGTTTTCAGGAGCTGGGGCAGAGGCTAATGAGAGCCCCCATCTTTAGGCTACCAGAAGAGGGCGTTGGTTATGTAGTCTACAGTGACGCATCAGGGACTGGACTTGGATGTTTCCTGATGTAGGATTGAGCAGTGATCGCTTATGGTTCACAATAGCTGAGACAGCATGAGAAGAACTACGATACCCATGACCTAGAGTTAGAAGTAGTGGTATTTGTGCTGAAGATGTGGAGGCACTACTTGATGGGTGATTGGTTCACTGTTTAATCTGATCACAAAAGTATCAGGTACATCTTCTCACAGAAGGACCTGAACCTGAGATAGTGATGATGGATATATTTCATCTAGAACTATGACTTTGAGATAGTCTATACTCTTGGGAAAGGTAACGTGGTAGCAGATACACTCATCTGGATGTCTGGTCTATAGATGTTGAGTGAGGTGACAGAGCAGCTAGCCACATTGTAGATATCTTTCATGGATAGAGATAGATCAGCTTACCTCCAGTCTATGACAGTCACTCCTCCACTCCTTCAACAATTCAGGGAAGTGTAGCTTGGGTACATTGACTATGAGGATCGACGTGCTCATATATCCTTAGGACAAGCACCTGATGGATTTTATAAAGGTGGAGAGCACATCATCCTCTTTAGAGGACACACCATGGTACCGGTGGCACTAAGGGAGGAGGTGTTTATGGAGTTCCATGCGTCCCCTCTGGAGGTACATCCTGGTGTGGAAAAGATGTACTAGGACCTCCGGTGTCAACACTGGTGGCCAGGGATAAATAAAGCAGTGGAAGAGTTTGTTTCACGATTCCTCACTTTTCAGCAAGTGAAGGTCGAGCACCAGGTTTCAGTGGGCATAGTGTAGCTAATAGAGGTACTCGAGTGGAAGTGGGATGGTATCTCCATGGAATTTGTGATAGGGCTACCATGGATGTCCAGATGACATGATTCCATCTGGGTGATCGTTGACTAAATCACCAATTCGACTCACTTTCTACCCATCTAAGAGCAGGGATTAGTAGAGGGATTGGGACTCCTCTATGTATAAGATATTATACGGCTTCATGGGGTGTCATCGATGATTTTCTCTAACTATGACACAAATTTTACATCCCGTTTTTGGAAGGGATTATAGGAGGTGTTTGGGAATCAACTATGTTTGAGCACCGCCTTTCATCCTCAGACGGATGGTCAGATGGAGTGGACCATACAGACACTTGAGGACATACTTCATGCTTGCATCCTAGATTTTGGATGTAATTGGGAGGATCACTTTCCCTTGGTGGAGTTCACGTACAACAATAGATATCACTCCACCATCAGTATGGCACCGTTTGACGCCTTGTACGGTCAACCATGTAAATCACCTCTATGATGGACAGACCCAAGGGAGTCAGCACTTATCGGTCTAGAGTTGGTACGGGCTACCACTGAGAAGGTAAAGATCATCTAGGAGAAAATTAAGACTCCATAGAGTAGTCCGAAGTCTTATACAGACAGGATATGAAGACCTTTGGAGTTTTAGGAGGGATAACATGTCTTCCTATGGGTCTCACCTCAATGAGGTTTTAGGAGATTTGGCTAGGGTGGAAAGCTATCTCTGATATTCATCGAACCCTTTTAGGTTCTTAGCAGAGTTGGCGAGGCGGTGTATTTCCTAGCTCTTCCCCCACAGATGCATCGACTGCATGAATTTTTCCACATGTCGCAGCTGAGGAAGTACGTGCATGATCCATCACATGTTATCGAATGGGGAGAGTTGGAAATTGATGATGGGTTGACATTTATAGAGGTTCTAGTAGATATTGAGGATCGACAAGAGCGGGTCCTTTTTGGATGATCGATACCTCTGGTGCGCGTTCGTTGGCATCACGGGAACCTCCAAGAGAGCACATGGTAGCAGGAGGCTCAGATTCATTCTTAGTACCCCAACTTGTTTCCTTAGTCTATGTTGTGTATTTTGGGGATGAAAAGACCTAATGTGGCGAGACTTTAAAGACCCATATTTTCCATGTAATTTTTTTTAATTATATGGAACTATTCTGAGGCTGTGAAATCTGACAGCGTTTAATTCTAATGTCCAGTGTGCCCAGAATGGAATTTTAAACTTTCTTAAGGTACATTTAGTAAACGTGTGATCAAGAAATCCTAACTTTTGAACCGGTGCTCAGAATTGAAATTAGAGGGCACCGTTGAACTCGCAGTACCAGGATTTACTTAAGGGAGCCTTAACTTCGACCATAGTGGGTTGAGAGAGGAAGTTGGTTTTTGCGGTTTTCGTGGAGGATTAATAAAATAAATCTAATCTATATTAAATATACTCCACCTATATTTAGGTTTTGGTGGTGCGTACCACAAGTGGTGATCAAGCATTTAATATAGGACATTAAATGCTCAGTTACACAAAAATGTGTAACCACCCTACATGAAATTAAGGAGGTTCATTAATTGCACCAATTAATGATTCTCTCTTAATTATGTGTTGTAAAGATCAACTCCCATAATCTCTCTTTTTTAATTCATTAGAGAAAGGAGAGGTGTTTTGATAGAGGAGGATTTTAGAGGAGCCTCTTGATGAAGAATGGATCCATCAAGCAAGAAATGAAAATCATCGTTTGATGGCATTTTTTGAGGCTTGATTCGGGATCAACGAATACCGACCCATCTCCAAATGTGGGACACTCTCCAATGACTCACAAGGTAGTTTTTTGAATAATTTAAATTTCAAGAGTTGTTGAATCATTTATATTATCTCTTGATAAGATGCTAACATGGAGGGTGCAGACCAAACAAACAGGGCTCGGTCCCTCCTCCTCTTATTCAATCATTGCATTCTACGCGGGTGGATTTTTGGGTTGGACGAAACCCAAATCCTAGGGTCAAGAAGAGAAGGAGATGACCTGAGAAGCTCATAGGTGTGATCGGATGGAAAAATAGACCAACGGAACTCACCCAGTGTCCTGTGGAAGACCCCTGGCGCAACATCGACATGGAGGCACTGGTGACCCATGCTAGAAGGCGATGGTGGCATCAGGCACCAGCCAGACATGGTGGTGGTGGCGCACCATCGTGCTCCACAAGAGGAGGTTACGGCACTAGGTCGTGACAATCAGAAGGTGGTCGGCACCAGCTGGCCATGGATGTAGTAGCGTGTTGTCGCACACCGTAGTAGGAGGAGGTTGTGGCCTTTTAGCCACAGCGGTTGAGCAGGGTGGCTGGCATCGGCTAGCCACAGAGGCGATGCGGCGTACCGTCGCACGCCACTAGAGCCGGAGGTAGGAACCTACTCCCTGTGGGTCCTGTGGTGACCAGGCGGTGCCACATGGTGCCACCGGTTCAGATCCTGAATGACCTAGTTGTTCAATAGAAAGGGGGGAGCTCCCCCCCACCCATGCCAGCTAGGGCAGGCCCCACGCCCACCTGCAAGCTGAGTCGCACCCACCTACGGGTAGGGTTGTGCCCTCCTGTGGGCTGGGCTGCACCTCCCTGTGGGCTGGGTCATGCCCCCTACTAGCCCCTGTGGGTTGGTCTGCCCCTCCCTACAGGCCAGTCTGTAACTTCCTGCGAGCCGGGCCGCGCCCCCTGCGGGCTGGGCCGCGCCCCCAGTGGATCAGGGCAGACTGCGGCCCAATGGTCCGAGTCCACTATGGCCCAGCCCAACCGGGCTGGTCCAAGCGAGTTCAGGCTAAAATGGGTCAGTTCGACCCTAACGGGGTTGGGTCAGACCCAGACCCATCCAGACCCAATTTCACATAAAATGACATAACTTGGAATTCATATGTTTGTTTGACGAACCGTCTATGATGATGGGATATTTGGAGTGAGACGGTTCTTATTGTATACTCCACTTGAATTTTGGATAAATTTGGAGTACGATCAAGTTGGATCTAACTCGAATCCAACTGATCACTCAGTACTAAAATTCTTACAACTCACAGACTGGGCATCTGATTGACGCATCGTCTATCACGTAGGTAACCTTATGACATGGCGGTCCTTTGGGTTACTCCTTTGTGGATCTTAGTGGTAGTTGAGTTACAACCGATATCTTGAGGAGCATATTCTATGTAACTCGAGCGCACCGGGTGTGGGAACCATGTGGTTGGCTGTCTTGGAATTAGTGACCCTATGTGGATCAACATCATAGAGACCCTGTGCAGATCAGCATCGTAGCTACCCGATGAGGACTAGTTTTAGAGCGGCCTGTTTAGGATCAATAACTAGTGAACATGTGTGGATCAATATCGAACGACCCTGGGTGGATCATCATTCCAATGACCCTGTGTGGATCATCATTCCAGCGAATCTGTGTGGATCAGCATTCTAGTGACCCTATGTGGATTAGAAGTAGTGTGGCTCGATGAGGACAAGCCTTACTGTGGCCCGTCGTGGAATAGTGACTTACTTCCAAGAGTGGATCAATAATAGAACAATTTATTTGAGGATCAGTTGTTAAACTTCTAAATGTAATAATATGATATATCTTAAGACTAATCATCTATATTCCTGATCTCTAAGTTGTATACCTGGTGTGAGATGACTACTACTTTGTGTTTTGTGATTGAGGTCTTTCTTTGTGGTTTTTCCCTTGTGGAACTCTGGGAGACCTTCAGGGGTCTTGAAGTCCATAATTAGTATTGTTATACTCACCCTTGCACAAGATTTTCCTACACCATGTTGTATCTTGTGCAGACGACGAGCATCTTTGACTGAGGTTTGGGAGCCAAGACTGGATGGTGCTCGGAGGTGGACCTTTAGACGTGACATGTCGTAGTGACAACTGACCATGAGTTGTACCTAACCTTTAGGTAGGAACCTTGGTAGATGATTATGGGAGCTATTTTTCTATTGATGTTGTACTTTTCAGTTGGGCTTGTATTTTGGCCCCCTTTACTTACAGTACTCACACCTTTTACTTTCAGTACAAAATTTTTTACTACTATAGTTTTACTATGTGGGTTGTGCTCATTTTATTCTTGGACTAGGTTTTTGTAGTTTTAAAGGTAATTCTTTCCCTTTTTTAGGGATATGCCTTTCAGTGCTAGTGGCCAACCCCTGGCCTATGGAAGGGGGGGCTTGGGGTAGTCACGGCACGGGCCCCGGGGGACGGGCCGTGACATGTGTAATGGTCCTTAGACATTATGATTATTATTAATGAAATTATGACTCACTCACTTAGATTTATTTTTTAAACCCTGATTATACATTTCAAAGAGAAATTGGATACATTTGGTGCGTCAAGAGTGATGTGTTATTAATGAATAATTCGAGAAATGATTTGACCCTTTCTTCTTTATGGTAGATGATATATTATCCTTTTGATTGAAATTGAAATATCACATTATATTCAATGACTATGGTGTAATGATGAGTTTATTTCAGATATTCAAAGAATGATGTATCAAGCATATAGGTTGATGATATGTGTGGGAAACCTATTTGATGAGATATAATGACAAAGGGATTATATTACATAGTGAGTGTTCGAATGTGGTCGTAAAAATTGTGACATTAAGTTATTTAAATTGGGTTCCTTGACCCATTTCTATACATAATCTTAGACTTTATTCAATTCATCCTAATTCCAATGAGAAACAATCCAAGAGGGTCGCACACTAAGTGTTTTTTTCATCTCTATTAAATTCTATTTGAATTTAATTAATTGAACAAATATTATTCTCATGACTGAGGAATAATTTTATTCCTATTTTTTATATCATAAAAATTTATTAATGAATAAATATTTAGTTAAATATTTGTCTAGGTATTAAATAAATAATAATGAATCCGAGCAGACCAAGATTGTGTCTATTGATAAATATTAATTTTCAAGCAAGTAAAATAATATTTATCATTGCACTAGTTATCACACATCATAAAAATAATATTAATATTAATATTATGGCATGGAATTAGAATTTTTTTATTATATTAAGGGTATATACATAATTAAATAATATTTTAATGTAAGTTATAGCTCTATAAATAGATGGTTTTGTCTATTATGTAGGGTTAATAAAAAAATCAAAATTTGAGAATCATTGCGCATAACATACTTCTCTCTCCTTCCTCCTTCTCTATTCCTCTCAAGAATGAGAAACTCTAGAGATAATTTTTAAAGCTCTAAGTAACTAGAAGGAATAAATAAGAACAACAACAATATGATAGATTCTCCATGCAATCACTCGTCATTCCATCGGTGTTTCTCAGAGATCAAAGGAGAACATGTGGATCACTACTAGAGGGATTCTACGCTTGGATTCTTCCAACACAATGAAGGTAATATGAAAAGTGTTTTGAATAATAAATAACATCATTATAGAAAGATCCCCAAACTAGGTATTCTTTCTTCCGATCATATTTAAAATAATTATAAATTTAATGTGTAAAGATCCTCTCTCAGAGTTATGGGTTCTCTTATGTTAATATTTGATCAAAAATATTCATTTTTCATGACATTTATGTCTTGTAAAATTTACAAATGATCCACCAAATCTAAAAAAACCTTTATGGTTAATCTCCCACCAAGGTGCTTCTGCTGATCCCATAACCATGAAGTGGTATCAAAGCGGTCACATTTTATATTTATAATTTATTATTGATCAATTATTCATGATATTGGTAATATATTTCATTATTAGAATATTAATTCTTTTGCCTAATTTTAATTAACATGCTATCAACATATTAATCCTCATCATTCATTGTTTAATTTTCTTAGTGTAATATGAATATATGAAGAATAACTAGAGATGTTATTGGAAAGTTACAAGGATTTTGGATAGTAAGATGGAGCTACATGGAATGTATCCATAGTACATGACATGTACCCAAGTGAACTACACCTGGAAGTGTTGTGGGATACACGACATTTTAAGCAGTAACTGCACATGGTACAATTATTTCACAAGATGTGTAGATCGGGAAAACTTGGTACACGGCTTGTCAGATTACCTAGCGTGTATCTATCATACACATCATGTAGTATAAATATTTTAACAGTGAAATTCTCACAAACTATGTGGTCAAATACATGGTTAAACTACATGTTACACTGACATCCTAGAGAATTAGTGAAATACATGATGTGTATCTAGCATACATGGTGTGTAGTTCATTAATTATCATATCCAAATTACACATTAATTCCTTCAATGAGTTATATGAATGCTGGGATAGATGGAAACATAGAGTGTAGTTCCAGTACACATAATGTGGTCCCACATATAAAGAACAAATTGAGTCCTTTAGTTAGTTCTATGGACACCTAGAAAGCATGATACATGGCATGTAGTTTGATAGTACACGATGTGTAGTCCATATGAGTTACATGTTGAATCCCTAGGTGTTTATCTCGGGTACACAGAAATAGAGGTATATGGTGTGTATCTCATAAGTATACTTCATTTAGTCTCCCAAAGGACAGAATTAAATTGCATTAAATTAATAATTTTAGAATTAAAAAAATATTACATTGATTAGAACCTGATGTGTTTAATAATTTAATAAATATTTTATGGAATTAAAAATGATCGATTAATTTATAGTAATTATCTATAATTATTGTTTATGATGTTTAGTTTCCATGAATTCATTTATGATGGGTATCTCTAAGAAAATTTATATGGTCATTAATATAGAAGGTAACTAATTAATTAATTAATTAAGGCGTGTTTATCTTAATAAAAAATAATGAATAGAAATGAATGTTATCCAATGTACTTTTTCATAACTATTTCATCTCTATGACCAATAATGGGCTTGACCAAGACCAGTTTATATATTAGAATTATTTAATTTAATTTAATTTATTACATGGTTTTGAAATTATTAATTATTAAATTAAATACAATGAAATGTGATTCATCATTCTCTACTTTATTATATAAGATTTTGTGCCTTTGGTTATTTATGTAATTCCACTTAACAAATCCTTAGGTTCCCCTTACCTATGTGTGAGTTATAAATACATGTAATAAAAGGAGTATCCCAATGCGTATAGAGGTAGTTCATGATGGAATCGAGAAGATACCAACCTAGGTGATACATAGGCGGAAAGGTGGAATGTTAAAACTCATGCGAAGATCAAAATAATGAGTTTTTTCCTAGGTCATAAGTTTATTTATTGTCCATTTAATAAATCAACCATTAGATAAGCTCATGATCAAGTTATTTATTTATTTATTTATTTATTTTTTATGAATTATTTATTTTATCGATGCAATACCATGGTCACATAAATAAATGAACTAATATGAAAATATGAAGTTTAAATAAAAGTATTATGCATAAATGTTTTATCAAAATATGGTTAATCACTTAAGTAAATATGCTTAATATTGACAATACATGTAAAGTATAAAATAATAAATCTTCATTCATAAAAAAAACAAAAATACCTCTTGTTAATATTAAGTCAGTAATACTTCCATTTTCTGAATTAATATGAACCCATAGTTAAGGTGGCAGTTTGGCCTATGTCGGGGATACTTTTAATTATCTGGAAGTCTTAACTAAGATAATGGTTTGATTTAACTGAATCTGTATTGGGTTTAATTCTCTATGTATGTTCCATAAAAATTTGGAAGTAAGTGATGATGAAATACCAGTTAGGATTTCAGGATTGGGTAGTCCACTCAATAGATCAAGGAAGTACCAGCCCACAGTTTGAAATACCACCAACCTAAATAATTTCTTTTAATTTTCATGGCCTGTATCTAGATTATAAGAAATTAAATATGGATTCTTCCTACTTGAATGTCAGTCATGGTGGGAAATCCCAAGTTTAATGGTGAGGGCCTTTGAGACTTGATAAAATAGTGGGAGATGTAAAAAAATTAAATTCATTATATCTCATATTAATTGTATTAAAGTAAAGCACTAATAATATTCACTTTTATAACTATAAAAAATGTCAATTTTTAATCCACATTAACCCAATGACGAATATTGGAGAAAGACCATCTTCTTACTTGAAATAAAATCCAGAAATGGGTTAGATGCCTATGGGTTTTGTTGCTTCATGAATGGAAATATTACATGCTAGAGTCCCCATTACATGATACACCTACTAAGGAGGTGGGTAATAAACAGTTCATTGTCTATGATAAACATTTGAGTGATGCTATCTAGGTTCAATGTTTAATTCTTTCATGCATGTTAAGTGAACTCATGAATCCTCATGAAAACATGAATTCTTATTGAATTCTTGAGAATCTAGATATTTTATACCAAGAGGGATAAAGGCAATGATGGTTTGAGATATCCTAGGCACTCTTTTAGATATAGCTTAGAGAAGGTGTGCTAGCTAGGCCTCATGTAGACAAACATATTGGCAACATTTAGCACCTAGAGGTTCTACCATTTAAACTGCCAGATGAACTGCACACTGATCTCATAATTATATCACTTCCTTATAGATTCTCTAGATTTTTTTTAATTTTAATATTAACAACATTGAAAAGTCTCTCCTAGATCTACTCACTCTTCTTCTCCAAGCTGATAAGGAGATAAAGCATGAAATTCCTTCTATCCTTATGTTAAATAAAAGGAATGGACAAGTGAAGATCCCTAAACCCAAATATTATTTGCAATGACCTTCCAAGAAGATAATTATGAAGGGGAAAGACCGGTAACATAATTTTATCTATTTCACATGTAATAATAAGGTCCACTAGAATAAGCAATACACCCATCAAAATAAGAAATTAGAAGCTTTAATTTCATTTATTATTGAGTTCAATTTATATATTTATAAAAATTGGGTATTATATACATCTTGTGGTTATCACATATGTATTTAAATATAAGAATAAATTATATTCATAAATATTTATCTAGGGGAGGTAGATCTATGAGCATCTAGTATATCCAAACTTGTTGTTATGGATATTGGAGACTATCACCTCACATTGTCGACTGGAATGATCTTGGTTTTAAAAGGTTTTTATTTTGTGTCATTCATTACCATAAACATTATTTATGTATCCAAAATTGATATAAATGGATTTATTTTTAAATTTGGGAATAAATATTTCTTCTTTTATAAAGATATAATTTTTTATGGAAAGTCATATTAAAATAATGGACCTTATGTATTTGATTACATAAATAAATTAATAGAAATAAATAACAGAACTAGTTTGAATGAATCATACCACACCCAACTTTGGAATCACTGACTAGGCCATGTAAACAAAAAACATTTGATAAAATTTCCCCAAGATAGATATTTATATTATTTTTAACTAAAACCACTTGGTGTATATCATACATGTTTACAATGAAAAAATTTACCAAAGCCCCCATTTATTGGAAAACTTGAAAAGGACAAAGAGATTATTGAATTGTTTTATAAAAAAATTAGTGGACTATTTTTATTTGATGTAAGGGGTGGGTACTCATACTTCTTAACTTTTACTAGTGATTTAAGTAAATATGGATTTGTCTACTTAATGAGTTATAAGTTAGATTCCTTTTAAAATTTAAAGGAATATGGGGATGGATTTGAGAACCAACTTGGTAAGAAGACTAATAAAATACTCTTAGACTGTGGTAGAGAATATATTAATAAAGACTTAATTGATTACTTATAATATTTTGGGATTATATCTCAACACACTCAACTTGGTACACCTAAATGGAATAGTGTAAGAAAAGGTATAATTGTAACCTATAGGATATGGTGAGATCAATGATGATTCATGTGAGTCTTCCATTATCCATTTTGGGATATGTGTTATAAATATAATCACACATTCTGAAATGAGTAATAACTAAAGTAGAATATGGTATTCCATGCTAATTGTGGAGTGGAAAGACACCTATGTTTTTTTACTTACATGTGTGGGGATGTGGAGATTTTATTAAGGAATCTTCAGGTAACATACTTTCACCCCAAGTAACAAAGTGCATCTTTATAGGATATCCTAAGGAAATAAGAGGATACTACCTATACAATCCTTCAAATAAAAATATTATAATTGAAAGATGTCCCATATTCCTTGAGAATTATCATATCTCCAAAAGAGATAGTGGGAGTAAGATAGACTTCAATTAAGTAAATTTTAAGATACAAAATACTTGGCATAGGAAAAATTCCACAAAGCCCTATGGAAGAAGATATTCCATAGACACAAGTACTACGTAGGAGTATAAGAGATTTTATATAACTAGAACAATTTGGTTTTATAGTCACTGAGGATGGTGACTTGTTATTAGTTGATAATAATTATCACATGTCCTATAAGTACTAAGTGGAAAAATTATGTCAAGTGGAAAGAAGCTATAAATTTTGAAATTGATTCCATGAACCAAAATCAAGTTTCTACTTTGGTGGATTCTCTAGTGGATGTAAAGACTATTGGTTGTAAATGGGTATTCAAGAATAAACTGGACATTTATGGACAGTTTAGTACTTATAAGGCATAAATATTTACAAAAGGGTTCAAAAAGAGTCAAGGAATGGAGTATTATGAAACCTTTTCACCAGTTTCGATATTGAATTCCATCAAAATTATACTTGCCATTGTGGCTTTGCATGACTATGATATTTGGAAAATGGTTGTCAAAATAGATTTTCTTAGTAAGAACCTTCATGAAGATGTATATAATATGAAACATAAATGGTTTATTACTACAAAGAATTATAAAAATGTATGAAAATTGAAAATATCCATTTATGGAGTAAACCAAGCATCCAAGTCATTGGACATTTGGTTTGATGAATATATAAATGAATTTTGTTTTATAATGAATGAATTTGATCTTTGTGTCTGTTGATGCTCCTTTCGTCACAGAATCTAAAGATCGAAAAAGGGGAATATCTGAGCTCAAAGTGATTCAACCTTTGAAGAAAATATCAAAAATCGACAAAGGCATGAACAAGGGATCAAAAGCACTTGTGTCGTGCAAGTTATATCACTGTTGCACAAGTCCACTTGCACGACGCCTTATGGTCGCGCAAGTGACTTGCGCGACCTAAGTGATAACTGCCCAGGGTCTTCTCCTGCCAATAAATAGACCCTGTGGGCCCCCCATTCGAGAGGATTGTTTTCCAGAAACCCATATTTGAGCTCCCGGTACCCTAGTCTCTTCTTAAATCTTCCAACACACTTATAAGGTAATTTCTTACCTAGAACGGAAGATCTAAAGAGGGGGAGGAAGGCCTAAGTGTTGAAACTCATCAACACTTGCGCGCCTGAGTGGCCAGCCTTTAAGGGAAAAGGGCCACACTTGCGCTCCGCCTTACTCCTTCATTATATCTTGCGCTCCCTTCTTCTGAAAAAACCTCAAGAGGATTCTAAAGGCTTTAATGAAGAGTCGCTCAAGTATTACACTTCTGGTTAACTGTCGCGCAAGTACACCATGTGTCGCGTAAGCATACCTGCACGACCAGGACCTGCTCGACCAGGACTTACGCGCCCACGCAGTACCTGCGCGCCTACCAGGACTTGCGCACCCCTGCCTTTTTAGGTTCCTTTCTTGCCCATTTCACCCCTCTTAAGCCATTACACCTTTCATATTCAAGATTCAGTCTTCAAGACACTCTTCAAATCCATTTATGGCATGATTTCTTGATTTGACTTCCTTATCTGAAAGGAATTCTGTGGAATATCTCTCAAAATCTAGTGATTTACATATCTTTCTGTCACTAAAGATTGAGAGTTCATTCATTCAACCTCATCCTTTAATATGAGATAATCTTTAACCTGGGTCTCCTTTTTAGGAATAATCCCCAGTCATAAGTCTTCAAATTTGGGCATCCTCTTTAGGAGTAAGCCCCAAGTCCCTTAATTTTTTGGGCATCCTCTTAGGAGTAAGCACCAGATCCCCTAACCTAGGCTTCCTTTTCAGGAGTAAGCCCCAGTTCCCAAATTTGGGCATTCTCCTCAGGAGTAAGCCCCAAACCTTAATCCTTAACCTGGGCCTCCTTTTCAGGAGTAAGTCCCAGTCATAATCCCTTAACCTGGGCCTCATTTTCAGGAATAAGCCCCAAGTTAGAGTATTCAAAATCTCCATGAAGCACATATACCTTTATGGACCCTCTTCCTGGATTTCTTCCCTAAAGTAAATCTTAACCTTCATTTATCTGGGTAGTCATACATACATAAGCCCCATATTATTTCTTATGATTGCATCTTTCATGGCACAATTGTCTATTTTTTTACCAATACCTCTTGTTTCTCACACCGAGCATGACTCACATGAGCTTAGAGTGTAAAAGTAATTGTGACATCCTTCTTTGAGCCATCAATCATAAACATCATACTCCCTTACTCGAACTACGTGGGTTCTAATTCCTTTTCTAAAAAAAGATACGTAGGTAGCTCGTCTACGGGTTCAATCCCAACTCTAAAATAATCCATGTCCTTCTAAATGACAATAAACTTCAAGTGCCCCACTGAGTGGCTTTAAAACCAGCATGGTCATCATAATGACCAAGAGACTTCTGTATAAATGTGTCGAAGGGTACCATTGACCAAGAATATCTAACAAATACAGATGATTTTCTATCGATGAAGAACCTCAAATACATACAAAATATTCTCTAAATTTCCTACATATTTAATCATTGATTGTTAGATCTGAAGGAAAGCTCATTTTATACTTGGTAATGTAATAAGGATTCACGAACATAACTTAAATCTATAAAAAGAGTCCCGGAGTAGACAATAATTCCCCTCAAAAAGGTATGATGAGTCCGACCTCCCATCCTCTAGACCAATGCAAATTCCTAAGCCTCATCAGTCCAAAAACTAATGAGCACCTACCTTTGGAAAGTAGGTCTGAATGGATGTGGAATCATTGGATGTTTCCGGTTCTACGAACAAACCCATTAGAAGCCGATCAGAATGTTTGAACCTCCCATCAAGGCGGTCATCCCCAGATTCCGAGGGAAACAAAAATGGTGAACCCGACATGAATCCTTAAACAAATTAAAAATGATGTTTTACCTATTTGTTAGGCCCCTATTTAAACTCAATGAGAGGTCCAACAAGACAGTCAATAACATATGTGCTCATCCAAAAGATGTATTAGCTGAATTTATCTTGATTACGTCCATTATATCAAACAGGAACTCTTTTCCAAGATCTTCTGCATTTCCATAATGGCTGCTCTCAAATTCACACCTGTGAATACTGCTGCTGCAAATGCCACTGCTGCTACTCCTGCTAGATCGTCGTCCGCTCTTAGGACGATATCGCCTACTCATCTTCTTCAACACTGGATATCAAATGCACTGGGTAAGGAGTACCGTCAACATGGTACCATCCCAACTCTGGAGGCTGCCCGACAAGCCCTCTAAGTAAACAACTCACATCGGTCGTCCTGACAACGACGACCAGTGATCAAGAAGTAGGAAGTGCTGACTACCGTCTCCAACCGTTTCGGGTCGTTATCCCTGGAACGCAATCACCATTCACTCCCTTATTTTGGGGAGGTGAATGAGAAGGTCCCTCAGGACCATAATTTAAATAGACAGAAGTCCTTCCTGAGAGATCCCACCAACAATCGCCGCCAGCCTCGTGCGGCAGTGCGCCCTCAACATGATGAGGGTACCGACTCCAAGCGTTCGACTCAGGTTCCTCGAACCCGAGCAAGCAAGACGAACCACCAGAGGCAGAATCTGGTCAACAGTGAGCAGGTTCTCATCTCTTCCATCTCCAGAGAAGTCCACCAACCAAACTTGGTGGCAAGCAACGAGCAGGCACTTACACCTGTCCGTTTTAATTCCACTGTCTAGCAGACTCGTCTGGAAGCATCACGCCAATCCCGCCAGGAAATTCCGACGGAGTACTATAGGCATGAACATAAACCTGTTTATACACCATCAGCTAGTCAGTAGGCTCGTCTGACTACATATGATGGATCTCGTCAACCACGTTTGGCGAAGTGTAATCTGCAGGCACATACACCTGCTAGTATTAATCAAGCCTACCAACAATCTCGCTTGGTATCATTCGGAGAAGTTAGTCGGAAAGCCCCAACAACAAATAGGAGGCAGACTCAACTCTCTGCCCCCACACTTGAGTACTGTCAGGATTCACTGATAGGAAAAGGAGGACACGAGCAGGCACATACACCTGCTCCAAGCCTAGAATGGACGTATATTCCTGTTCCGGCAGCTGAAGTCACCAAGCATATTCTATCAATGGTGAAAGAGAAGAAGAAAATCCCTGCTCATATTCTGGATGCCTGCTAGGATATTATAACAACTTCAGTGGCATCTCAGGGAAAGACACATAAATCTATCCCTACTAGTGGAGTGATACATCAACAATTCACTCCGGAATAGACACACACATCTGTTCCAGTCCAAGAGGGTTATGGGGCATACTCCCCCATATCATATGGATGACCAATTCAGGCACATACACCTGATTTGAGAGGAGATAGTCAGCCTAACCTAGCCATCTTTCCTGATCAGGCACATACACCTGCTCAGAGTATCCACTTTCGTCAACAAGTGGTTTCCAAGGCGAGTAAGAAGGCATCTAAGAAAAAGACCCACCCAGTACAGTCAGGAGATCAAGTGTCAATCTATAACAAGGCCTTGCTCGATGCTGGAGTTCTTGAAGCCCTCAGACAATTATCTGTTGGAATTCAAGATTCTACTCCCCCAGTTCCCAATAGTAGGAACATTAATTCCGAAGGTCTTCAACAGACACTTCCTCATGAAGGCTTGCTTCATGAAAATTCGGTCAATCTCGAAGTTTCATCTTCAGATGAGAGCCACAGGAACCCTCTGTGTGGTCAGAAGACCAAGGAGCAAGAGATCTCATCTTTTGTTGTGACCCATTATGGTGGTCCTCCCCATGATGATGAATTTTGCTGCGAAAGTCCTCTCCGCATTAGTGATGCACATTGCCCGTAAAATGCTCCAGTAGACAATATAGTGCCAAGAAAGCCCTCTTATATTGAGGCACTTGCAAATGTGAAACCAGTCATGTCTGAAGCTTCATCGCTAGTAGGTGAAATACTTTCTCAATCAGAAGATATCATAGGGTGTAGGTCATTCTCCAAACCACCCCTAAGTCATGCATCTTCTAGTTTTATTAATTATTTATCTACCAATCCTGTTGAATCCAATGAAGCAACAAGGAAACACCAACTCTGGTCAAATCAGATAGAAGAATCTTCATCAAATGATAAAGAGCAAATGTTGAACATGAGAAAAAAACTGGCGAAAGGTGAGGTGCTAGTTATGTTTTGGCCTCTGGCTGACTCTCAGTATAATATTCCCAAAATGTTGTCGGAAGATGAAATTCATGATATTCGTCTCAACATATGGAAAATTCTTTGTCAGTTTAAAAAGAAAGTATTATCTTATGATGAATATGAAAATCATCTTAAGATAATAGAAGGGTTACAACGTCAGATTGATTTGGCATCTCTATCAGTCTCTCGATATCTGAAGGCTGAAAAGAAGCAGAGAGCCCTTCAACATTCATGCTTTGGCGCACTAAGAATATCGCGTCAGTTAATTTCCAATGCCCCATCTGGTATTCCTATCAGAGGATGGAGTGTTCATGGAGCACTGCATTTCACGGTGCTCTCTAGTCAGTAAAGCCCGCCAAAAATGGTCTCATGCAATGTTATTCCCCATGGCCAGCCACAATCAATGGGCTTTGTTTGTAATAAAAATCTTTCCCAAGAACAGGCTTCAACTAGTTCCTCTTAAAATCAAGAATACAGAGAACAAGTTGTTGAATTACTCTTGTATCAAGCAAACGAGAATATTGAACAGGCCTCTCATTTGGAGCAATCACGTCACCAAATGACAGAAGTGTCGTAAATCATCCAACAGTCTTTTGAACCGGGTGATAAAAGCGGATATAGATTAATGCATCCAGCTAATTTCCGGACTAAGGTTCGCTAGATCAGGAGGACTTTCAAGAAATTATCAGAAATAGCATGTCAAGAACCACCTCAGCTCACCAGACTGGGGACTCTTTTAAGCCAACCCTCAGAATCAACAAATAGGTTCCAAGGAGTTGAGCGAGAATAGCAGGAATAGCCCCAGTCCACTGGACTGGGGACTTTTTCAAATCATCAATCCCCTCCTCAGAGAAAGTCGGTCTTTTCTTGATTGGGGAAGAAACCTCAAGAGGAACGAAGAGCCAAATTATCAGGAGATTCCCTCCAAATTATGGTTCATCAGGAAGTTCCTGAGGGATTGAATCAACAAAAGGCAATGTCTCATCAAAGAAATGGAAGAAGACAATATCACAGAAATGCTGATAGAAGGGATGTAAGGAGTTATGCATCGATTAATGTCATTAATGCCGTTGTTGCTGATCCACCAGATGAGGCTCACTCAGGGGGCTCAGATGAAGAGGTTCCTGCTCAAGAATATGTACGCACCAACACAAATGAAGAAGGTGTGCGTACACGAAGTCAAAGGATTACTCAGAACTTAAGTAATCCTTCGATTAACCCACTTCCCCTATCCGAAAAGGATCCAACAAAGGGAAGGTAAAGAACCAGGTTACATATCCTTCCTCTGGAGAAGGTCAATCGCTCTCACTAGAGCAGAGGTTTTCACAACAGGAGGAAGAAATGAAGGAATTAAGAAGGTTTAATACAGAACTACTTCAGAGTAGTCTTCTTCTTAATCATGCTAGAGTCAGTCAGCCAAAGAAATTTGTTGCAGCTACTGAGATGGATCAAGAATATCCTCCTCTATCAGTACACCCTCACAGGTCTAATCCTACGAGTCAAGTACAACAACATTTGGTAGTGCTACCATCATTTGCAGCGCCAATCGCCACATCTGTCCAAGCTCCAGTCATTACACCTACTCAAGTCCAAGTTCAACCGGATGTTTCTCAAAAGTTAATAACTACTATTGAGTCATTAACAGCTCGGTTAGAAACTATGGAAGGGAAGTGTGCGCAAGTTCAACCAGAAAAGAAATTTTACCCTAAATGGGTAGATTCAATTTCTCCTCCATCCAGTTTTGGGAACCCTATATTCCCTATTTTCAATGGATCAGGCGATCCAGAACAACATTTGACGCATTACGTGTCTTGTTGCGATCCTATGATGGGAACTTCAGAGCAGCAAGAAGCAATGAAACTCAGATGCTTCGTGAGAACCTTACAAGGACTAGCTTTTGTTTGGTATACAAGCTTGCAATCTCGGTCAATTACCGGATGGGAGGATCTTCGCCAAAAATTCCTCCTTCAATTTAGCTCAACTTTTCCAAAGACAACAGTTTTCGATCTTACAAACTGTAACCAAAGGGAGAATAAAAGGGTCTTTGATTTCATTGCTCGATGGAAGGGATTAACATATTCCTTGAGTTTAACACTCCCTCAATAAGAATTGTTTCCAATCTGTGTGGAAAATTTGCATGAAGAATTATGCACGCCATTAATCCCTGTGAAATACACATGAGGGTTTCGAGACCTTACTTCAATCACTCAGTAGATTGAAGATTCCCTTATACAGGATAAGGCTAAATCTCGTGTAATTCCATCAGCTCCAGGAAGGAGAATGGGTAAAGAAGAAACTACTACAGTTATGCTTAAACAAGCACCTGTACCTATTTCGACCTCAAAACCTTCATCTTCTTGAAGGTATCCACCTTCTGAGTGCCAACAACAAAGGCCTTTTCATCTAGATGATCAAAAAGATCAAAGACAAAAACAATTTGAGGATTTGAAGAGCAAAACATAATATTTCCTAAATGAACAAATTCTTGGTTATTTCATTTCGGCTCTGGAAAACAATTTGGTTCAATTGCCAATACCCAAGAGGCCAAACAAGAAAGGAGATGAAGATCGTCCTAATTATTTCCCTTTTCATCAAATGTTGGGGCATCCTATCCAGGAGTGTTTTGTCTTCAAAGACATCCTGCAAAAGATGGTTGACTCAGGATAGGTCACATTGAAAGGCTCCTCATCCCAGGTATCATGTGTCACTACTACAGTTCCAGAGGAGGAAGATGAATGGAAGGAATTCAAAAGCAAAAATGCACAAAAGTATGATGATTGGATGGTTAGAAAGACAATCAATCTAACTCATGCTATTTTGAGAACACAATTAATGAAACCAATTGTGTCTTCTGCCATGAATGTTGCGTCAAAACCCTCTTCGTCAGAGGGAAAGTCCTCAAAGAAACAGAATGATTCAAAGAAAGAAAAAGAATCAGAATAAGATGAGTATGTGTCAAAGCCTAAGTTGTCTTTGACTTTGGCGGACTTCATGCCATATACTTCAAAGCCATGGGCACCTTCCCACCAAACAGAATAGCCTAAACAGGCTAATCAGGCAGAGTCTTCATCAGATGAAGAGTTAATATTTGGTTCTGTTAATATGATTCAATTAACAGATCCATATGCCAGTCGCAGTTTCGATTTTAATGAGCCTTAATTCCCTGTATCAAATAGAGGAATCAGAGGAAGTTCTAGGGGCTCAGGATACAGGGGAAGACGTGGATCTTTCAGAATCCACTATTCCAATTCTACCCCTGCTAGAACTGTGTACGCAATAGAAACTCGTGGTAGAGCCCTTCAGAGAGCTCAGCAAGAACAAGAAAGTTCTTCTACCAATAGCAAATTCAGTCCTAGAATAGTTATTTTGGAAGACCGGTTGAAGTTTCCATATTCTTCCTCTCAGCAAGTAAATGGATCTAATCGGTCTAATCTTCCAAAACCAGGAATATTGACAACTTCTATAAAAGATGCATCAACTTCCAAAGCATCTGCTTCCAAGGTACCTGCTAAACCACATATTCCTATTGGGAAACGCAGACCTTTGGATCAAAAGTATGATATATTGAAACACTTGGCCCAAGTACCAGCCAAGTTATCAATTCTGGATGCTTTGAATCTATCAAAAGATCTTCGGAAAGCACTCATCGAGGCTTTGTCAAGTCCTCGGGAGTTTGAAACTGAAATTGCTGCAGCTGAAGTCTATCACATAGAGAATAATCCTACAGAATGCCATGCAATAATATCCTTTACTGATGAAGATGAAGATGATGTTGTTCTTGGACATATTATACCATTGTACTTGTCTGGAAAATTCAATGGCGTGGATGTTCGAAGAGTTTTCATTGACAATGGTTCAGGAGTCAACCTCATGCCCATTTGTACACTTCGTCGATTAGGCCTCACGGAATCTGATTTATCTCCCTCCACCATGATGCTACAGGGATATGATAAAAATGAACAAGAACCACTGGGTGAAGTTACACTCAGAACTCAGTTTGGAGATCTTGTATCCAATTCAGATTTCATGGTTGTTGATCAAGACTCAGCCTTCAACATTTTGCTTGGAATACCTTGGTTACATCAACATGTGGCCATCCCTTCTTCATACCATCAATGTCTCAAATATTGTTTCGATGGACAATTTGGGACGTTGTATGGTGATAAGTCCCCGTTCAAGACATGTGAGTCTAAATACATTGAGGCAGAATTCTATCACATGAAGCAAAGGGAGAAATCCATAACAAAGGAGATTACCAAAGTTAATGCTCCATATGGTTTGGAAAAAATTCTAGTAAATCCATTTACACATGTGAGTACAGATTATGTGTTTCCTATTAGTCAAATTGACAAGATAGAACCAAATCAAAATACTCTTATGGAAAGATCCATAATTTCAATTACGGCAATTGAGCCAGACAACATGGGAGAAATTGGTAATCTACCAAGCAGTGATGAAAGCACAAATGGTGACTTCTTCATTTCATATGCTGAAATCCAACAAGTCTATGCTTCACCAATTAGGCCAGAAGAAGTTATAGCAACATCAAAGGTGAACAATGATGTCGATTCTCAATCCATAATTTCCTCTTTATTACCCAAAGAAGATCATTCATCATCAATCAGGTTAGAAATGGAAGCTTCTTCTTCAAAATGTGCAAATTTTGACATCTCTTCTGATCATGAAAATTCTACTTTTTCATCTGCTATGCAAGTAGAAATGGAAGAAATAACACATGATGAAGAAGAAGAGGAAGATCTCAGAGATTCTCCTCTAGCATTTGAAGAGGGTATCTCTACCACTGTGGATGAACTCAGAGAAATAAATCTGGTTACAAAGGAAGATCCACGCCCCACTTTAATCAGTGCGGCCATGAACCTTGAAGAGCAAGAGATGTATATTTCTTTTCTAAAGCAAAATAGAGATATTTTTTCTTGGAACTATACAAAAATTCCCGGGCTTGATCCTGATGTTGCTACTCATCATTTGGGTTTACCAGAAGATCATTGAGGATTTAAGCAAGCCGCGAGAAGAAGACACCCAACTTATGGTTCTAAAATTGAAGCTGAAGTGGATAATCTTATCAAAGATAACTTCATCAGAGAAGTTCAGTATCCCAAGTGGTTGGCTAATATTGTCCCTGTAAAGAAGAAGAATAGACAAATTAGAGTTTGCATCGATTTCAGAGATCTTAATCAGCATTTTCCTAAGGATGATTTCCCAGTTCCGATTACAGAACTTCTAATTGATGCAATAGCTCTCTTTGAAGCACTTTACTTCATGGATGGATATTCTAGATATAATCAGATCCGAATGACCCCAGAAGATGAGTAATTCACGGCCTTCAGAGCCCCTCAGGGTGTGTTTTGTTACCGGGTAATTCCCTTTGGCTTAAAGAGTGCAGGTGCAACATATCAGCGCTCCATGCATCGTATCTTCAAACCCTTCTTAAGGAAATTTGTTGAATGCTATGTAGACGATTTGGTGGTTAAATCCAAACAACGTTCTAATCACTTGGCTGATTTGGAAGTCATATTCTGCAAGCTTTTACAACATAATTTGAAGATGGACCCCTTAAAATGTGCTTTTGGGGTAACCTTAGGAAAATTTCTCGGCTTTGTTGTACGCCATCGTGGTATTGAAGTCTATCCTGAGAAGACCAAGTCAATCCTTTTTATGTCACCTCCTCAAAATTTGAAAGAATTAAGAGGAATTCAAGGACACTTAGCCTATATTCGGTGTTTCATCACCAATTTGGTAGGAAAAAGTTTACCCTTTACCAAATTGATGAAGAAGGGAGTCACTTACCAGTGGACTGAAGAATGTCAAGAAGCATTCGATATTCTCAAGAAATACCTCTTGAGTCCACCGGTACTCATGCCACCTGTTGAAGGAAGACCACTTATCCTCTACGTGACAGCTCTAGAGCAATCATTGGGTGCCTTTATTGCTCAAAAGAATGATGCTGGGAATGAAAACAGCCTCTACTATCTCAGTCGAACTATGCTTGAAGCAGAAACCCGGTATTCAAGTATTGAGAAGTGCTGCCTGGCATTAATCTTTGCAGTTCAGAAATTGAGACATTACCTGCAACATCACGAGGTCCAATTGGTATCTCGCAATAACCCGCTCAAATTCATCCTTAGTCGTCCAATGCTTACAGGACGTCTAGCAAGGTGGGCAGTTATTTTGCAGCAATTCGACATTCAGTATGTGTCTCAAAAGGTGATAAAGGGTCAAGCTCTGGCTGATTTTCTGGTTGAACACCCTTCAGTGGAAGACACATCTTCAGATATTGAACTCCCTGATGAGGAAGTCTTCTCTATTCAAGAAAGTCCTCAAGCATGGGAAATGTATTTTGATGGTGCTTCCAAAAGTCCAACAGGGAAGAAAATGGAAAATCCTAAATTCAACAAAGTTGGATTAGGAATTTTACTCATTTTTCCAGAAAAGGCAGTGTTACCTTATTCATTCTTATTGTGGGAAGGTGGTACTAATAATGAAGCCGAATACCAAGCTCTTATCACAGGCTTGGAATTAGTGCTTCAAGAACAAGTGAATCACTTAAAGGTGAAGGGTGATTCAGACTTGGTAATCAAACAAGTCAATGGGGATTATGCCATCAGAAAAGAAGAACTAATCCCTTTGTATGATTACGTTAGAGAGTTAATGGCAGAATTCCCTTTGGAACCGACATTTTCTTATGTCCAAAGATCACAAAATGCTCAAGCTGATGCATTGGCTAATATAGCCAGAGCTCTGGTAGATCCAAATCGGGATGAGACAACCATCATTATTGCCCACCATCATGCAATTTCACCTTATGTTCAAATCAGAATAGAGGAAATTAATGAAATTAGTCCCATTCCTGAACCGTATGGTCATACTATAGGATAGAGGTCACCTATCAGGGAATACCTTCAAAATGGAACACTTCCACCTGATAGAGCCGAGAAAGAACAAATTTGGCGACGTGTGGTCAATTTTACTCTTTATGATAGCCCAGATCACCTAGAGAAAATTATTTACAAACGTAGTTTTGATGGAGTTCTCTTCAGATGCATTGATGGTGAAGAGACAATGGCTTTCCTGAAAGAAGTGCACGTAGGAGTCTGTGGTGCCCACCAGTCTGGACATAGACTATCTGATCAGGTTTGAAGGCTTGGATACTTTTGGCCTTCAATGATACGATATTGTGTTGATTTCACAAAGAAGTGCCATTCATGCCAAGTACATGCCAACTTCATTCATCATCCTCCAGATTTTCTTCATACAGCTAAATACTCATGGCCATTTGCCACATGGGGAATAGATGTGGTGGGACCTTACCCTTCGGCTACAGCTAAGCAGTTTAAGTATATTCTTACTGCTAGTGACTTCTTTTCCAAATGGGTAGAGGAAATACCTCTCAAGGAAGTCAGTTCTAAATGCATTATTAGCTTCATCAAGTCTAACATCATTACCAGATTTGGTGTCCCTCATACCATATTGGCAGACAATGGCACCAATTTCTGTTCATTCGAGGTGAAGAAATTGTATCAAGAATACAACATCAAATCCAACCATTCATCTCGGTATCATGCAGAGGCCAACGGCCAGATAGAAGCCTTTAACAAGACTCTTTCAAATATACTGCAAAAGATGATGGATAAAGATAAGAAGTCATGGCCTGATAAACTCTTTTATGCTTTATGGGCTTATCGGACTACCACCCGCACTGCAACTCGGTCAACTCCATATTCATTGGTATATGGAATGGAAGTCGTCTTGCCCATTGAAGTTCAACTACCCTCGCTCAGAGTTTCCATTTTTGATCAATCATCTACAGATGAACAATCTCAAAAGCGATTGAATGAATTGGAATGGTTAGATGAGAAAAGATTGTGCACTTTGCACAACTTGGAAGTCTATCAGAATCGAATAGCACGAGCTTTTAACAAAAAATTTCATCTTCATTCATTCACTCAGGGAGAATTGGTATTAGTTCTCAGAACTCCAATGATACCTGGAAAGAAACCTCCCAAGATTGAGCCAAAATGGGAAGGACCTTATTCAATACATAGGGTCTACTCCAATGGAGCTTATTCATTAATCTCAATGGATGGAGAACTCATCACTACTCCAACCAATGCCATATTTTTGAAGAAGTGTTTTGTATAAACTGCAAAGTCTGTACTATGTCCCTGCAACATGACACTAAACTGTGTGGCACTAGTTCTTCCTTCCTATATGACGTTAAACTACATGGAAACGGTCCATACATATGACCTTAAACTATTTGTACTTTCGTCCCACACGACGTTAAACTGTGAAAAAGTCATCGTCCTAACTACATGATGCTAAACTATACATATAGTCCCTTCATACATCCTACATGATGTTAAACTGTGTATATGTCCCTACAACATGACACTAAACTGTGCGGCACCAGTTCTTCCTTGCTATATGACGTTAAACTACACAGAAACGGTCCATACACATGACCTTAAACTATTTGTACTTTCATCCCACATGACGTTAAACTGTGAAAAAATCATCGTCCTAACTACATGACGCTAAACTGTATATAAAGTCCCTTCATACGTCCTACATGACGTTAAACTGTGTATATGTCCCTGCAACATGACACTAAACTGTGCGGCACCAGTTTGTCCTTGTTATATGACATTAAAACTATACAGCAATGGTCCAGTATGACCTTAAACTGCAACCTCGTCCCACACGACGTTAAACTGTGAAAAAAAGTTCCCTAAATGGTCCAGTATGACCTTAAACTGCAACTAGGTCCTGTATGACCTTAAACTGCATCATCAACGGTCCATGCATATGACCCTAAACTGTTTGCAAGTCCCTTACGTCCAACAAGACGTTAAATTGTGATGTCCTAACTACATGACGTTAAACTGTATAAAATTCCCTTACTTCCGGAAAGACGTTAAACTAAATAATCATCAAAGGCCCTGTATGACCTTAAACTACACCACTATCCAGCATGACATTAAACTGCACCATCCAAGGTCTATGCATATGACCTTAAACTATTCTCACTTTCGTCCAACATGACGCTAAACTGTATCATCCCTTTTTCGTCCAACATGACGTTAAACTGTGGAAAAAAATCCCCAATGCGTCCAACATGATGTTAAAATGGTGCACTCTTTTGTCCTCACTGCATGACATTAAACTGCACAGTCCCCCCCTTTCGTCCAACATGACGTTAAACTCTATTGTCCCCATCGTCCTAACTACATGACACTAAACTATACAGAAAGTTTGTGATACGTCCTACATGACATTAAACTGTATTTTGTCCCTGCTACGTGACACTAAATTGTGCAGCACCAATAGTCCTAACTGCAAGACTTTAAACTGCATAGTCCCTTCATACGTCCTACATGACGTTAAACTGTGTATCGTTAAGGTTGTTGCTACCTCTTGTTTCTCACACTGAGGATGACTCACGTGAGCTTAGAGCAAACCTCAACCATAATATTTTCTATGGGCTACTAACCATGTGTAAGTCCCAACATCATTTTTTTAGGTCGTTGTCCCCAAGAACAACTTGATCATTAATTCATTCTTTAATTGAACTACACAGACCTTGATCCTTACCTTCTAGGTTGGGTATGTAGGCAACCTCCCAAGGTTCAAGCCCAAAACCAATCTCTTCACATCGGTTCACCTCCATCTCATACGATGTTGATTCGTGAAACCGCCCCTAGAATCAATATCTCTACATTGGTTCATATTCGTCCTTGTTATACGATGTTAAACTATACAACACTTTTTTCCAGTATGACAATAAACTACAATATTATTTGATACCCTCACCTGAGAGGGAACCATTATTTACATTGATTTTTCAATCATGTTTCATCTCAAGGACTACATGCATACATGGCAACGCCCAAACCTTTTATCTTGGGTTAAACCATCATTGTACTAAAGTTCCCTTTCACCCTTCATATGTACGAACCAAATTTGTACAAAGGGTATTTCTAGAACTACGTGGGATTGATTCCCATCCTTATGAGATACGTAGGAACGTTTGAGTGTCCCTCGAATCCAGCCCCAAGTCTTTGGGCCTAACCCCAAATTCCACTTTCAGTCCCTTGGCTGAAAGGTCCCCATGAAAGCACACACTGTGTATTTCTTACAATGGTCCAAGATCTATCACCCTAAACTAAGATCTCTAATCCTTTTGTCCCACATGACGTTAAACTGTAGTTTAAGAACTACGTATGGAGTGATTCTCATCCTTATGGGATACTTAGTGAAGTACAACATTTCAATTCAGGACCCAGCCACAACATGATTATGGTTATCATTGATCTGTGTATCTCTGTATACATTGAACAATACCCATCTTCATGTGTCATAATCCTAACCTTAAATATTTCCAGATCCTCATAACCCTTTTCATGACTTCTAGTCACAAAAATGTCAAACTTCTGAGAGTTCTTTTGCCTGACTATGTAGCACGTTCCCATAGGCGGCCTTGCATAAACAGTCTACATAACAGACTTGTTAGCCAAAAGATACTATTATTTGACTATGCAGCCAATTCCCTTATGTGGCCCTGCATAATTCAACCCCCTAACGGGTTTGTCGGATAGTGGTAACTTCATTCTTGGGAAGAATGACTCTTTTGTCCTTATTTGTCTTAAATAACAGTATGTAGGGATCCGCAAAAATAGCCATCCTTAACATATTTGTCCCATATCCTTTTTCATGATCTGAAAGTATTCAAGTCTATGGTTTATATTCTCTTTCCCTATGTTTGGGTCAGACCTTCGTACACTACTACAACCTGCCCCTTTATCAGTGCTAAAAACCAGTATTAACAGTGCTAGAAAAGCGCTGTTAATTCCGTCATAGATAAAGGGGGGGTCCCCTATATCAGCGCTTCTAGGAGCGCTGATAAAGGGGTCCTTTATCAGCGCGTCGTGGACCGCTGATAAAGGTCACCTATATCAGCGCTTCTCGGAGCACTGATAAAGGGTCCCTTTATCAGCGCTCCTCTAGCGCTGTTAAAGGTGTCCTTTATCAGCGCTAAAAAAGCGCTGATAAAGGCCCCAGCGCCTACACCTAAAAAACAGTACCTGCACACATGCACACCAGAATACCTACACAAAGTAGCACATGCACACCTGCACACCATATCACCCGCACCCAATATTTTGACTGACAATGGTATATACATTTACTTAACATCATGAATATAAAAAAAACGCATTGCTATATACATTTCAAACATTGTTTTACATGGTTACATTTAAAATTATTCAACAACAGTTATAAACATTCATGTTTCATCCTTTGATATCTGTGATCCGCTCTCGACGGTATTTGTTGCCAAACAAAGCATCTGAACTCAAGGAAAAAAATTCACCTATATAAGAAAACAAATATTATGTTAGTAATGCAATAATGAAGGAAATTAAAACAGTAATATGAAAGAATACATTAATATGGAAATGTGAAACTAAAATATTAAATTATAAACTCAAAAGTTTTCATTTTCATAACAATGAAATGGAATAATGTAAAATCAATATGTTTTTGATTGATTTATCTCATTTAATAAATACTGATTCTTTATCTGATGAAAAGCTTTACCGGTCACACCATGCATTGGATTGAGGTGCGGTCGATTCGTACACGTCACAAATGATTCGTGGATCATTGTCTTAAAGTATCAAAACAATACGAACGCGTTTTCTCAGTTTGGCGTATGTCATTGGTGTTGTTTTCCAAAGTTTATGTCATTTTCAAACTGATATCAGACAATTTTAGCCATACCGGTCACACCGTGCGTCGGATTGAGGTGCGGTTGATTCGTACATGTCACAAATGACTTGTGGATCGTTTTCCTAAAGTATTAAAACAATCCGAACACGTTTTCTCGGTTTGGCGTATGTCATTGGTGTTGTTTTCCAAAGTTTATCTCAATTTGAAACTGATATCAGACACTTTTAGCCATACCGGTCACACCGTGCGTCGGATTGAGGTGCGGTCGATTCGTACACGTCACAAATGACTCGTAGATCGTTTTCCTAAAGTAACAAAACAATCCGAATGCATTTTCTCGGTTTGGCGTATGTCATTGGTGTTGTTTTCCAAAGTTTATCTCAATTTGAAACTGATATCAGACACTTTTAACCATACCGGTCACACCGTGAATCGGATTGAGGTGTGGTCAATTCGTACACGTCACAAATGAGTCGTGGATCGTTGTCCTAAAGTATCAAAACAATCCGAATGCGTTTTCTCAGTTTGGCGTACGTCATTGGTGTTGTTTTCCAAAGTTTATGTCATTTTCAAACTGATATCAGACAATTTTAGCCATACCGGTCACACCGTGCGTCGGATTGAGGTGCGGTCGATTTGTACACGTCACAAATGACTCGTGGATTGTTTTGATAAAGTATCAAAACAATCTGAACATGTTTTCTAAGTTTGGTGTATGTAATTGGTGTTGTTTTCTAAAGTTTATGTCATTTTCAAACTGATATCAGACAATTTTAGCTATACCGGTTACACCGTGCATCGGATTGAGGTGCGGTCGATTCATACACGTCACAAATGACTCCTGGATAGTTTTCCTAAAGTATCAAAACAATCTGAATGCATTTTCTCGGTTTGGCGTATGTCATTGGTGTTGTTTTCCAAAGTTTATGTCATTTTCAAACTGATATCAGACACTTTTAGCCATACCAGTCACACCGTGCGTCGGATTGAGGTGCGGTCGATTCGTACATGTCACAAATGACTCTTGGATCATTTTCCAAAAGTATCAAAACAATCCGAACTCATTTGTTTGGTTTGGTGTATGTCATTGGTGTTGTTTTCCAAAGTTTATCTCAATTTGAAACTGATATCAGACACTTTGAGCCATACTAGTCACATCGTGCGTCGGATTGAGGTTTGGTCAATTCATACACGTCATAAATGACTCTTGGATTGTTTTCCTAAAGTATCAAAACAATCCGAAGGCGTTTTCTCAGTTTGTCATGTGTCATTGGTGTTGTTTTCCAAAGTTTATGTCATTTTCAAACTGATATCAGACAATTTTAGCCATACCGGTCACACCGTGCATCGGATTGAGGTTTGGTCGATTTTTACACGTCACAAATGACTCGTGGATCATTTTCCTAAAGTATCAAAACAATCCGAACACGTTTTCTCAGTTTTCCGTGTGTCATTGGTGTTGTTTTCCAAAGTTTATCTCAATTTGAAACAGATATCAGACACTTTTAGCCATACCAGTCACACTATGCGTCGGATTGAGGTGCGGTCGATTCGTACACGTCACAAATGACTCGTGGATCATTTTCCTAAAGTATCAAAACAATCCGAACACGTTTTCTCAGTTTTCCGTATGTCATTGGTGTTGTTTTCCAAAGTTTATCTCAATTTGAAACTGATATCAGACACTTTTAGCCATACCAGTCACAATGTGCATCGGATTGAGGTGCGGTCGATTCTTACACGTCACAAATGACTCTTGGATCGTTTTCCTAAAGTATCAAAACAATCCGAAGGCGTTTGCTCGGTTTGGCGTATGTCATTGGTGTTGTTTTCCAAAGTTTATGTCATTTTCAAACTGATATCAGACAATTTTAGCCATAACGGTCACACCGTGCGTCGGATTGAGGTGCAGTCAATTTTTACACGTCAAAAATGACTTTTGGATCATTTTCCTAAAGTATCAAAACAATCTGAAGGTGTTTTCTTGGTTTGTCGTGTGTCATTGTTGTTGTTTTCTAAAGTTTATGTCATTTTCAAACTGATATCAGACAATTTTAGCCATACCAGTCACACCGTGCGTCGGATTGAGGTGTGGTCAATTCATACACGTCACAAATGACTCATGGATCATTTTCCTAAAGTATTAAAACAATCAGAACGCATTTTCTTAGTTTGGCTTATGTCATTGGTGTTGTTTTCCAAAGTTTATCTCAATTTGAAACTGATATCAGACACTTTTAGCCATACTGGTCACACCGTGCGTCGGATTGAGGTGCGGTCGATTCGTACACATAAAAAATGACTCGTGGATCATTTTCCTAAAGTATAAAAACAATCCGAACACGTTTTCTTGGTTTGGCGTATGTCATTGGTGTTGTTTTCCAAAGTTTATCTTAATTTGAAACTGATATCAGACACTTTTAGCCATACCGGTCACACTGTGCGTCAGATTGAGGTGCGGTCAATTCGTACACGTCAAAAATGACTCGTGGATCGTTGTCCTAAAGTATCAAAACAATCTGAAGGTGTTTTCTCGGTTTGGAATATGTCATTGGTGTTGTTTTCCAAAGTTTATGTCATTTTCAAACTGATATCAGACAATTTTAGTCATATCTGTCACACCGTGCATCGGATTGAGGTGAGGTCAATTTGTACACGTCAAAAATGACTCGTGTATCATTGTCCTAAATTATCAAAACAATACGAAGGCATTTGCTCAGTTTTTCGTGTGTCATTGGTGTTGTTTTCCAAAGTTTATGTCATTTTCAAACTGATATCAGACAATTTTAGCCATATCGGTCACACCGTGCGTCGGATTGAGGTGAGGTCGATTTGTACACATCAAAAATGACTCTTGGATCGTTTTCCTAATGTATCAAAACAATCCGATGGAATTTTCTTGGTTTTCTGTGTGTCATTGGTGTTGTTTTCCAAAGTTTATGTCATTTTCAAACTGATATCAGACAATTTTAGCCATACCGGTCACACCGTGTGTCGGATTGAGGTGCGGTCGATTCGTACACGTCACAAATGACTCTTGGATAGTTTTCCTAAAGTATCAAAACAATCCGAAGGCTTTTTCTCAGTTTGCCGTGTGTCATTGGTGTTGTTTTCCAAAGTTTATGTCAGTTTCAAACTGATATCAGACAATTTTAGCCATACCGGTCACACCGTGCGTCGGATTGAGGTTCGGTCGATTCGTACACGTCACAAATGACTCTTGGATCGTTTTCCTAAAGTATCAAAATAATATAAACGTGTTTTCTCAGTTTGGCGTATGTCATTGGTGTTGTTTTCCAAATTTTATCTCAATTTGAAACTGATATCAGACACTTTTAGCCATACCGGTCACACCGTGCATTGGATTGAGGTGCGGTCGATTCATAAACGTCACAAATGACTCTTGGATTGTTGTCCTAAAGTATCAAAACAATCCGAAGGAGTTTGCTCAGTTTGGCGTATGTCATTGGTGTTGTTTTCCAAAGTTTATGTCATTTTCAAACTGATATCAGACAATTTTATCCATACCGGTCACACCGTGCATCGGATTGAGGTGAGGTCGATTCGAACACGTCACAAATGACTCTTGGATCATTTTCCTAAAGTATCAAAACAATACGAAGGCGTTTGATCGGTTTTCCGTGTGTCATTGGTGTTGTTTTCCAAAGTTTATGTCATTTTCAAACTGATATCAGACAATTTTAGCCATACCGGTCACACCGTGCGTCGGATTGAGGTGAGGTCGATTCTTACACGTCACAAATGACTTTTGGATCGTTTTCCTAAAGTATCAAAACAATCCGAACGTGTTTGCTTGGTTTTCTGTGTGTCATTGGTGTTGTTCTCCAAAGTTTATGTCATTTTCAAACTGATATTAGACAATTTTAGCCATACCGGTCACACCGTGCGTCGGATTGAGGTTCGGTTGATTCGTACATGTCACAAATGACTCGTGGATTGTTGTCCTAAAGTATCAAAACAATCCAAATGTGTTTGCTCAGTTTTACGTGTGTCATTGGTGTTGTTTTCCAAAGTTTATGTCATTTTCAAACTGATATCAGACAATTTTAGCCATACCGGTCACACTGTGCATCGGATTGAGGTGCGGTTGATTCGTACACATCACAAATGACTCGTGGATCGTTTTCCTAAAGTATTAAAACAATCTGAACGCTTTTTCTTGGTTTGGCATATGTCATTGGTGTTGTTTTCCAAAGTTTATCTCAATTTGAAACTGATATCAGACACTTTTAGCCATACCGGTCACACCGTGCGTCGGATTGAGGTTCGGTTGATTTGTACATGTCACAAATGACCCTTGGATCGTTTTCCTAAAGTATCAAAACAATCCGAATGTGTTTGCTCGGTTTTCCGTATGTCATTGGTGTTGTTTTCTAAAGTTTATGTCATTTTCAAACTAAGTAGTAGGAATTCACTAATCTAAGGATATGAAACATAAGAAAGGGAGATCATAGATGCTCAATAAGTGTAAATGGAGATATCAATTACCATATAAAGATAACATAAGTATTAGGAATTCACCTTCATTGTCCTATTTGTTTACATTCTTCGATCAGGTACGCTGCCCATTCGTTTCTAAAGACATTTATATCATCTTCTGAATTGGATTTTTTGCGACTGTCACGAACCAACCCGGGTCAACCCTGAACCGGTCACCCGAGCCGGTCCGCGACATGGCCCGAGAGGCGTTCCCGATCCTCCCGGGCTGGCGACAAGCGCCAGGGCATCAACAGAAGCTATGGGAACGATTTCGCCAAATATAAATAAATAAGACAGTGAAAATAATACAGAGCAGCGCAGAAAAGATAACCAAATAAAGTGACTAAACAAGAGAAAACAAGAATCAAACTAACCAAACACGACGTGCGAACAAACTCCGTGCGACCTCGCGGGTCGCTCTCCGACTCAACGATCAAGCGTCGCCCTAGGCGAGCGCACTCAAGCCATATCCTGCACAAACACTAAAAACAGAAAAGAACTATAGGCGTGAGTATTAAAACTCAGTAGGCTAGCCCGATATCTATTCCCAATGCACTACCTTTAAAATAAAAGAAACATTATTTCAAGTTTGAACTACAATTTATAAAAGTATGTTTTTCTAAGCATTTTACTTAAAAACAAAGTATGAACCATTTCCCTTAGCCATTTCAAAATTCGGGTTCATTTCATTAGTGTCAATGACATTTCAGGAAAGGGAAAAGTGATGTTTAAATTTTCAAATTTGTACAAAGGGAATTAAACACTTTTATTTGAAAACAATTTTTTTTTTGGAAACCTAATCAAAAGCAATTTACCATTTTCCAAAGGAAACAATACACCAGAATGCACAAAGTAAAACACACAGCAAGGGCAATGCAGGTATACATGTGAGCATCATAATCATTACTGCAAGCTACAAAGCTGAATAGACATGGGTGAACCTAGGAGATCGAGAATAAACCAGAAGACACCAATACATGAGAAATCATCCTTATTGAAATGTCATGATGAAATCAAAACGCACAACACGCTCGACCATCCACTCACAGGCAGGTCGAGGGCAAATCCCATAGCAATAAACCCAATATATCCACCTACTATGGGCCACTGGTCAGTACCATAACCTACCAGTGCAGCAATCGTTCTTAGAATATTCTCTCAATATGCCAGATTCCCATGTCTCAAGTGTTTAAGAAAAAGGGGGGTGAGCCAACCGATGCCAACCGAGCATCCAATCAGATATATCTATATATATAAAGAACAACAGGCATTCCCCGAGCCACTCCATGGGACAACCTCATGCCTTTAAACTACTCACGTACCCGGGAGCCTCTAAGCGTGGCCTCCCAAACAATCAATCGCAACCAAGGCATGAGAGTCGTCCTAAGAGGTTTTTTTATAAAAACATTTCCATCGCTTTCCATAAAGTGCCAAACGGGCATTTAATACTGTTCACAATTACTACCAAAACCAGTTTAAAACTATTTGAAGAATCCACAAAACACTACTTCACAGGTTGCCAGTATTTTTATAAACAAAACCAAACCATTTTCTTTTCCAAATAAACTTTAAGAGCCAACCGGGCAATTTCTCAAACGAACCAATGTATTTGTTCACGCTTCAAAAGAAATCACTTATCATTAAACCGGAACTCTATTTTATATTCCGTGAATTATGTTTAAAAGCCAAACGGGCATTCTTTCATTATTGGGTGTCCGCCCGTCAAAAGGATGTTTCATGTGACCTGTATAAAATAAACGGCTCCTTTTGACATTGAATAATCATTTAAAAATTAACTATCTTATATTAAAAATTAATTATTGTATATCATCACTTATTTATAAAATATTTATTTCAAACAACTAGTGTGTGCAAACAGCATGAAATAATATAACTTAAATTTTAAAAGCAGTGCAAAGGGGACCTACCTCAAAACCAAGCGCGTCGACACAACAACCTCGGATCCAAGTCGCGATGACACGACGTGTGTCCGAAACCACGTGACAAGGTCTAACACTCTGCATAGTCAGTACTAAGGACTCAGACACATCCAAAAACTCACCAGAGCATGCCAAACCAAGCGTCGGAAAGAAACGCTCACCTCGGAACTGAAGCGCGACAACAACAGAACCTCGGAGACAAGGCGCGGCGGTGGCGCTCACTTGGAAACGCCCTGCGCGGGTCCTCAAACAATAATCCTACCAAAAGAAACATAAAAAGATAACCCCCAACAAATAAAAGGCCAAAGCGATAATAATAATAATAATAATAATAATAATAATAATAATGATAAAATTAATAATACTAATAATAATAAAAATAAAGATGATAATAATAATAATAGTAATAAAATTAATAATAATAAGATTAATAATAATAATAGAAATAATATCAACGATAAAAACAATAATAATAATAACATTAATAATAGTAATAATAACAGCCATAATAATAATATTAATAACAAGAATAGCATAATAATAATAATAATAATATGATAATAATAATAATAATCATAATAATAATAATAATAATCATAATCATAATATCATAATAATATTAACAATATTGATAATAATAATAATAATAAGAATAGAATAATAATATATTAATATTTATAATAATAACTAACATGTTAATAATAATAATAAAAGAGAACAAAATGTATTATTAGATAAGTTAAAATAATAAGATAAAATGAATAAAAAGAAACAGCAAGCAACCTGCGCGGGAGGCCGAACAGGGCGCCGGAACGGGAAAGAAGAGGAAGAAAAAAGGAAGGGAAGAAGAAGGAGAGGAGAGGAAGAAGAGAGGAAGAGGAGAGGAAGAAGAGGAGAGGAAGAAGAGGAGAGGAAGGAGAAGAGAAAGGCCGAGCGGCGGGGTGCAGTTTTTTAGTTGGTCGGAGGTGGCCGGATGCACGGGACAGTGAGGGGAGGGCAGTCGAAAGCCGACCGGATGGGGGATTCCGCGCAGGACCAGGAGAGGGTTGTACCGGACAAGGGAGGCATCGGACAAAGCGATTGAAGGAAAGGACAGGACCAGGAGGGGGAGACCGTGCCGGCGGAGGCCGTGCCGGATGAAGCGGAGCAGCGGGAGGTGGCGGGGTCGCCCGATAGATGCTGCAGGGAAGGAGGATCCACAGGGGTCGTGCGGGCTGCTGGCGGATGGGGCGCTGCTGAAGGAGACGTGGCGGCAGGGAGGCGCTGGGTGTGCTGAAACAGAAAGCAGGAGGGAGAAGTGGCGGTTGCAGCGGCGGAGGAGGATAATATAAGGGGGGTGTCGCGTGAAGAGGCGGGGCAGAGCTGGGGAGCCGGACGGGGGTGCGGCGAAGCAGCGCCGGAGGGACTGGTTTGCTGCAATGGGAGAGGTGGGTGCAGCGGCGCGCTGCAGGAAGGGGGCGGGGGCCGAGGCGGACAGTGGGGGAGAGGAATAGGAGGCGGCTCCCTCTGGGTAGAAAGAAAAAATATATATATATATAAGGGGGCCGCTAGGGTTAGAGAGGGAAAATAAAATAAAATAAAATGAAGCTTAAACAAAAAAAAAATGAAACATTAATTAATGATGAAAATAAGTATAATACTAATATCCATAATGACACTAATATTAACACAATGATAAAATGTTTCCCAACAATTTTAATTAGCATTAAATTTTAAGACATTCTAAATTGACATCTAACAATTTATTTTAATTCATCAAAGGCAAAAAGGTCATGCAGTTGCATGGGCGATGTCGCGCGGTGTCGCGCTCCGCCCGCGCGTCCCACGTTGTCGAACGCAAGATGTGTGTTTTTTATCAAAACTCAAAACGTTCATCCGAGACTGAACGCGGACCAGAGAAAAATAATATAAAACCAAAGGAATCATAAAATAAAATAAAAGCACGGTTCGGGGTGTGACAATTCTCCCCACCATAACGCTTTCCGCCCCCGGAAAGCCACAACACGATCTAGTCGATTGATCAACACCTAAGGATTTCACAGAACACGATCCAACCTCTTATCTCAAGGACATCATATCGACTACCAACGGAACGAAACCTCATTGCCCGAAATGAATCACCAACAGAGGGAGGCCCGAACGGGCTCCCCACCATAAGAACTCCACTAGCATTCGATAACGACTTAAGATAAAACCCAAAGAGACTCACGGTGGGTCTCCCCACCATAAAGAACCGACCAACTAACGACCAAACGGGAAACCAACTTAGACATGCACGAGACCTTATTCCATCTAGAAAGAGCACAGCAAGGACCTTTAAACCACTTACTCTCATCCGAAAGGGGTAGAAGCTTAAATGGATACTTAGCACAACTAAAAACCCTATCCCCATGGGCGGGGAGGGTGGGCCCAAGGATCAAATCACTGAAACTACGACGTACGACTACTCACGACCCATCACTTCGGGATGGACCCAAACCAGGGCCGCAACTGATTTACATTAGTGGCCCATGAAAATTCACTGATCAGCAACTTACATCCAAGAGGCACGACTCCCGACACTATGGGAGGGATAAGTCCATCGTGCGCTTTGCGACAAGAGAGAACTACAACGACAGAGAAACCAGAGCAACAACACCAAAACTATCTCACCACGACGATAGAAGCATGACTTTCACCAGACTCTTTAAAATTTCCCCCGGGGGGTTCCTGACTACGCGCTGGCTTCACTCCGAGACCTTTTGGACGGAGCTCTGATGGATGAAGCATCTTCTGCCTCGCAGTCAGGTTCTGATAATCCCAATGAGATACATACATCTTTTGATCTGACAGATTGAAGGACAAGATTTTAAAATTAATACACACCAGCATTGAAAGACGAGGTTCGTCAAAAGACCCATGAAGTTCCCATACATTTCAAACCCAAAACACCACCAGTATAACTACAACGATAAAAGATCCCTTAAACTGAAAGGAAACTTACACCAAGAACTCTGAACAAAGACCCAATAGCACATTACTTCTGAGAACACCCTATGCGACGCTTTCTGGCAACACCCCGACAAAATCGTCGCAAGTGACCCAGACGTCCACACGCCTGGCAGGGCTTCGGAGCGCTTGGGCATGATGACTTCTTGTGACCCCGCTTGCCACACTGATAACACACAATAATCTCTCGCTCCGAAGAGGTTGATGAAAGATCTCGAGGCCTCTTGATTCCACGACCTGATCCATCCACTTCCATTTGCTTACTCATCTCCTTTCCAGAACCTTCACCAGTGCTCATAGGGATCGAATGAGGGAGAACTACCTCGATCACTCCTGCCATCGCGGCTTCGATACGAAAAGCTTGTCTCGCCACATCAACAAAAGAAGTCGGGTTGGACTCTGAAACCTTCGACTGTAGATCAGGGCGGAGACCCGTCTCGAAGCGTCGAGCCTTCACGGGGTCATTTGTGGCATACTCTGAATCATAAGGTACTAGCTCCACAAAGCGATGGAAATATTCTAACACGGATCTGTCACCCTGCTGCAGACAACACATTTCCATCCCCTTTCTCACCCTATCTTCCTTAGAGAAATATTGACGAATGAACGAGGCCTTGAAAAACTCCCAAGTAACTTCTTGACGGGGCTTGTTCCGAGACACTGACTTCCACCACATCCACGGTGAACCTTCAAGCATGAAGGTCGCAAACTTGACCTTCAATGACTCGGGAAACTCAATGAGGCTAAAGTCCCTTTCAATCTTCCGCATCCACTCCTCTGCCACAGAAGTTTCTTCTTGACCATAAAAGAGAGGTGGATCGAGCTTCCGAAACTCAAGCATAAAATCCTTAGGTTGTTCAACCGCACTACAATCACCCATCGAAGCTTCAAAGGGATAACCGCTGGACAAGGAAAAGTCAAAACCCCAATCAAGGCCAACTCAACGAATGAATAACAACCTCAAAATCAAACACTGCATAGGTGACAAGCTCGAAATCCGAGAAAACAAGTTATCATAACATCAAAACTTTTCTCTTTGAAAACATCTTTAATTTAGAACATGCTTAATGGGTTAAACCTTCGTCATTGGTATTCTTTAGAGCCTCACTCACATGCATGTATCCATGCCACCCAGGGCATCCATCCACCATACCAGAAATCCATCCACATTTCCAACATACCACAATGCATGTGAGCACTCATCAGAACACCAAGGTCAAAACAAAGAAACATCATTTTCCAAAAACAATTTATTCATACCACTTCTTTTAAAACAATATACAAATTTAACATGTCATTTCAAACAACCATTTTTTTTTCAAAACCAACTTTTCTAATTCAAACCACTTTCAAAAATCAAGGGGGACCCCAAAACAACTCAAACAGGGGACTAGTGTCAGTGGGTGTCTTGACCATATGGTTGGCGGCCATATGCCAAACACGTCACTAACACAGAGAGCCTTCTTGGACCATGCCCCTAGCTCTGCATGGCTTGCCAGGCCGTGCGGGTTAGGAGGACTAGTGGCCCAACTCCCTTTGTCGTATCCCAATCGCAAAACATTTCCATAAAAACCCAAACAAACAAATTAAACCGGACTTCCCCTGGAAACCTGAGGATCGGTACGGGCAAGAGTTCGCGACGCTCTTCTCGCACCTACCCCTCAAGTCCCGACAATCCTACTCCGTCTACCTTGACATCCCAAATAACAAAGGGCTCTCTGAAAAGTGAGTTCTGCTAAGAGCAAACCTCCCTCTGATACCATTTTGTCACGAACCAACCCGGGTCAACCCTGAACCGGTCACCCGAGCCGGTCCGCGACATGGCCCGAGAGGCGTTCCCGATCCTCCCGGGCTGGCGACAAGCGCCAGGGCATCAACAGAAGCTATGGGAATGATTTCGCCCAATATAAATAAATAAGACAGTGAAAATAATACAGAGCAGCGCAGAAAAGATAACCAAATAAAGTGACTAAACAAGAGAAAACAAGAATCAAACTAACCAAACACGACGCGCGAACAATCTCCGTGCGACCTCGCGGGTCGCTCTCCGACTCAACGATCAAGCGTCGCCCTAGGTGAGCGCACTCAAGCCATATCCTGCACAAACACTAAAAACAGAAAAGAACTATAGGCGTGAGTATTAAAACTCAGTAGGCTAGCCCGATATCTATTCCCAATGCACTACCTTTAAAATAAAAGAAACATTATTTCAAGTTTGAACTACAATTTATAAAAGTATGTTTTTCTAAGCATTTTACTTAAAAACAAAGTACGAACCATTCCCCTTAGCCATTTCAAAATTCGGGTTCATTTCATTAGTGTCAATGACATTTCAGGAAAGGGAAAAGTGATGTTTAAATTTTCAAATTTGTACAAAGGGAATTAAACACTTTTATTTGAAAACAATTTTTTTTTGGAAACCTAATCAAAAGCAATTTACCATTTTCCAAAGGAAACAATACACCAGAATGCACAAAGTAAAACACACAGCAAGGGCAATGTAGGTATACATGTGAGCATCATAATCATTACTGCAAGCTACAAAGCTGAATAGACATGGGTGAACCTAGGAGATCGAGAATAAACCAGAAGACACCAATACATGAGAAATAATCCTTATTGACATGTCACGATGAAATCAAAACGCACAACACGCTTGACCATCCACTCACAGGCAGGTCGAGGGCAAATCCCATAGCAATAAACCCAATATATCCACCTACTATGGGCCACTGGTCAGTACCATAACCTACCAGTGCAGCAATCGTTCTTAGAATATTCTCTCAATATGCCAGATTCCCATGTCTCAAGTGTTTAAGAAAAAGGGGGGTGAGCCAACTGATGCCAACCGAGCATCCAATCAGATATATCTATATATATAAAGAACAACAGGCATTCCCCGAGCCACTCCATGGGACAACCTCATGCCTTTAAACTACTCACGTACCCGGGAGCCTCTAAGCGCGGCCTCCCAAACAATCAATCGCAACCAAGGCATGAGAGTCGTCCTAAGAGGGTTTTTTATAAAAACATTTCCATCGCTTTCCATAAAGTGCCAAACGGGCATTTAATATTGTTCACAATTACTACCAAACCCAGTTTAAAACTATTTGAAGAATCCACAAAACACTACTTCACAGGTTGCCAGTATTTTTATAAACCAAACCAAACCATTTTCTTTTCCAAATAAACTTTAAGAGCCAACCGGGCAATTTCTCAAACGAACCAATGTATTTGTTCACGCTTCAAAAGAAATCACTTATCATTAAACCGGAACTCTATTTTATATTCTGTGAATTATGTTTAAAAGCCAAACGGGCATTCTTTCATTATTGGGTGTCCGCCCGTCAAAAGGATGTTTCATGTGACCTGTATAAAATAAACGGCTCCTTTTGACATTGAATAATCATTTAAAAATTAACTATCTTATATTAAAAATTAATTATTGTATATCATCACTTATTTATAAAATATTTATTTCATACAACTAGTGTGCGCAAACAGCATGAAATAATATAACTTAAATTTTAAAAGCAGTGCAAAGGGGACCTACCTCAAAACCAAGCGCGTCGACACAACAACCTCGGATCCAAGTCGCAATGACACGACGTGTGTCCGAAACCACGTGACAAGGTCTAACACTCTGCATAGTCAGTACCAAGGACTCAGACACATCCAAAAACTCACCAGAGCATGCCAAACCAAGCATCGGAAAGAAACGCTCACCTCGGAACTGAAGCGCGACAACAACGGAACCTCGGAGACAAGGCGCGGCGGTGGCGCTCACTTGGAAACGCCCTGCGCGGGTCCTCAAACAATAATCCTACCAAAAGAAACATAAAAAGATAACCCCCAACAAATAAAAGGCCAAAGCGATAATAATAATAATAATAATAATAATAATAATAATAATGATAAAATTAATAATACTAATAATAATAAAAATAAAGATGATAATAATAATAATAGTAATAAAATTAATAATAATAAGATTAATAATAATAATAGAAATAATATCAACGATAAAAACAATAATAATAATAACATTAATAATAGTAATAATAACAGCCATAATAATAATATTAATAACAAGAATAGCATAATAATAATAATAATAATATGATAATAATAATAATAATAATAATAATAATAATAATCATAATCATAATATCATAATAATATTAACAATATTGATAATAATAATAATAATAAGAATAGAATAATAATATATTAATATTTATAATAATAACTAACATGTTAATAATAATAATAAAAGAGAATAAAATGTATTGTTAGATAAGTTAAAATAATAAGATAAAATGAATAAAAAGAAACAGCAAGCAACCTGCACGGGAGGCCGAACAGGGCGCCGGAACGGGAAAGAAGAGGAAGAAAAAAGGAAGGGAAGAAGAAGGAGAGGAGAGGAAGAAGAGAGGAAGAGGAGAGGAAGAAGAGGAGAGGAAGAAGAGGAGAGGAAGGAGAAGAGAAAGGCCGAGCGGCGGGGTGCAGTTTTTTAGGTGGCCGGAGGTGGCCGGATGCACGGGACAGTGAGGGGAGGGCATTCGAAAGCCGACCGGATGGGGGATTCCGCGCAGGACCAGGAGAGGGTTGTACCGGACAAGGGAGGCATCGGACAAAGCGATTGAAGGAAAGGACAGGACCAGGAGGGGGAGACCGTGCCGGCGGAGGCCGTGCCGGATGAAGCGGAGCAGCGGGAGGTGGCGGGGTCGCCCGATAGACGCTGCAGGGAAGGAGGATCCACAGGGGTCGTGCGGGCTGCTGGCGGATGGGGCGCTGCTGAAGGAGACGTGGCGGCAGGGAGGCGCTGGGTGTGCTGAAACGGAAAGCAGGAGGGAGAAGTGGCGGTTGCAGCGGCGGAGGAGGATAATATAAGGGGGGTGTCGCGTGAAGAGGCGGGGCAGAGCTGGGGAGCCGGACGGGGGTGTGGCGAAGCAGCGCCGGAGGGACTGGTTTGCTGCAATGGGAGAGGTGGGTGCAGCGGCGCGCTGCAGGAAGGGGGCGGGGGCCGAGGCGGACAGTGGGGGAGAGGAATAGGAGGCGGCTCCCGCCGGGTAGAAAGAAAAAAAATATATATATATAAGGGGGCCGCTAGGGTTAGAGAGGGAAAATAAAATAAAATAAAATGAAGCTTAAACAAAAAAAAAGAATGAAACATTAATTAATGATGAAAATAAGTATAATACTAATATCCATAATGACACTAATATTAACACAATGATAAAATGTTTCCCAACAATTTTAATTAGCATTAAATTTTAAGACATTCTAAATTGACATCTAACAATTTATTTTAATTCATCAAAGGCAAAAAGGTCATGCAGTTGCATGGGCGATGTCGCGCGGTGTCGCGCTCCGCCCGCGCGTCCCACGTTGTCGAACGCAAGATGTGTGTTTTTTATCAAAACTCAAAACGTTCATCCGAGACTGAACGCGGACCAGAGAAAAATAATATAAAACCAAAGGAATCATAAAATAAAATAAAAGCACGGTTCGGGGTGTGACAGCGACAGTCATAGTAGTAATGAAAAAATATAAATAAACAAAGGATTAATAATTATTTTAAATAAAGTAGTAATTATTTTCAAAAATACCTCTTCAGGGATGCTAGTTTGTTCATGAAATATGATCTCTTTCATAAATTTACAAACATAATAACTGCAGTCCTTATCATTTGTTTGTTTCAAACACTGCAAAAACATCAAGAAAAATAAGTAATTTGTTTTGATATGTATTTGGATAGTGAAATATAATTATATATACCCAGATACTTCTCCATTTGTAGATCTTGTGGGCATTGTCGTCCTTATGCCCGGGATTCATTCCAGCCTTTAGACGATATTCATACACCACCCTATCATAACAAAATCCTTATTAAAAGATAATATAAATTATATAACTAGATATTTAGTTCTAAAATGTTGGATCTAGTGTATTAAAAATTGAAAATCGCCATCATGTGTGGTCGGTTAGTTGGATATCCATGCAGTGAATCCAGAAAATAAATCTTTGGAGTATCCAAATTTACTGCAATGAGCATCCAATGTTCCCTAAAAACACAAAAAGAAATAAGTACTGATAGAAATGAAAATATAATTTATATGATTAAAATGTAGAGTTTTACCCTTGAATCTTTGGTATTAAAAAGAGCATGTCAGTCGTAATTCTTCTTTGAAACATTCTGAGCAGATTTGACATCAATTCAGCCTGAAAATTAGAATCTATTTATGTTCTTTGTGTAGAAATAGTGTGAGGAGTAACGAGTCCAAATTTTTATTCATGGGAAAATCCCTTCAATTGTTTTTCATATATATGCCTGTAAAAAATATGAGATGTATTTATCCACAATTATCAAAGTATATCAGCTTCTGTAAAATCAAATCATGAAAACATACCTCATGTATACATTTATAACTGAGGCGCCTAGCTAGTCGTATGTGATGATATCAGAAACAGATTCTGCACTAACGAAATCTATTGTTTCCTCTCCATACATATCTTTTTCACAAACAATTGTATGACACTTTCCGTCTTTCATTTTTGTATCCACATGAGCTTGAAATGATATTAAATGTGGATATAGAACGGGCGGGGTGAACGCGCTCTCAGTAGATCGTTTTGATCGGTTGGTTGATCCAATCATGGAGCCGCTCTTTCATTTTAGCTTCTCCATTTTATCCTTCTATAATAACATTCATCGGTTCAGCCATTTTCTAATTTAATGTTAAAGGTTCTGCTTGAAAAATGAACTGGAAATGAATACCTCCTACTCGACGTGTTTTTTTACAAGATTCGACGGCCATGAAACGAATGTTCCAATAGCTTTTTCCACCGTATGAATGTCGTCATCGTCATTTGGCACGGGTAGCTCGGTGCTCGGCTCATGAGATACGTTAATTGACACTTTGACATGACCAGTTGGAAGTGGTCTGGAGTGTAGCGTGTCATTCTGCATATTGAACACCATAGCCCTCGCTACAAGGCGATGGGTGGGAGTTGACAGATATAAATCACAGTCATTTTCACCCTGAAGAATATCATTAAATGAAAGGTATTAGTGTCTATGTGATTCACATCTCACAAAAACGAATATTATAACATTGATTACCTCGGTTAAGTCAGGTCTTTGAGGGGAATGGCTCGCCTCAAAGCTGGTGAGGGGTGGATCTTCTCGCGGGGGTTGTTCTGGAGTTGTTTGTTCTCTTCGCCTCTCCTCCATCAAACTCTTTAGCATCTCTCCCTGAGTTTGGATTAGTTCTTCAAGGTTAGCTACTCTATCTATCATTACATGCAATTCGTTAGTTTGTTCATCCTCTTGTTTTTTTTCTTAAAATATGTCTTGGGTGACACCCCAAAACCCACACCTCTGACGCGGCCATCCTGTTCTGGCTGTTTTAGGGCCGTTGAAAGTATGTATGCATCTGGTGCGGGTGTTGTTGATTCCTGTGACTATGTCAAATAGAAAATATGAAAAAATAAGTAATCATCGTTATGTAATAGTGATTTAAGGAAAAACAAGTTTATATTATGTCATACTTACACATGTTTCCCACACTTTTTGTGTGTTTTCATCTATCAGTTTCCCCTCTTTATTAACACGAGCCTCCTTACATATCACATGGCGTGGAATGGAAGTGACTTGAGATTTTGCTTCATCAATCTGCATATAAACAGAGAAACATGGTTACAGTGTTGTTTTATGTCACATAAAATTATTACAGTACTTTTAAAATACATACCAATTGTTTTTCAATTGAAGCGTACCCCAACCTTGCTTTACGGTAGGGGTACGCTGGTTTTCCTGCCCGTTCTTTATTTTAAGCACTCAGTTGCTGTTTCATAAATAAAAACCTATCAATCAATGTGATGAATACAAGCAACGTTACACAACGTGTAACCAAACACAATGTACCTGAAAATTCTTTTCTGCACGACGGTTGCAAAACGCATCCCACGTTCCTTGGGATATCAAGTGTGCATAAAGAGGAGGCGGGTGCGGCTTGATTTTCCCTTCGGCATCTTTCAGATGATTTTTCGTTAAAATGGTGCAAAAGCCTCTATGAATCCTTCCTGCCAGTCTAAAAACATATTCTTTGTGCGAAACATCTACTATAAATGCACTCTGTAAGAGATGATGAAGGGTTAGTCAATATTTCAATATTTTATTTTATTTTAATAAATTAAATAGATGATATCGTAATGTTACCGTAATCTCTTCCCACATTAATGTTTTCAACCCACTGACAACATGGTGCCACGACTCTACGTCAATTGGCACGCGTTGTCGAGTGACGATTCCAATGTAGCTACTAAACATGGATTTGTTGGGGTTTACATGCTGGCCTAGCTTATTCCATACCACCTCATATTTGATGCCTTTTGCTTTTGCCTTAAGGATTTTTTCTAAAACTGTCAAACTACGGCGCACCTGTTTTTTTTTGTGTCGCTGGGTTTTCATCGCCTACCATTTCCTCAGTTTCTGCATCATCATTATGTTTCTCCGAAGCGCTAGCTTCGGCACTGACACCAGCTGCAACAGGTTGAGAGACTTGTTGTACGTCAGCAGTGGGACCAGTTGCAACAGGTTTAGAGAACTGTTGTCTCTCAACAGTGGGACCAGCTGCAACAGGTTGAGAGACCTGTTGTACGTCAGCAGTGGGACCAGCTGCAACAGGTTGAGAGACCTGTTATCTCTCAGCAGTGGGACCAGCTGCAACAGGTTGAGAGACATGTTGTGTCTCAGGATTGGGTGCATCAGCAGGTGAAGAAGTCATTATCTGCAGAACTAGTTTAAAATTTAAGTTAGATCACATAAAAGCAATAGCGAACAGATAATAACATAATGTAACACAATCTATATTACAATAAAAATCAATAACCTGATTATTGAACTCCATTTTTTTTAAAAGGATGAAGGGATTTGACCCCTCTATCAACTATCCATATCCCTTCATTGTGGTATCCTCTGACATAAAAAACATCGTCTACATTGGGACCACTATGAAATGATTGCGAAATCCCAATGAAAGTGTCATCTTCCATTGAATTTTCATCTGACCCTTCAGCTATTTTGGTCGATAACAGAACAATTGACCAGTTTCGGTTTGCGGGATCGGGAACATAAAATACTTGCACTGCCTATGATGCCATTATAAATGGTTCGTCTTTCTCCCCTTCCTTACTGAAATCAACTTTCACAAATCCCAAATCATCTATTTTAACAGCACTCCTGTTATCAACCCACTTGCATTGAAATATCGAAACTTGAAATTCTGTATAATCCAACTCCCATATGTGTTTGATGATGCCAAAGTATGACATATTCGCATAAATTGGATTTCTGTCCTTAGCACTGGAAACATGCATCGCTTCAGCCACAAGTGTAACCCCACTATTCTGCACGGTACTGTCTTCATCATGTTCATTAGTATAAAATGTATAACCATTAACTACATAAGCATTGTAAGATAATGCATACACACTTGGTCCTCCGGCTAGCCATCGAAGTCGTTCCGAAATAGACTTTGGATTTTCATCTGACTTCTTAAAAATATGATCTCGAAACCATCCTATAAACTGTCTATTATGTGTATCTGATATCCATTTTTCAGCCCTTGATGGATTCAATTGCCTAAGAATTTCTTTGTGGATTTCAACATATGGTTCAACGTCCAAACTATTATGCAAAACATAAAGGTGGGCCTGCTCCCGATCTGTAATATTGATTGTGACAAACTTTCTTCCAGAAATTCCTTCACCCTCTAGCCGCCCAGTGTGACGAGATTTCGGTAAGCCAATGCTTTCCACACCAGACAAGTATTCGGTACAGAATTCAACAGTTTCCTCAAAAATATATCGCTCTGCAATACAACCCTCTGGCCGACTTCGATTTTTGACATACCCTTTCAAAATCTTCATATACTGTTCAATGGGGTACATCCATCTGTAATGTACAGGACCACATAGTCTAATCTCTCTCACCAATTGGACCATCAAATGAACCATCATATCAAAAAATGAAGGCGGGAAGAACATTTCTAATTCACATAATATGACGACAATTTCTTTTTCCATAGCTGGCAATTTCGCCGGGTCTATAACTTTGCTGCATATAGCTTTGAAGAAGAAACACAGTTTCGTTAATGTATGGCGGAAATTCTTGGGCAAAATTCAACGTAAAGCAATTGGAATGAGATTTTTCATCAAAACATGACAGTCATGTGATTTCAGACCTTTTAACTTCAAGTCGCTCATTGACACAAGGTTACTGATATTTGACGAATACCCCTCTAGAACCTTTACGTCATTCAAGAAGTTGCAAAACTGATATCTCTCCTGCCTGGAAAGAGTGTAAGCAGCAGGAGGAAGAAATGTTCATTTTTCACCCTTTACTGGTGCCAACTCTTCTCATATTCCCATCTCAACCATGTCCAACCTAGCCTTAATTCCATATATTTTTTTTCTAGATGTATTTAGAAACGTGCCGATAACACCATCAAATACATTTTTTTCTACATGCATAACACCAATAAAATATCTTATGTGACGCCCCGACCCCATCTACCCAGAGTCGGTGCATTACTTCATAACATTGGCATGATCACAAAAGATCAAGTCTCGAAAGACCGATTCGTTTAGTAGCCTTGGAAACACTAGATACATTCGTAAACATTACATTACATCATAAAGTGAAAAACTACAATAACAAAGTCTCCCTAGTCCACTCTCATATCCTCTTCTGACAATCCCTGCAGGTCATTCATAAAATACTTCTTCACATCCTGGAAAATATTAAAACATTGAAAGGGGTGAGCTCAGATGCTCAGTAAGGATAACAATATTGCGGAAGCTTTCATAAATAAACATAAAAATTTAAGGCAATGTATAACTAAAACAAAAGCCTTTTAAACTTGAACATCAACATAATATGGCAAAAGTAAAATGAGATAATGCCATTCACTTCTTCACATGGATATTCTACTGGTCGAATAATCACATGCAATATCAATAACCACTTTCATAATGATGGAATGCATAATGCCAGAATATCATAACCACGTAGTCAAGGCCTCGTGCCTAGACCACAAATAAGATTTTGTTAAGGCCTCGTGCCAAGACACTAGTTTGTCTCATGAGACCTTCCGATGCATCGAGGAGCTATAGCGGGCTCCACCCGTCACTTATTAAGTCCAATTCATTCCTCATATGAATAGGTTTAAACATATCATAAACCATAACATAATCGTATCACATAAAACATGCATAAAGGAAACATAATATTTCCAAATTTCAATCACAAGATAACAATACAACACATTGATATAATAAAAACGCTTTCAAAACCATTTTCAATACCAAAATAAAAGAAAGTTAAAACATTGTATTTATTTTTCATTAAAAAAAGTGATGGCTTGTAGAGGAAGCCGAAACTCAAATAATGGTCACGGCGGCGGAGAAGTCGTTGTCGCCGCATATGTACGGAAAGAAAAACATTCCCTTTTTTCGTTTAGTAAAACGCTTCGTATAAAAAAAGATTCCTTTCTAATAAACATAAAAGTCAAAGGGGTTTATACACCGTATAAAAGAAAGTTGTGTATAAAACCAAATATGTCTCAATGAAAGGAGATTGAGACGAAGTCCTTAAAAAGATCATTTTTAAAATAAAGTAGATCTATTATGTGTATTCACTATAGGTACACATAAAGAAAGTAAAACTACAAAATAATACATAATAATATCACGACATAATTTGAAAGTAGGAGATTAACCCAAAGAATGGAAATTGGGTTAAGAAGTTTCCTTACCTCGTGTCCGACTTGACTCAACCGTTCTTTAACCTCATGAATAATAAACTAGAGTTAATATATACCTTATTAAGAACCATTTTTAATTTCATTATCCTTTTTATATCACTTATTACAATGTTATGAACATTATGTAATTATTTAAGTTAATAACGGTCGTTTTGTCGATCTTTGTTACTTGAGTCAACAATAAATTTCTTATAATTACAAGTTGTTTATGTGGTAGAATATCCATTATCTCCAGAATTATATTCATGATTTAGATGTCATATATATCATATATATCCAGTATATACATTCATTTATAATATTACGTAACATTTAGAGGTAAGAAATGAAATGCACCGTTCATGGAGACGGTAAGTCGTACGTACGCATGAACGCTACTTTCATTTCTATTTCATATTTAATGGAACAAAATCATAATGATATAAGTGTATAATATAATTACAGTATAATATAGTGTATAATACCATTTACTCCATCCTTTATACATCCCACATATGGCATTAACGATTCAAATCACTTTGAGGGGGCGGTAGTCCGCACTTCCTAAAATGAAATTATCGCGTTTTACCCATAATGGAAATCATAAAGTATGCCATAAATGAGAAATACAGAAGCATAAGTAAAAAATAAACATATTATATATCATATATAAAAATACTGACATCTTAATGGCCACCTTTGAAGGTGTTATATGAGTGTTGAACAATCATCGTTTCGTGAGGCAGAAATTCGCCATCCACAGAAACCGTATGTTCTTTAACCATTAGATGTAGGTTTGTGTAAGTGTAGCTCGAATCCTTCTTATAACAACATCCTAGTATATTGAGGATACTGGTGTTGTTTCAAAAGAAATTAATAAAAAGAGTTTAGGGGGTTGGAGAATAAAAATAAAACAAAACAACATTAGAGAAGACATTACCTCAAAATCGGGTAACTCTTTTTGATTTGAGCCAAAGGCTTCCTTGGGAAGAGTTCTGCCCAAAGTGAGGCTTCTAGGAGTAAGAGGGGGATGTTGGGAGAGTATTTGGGCAGAGGTTGGCCGAGCCAAATGGCTTGAAAGTGTAAATGAGGTGGGAGAGGTGGGGGCCTTTTATAAGTTGAGAGGAGGGGCACTTTTGGAAAGATTGAAATGTTACATTATTACACAATGCTTTTCGGATTCTAAAGGTCCCACACTTATATAATTCGAGGATAAGGTGATAAGGTTTCTAAATATCTTCATACAATAGGCTTTGGACAAGTTTAAGCCTTGTATTTTGCATTATCTTCTCATTTTATTTAAATCGTTAAATAATGAGGTCATCGCTGCATCATAATGATGTCATAAATAATTTAATTTATTTAATGTCTAAAAATTATAAAAAAAATACTATGATGTAGGAAATCTTTTTATCTTTCTAATGAATATTTATAATCAAGATTTGGACTTGTGTAACCCCACGTAAGAATTGTTTTAGTAAAACATTTTATGTTTGTATCATTTTTTACTTTAACATTAAATAAAAGGTGTTTATGTCATTTTCTAACTAAAGTGGCTCCATGGGGTCCCCAAGTTGACCCATGGGTTGTCTTGGTCGGCCATGACTCATCCAATAGGAGTAGGAAAAGTGTCATGCTCATCTCATATTATTAAAACATTATTTTTACCTTAAACTACACTAATTACCTCTAATCGCGATTAAGAACTTAAAAGTTACTATTCACCAAAAATTATTTTAATCTTATTGAACGACATTTTACTTCTTAATGACAACCATGTATGTCGGATTTTTGAAAATCAAATCACAGAAGTGGTAATATTTCATTTAAATGAAAAATCAGTTATTTAACTACCACTTAGTGGTTTCACTATTCATCAAAAATTGAAGTTTTTCAGAACAAAGCCAAAATTTCACCCTAAGCTGTAATTGATATTCCGAATTCAAAAATGATGTCTATTTTAAAAAATTCCAAACATATAAGTTGCATTAATTAATTTTATTATTAATTCCCGCTGTTACAACAAATAGCGTGTTTTTAAGAAACAATTTATATCAAAAGATTGGCAATTGTTTATGTCCAATTTCAATGTTAAATTAATTCTAATGACCACCATTGGATAAAATTGTAAAAATATATTCTAATTATACTTTAAAACCACTAAATAGTATAATTTATCACTATAAATTATTTTGATTAAAAAAGTTGTTTTTAAGTATTTTTCACTATTCATAAAAAATTAGAAGTTCTCAGAAAAATACCAAAAATTCAACATAGGCTAATTTTGATATTACGAATACAAAAATGAAGTCCATTTTGAAATATAAGATTTCTATAATTTTAAAAAGTGGTTATTACTATTCATAACGGCTACTTTGATTAGTCCCGGTGTTTTAGAACTCGAACTTGCGTACAATGCAAGCTATTGCATTATTGAAAGAGAGGCGTATCGTGGAAGCTCGGGGTGTTACATATTACATACAGAAAATTCTAGTATTGTAATTCAAAAAAAATTGATCTCTTTTTCCAACCGATTTTCGTAAGGTTTTTCGAAGCCGGTTTACCAAAAGTAGTGTCCAAATTTTTATCTTTCTCAGACAATTGATCGCCTGTTAGTGGAGATGGTGTTGTACGTTCTTCTGAACTTCCATAGAATGATGTCTTCCAAGAAAGTTACTTATGTCGTCAAGGTAGAAATCTGTGATGTCCTAGAAACACGGTTTTCGATGAATGTTTCAACCTAATTGATTGTGTACCTTCTTCACAAACGGGACAGCCTTGAGTTCCTTTAATGCTATATCCTGACAAATTTCCATAAGCTGGGAAGTCATTTATCGTCCCATACAACATGACTCTCAAAGTGAAATCTTCCTTTCTGTAAGCATCATACAATGTAACACCTGAATCCCACAATAATTTCAAATCTTCGATCAATGGAGCTAAATAAACATCAATATCATTACCCGGTTGTTTTGGTCCTGATATAAGCATAGATAACATGATGTATTTTTTGTTTCATGCATAACCACGGTGGTAAGTTATAATTTATCAACATAACCGGTCATGTACTATGACTGTTGCTTTGAAAACCAAAAGGATTCACTCCATCTGTAGATAATGCAAGACGAAGGTTTCTTGACTCGTTTCCAAATTCAGGATACTCGTGATTGATTCTCTTCCACTGAGGAGAGTCTGTCAGGTGACGTAGTATCCCATCTTTAATTCTTGTATCTGCATGCCATGTTAATTGTTCTGCAGTCTCCTCACTTCCATATAGGCTTCTAAACCTTGGAATGATTGGAAAGTACCATACAAATTTAGTAGGACTGGATTCATCTTTCTTGTATCGAGAAGCACCACACTTTGGGCATTCTTTAAGTGATTTGTGGTCCTTGCGAAATAGTATACAGTCATTCGGGCAGGCGTGTATTCTTTCAGAGATCATACCCATAGAGCTTAGCATTCTTTTGGCATCGTATGTTCGGCTCGGGAGCTCATTGTCTTCTGGGAGCATGTCATTCAAGAGGGCAAGTAGTTTCGTAAAACTATCATCACTCCACCCGTTATCTGCTTTCAAATTATACAGCTTCAGTACGGCTGACAATGTTGTATATTTAGTTCAACCAGTATACAATGGTGTCTTTTCACAACTTTTTAACTTCTCAAACAATTTTGGGCAATCACGAAGTTCATCTTCGAAGGTCCTTGTCATTTTCTCAATATGATCTTCATCATCATTCACATCTGTAATCACATCCTCCATACGGTCATCTTCATTGTTCATGTTTGTAATCATATCAGATTATCCATAAAACGCAGTGTCACCCCAGTCACTACCTACATTCTTTGTTTCCCCGTGTCTATTCCAACATGTATAACTTTGATCTATTCCGTGACAGATAAAGTGTTCTTCCAACTCATCTGGACTAATTTGTTTTGAATAACAACAGCGTAAACACGGACAAAGGATTTGAGAAGAGTCACATGCATGATCTTTTGCAAACTTGATAAATTCTTTCACGCCTTCTTCATACTCTTTTTTCAACCGATTGGCATTCATCCATTCTTTATTTATATTCATCCTATTTAAAATCCATAGGATAAGTATATAGGTTAAAGGAGAAGGAATATGAGTATAATTTAGATAAAAAACAAGATACTTCAAGGAAATAAAGGAATAAATAAATACCAAAATAAAAAATATATTGGGAACCACTACAATCCCCAAGCCTCACATCATCTAGATCTCTAAAACCCATCAAAGTTACTCCAACTCGATCTGGCAACACAGGGACCCAATTCTACCTGACCTTCAATACATGAGGATTTCTTGGGTACTCAGTAGGGAACCACCAATGTGGTTTCATAAATTATAATTTTTAGTTATATGTGCATGTTTCATGCTCTGAATAAATAAATAATATCTAAAAAATAAATAAGTAAATCATCATTGATCCTCAGGTTCGTAGCCTCGATCATCCATACCAACTTTGGCTAGTGCCAAAGTGTATTTGAGAACATTGTGATGACTATACCAACCATAACAATAATCATGAGATCTTTCACCCTAGTATACATTGATAATTACCCTAGATATAAACTCACCCTGGTGAATATGATAATAACTTGGAAAACCTCCATCCCATTATCACAACTTGAGTAGTATCCATACTAGTATAAAATTGTTCCCAACAACTTAACCCCAGTAGTGCAGGACACTCAACCAAACAGGCCAAATACACAATAAGGACTGAAATCTCTCACCTATCCACTTTTCATAACAAATATAATCACTACTCAAAATCAATGGCATCCCTATTAGTAGTATCATAGACCTGACTACTATGTAATTTTTTCCATTTCAATAAAATACCACCTCAAGGTCATTTTTTTAATAAAAGTGGTGACATGAATTGGTCACCTAATTCATGCCCCAAAGGACTCAATTAAAAAAAGAGTATAAGTACAAACACAAGGTGAAAAGAACTTACACTAGTAGGGATTGAGAGAAGTATAAACCAAAAACACCAAGGAAAATCTGGAAAAATATCTAGAAGTAATGAATGATCCAAACAACCTATTATCAACTATTCCATGATCTCCAAAAGGGGTTTTACTATCCATGGGGACAGTACTAATCCATCTGGCTCGAAGGGAATCCAATGCCTTCATAAATTTTCTTCTCTATAAACTTGAGTTATGTTATTCATGTTATTATACAGTTGTTATTTTAAAATGAAGGGCTGAAATGAAACCTGAGAAAGACCTTAATACATTAAAACCAATGTTTAGAAAGGAAAACCATTAAAGGTTTGGATCAATAAGCTGTTAAGAATGAAGACCATAATTGCAACGCCACCATCCAACAGAAGCACATGATGTAGTGAAACACTCATCGCATGAGAGCATCATATTATTTATCAGTGTCTTACATGGTATAGCCTCATAATATTTACAAGGTAATATTCCATACTATAAATAGTCTCAAGAGATGGCTCATGTCCCATTTCAATATATAGGTTTGTTCTGGGTCAGTCTACACATCCAGCCTATCAACAACCTTACAAAGTTATACCCACCCAAGTAGTCACATCCCCAAGGGGGATGTTCACACACTTTAGGTTCAATTCATTAAGTCCAAGGGATATGATGTATCACTAGTTCCATGTGTGGCCTATGGGAACAAATACATAAAAGTCACAGAATATATTCCAAGAGGTCTCCGGGTTCCCCCTAACAAGGTCCTCTAAGTCACACTCACTCTAATAACACCCATTAAGGAATTTATAAATCCATAAAGAAATTACCAGGACCACATACCTATTTTATATGTTTCTACTATTTTAATTCCAAGTTGAAAACTTTTCCTAGGCTCGCTAAGCCTCGTCCAATGTCTACACCAAGATCAACTCATCAATATAGCTTCTTCCTCTCTCCAAAAAACCAAAATTATTAAATTATAACATTTATAATTAATTATCCAAATCAATTTAAACTAGTTATATTCACTAGAAACTCATCTTGTGGAATTTTCATGTTAGAACCAAGACCAAAAATCCATATAAGATCTGAAGTGGGATCTTAGTGCCATCTTAGGAAAAATACCCAACCATCAGAACCAAATCCATAGACAACATTATATAATTTGATCCAATATCCATGAAAACTGCAAAAGGAAACACAAATCCTTCATAATGATTAGTGACTTGCAGATACCATCATGATGCCTCTTATACATGTGGTAAGAAAACACCCCCATCAAATCAATATGATACCACCGTGCTCCAGTTGAATCACCCATAAAACCTAATCTAGATAAATCAAAAATCAATAGAAACTAAATATAAAGAATAAAATGGTAAGGAAGATGGTGAAATCACTTAGAATTGTTGAATAAATCCACTAAAAAACTCCCCATGGAAAGGGTAATCAAAGAGGAATAAGGGGGTGGGTCGATTGGGCATTGTATAAGAGGGAGGATGAGAAATGGGGGCTTCCCCTATTGGAATTTCAGAGGTAAAAAGATGAAAATATAATTTTAATGTTCTACACAATTTTCCAAACCATATATTAATAATGTGGTGGAACTGTACAAGAAAACCCCTTCAAATATTTGTTCAACATAGTTTACCAAACTATGCATTAATTATGTAAATTGGAACTACCTCAGTCTACAAAATTTCACATGTTTTGTATGAAATCATGAAAAAATGGTATGTTAATCCCTAACTAAAATCCACCTCACATGGTTTCCTCTAAGATATCCCATGGTTAACCTTCACTAACCATGAAATTCAACTATGTGATTTAGAAAGAGGACTGAAAACCTCCTCATGCTCAAGGTTCTACATTGTTTCTCAAAAAATATGAACACAAAACGATGTTTCATTTGAAAAATCTCCAAAAAACATCATATAAAACTAAAATAAATCTTGTGAGACTCACCTAAGTACTTGAGGCACCTCTAAAACCGTGGTGGAGGAGGAGGCAGCAGAGTAGGCAGAGGAGGAGGAGGAGGAGGCGCCGGTGGAGGAGGAGGATGAGGCAGCGGACTAGGAGGAGGAGGAGGAAGTGCTGGTGGAGGAGGAGGAGGACGAGGCTGTGGTGGAGGAGGAGGAGGAGAAGGATGAGGAGCAGAGAAGGAGGAGGAGGAGGCGGCCGGAGGAGGAGAAGAAGGAGGAGGCGGTGGCCGGAGGAGGAGGAGGCGGCCGGAGGAGGAGGATAAGGAGGAGGCAATGGCTGGAGGAGGAGGAGGCGGCCGGAGGAGGAGGAGCAGGAGGAGGCAGCGGCCGCGGCGGAGGAGGAGGAGGCGGCAGCAGCGGTGCAGAGGATGGATTCCGCGAGAGCTTGACCGGGTGCAGGGAGGAGGAAGAGGACCCGTGGGTTTTTAACAAATCCATGTGAGCCTTTATCAGTGCTAGTAAAAAGCGCTGATAAAGGATGTATTTATCAGCGCTAAAATGAAAAGCATTGATAAATACAACCTTTATCAGCGCTTTTGTTAGCGCTGATAAAGGTCCGCCCCTTTATCAGCGCTTTTTCGTTAGCGCTGATAAAGGCAGGCGCATGCCTTGCCCAATTTTGTGGTAGTGGTAGGAGTGATATTCATCCAGTTCTTCGATAATCTTGTTTGGAAATATCTTCTCCATATTCAAGTACCTCCTTCCATACAGCAAATTCTATACTTTGGAAGATTTTAATCTCCATAAACTTTCACTGGCTTTTAGCACTAGGAAAGTAAATTTCTGAGATTTCATTTGCCTGACTATGCAGCACGTTCCCATAGGTGGCCTTGCATAAATAGTCTACATAACATAATTGTTAGCCAAAAGATACTATTTTATTTAACTATGCAGCCAATGCCCTTAGGTGGCCCTGTATAATTCAACCCCCTAACGGGTTTGTTAAATAATGGTAACTTCATTCTTCGGAACTACTTCTTCTAATGCCTTTTAGCTCTTTTCCATATCATTCCTCAGATTCAAATATTCTTAAGTCATAGCTTACATATTTTCCCTCATACTTGAGTATGGTACTATGTTTTCAGATGAGCTGTCAAGAAATTGAGTCAATTCTAATCCATTTCGGTCAAAGCTATTTCGACCTTAAACATTAGCCTTTGTATGTCCAACGTGTATGACTTTAAACTGCCCACAAAAGACAGGGTAAATCTGAATAAAAGTCAAGTTCCCAGCTCACTAAACATACATTTTTGTATGATTTAGGTAACATTGAGAAATTAAATGGTTCGAAGTTTGTAGGGTTATTTACATTAATCCTAGTAAAAATCAAACTATGCTTACTAGGCCCATTGGCTTAGGTAAAATCTAAATCATGTAGTAAAAGAGAATGTAGGTACAAATGAGTGAAGGTGAAAGTGTTTTTTATTGATACATAAGAGTTAGAAGGACATCCACAGACTGGAGTCTCTTCTATTTTTCAAGAATTACAAGAGGATTTCAACATAACACTTCATTTGATTTACGGCATCCCGAGCTTCATCAGCAACCACCTGGAATTCATTCATTCAACTGGATACAATAAGAGATGCAGTGATACCAGCTCTTCTTCGAACAATTGTAAAAGGATGTTCTTGAGTGCGGTTTGAGAAAATTTTCTGCTGATAAAACAGTGACTTTGTTTCTGTCTAAGAGACTTGGAAGATGGATACATGGATTTGAGAATGGAGCATTGGAAGTAAAGAGCCATTTGGAGAGATTACTCTTTTCAGATATTGCTCTAATACCATGTTTGTCTTCTCTCCACCAATCGGTAGTGGAAAACATTTCATCCCATGGGTTTTCCATTTTCATATCTGCTAGGAAATGACATGGAGGAAGAATTTGAAAGTTCACACCATTGTTGTTGCCCTTAATGCACAACATAACCAAAATGGAGTAGCAGTGCAGCTGCATTTCAGGTGTATAGTTCTTTGCATCAGGAACATTGACTCCTTGCAGATGACCATGACCATATAGAGGCAGGTAGATGCTATGTGGGAAATTAAGATGATATTTCTTCAAATACTTAGCCAAATCTGGGAGAGTTCTGTCACAGATATCATAGTAATCATGGCCAATGATGTTCATCATGTCATCAATCCGCTTGCTAGCTAGTTCATCAGACGTTTTAATTCCCTTAAGAGCCATTGAATCTGCACAAAAGTTGAATAAATTAAACTCTTAAATGGGTTTATTTTTCATAAAATTTGTGAAAGAATTCGAAAAAATGGCTAAGGCATTAAGGCGCACAAGTCTAAACATGACGTGCAAGTATTCGTGTGCCGCGCTAGTTTTTGATGCGCAAGTATAAACTACGCAAGTACAAATACCTTTACAGTAGCGCGACATCAAGGAAAACACTGGAAAACAGAGCAACCTGCGTGGCTAAGGTGACCTGTACGGAGAGAGCTCGAAGGTATGAAGTCTGGAAATTCGGATGCTTGTACGGAAATGATTCCCTCTATTTATAGACACGTTCGGGCCCTTGCGCGCTGTACCCTGCGCGATCAAGGGCCGTATCCCTGCGCGATACGCGCTTGCGCGCCGCCCTCTGCGCCATCAAGACTTGTGCGCCACCTTTCCTTTCGATGTCTTCGATTTCCTCAGAGTCAAATCCTTATTTCTTTCGGATCCAACTCTAAGGGGGGGACTTTTGTTGACGCTCTTTCATCACAGAATCTAAAGATCAGAAAAGGGGAATATCTAAGCTCAAAGTGATTCAACCTTTGAAGAAAATATCAAAAATCGAAAAAGGCATGAACAAGGGATCAAAAGCACTTGTGCCGCACAAGTTATATCACTGTCGTGCGCAATTCCACTTGCGTGACGCCTTATGGTCGCACAAGTGACTTGCGCGACCTAAGTGATAACCGCCTGGTAACCACCCGGGGTCTTCTCCTGCCTATAAATAGACCCTGTGGGCCCCCCATTCGAGAGTATTTTTTTCCCGAAACCCATATTTGAGCTCTCGGCACCCTAGTCTCTTATCAAAGCTTTCGGAACACTTCTAAGGTAATTTCTTACCTAGAACGGAAGATCTAAAGAGGGGGAGGAAGGACTAAGTGTTGAAACTCATCAACACTCGCGCGTCTGAGTGGCCATACCTTAATGGAAAAGGGCCACACTTGCACTCCGCCTTACTCCTTCATTAGATCGTGTGCACCCTTCTTTTGAAAAAAACCTCAAGATGATTCTAAAGGCTTTAATGAAGAGTCGCTCAAGTATTACCCTTCTGGTTACTGTCGCACAACTACACCATGTGTCGCGTAGGCATACCTGCGCGACCAGGACCTGCGCGACCAGGACTTGTGCGCCCATGCAGTACCTACGCGCCTGCTAGGACTTGTGCGCCCCTGCCTTTTTGGGTGCCTTTCTTGCCCATTTTACCCCTCTTAAGCCATTACACCTTTCCTATTCAAGATTCAGTCTTCAAGACACTCTTCAAAGCCATTTATGGCATGATTTCTTGATTTGACTTCCTCATCTGAAAGTAATTCTGTGGAATATCTCTAAAAACCTAGTGATTTACATATCTTTATGTCACTAAATATTGAGAGTTCATTCATTTAACCACATCATTTAAGATGATAGAATCTTTAACCTGGGTCTCCTTTTCAGGAATAATCCCTAGTCATAAGTATTCAAATCTTGGAATCCTCTTTAGGAGTAAGCCCCAAGTCCCTTAATTGTTTGGGAATCCTCTTAGGAGTAATCCCCAGATCCCCTAACTTGGGCTTCCTTTTTAGGAGTAAGCCCTAGTTCCCTAATTTGGGAATTCTCCTCAGGAGTAAGCCCCAAACCTTAATCCTTAACCAGGGCCTCCTTTTCAGGAGTAAGTCCCAGTCATAATCCCTTAACCTGGGCCTCCTTTTCAGGAATAATCCCCAAGTTAGAGTATTCAAAATCTCCATGAAGCACATATACCTTTATAGACCCTGTTCCTGGATTTCTTCCCTAAAGTAAATCATAACCTTCATTTATCTGGGCAGTCATACATACATAAGCCCAACATTATTTCTTATGATTGCATCTTTCATGGCACAATTGTCTATTTTTTTACCAATACCTCTTGTTTCTCACACCGATCATGAGTCACGTGAGCTTAGAGTGTAAAAGTAATTGTGACATCCTTCTTTGAGACATCAATCATAAACATCATACTCCCTTACTTGAACTACATGGGTTCTGATTCCTTTTCTAAACAAAGGATATGTAGGTAGACCGTCTATGGGTTTCATCCCAACTCTAATAATCCATGTCCTTCTGAATGAAAATAAACTTCAAGTGCCCCACTGAGTGGCTTTAAAACCAGCATGGTCATCATAATGACCAAGAGACTTCTGTATAAATGTGTCGAAGGGTACCATTGACCAAGAATCTCTAACAAATATAGATGATTCTTTATCGATGAAGAACCTTGAATACATACAAAAGATTCTCTAAATTTCCTACATATTTAATCATTGATTGTTAGATCTGAAGGAAAGCTCATTTTATACTTTGTAATGTAATAAGGATTCACGAACATAACTTAAATCTATAAAGAGAGTCCCGGAGTAGACAATAATTCCCCACAAAAAGGTATGATGAGTCCGACCTCCCATTCCCTCGACTAATGAAAATTCCTAAGCCTCATCATTCCACAAACTAATGAGCACCTACCTTTGGAAAGTAGGTCCGAATGGATGTGGAATCATTGGATGTTTCCGGTTCTATAAACAAACCTGTTAGAAACCGATCGGAACATTTGAACCTCCCATCAAGGTGATCATCCCCAGATTCTGAGGGAAATAGTGTCTATAAGTTTTTTTGTGGGAGTTAAATCATTTTATTAATAGTATATTTTGATGACATAGTACTTATTGGAAATGAAATACCAATCTTAAAATATGTTAAATCTTGGTTGAATAAATTCTTCTCTATGAAGGAATTAGGAAAAGATTCATATATTATTAGGATCAAGATCCATCGTGATAGATCCAAGAGGCTGATCAGTCAAAGTTAAGGTACATATATTGATAGATGCTTAAGATACTCGATATAGAATAGTAAAAAGTAGGATTGTTTCCAACGTCACATGGAATTCATCTTTCCAAAAAAATATGTTCTCAGACACATGAGTAAAGACAGATAATGGAAAGAATTTCATGTGCATATGTGATTGGGTCAGTCATATATGCTATTTTATATACTAGGATAGATGTACTATATTCCTTGAGTGTGGTAGGAAGATATCAAGATGAACCTGGTGACCACCATTGGATGGAAGTCAAGACTATCCTTAAGTATCTAAGGTGTAATAAGGATATTTTCTTGATATATGGAGGAGTTGAGGAACTAGTCATCAAAATATATGCATATTATAGTTTCAAAACAGATCAAGATAATCTAAAATCATAGATTAGATACATATTTACACTAAATGGAGGTACTATGAGTTGGAAGAGCTCAAGGAAATCTATGGTTGTAGTTTCAATAACATATTATACATATTATGGATTTCTAGGTAGATAAAGAAGTGGTTTGGATATGAAACTTTATCTAATAGATTGATGTGGTACCTAATAGTAAATAACCTATCACACTCTATTGCGATAATAGTATAATAATGGATCTTCCAAAGGATCTAAGGTCACATTAGTGGACAAAGAACATACTTTAGAAGTATCATATTTTGAGGTATTCTTCCTAAAGAGGTGAATTCATAGTGAAAATAATATCCACGGAAGGAAATGTGGTATACCCCTTGGCTAAATCCTTAACTTAGTAAAAACATGATCATTATGTGAGGTATATCAGATTCAAAGTTGTAGGTAGTTATCTCTAGTCCAAATGGGGGATTGTTGGAATTGTTGTTCTAGAACCATCTCTTTGTACTTTGGATTATATATATATATTAGGATATTTGAATATTAATAAAACATATTACAATATATTGTTCATTTTTCGACATGATTTTAATATAATAATGTCTTAGGGTATTTTTCATATTGATAATTTCATATAAGTTCCCTACTATGATGAGAAATTTGAAATTCCATGACAATATTCTTAAATATAGTTCTATGGTCAGATAGTAAACTATGATGGGACACATAGAATGTTGACTATTGAGTATGATTACTCATAAGAAAATGAGACTTCATATCATGAAATTTTCACTTTGTAATCTCTAAGATGGGAGATTATGAGAACATACCCACCAGTAGGAATTCTGTATGTTTTGTGTCATCAGATAACCCTATATGTGAGAGTGTGTAATGGTCCTCAAACATTAAGATTATTATTAATTCATATTATAACTCATTTAGTTATATTTATTTCACAAACCATGATAATACAGTTCATGTAAAATTTGGATACATTTTGTGCGTCATGAGTGGTGTGTTATTAATGAATAAGATGGGAAAGGATTTCTCCCTTTTATCTTTATAGAAGATGATATCTTGTCCCATTGATTGAAATTGAATTTTCATGTTATATTCCATATTCATGGTGTAATGATGAGTTTATTTTATATAGTTCAATAAATATGTATCAATAATATATGTTGATGACACGGGTGTGCAACCATCTTGATGAGATATTATTAAAAATGGACTATATTACATAGTGAGATTATGTATGTTTTTGTTGACATTGTGAAATTAAGTTATTTATCTTGGGTTATTTAACCCATTACTAGATATTAATATTGTACTTTATGAAAGCATTCCTAATGCTAATAAGAAATAATCCTATAGGGTCACACACTAAGTGTTTTTGTTGATCTCAATTAAATTCTATTCGAATTTAATTAATGGAATAAATATTATTCTCAAGACCAAGGAATAATTTTATTCATGTTTTATCAATCACAAATATTTATTTATGAATGAATATTTAATCAAATTTTTATTATGGTACTAAATAAATAATGAGGAATCCGAGCAGACCAAGATTGGGTCCAATGATAAATATTAATTTTAAAGCTGGTAAAATTATATTTATCATTCTTCCAGTTAGCACACACCATAAAAATAATAATTTTATTAATTTTATTTTTTCATGGGGTCGGGAATGGGTTATTATATTATTTAAGGGTTGGTATTCAATTAAATAATATTTTATCCTAATACTTCGCTCTATAAATATATGGTTATGTCTATTGTATAGGGTTAATTGAAATATTGATATTTTATATTCTTTGTGCAAAACATACATATCTCTCCATTCATCCTCCCCTCTTCCTGTAAATATAAAAAAGAGATAAAGATATTCCTTAGATACTAAAGGAACTAAAAGAGATCAAAATGAACAATACTAGAAAATAGATTCTTTATTCAAGCACTTGATGTTACATCAATATTTCTCAAAGATAAAAGGATCACATGTGGATTTCCTCTTGAATAATTCTACACTTTAATCCTTCCAACATAATGAAGGTAATCTAAAAAGGGTTTTGAACAATCAACATCATCGTCGTAGAAAGATCCTATGAATAGGTATTCTTTCTTATGATTATATTTAAATTAATTATAAATTTAATGTACAGAGATCCTATATCTGGGTTTCAGGTTCTCTTATGTTAATATTCAATGTAAAAAATACATTGTTCATGATGTTTAGATATTGTACAATTTTTGAATGATCCACTGAATCCGAAAAAACCTTTATGGTTATACGCTCACCAAGGTGCTTCTATTGCACCTAAAACTTTCACATAACTCACTACAAATTAATCAAACATGCTCAAATAATCATAGTGTTTTAGAAAAATGAACTATAATTCATTGTTGATGTATATGAATCAATTGAAAATCTATTTAACACATGGTGTACCTATAATGACTCAAATTGCATGTTTTAAGTTTAAAAATAATATTTTAGTTCAAAATTAAAATCACATAATGAAAACTATGAAAACACACTTAGAATATCTAGATAATTTAGGAAAGAAATCCATAATTCATTTTTGACATATGAGAATTATTCTTACATCAATTCGACACAAAGTGTAGCTGGTATGATCCAAAGTGCATGTTTTTATTTAAAATCGGTTCAGTTCAAAAGATTCATCACTCGCTTAAAACAAATAAAAAATATCTTTATTATATTTATAATTTATTAAATGGATTTAGAAGTCATTTTTCATGTGTAGTAATTAATTTTACTTCAATCTAACACACGGTGTGGGTGATATGATTGAAAGTGTGTGTGTTTTATTTAAAAGTGAAATTTAATTTAAAACGTGTGTCACTCCATAAAAACTAAGTAAAAATTCTATAATTATCTTTATACCTTAGTAAAATTATCCATAAATAATTTGTGACATTTATAAATCAATCAAAATTAAATTAGACCCATGGTGTTCCCAATAAGAATCGAAGTGAGTGTTTTTAGTTTAAAAATAACATTTTAGTTCAAAACATGCATCACCCAATGAAAACTAATAAAACACATTAATACTATCATGATAATTTATTAAAATGATGCATGCATAATTTTTGACTTGTATGAATCAAATTCATATCAATATGACACACGGTGTGCCTAATATGGAACTAAGGGTGTGTTTTCAGTTTAAAAATAACATTTTAGTTAAAAAGTTATGTCACTCACTAAAAATAGAGAAATAACGCTCATATTATTATAATATTTTTGTAAAATAATCCATATGTCATCTTAGACATGTAATAATTGACCACACATTAATCTAACACACGGTGTGCCCGATATAACTCAAAATAAACATTTTTAGTTAAAAATTGACCATTTTTTTTAAAACATGTTTCACATACTCAAAACATATAAAACATGTTGGTATTGTCTTGATTCTTTAGGAAAATTATCTATTAGTCATTTTTGACATATAAAAATCATATTCATTTCAATATTATACAATGTGTGCTCGGTATGATTAAAAGTGTGTGTTTTGATTTAAAAACAATATTTTTATTCAAAATAAGCATCACATACTCAAAATTGAAAAAAAAATGATTGTATTATCATTATATTTTATTACAATGATATATAAAACATTTTTGATGTGTATTAATCAAATTAAAATAAATATGACACTCAGTGTGCTCGGTAATAATCAAAATACAAGTTTTCAATTTAAAAGTAACATTTTAGTTCAATAAATGCATCACTAACTGAAAACCAAGAAATCACTCTCAAATGAATTGTATTGATAATTTAGGACAGTGGTCCATAAGTAATTTATGAGATTTATGAATCTTCCTTATATTAATCTAACAAACAAAGTGTCCAGTATGACTGAAAATGTGTGTTTCTATAGAAAATTTAAATTTTAGCACAAAACAAACTTCACATGCTCAAAACTAATAAAACACACTCATATTGTATTAATATTCAAGGAAAATGATCCATTAGTTATTTCTGACATGTATTAATTAGTCATATGTCAATCTGATACATGATGTGACCAGTATAACTCAAAGTTTTTGTTTTCCATTAAAAATGGCACTTTAGCTGAAAATGTGTTATAGATTGAAAATAATGAAAAAACACTATAATTATCTTCATATTTTTGGAAAATAGACCATAAGTCATTTTTTATGAGTATAAATCATTTTCACATCATTCTAAAACATGTTGTAATTGATATGACTCAATGTGCATGTTTTCAGTTTAAAAAATATATTCTAGTTAATCTGCAACTCACATAAAATCAAGAAAACACACTGATATTGTCTTGATACTTTAGTAAAATGATCTATATGTCATTTTTTTCATTTTCAAATCAATTTCACATCAATTGGACACATGGTGTGGCCAACATGAACAATGTGTGTGTGTTTTTTTAAAATTCATATTTTAGTTCAAAAGAAGTGTGACATACTCAAAATTGATAAAATTCATTAAAATTGTTTTGAATATTTTAAGATAATGATTCATAAGTCATTTTTGATTTATAGAAATCAATTTCAACTCAATCTAATACACAGTGTGACTAATATGACTTGAAATGTTTGTTTTTAGTTTAAAAGAGAAATTTTAGTTAAAAATGTGTGTCACTAATAAAAACTAATCAAAATCACTCATATAGTCTTGATACATTAGTAAAACGACCCATTAGTCATTTTTGACATATAAGAATTAGTCACGTATAAATATGATACATGATATGACCTGTATGACTTAAAGTGTGTGTTTTTTGTTTAAAAATAAAATTTTACTTAAAAACATACCACTCAATGAAAAACTTGAAAAACACATATATTACCTTTCTTTTTTTGAAAAAATATCCATAAATAATTTTTGATGAGTAAAAATTAGTTGCTTATTAATTCATTAAATAATGGGACTGGTGTGACACAAAGTTATGTTTTCAATTTAAAAATGACACTTTAGTTAAAAACCTATGTCACCCATTTAAAATAAAGTAAATAAACTTATATTATCTTGATACATTATTATAATGATCCATAAGTCATTTTTTATGTGTATGAATCAACCAAAAATCAATTGAACACATTATGGGACCAATATGACTTGAAGTGCGTGTTTTTATTTAAAATTGACATTTTAGTTCAAAAGGAACATGACATGATCAAAACTGATAAAACGCATTCAAATTATTTTCATAATTTAGTACTATGATTCATAAGTCATTTATGATGTGTATAAATAATCCACACTACAATTTGATACACGATGTGAATGGTATGACTTGAAATGTGTGTTTTTAGTTTAAAAGTGAAATTTTAGTTAAAAGTGTGTGTCGCTCTCTAAAAAATGGGAAACACACTATCATGGTATTGATACTTTTAAAAAATGATCCATAATTCAGATTTGATGGGTAGTAATCTTCCACATATCAATCTGATACACGACGTGACCATTGTGACTCAAGTCCGTGTTTTAGTTAAAAATGAAATTTTAGTTAAAATCATTTCACTCACTAAAAATGAATTAAATCGATCATATTGAATTGATATTTTTGGAAACAAATCCAAAAAACATTTGTGATTAGTAGGAATCACCACACGTCAATCTGATGTATGATCTGACTGATATGACTCAATGCATGTTTTTTCAGTTTAAAAATGACATTTTCATTAAAAACATTTTCCACTCAATGAAAACATTGGAAACAGACATAAATTGTCTTAATAATTTGGTAAAATGATCCATAAGTGACTTTTGATATATAGGAATCAACCTCACATCAATCAGACACACGGTGTGACCAATATGACTCAAAATGCATATTTTTATTTAAAATTGACATTTTAGTTTGAAACACACATCACATACTCAAAACCAAGATAACATGTTTTGATTGTTTTGATACTTTAAGACAATTATCCATAACTCATTTTTGATTTTTAGGGATTGACCACACCTCAATCCAATAAATTGTGTGACCGATATGACTTGAAATGTGTGTTTTCATTTTAAAAGTGACATTTTAGTTAAAAACCTATCACTCACAAAAAACAAATAAAACATGGTCGTATGGTATTTATATGTTAAGAAAAAAATCTATAAGTAATTTGTGACATGTATGGATCAACCATGCCTCAATATGATACATTATGTGATCGATATAACTCAAAATGTATGTTTTTAGTTTACAAGTGATATTTTAGTTAAAACATGTATCACTCACTGGAAAAAAATAAAACAAAATCATATAGTCTTGATATTTTTTGAAAATGATCCATAAGTTATTTTATATGTGGGAATTATCCACACATCAATCTGATATTCACTTCACCAGTATGACTTAAAGTGCATGTTTTTAGTTTAAAAATATCATTTTAGTTAAAAATGAGCATCACCCACTAAAGACCAAACAAAAAAAATAAAATTATATTGATATTTTAGGAAATTAATCCATAAATAATTAGTGATGTGTTGTAATTATCCATACATAGATCTGATATATGATGTTTCTGATATAACTCAGAGTGCTTGTTTTTATTTAAAATTGACATTATAGTCCAAAACATGCATCACATACTCATAACTGAGAAAATGAAATTGTATTTTCATACTAATTTATGAAATTGATCTGTAAATCATTTGTGATGTTTGGGAATCAACTACACATTAATTTGATACATGGTGTACTTGGTATTCCTCAATGTGTATGTTTTAGTTTAAAAGTGACATTTTATTGATTCATTGTATCATATTAATGTTTAATTTATCTTCTTATAATATTACTAATATGATAATTTCTTTTTATATTTGTACACTCTTTTTTTAGTTGGGTTGTCTTATTCAGAAATTGGTTTCGTGATCAAGCTCTTTTGAGAGGGGGTCCGAAGACAATGGAATAATGTTTTTGAATTTGTTGATATTTATGATAAGTTGTGCATACCAATTTAATTGTACATACCATTGTTTGAATTATTTGTAATAATTATATAATTTTTTTTGGATTTATTGTGATATAAATTTAATTGAAATTAAATTCTATATTTATGGCTGCATTGTGTTGTAATTTCATAAACACATGACTACATCTTAAATTCTATTAACGTTATTTCTAGCACTGTTAAAATTTGTTGTCTTTTAAAGGTTCTTACAATATCAGATCTTTTCTGGTATTGATGGAAGAAATTTGAAGCACTATTAAAGATCATATCTATAGTAGTGTAAGGTAGATTTGTGTGTTGTGTGGTGGACCTTACTACTAGTATGTGGTTCATGATCTGACATGATGGGTTTTATCCCACATGACTTGAGGTCATAGTATTTGATATTTTGGTTCTTGTTTTGGTAATGAATTTGAATGCATTTGTTTATTTCAAAAAAAATGGATGCATTTTTTATAAAAAAACAATAATGGAAAATATTTTTTAGTAAATTATTAAGTACTTTTATTATGATATTTAATTGTGATTATTTGTGATAGAGAGATAAATAGGAAGAAAAGTTTTCATTATTGGTATAATTTGAAGTGGAAATTTTATTTTTAAAAATAAATATATATTCTGCCTATTGGCTACCCCAAGGGGGTGACAGAGTGATCATAAGGACCTTAGTTCATCAAACAGGCTTCAATCAGCATTCTGGATCCAACCTTCCATCATCCCTACCTCATCCACCAACCCCTCCTCTACACACATCGCCACTGATGACTCCTCGATATACACTTTAGCTCTTCCAAACTTCTCACCCATGTCTAAAAAATTCAATAAGTTTTGGGATAGAAACGCATCATCCTCCTCCATGATTCCTAATTCTATCCCCCGATAGGAGATTTTTCCATCTCCAATGATGTTTAAATTGCCATCATTATCATCTCACATCACCAGATCGACTTCCTTTACCACCAGAAATTCTTCACCCAACGAACCCATGAGGTCCTTCCTGCACCTAGTCCCCCTCATCCAAACTATGTGATGGGGCTCTGGTGGCACGGAGGTAGCATGATCAATGGTTGAGGTATTTATGTTTTTATTTTAGGGTATGGTGCTCCAGGAGTTCTTAATTTCATTTCATGTTCACCCTATTAGCTGACCTGCAATAAGATACCACAAGTTTTCCCACCCACATAGAATCATGGTAGTTAAAGTGGACTTGCATGGAAGTATAAAGAAGAGAGGGGGAGGGGATTGAGAAGGACCTATTGTCAAGGAGATTTTGAAGCCTAAGGATGAGGTATTATTCATCAAAGTAGATGTTTCCACACTTGATGTCAAGCCTCATATAGTTTATCTAACATATCCTGCATCTCTTATTGCATCACTTTAACCCTACAGAACCCTTAGTTAAAGATGAGTGTGTTATAGGAAGAGATAGGATATAATAGAGACCACGGGGGACCTGAAAAGGTGGTAAGATTACCCCACTAGCCATTTCCATGGGATGTGACGTAATTAGTGTGGATCAAGTCCTCGGTAGAGGCCCAAGTGCTTTTGTTGAGGCCTTCCTTGGAGCAGCAAGGGACTTGTCCCATCAACACCAACTCTACGGTCCTATCCTATGTATCTTTATATATATATATATATATATATATATATATTAAGGAGTAACATTAGGGTGTAGAGTTTTTTAATGGGTTTTAATATTTTAAAAAATATATAAAATAGGTTAGGGTTGTACATATATTAAAAAGCGGTTAGGAGAATAATGAACCCGCTAGGAATAGTGAATGGGGTTTATCTAGCACTGATAAAGGTTTTTATTGTTTATTGCAAGTTTTGTATTATTAAACTAAATAAGTAGTTTGGATATGAACTTTTTCCAAGAGTATGGTGTCATACCTAGTAGTAAATATCCTATCACACTTGTGATAATACTGTAGTAGTGGCCCTCGCAAAGGAGAAAAGGACACATTAGAAGGTGAAGAACATACTTTGAAAGTATCATCTATTGATGGATTTCACTTAGAGAGGTGAATCTACAGTAATAATAATATCCATGGATTACAATGTGGAAGACCCCTTTACTAAATTCTTAACTCGGTAAAAATATGATCATCACATGAGGTCTAGTAGACTAAAATTTGTAGGTAGTTAGCTCTATTCTAAATAGAATTCTATTGGGGTTGGTGTTCTAGAACCAACTTCTTGTAATTTTTATTACATGTATATTCTAATATTTGAATATAAATAAAATATATTATTAAATATTATTCATTTTTTTTAATTAATTTGATGTAATAATGTCTTAGAGTGTATGTCGAATTCAAAATGGCATAGCAGTTTCCCACTATGATGACATCTTTGAAAGGCTGTGATGGTATTCTTAAACCTAGTTCTATGATTGGATAACATGCTATGATGGGATACATATAATGTTGACTATAAAGTTTAATTACTAGTTAGCAGATGAGAAACCTTCTCTTGTAGTTCTCAGTAGTTAATCTATAATATAGGATATTATAAGAACATAATTTCCTGTTAGAATTATTCATGTTTATGTATCATCAGATTTTTCAATCTATGAGTCTTTATAATGGTCCATAGACATTAATATTATCATTAATGCATGTCATTAATAGTGAACTTGGATTTACTAACCAAAAATATGACTTTATATGTTCATAGGAATTGTAGTGTGTTGGGTGTGTCATGAATGACATGTCATTGATGGATAAGTCGATGAAGGATTTGTCCCTTCCATATTTATGGAAGTTGATATATAGGACCTTTGATTGAAATGGAACTGATGCATTAAATTTTATGGTTTTATTTTAATGAAAAGTTTATTTCAGATATTAAAAGAAATACTTATCAAGTTTGACACCTTGTGGTGTCACTTTCTTAGTAATTATCCTTTGGTGGTGTTTCCCATTGGGTTTAGGGGTGTTCCAGGTCAAAATTTGGAGTTTTTGAGGCTTTTCCTGGGGTGCATGGTTATAGTTCATGGTTCACAGACTGTGTAAGATCCTAGGGTAAAATGTGTGCATTGTGTAGGTGATGCAGTGGTGGATGCATGGTCTTCACACGATTAAGGAAATTGTGTAGCCTAGGTATTTGAGACAACAGCAGATGCACAGTCCACACACGGTTTGGTAAACCAAGCAAGCCAATCGTGTGGTCTACCCATGTTGGGGTATTTCTATATTTTTATCTTATTTTTATTTGAGGGTTCCACCCCAATCCTCCCCCGCTCAAACCTTCCAACCCAAAATCCTCCCAAGGGATTCTTCGTGATTCTCCAAGGTGATTTGGAGTGTTTTCTTGGTGTTTCTTCATCCGGATCAAGAGGTATAAGATCTTCTCTTCTCTTTCCCTTTATTTCTCTCTTTTTATTAAATCCCTCTAACCCTAATGGTCATGCTTGGAAGATTTTCTTGGATAGGGTTTCTAGTAATTAGGGATTTTTTTTAATGGTTGTGATCCATAGTGGGAGTCTCTTTTGGTTGGATTTCGTTGAAGTCAACATGGTTCTGCTGCTTGTGGTAGGCATTTCCATTTCATTTCCCTTTATTCAAGAGTTTCATTGTTTATTAAGTTTTATAAATTTATATTTTGAATCTATGATCATGGTTTGGACTATCTAGTATTGTTTTTATAAAGTTTACATTAATTTTTATTAATTTTCATGTGGAAAATGGGTGGGATTTCGTGCATGAATTTTTTCTTTTTTTGATGTGAAATGGTATTTTATGCACTCCTCATGTTTGATGAAGTTCCAAGGTTGGTTTTCTTAAAGGAAAAAAAATTTTGTATTCTAATAAAAAAAAGGTTTCCAAAGAGGGTTTCCTTTTTGTATTAAAAGAGGTATTTCATGTTTTAAAGGGTGTTTTGGTGTCTATATTTGAAATAGAGTTTCCCTTAAATTGTGTGGTTGTATTTGTTGATGTTTATTTTTTCTTTTGGAATTGTGTTGGAATTCAAAGTTTTTTAAAAAAATGTATTTCCAAATGAATATGTTATATTTATAAAAGTAAATCCCCGTTTGGTACCTTGTGATGTGTTGATTGTTGATTTTTCCATTATTGATCCCCCATTCTTTTGTTGACATAGTTCTTATCCATGTGATGGATGCTTGGTCATGTGACTCATGTTGTTATTGTGTGTTGGGGATCACTTTGATGGTATTTTGGTAGTTGGGGGATGTTATTTTGGTGTTATACCTACGGGATTATTACTATAATGTGATGATGTTGTTTCTCATGACCCACCTCTGTTATTATTCTATGAGGAGACTGAGGTCTCTAAGTGGGGTATAGTGGGACATTGCTTGTCAAATTGATGTTTTGAACTAGGTATACCCCCCCCCCCGTAGTTGTACGTAACACCTGGATTTGGGGTTCATCACTGAGGATATTGCTTAGAGAGATTTTGTGAATAGATGTGTGATTGTTACCTTGGTGTTAGTTAGGTCCATGTTTTCATGTATTATGTGGTCCCATTTTTTCTTGTGGTTTCACCTCAAGATATGTATCTATTTTATTCCAAATTAATTTATATGTTTTCATGGGTATGTAGAGGTTTATTTTATCTCGTTGGTCTATGGATGTTCACCATGGGAAAGATTCATCACAAGCAGCGGTTTGGGTTTATCTCCCAAGGATTTTTTTCTTTTTCTGAATGGGTATTTCCTGAGAGCCATTGGAAACTCCTTTAGGATATTTATCTATGCAGATGATCGCATATTTAGCCTAGTTGAGTCCTCTTTGGATAGGATCTATGTTTATAGGGATATCTCAGTGCCTCTCCCTAACAGAATCTCTCTAAGAGTGTAGGATTATTTTGTCTGGTCCCAAACACTTCTCTTTCCTTCAGCCCCCAGGTTTTGACCCTACTAGAAACCTTCAAGTCCACTCCCTTACCATCTGTAGGAAGAAACACGGTGCTCAGGTGGATCAGTCCCCCTTGTCTCCCAGCCATCCCCCTCCTCGTTGCAGCTGGAATTTCCTGATATTTCTTCTTCTCTTCCCTCTTCCTGTGAGCCCTTGGTGCCTCCCTTACCCCCTTCTACCCCCAGTGGTGTGCCTATGCACAATCCTGGCCTTCTAGGCCCCTCCCCTCTTTATGGACCCACCCCTTCCTACCTATCCTTGGTTCCCTCCTCAGATCCCAGTGAAACATGTCTGAGGAATAATAAAGGAAATGAGGTCCTTATGTCTGCTTATCTTGTTTCCCCCTAGATATCAGGTCCTTATTTTCATATGGAGTTTATCCCTAGAGACCTTTTCAGGCCCCTTACTCCTAACGCTCGTGTTTTTTGGGTGAATAACTTCATATCTTACTTCCCTCAGGCCCTGGTGTCCTCGGTCAAGGATCCCCCCTCCTTCGAACTGATGGTTTCTTCAGGCCGTTCTGGTTGCCTGGAGTTTTGTGATACCTTTCCAGCTAGTGCCTCTCCTCAGATAACAGAGTTTCCCCCTAGAAAGACTCCCTCTCTAGTAATTTTGGTTTCCCCTAGTAGTATTAGTCCCCTGGACCCCTCTACCCCTCCTGTGTCCAAATCCTCCCCTCAAAACATTTCGAACCATATTGGGTCTTATTCCAAAAAAAAGGACCCTTCCTTCTTTTCATAACACTGGATCCATACTACCTGGGGACAAATCCAGGATCCCCCATTCTAAATGATACCTATAATCTTCTGTAACGCCCGTGGCCTAGGATCTAGGGGAAAAAATAGATTTCTTTCCCATTGAATCCCAATCCCACAAAGCCTCTGTTGTGGTTGTTTTGGAATTGAAGCAGTCATTGTAACACCCGAGATTTTTATGAGAAATATTTTGTTTTTATGTTATCATCAAAGGAATATTTCACTACACACAACACTATCTTGGCTTTCTTTACACGCAATCACGACCTTCCTCAATAGCTTGCGTTGTACGCAATACCGAGTTTCACTAAACAACGATATGCTATTAAAATATTATTAAAACTAGCAGTTATGAATAGTAATACCAACTTTTTGAAATTTTATAAAGTTTATCTTTCAAAATGGACTTCATTTTTGGATTCGGAATATCGAAATTATCCTAGGGTGAATTTTTTGTATTTTTCTGAAAACTTTCAATTTTTGATGAATAGTGAAAACACTAGGTTACTATTTAAAAACCTACTTTTTTTTAATAATTATTTATTTTATTTAAATTTATTTTAGGTCAAAATTGATACATAATACCAATATAAGTTCAATTTAATTCATTGGATCCATTTTATAATAATTTTAGATATATAAAAATTTTATTGAACTTTTCACCGTCTTTTACCCACCTCCTAGGAGAGATTGAAATTTTACATAATACTTAATTTTACCGCTTCTGTGAGTGGAATTTTGAAAATCCGAGAGACATGGTTAATATCAAGTAGTAAAATGTGGTTCAATAAGATAAAAATAATTTTTGGTGAATAGTAACTTTTTACTTTTATTTACCAAGGTTAAAAGTAAATAGGGTAATTAAGGGTAAAAATGGTATTATTATTACCCTAACACAAGTCCCAATTCTATTGGATAAGTTTAATTCGACCAAAAACAACCTTAGGAATAAAATATGACCATTTAGGTACACTTGGATTAGATTAGGACATTTAATATTATTTTATTTAATGAAGAGTTAAAATAGTTAAAATCAAAGTTTAATAACTAAAACATTTTTAATACAGGGTTATAAATAAGATAAAATTGACTATAAATATTAATTAGAAAGATAAAAAGATTTTCTACATAATGGTATTTTATTTAAAAAAAAATATACTTTAAATAATTTAATTTATTTATGACACAATGATGATGCATTAATTACCTTATTAAGAAAATATTAACATAATTGATATTATAAATACCCAAATAAATGTAATTTGAGACTTTTCCGGAATTAAACTAATTTTATAGGTTAATATGACATATTATTATTTATTTAATTAACTTTGTTCGAACTAATAATGCTGTTATGATTTTCACAAAAATCAATTACCAATTAGTGTCAAAATTGACATAAAATAGTTTTTAAAAAAAATATTATATTATTAATTTTTATTTTATTCCTAAAAATCTAAGGTTCGTCCAAATTACATAGATAGGGTTATATATATTAATAATGAACCACTCGGGGTTCATTTGGCTTGTTATAGTAAGTTTATTAACCATATAGTGTAAGAAAACAAGAACACACGGTAAAAGTTAAATTATTTAACTTAGAGTTAAATCTAAATGATAAGGTTAAAATAGTAACCTAAAATTGTCTAAAATATATTGGTTGAGAATATTTAGACCCATCCCCACCTAATATTCGAAATAAATTAGTTTGGAGCTATTAAAAATCGAATATGACTTTATTATAAAATAACATTTTAAGTTTTTTCTAAAGTGCCCCTCTCCTCCCTTATAAAAGAGCACCTCCTCCCTCTCCTCCTCACACCACTTTGAGCCTTCAATACCAGCCAAAACATGACAATTTATTTACTCCACTTCCCTAGAAACATCCTAGAGGTACTGGTCTTCTTTAAAGACCATCTTTAGTGCCCTAAGAGGAGGTTAAGAAGAGGCGCTTCAAAGAAGAGGTAATGTCCGTTACCGACTCTTTCAACTTTATTTCTTCTTCTACTTCCTCTTGTTTAGTTGTTTCATTATGAAGTAATAACATCAGTATCACTAATATACTGATATGTTATAATAAATATGAAACAACCCTATTTCACCTTCAATCCATCCTACGGAAAATGAAATCACCGCGCGTGCGTACGTATGGAATACCGTCTCCACACTGTGGTGTAATCTGTTTTCCACCACCACCTTACTTGGATGGGTATAATGGTGTAAATGATAACTATATATGATTATTGTAAATTGATATTGATTTTGAAATAGTATACATACACTTCAATACAATTCCACGATCATGGGAACGATATCATCGCTCGTGCGTACGTACGGCCTACCGTCTCCACGATGTGATGCGACTCGTTCTACATGATATTCAATGCATAATGATTATATAAATGAATTGAATGAATAAATATGATATATATTACACTAATACCATTCTAGAAATGAGGTATCTATAACCTAAAAATAAGAATAAGAATTTATTCGACAAAACACGCATAAGAACAAAAAGCAATAAACACTCGAATAACAAGTAGAAATGAAATAATACCAATACGAAGCTAAGAATATGACCATATATGATATCATAAAAATGATTAAGATTCTTTAATAAGTCAATAACATTATTTAAATCATTATACAGGAGGTTCCGACACGTATGAAGCAAATCAGACCTAAGGTAAGGGAAAATCTTGCAATCTCATTTTTATCCGAGATTTTTTATACATCAGAATTTACTGGGGAATATTTATCATCCACATCCATGTTTCCTCAATATGTAATATTATTTCTATCCTCCTACAATTTTTTAAATCCAATTTTACCCTTCCATGAGTTTTTAGTAAAAGATATGAAAGGAATCTTTTTTCGTTTTTAGTACGAGGTACTTTTTTTACTTTTTCAGCCAAAGTATGAGAAGAATGTTTTTTTTAACTTATACGGCATGAATGGATTCATAGAAAATTATTTCCATGAAGCTTCCTTTAGAAGTTTTCAAGTTTATTTTTAATCAACTTATTTTAGTTTAAAATTGTAGGAAATGTTAAGAAAGGAAAAATTCCTTTGAAGTAGAAAGGATATTTTCCTTAAGAATGGAGTTCAAGGATTTTATCAAAATTATTTTCCATCTAAGATAATATGGGGTTCTATTTCTAAACCTATTTTTACATTGATTTGATGATGTTATGATGGAATTATTTTTATGATGTCCTTTTATCTTATATGGATTATGTTATGATGGCATGATGTTTAAGAATCCCATTTTTATTACATGGGTTATGTTATGATGTATGATTTATGATCTTGTGGCACACATAAGAATGGTATCATTATGAGATGGTTGGGACCTATATCTCCCTCTAATTCATTGGGTAAAGATTTATATCTCATGAGATAGACATGGCTGTAATGGCAGGTTAATCCGGTGCAGTGATACAGGACTGAAACGAGGAGTGAACTCAGTTCAGAAATGGACTTTATCCGCTAAGATAGTCTTGGCAATGAGTCTTGACTACTAAGAAATTATTCTCTATGATTATGTTTGTATGCCACAAAGTTTCATGTTTTATGTTATGATTGTTGGTATTACATTTCACAACTATGATTTATCCCATGTTATGAAATTATGATCTCTTTTGCAGGTTAAGATTTCCAAAATGATATGTTCTTATGAATATGATGTGATTGATATTTCTTTTGTTTACCCTTACTGAGCATTTGAGCTCACCCTTTTGTATGTTTTCTTTTCCCCAGTTCAGGAAGAAGGGTATTAAGTAAGATATTCCAAAAGTGACTCTAGATATGATAAAATAAAAGGGAGACAGTGTAGATGATTTATGAACCAGTTGTTTATGTTTCCCAGTTTCTAAAGACACTATACCTATAAGGTCCTTTCATGGTTTTGTTATATGTTGTAATAAGTGTGCTTCAATTTTGAAGTAATAACAATGTATGTAAAGTATGGGTTGTTATATTTGGTATCAGAGGAAGGTTATAGTCAACCTTTGGAAACTAGGATGTGAAAGCCTTAGTAAGAACCCTAAGGATATGTCTAAGCATAGGACAAAATATTAGTGTTTTAGAAATGGCCATGAACAACCTATTATAAGACCTTAAGTGTGAAATTCTATTCTTGATTATGTGGTTTCCCTATTATAATTAGTGTTGCTCACACTATTCTTCTTGGTTTTAGTCAATGGCTGGAACCTGAAGGAACTGTGTTAATGCGGAATGCGACGGGCAATGCAATGATTGTCCCCCTGAGCAACCAAATGTTATGGCAACTGGAAAGAAAAATCTTGTAGCCATGATCACATAACTTTCTCAACATATGAATCATGCAGGACTTCCAAATGAGCAAATGAAGGAGAAACATTCTATTGAATCCTTCATGAGGCAGCGTCCACCTTCATTCAGTGGGTCTAATGATCCATTGGTGGATGAACAATGGATCAGTACCACTAAAAAGGTATTTTCTGTTCTTGAATGTTCTAAACATGATAAAGTCATCTTAGTAGTATATAGTTTGGAAGGTGAAGATGATCAATGGTGGAATCTTATCAAGAATACGAGGCAAAGGGATGAAATTGAATCCATAGAATGGGACGAGTTCAAGAACTTATTTTTCAATAAGTACTTCCCTTGTATTCTTCGAACAAATATGGAGAGGGAGTTTCTTGAACTGAAGCAAAATGATGATGAATCTGTTGGTACCTATGAAGCAAATTTTACAAGACTTGCAAGGTACGCTTCTAGGATTATTATCCAACCTGAGAATAAGATCGATCGATTCTTTAGTGGCTTAAAACCAAGTCTTTGAAGGGAGTTATCCATAAGGGACTTCAATAGCTACGAGGAAATTTTTTGATGTGCTCTCAAGGTTGAGATGGAAATTGGAGTAACCCATCAATCATATGGGTTTGATAAGAAGAGGAAAATGGAATTCAAAGGGAAATCTAAAGAGCACACTAAAAAGAAGATGTGTTTTCCCTTATTCTCAAAGTGTGGAAAGAAACATGGAGGGAGTTGTTTTAAAGGGACAAGTAAATGTTTCAAATGTGGAAAGGAAGGTCATCGGGCATTTGAATGCCGCAATGATGGGAAGAAGATGTCTAATGATGCGGACAAAGAAAAGGCTACACAGAGTGCACCTTCTACACTTCAATGTTACAAGTGCAAGGAAATGGGGCATTATTCCAATAAATGCCCTAATCCAAGGGTTGTTGATGATGATCGACGTAAACAAACTCTTAAGGCTAAAGACAAAGGAAATTCACATGAAATTTCTATCAGCGATGTGGAGTATGATAACGAAGTGGTAAAAGGTACACTTACCATCCACTCTAAAGTAGAAAATGTTTTATTTGATTCTGGATCCACCCACTCTTTTATTTCTGAAGAATTTTCTAAGGGTATCACCGTATTACCTCAAGAATTAGATGTTGAGTTAGCTGTGACAACCCCTAATGGCACAACAGTCACATAAAAAGTTTATAATTCTTCTCCGATTGAAGTTTGTGGGAAAGTGCTTCCTGAAAATCTTGTGATCCTCCCTGTAGTGGAATTTGATGTGATTCTTGGCATGGATTGGCTTTCTTTATATAGAGCTCATATCAGTTACCAAATAAGGGAAGTCACATTTCATATTCCAGATCAATCTATGATTGTCTATCGATGCAAGGATGAACATAACCTTCCAGTGGAAATTTATTCCATCTTATGGGTCTTGATTCTACTAAATGAAGGTTATTTATCTCAAATGGTTGGATAGAAACTCACGATTAAGAATATACCCATTTTACGGGAGTTTGATGATGTCTTTCCGGAGGAATTGCCTGGTCTTCCACCAAATCGTGAAGTTGAGTTTTCAATAGAACTCATACCGGGTGCTATGCCCATTTCAAAGACACCTTATAGAATGGCCCCAATTGAGTTGCAGGAATTGAAGAAGAAACTCCAAGAGAATCTTGATAAGGGATTCATACACCCTAGTGCATCACCTTGGGGAGAACCTAGGCCTGTTCTGTTTGTTAAGAAGAAAGATGGATCAATGAGACTCTGCATTGATTATCGAGAACTTAACAAGATCACTATCAAGAACAAATATCCTCTCCCATGCATTGATGACTTATTTGACCAACTATGCGGAGCTCAATACTTTTCCAAGATTGATCTTCGTTTAGGGTATCATAAATTAAGGGTCAAAAGGGAGGATATACCAAAGATGGCTTTCTGTACAAGGTATGGACACTATGAATTTATAGTGATGCCATTTGGTCTTACTAATACCCCTGCTATCTTCATGGATCTAATGAATAGAGTCTTTAGAGACTATCTTGATCAGTTTGTGGTAGTATTTATAGATGATATTCTTGTCTACTCAAAGAGCAAGGAAGAACATGAAGATCACTTTAGAATTGTATTGAAGACCCTGAGAAAGGAGAAGCTTTGTGCCAAATTTACCAAGTGTGAATTTTTGCTTCAAAAATTTTCATTTTTGGGTCACATAATCTCAAAAGAGGGGATATCTGTGGATCCAACAAAAATAGAGGTTATTGAAAGATGGTCATGACCAACAACAGTAACTGAGATCTGAAGTTTTCATGGTTTGGTTGGATATTATCGACTTTTTGTGAAATATTTTTCATGATTATCTAATCCACTAACCAAGTTGACTCGAAAAGGATTTAAGTTCTCTTGGATAGAGGAGTGTGAAGAGAATTTCAAGGAGTTAAAAAGAAGGTTATCCAGTGCACCTGTGCTCACACTGCCTTGTAGTGGAGAAAGGTTTGTGATTTACAGTGATGCATCCAAGAAGGGATTGGGGTGTGTTCTCATGAAAAATGATATGGTGATATCTTGTGGCTCACGATAGTTGAAAATCCATGAGAAAAATTACCCAACTCATGATTTGGAGTTAGCTACAGTAATATTTTCATTAAAAATATGGAGGCATTATCTTTATGGTGAAAGGTGTGATATTTATACTGATCATAAAAGTTTAAAGTATATTTTCACACAAAAGGAGCTGAATATGCGCCAAAGAAGATGGTTGGAGCTGATTAAGGATTATGACTACTCAATTCATTATCACCCTGGGAAAGCAAACAAGGTGGTAGATGCATTAAGTCAACAAGACCATGCTAGCTTATCCATGATGAGAATCACAAAAGATCCAATATTTATGGATTTATAAAGGATGGATCTTGGAATTATAATAGAAGGGGAAAAATATTATTTTTCTCAAATGAATGTTCAACCATCTATACATGTGAAGATTAAAGAGTCACAGAAATAAGATGTAGAGTTACAAAAGAAGGTGAGAAATGTTCTTGAATTTCATATTGATTGTGATGAAATAATAAGGTTCAAGAATCGGGTTTGTGTTCCTCCCATCCCAGAATTAAAGAAGGAGCTACTGGATGAGGCTCATAGTTCTTAATTCTCTATTCAACATGGAAGTACGAAGATGTATAGGGACCTGAAAGAGTACTTCTGGTGGGATGTTATGAAAAGAGATGTTGCTGAATATGTCTCTCGATGCTTGGTTTGTCAGAAAGTTAAAGCTGAGAGACAGAAGTCTAAGGGGATGTTACAACCACTACCCATACCTGAATGGAAATAGGAAAACATCAATCTATACTTTGTCACCAGACTTCCTAAAACATCCAAAGTCAATAATGCTATCTGGGTTATAGTTGATCATCTTACGAATTCGACACACTTCATTACTATTAGAGAATATTTCTCTCTGGATCATCTTTCCAGGATATATGTAAAGCAAGTGGTAAGATTGAATGGAGTACCACTTTCCATTATATCTGATTGGGATCTGAGGTTTACCTCAAAGTTTTGACGAAGTCTTCAGAATACTCTGGATATAGAGTTGAGTTTCATCACTTCTTATCATCCTCAGACAGACGGTCAGTCTGAGAGGAAAATTCAAAATCTAGAAGATATGTTAAGATCTTGTTCTATGGATTTCAAAGGTGGTTGGGATCAACACCTAACTTTGGTGGAATTTTCATATAATAATAGCTTTCACTCCAATATTTAGATGGCTCTTTATGAAGCTCTCTATAGAAAGAAATGCAGAACTCCAACTTGCTGGGATGATGTTGGGGAAAGAAAGCTATTAGGACCTGATCTTGTTGATGAGATGGCAGAAAAGGTCCGATCTATTCAAAAACACATAAGAGAAGCTCAGAGTTGACAAAAAAGTTATGTCGACAACTGAAGAAAATACCTAGAGTTTGAAGTGGGAGATAAAGTGTTCTTACGAATATCTCCTTGGAAGAGAGTAATGAGATTTGGAAATAAGGGAAAGTTAATCCCTAGGTATATCGGTCCTTTCGAAATACTGGATCGTGTTGGGAAGGTAGCTTACCGATTGGCGCTTTCACTGAATCTCTCTCAAGTTCATGATGTGTTCCATGTATATCTCCTGATAAAGTACATACTCGATCCTTCACATGTACTCAACTCAGAAGTTGTACCGCTGGAGCAAGAACTTTCTTATGAAGAACAGCCGATAGAGATTCTGGATCATAGCGAAAAAGTCCTACGGAACAAGACCACTCGCATGGTGAAAGTTTTATGGAGGAACCACCAATTAGAAGAAGCTACATGGGAGCTTGATGATATGATGAGGGAGAGGTATCCTCATCTGTTTGTTACAAAGTGACGAATTTTGAGGGCGAAATTCATTTTAAGGGGGTAGAATGTAACACCTGAGATTTTTATGAGAAATATTTTGTTTTTATTTTATCATCAAAGGAATATTTCACTACACACAACACTAGCTTGTCTTTCTTTACACACAATCATGACCTTCCTCGATAGCTTGTATTGTACGCAATACCGAGTTTCACTAAACAACGATATGCTATTAAAATATTATTTAAACTAGCCGTTATGAATAGTAATACCCAGTTTTTGAAATTTTATAAATTTTATATTTAAAAATGGACTTCATTTTTGGATTCGGAATATCGAAATTATCCTAGGGTGAATTTTTGGTATTTTTCTGAAAACTTTCAATTTTTGATAAATAGTGAAAACACTAGGTTACTATTTAAAAACCGACTTTTTATTTAAATAATTATTTATTTTATTTAAATTTATTTTAGGTAAAAATTGATACATAATATCAACATAAGTTCAATGTAATTCATTGGAGTCATTTTATAATAATTTTAGATATATAAAAATTTTAATGAACTTTTCACCGTCTTTTACCCACCTCCTAGGAGAGTTTGAAAATTTACATAAAACTTAATTTTACCGCTTCTGTGAGTGGAATTTTGAAAATACAAGAGACACGGTTAATATCAAGGAGTAAAATTTGGTTCAATAAGATAAAAATAATTTTTGGTGAATAGTAACTTTTTACTTTTATTTACCACTGTTAAAAGTAAATATGGTAATTAAGGGTAAAAATGGTATTATTATTACCCTAACACATGTCCTAATTCTATTGGATAAGTTTAATTCGAACAAAAACAACCTTAGGAATAAAATATGACCATTTAGGTCCAGTTGGATTAGATTAGGACATTTAATATTATTTTATTTAAATAAGAGTTAAAATAGGTAAAATCAAAGTTTAATAACTAAAACATTTTCAATACAGGGTTATAAATAAGATAAATTCGACTATAAATATTCATTATAAAGATAAAAATATTTCCTACATAATTTTATTTTATTTATAATTTTTAAACTTTAAATAATTTAATTTATTTATGACATAATGATGATGCAGTAATTACCTTATTAAAAAAATATTAATATAATTGATATTATAAATACCCAAATAAATGTAATTTCAGACTTTTCATGAATTAAACTAATTTTATAGGTTAATATGACATATTATTATTGATTTAATTAACTTTTTTCGAACTAATCATGCTGTTATGATTTTCACAAAAATCAATTACCCAATAGTGTCAAAATTGACATAAAATAGTTTTTTAAAACAAATATTATATTATTAATTGTTATTTTATTCCTAAAAATATAAGGTTCGACCAAATGACTTATATAAGGTTATATATATTAATAATTAACCACTTGGGGTTCGTTTATCTTATTATAGTAAGTTTATTAACCATATATTGTAAGAAAACAAGAAGACATGGTAAAAGTTAAATTATTTAACTTAAAGTTAAATCTAAATGATAAGGTTAAAATAGTAACCTAAACTTGTCTAAAATATATTGGTTGAGAGGATTTCCACCCATCCCCACCTAATATTCGAAATAAATCAGTTTGAAGCTATTAAAAATCAAATATGACTTTATTATAAAATAATATTTTAAGTTTTTCCTAAAGTGCCCCTCTCCTCCCTTATAAAAGGGCACCTCCTCCCTCTCCTCCTCACACCTCTTTGAGCTTTCAATCTCAGCCAAACCCTACCAATTTCTCTTCTCCACTTCTCTAAAAACATCCTATAGGTACCGGTATTCTTCAAAGACCATCTTTTGTGCCCTAAGAGGAGGTTAAGAAGAGGCGCTTCAAAGAAGAGGTAATGTCTGTTACCGATTCTTTCAAATTTATTTCTTCTTCTACTTCCTATTATTTAGTTGTTTCATTATGAAGTAATAACATCAGTATCACTTGTATACTGATATGTTATTATAAATATGAAACAACCCTATTTTACCTTTTATCCATCCTACGGAAAACGAAATCACCGCGCGTGGGTACATACAGAATACCGTCTCCACGCCGTGGTGTAATCTGTTTTCCACCACCACCTTACTTGGATGGGTATAATGGTGTAAAGAATAACTATATATGATTATTTTCAATTGATATTGATTCTGAAATAATATACATACACTTAAATACAATTCCACGATCATGGGAACGATATCATCGCTGGTGCGTACGTACGGCCTACCATCTCCACAATGTGATGTGACTCGTTCTACATGATCTTCAATGCATAATGATTATATAAATGAATTGAATGAATAAATATGATATATATTACACTAATAACATTCTGGAAATGAGGTATCTATAACCTAAAAAGAAGAATAAGAATTTATTCGACAAAACACGCATAAGAACAAAAAGTAATAAACACTCGAATAACAAGTAGTAATGAAATATTACTAATATGAAGCTAATAATATGACCATATATGATATCATAACAATGATTACGATTCTAGAATAAGTCAATAACATTATTTAAATCATTATACAGGAGGTTCGGACACGTACGAAGCAAATTGGACCTAAGGTAAGGGAAAATCTCGCAATCTCATTTTTATCCGAGATTGTTTATACTTCAGAATTTACTGGGGAATATTTATCATCCACATACATATTTCCTCAATATGTAATATTATTTCTATCCTCCTACAATTTTTTAAATCCAATTTTACCCTTCGGTGAGTTTTTAGTAAAATTTATGAAAGGAATCTTTTGTCGTTTTTAGTATGAGGTACTTTTTTTAGTTTTCCGGCCAAAGTACGAGGAGAATGTTTTTTTAACTTATACGGCATGAATGGATTCATAGAAAATTATTTCCATGAAGCTTAATTTACAAGTTTTTATGTTTATTTTTAATCAACTTATTTTAGTTTAAAATTGTATAACATGTTAAGAAAGGAAAAATGCTTTCGAAGTAGAAAGGATATTTTCCTCAATAATGGAGTTCAAGTATTTTATCAAAATTATTTTCCATATAAGATAATATGGGGATCTTTTTCTAACCCTATTTTTAAATTGATTTTATTATGTTATGATGGAATTATTTTTATGATGTCCTTTTATCTTATATGGATTATGTTATGATGGCATGATGTTTAAGAATCCCATTTTTATTACATGGGTTATGTAATGATGTATGATTTATGATCTTGTGGAACACATAATAATGGTATCATTATGAGATTGGTGGGACCTATATCTCCCTTCAATGCATTGGGTAAATATTTATATCTCATGAGATAGACATGGCTGGAACGGCAGGTTAATCTGGTTCAGTGATACAGGACTAAAACGAGGAGTGAACTCGATTCAGAAATGGACTTTGTCTGCTAAGATAGTCTTGGAAATGAGTTTTGACTACTAAGAAATGATTCTCTATGATTATGTGTGTATGACACAAAGTTTAATGTTTTATATTATGATTATTGGGATTACATTTTACTACTATTATTTATCCCATTTTATGAAATTATGAACTCTTTTGCAGGTTAAGATTTACAAAATGATATGTTCTTATGAATATGATGTGATTGATATTTCTTTTGTTTACCCTTACTGAGCATTTGAGCTCACCCTTTTGTATGTTTGCTTTTCCCTGGGTCAGGAGGAAGGGTATTAAGTAATATATGCCAAAAGAGACTCTAGATATGATAAAATAAAAGGGAGACAATGTAGATGATTTATGAACCAGTTGTTTATGTTTCCCAGTTTCTAAAGACACTATACCTATACGGTCCTTTAATGGTTTTGTTATATGTTGAAATAAGTGTGATTCAATTTTGAAGTAATAACAATTTATTTAAAGTATGGGTCATTATAGTCATCCTCCAAAATATGAGACTTTGAGAGGAGGATCAAATTTAGGGCCTACATGCATGCAGCCCCAACCAACTAATATATTTGGATCTTCTGGAACTCTTCTACCTCTATTAACCTAATTCAAGACTCTGATCAGAGTATAACCACTGAAATCATCACTGGTCCTTCTCATTTCCTTGTCACATTTGTGTATGGTAGCTATGATGCTATTAAAAGAGAATATTTATGGATGGATCTTGAATATTTTGACCTGAGGGACTCTCCTTGGCTAGTTGGAGGTGATTTTAATATCATTTTTGATCCTAGTGAAAAGAAAGGGTGTTTCATCTTCCCCCAAAAATATTGTGAGGATTTTGTTCAGCTCATGGCCCACAAGGGTCTCATAGACATGGGTTTACCTAGCGAAAAGTACATATGATTCAATAATAAAAGAGGAGGTCGGCACACGTGGTTTTAGCTTGATCATTGTCCTGCTAATATCCAAGAAGCTTTGGCATTATCTAATGCCAAAGTCTCACATATTGTTCGTATCCTATCCGATCACTCCCCCATTCTGGTCTCACTCTCCCTACAAAAGGAATGGACCAAACACTGTGTCTTTTCTCACACTTGTCCCAGCCTTTTGTGATTTTAACAGGCTGTTAGGGACTCATGGTATCAGTCTATACTAGAATCTGGATGGATGTATTTACACAACAAACTAAGAAGACTGATAGGTGATCTCCAGGACTGGCTGAGCAGACATCACCCCCGGCATAGTGACTTTCATGCTCTATCAAATGATATTGAATCCATGGAAATCCGTTTTGAGTCTGATTGAAAGGATGACCTGTTTGAGGAACTCTCTTGAAAGAAGTCCAATCTAGAAGAAATTGTTTTAATAGAGGAATGGGTGGCTCGCAAATAAGCATAGATAAAGTGGATTCATGAGGGAGACTACAACTATACTTATTTCCATGTGTGCATCAAGGAAAAACAAAGGTTGATCAGGCTGAATATACGTCTCAAATATGGAATCTTCACTGAAAAGCAGGACCTTATTAGGAGAATGTCTGAGTTGCACTTCAAAGACCTGTTGGGAGGCCCTAATACTCACGTGATGGAGGGGTATCCAAGTGGTCATGAGGAATTTTTGGAGGTGATCCCTGTCACCATTTCCATCTAGGACAATGACCTTTTGGATTATACACTGAATGAGAAGGATATTCATGAGGCAATGTTGAGAATTAATTGGTAGAGTTCCCCAGGGCCAGATGGTTTTCTTGGGGATTTCTACAGGGCATCTAGGGACTTTAAGGGTGACTTGATTGTGGCATTCCAGGATTTCTTCAAGGGCAGGTGTCTGCCTCACGTCGCATGTGCTACCACCCTAGTGTTGATTCCTAATATCTTTTATCCCTCATCCATCCACCACTACAGGCCCATGAGTATGTGTAATTTCCCTTACAAAATTCTGGCAATGATCATCAACATGAGACTTGCATCCCACCTTCCCACCCTGATCTCGGATGAGCATCATGACTTCGTCAAGGGAAGATCCATTCATGGGGCAATCGCTCTAGTCCAGGATGTTATTGGTGATCTTAATTTGAAGTTTCATTGTTAAAATCTTACCATTTATCTAGAAATGGATAGGGCCTATGACATCATGGAGTGGAGTTTTATCATCAAAGTCCTTGCTAGATTTGGATTCTATTCTTGGTTTATTGATTTAATTTTCAGGTGCATCAGTTCTGCCTAGATTGATGTTTGTTTAATGGGAAATCATCATGGATTATTTAATATGGTTCGTGGTATGAGAAAAGGGGATCCCCTTTCACTGAGCATCTTTATCGTGGCCTAGGACGTCCTCATCCATCATATCAAAAGGAGCATCAGCACTGGTTTCATTTCCCCTTACCAGTGTAGGTAGAGGCAGAGTTTTATTTCTCACATTATATTTGCTGATGATATGATCATCGTTATAAATGAAAATAGGCATTCCATTTGGGGAATAAACAGGATAGTGTAGGGCTAAGGCCGCTAGAGTGGCCAAAGTATTAACTAAAGAAAGAGAACCTTCTATATTACGAATCGATTCTTGGATTCTTGAAGCACCTCCCTGAGTAACCGTCTGAACATGAAACATTTTTCCTTCCCAATGAACTACCCCAGTGCTCCCATTTCTCCATTGGGAATCTTGGAAGAGACTATTTAATCCACTAGAGGAGGGAGGTATCAACGTAATGAGCCTCTCGGGGACACTTCATGACATGCATACTAAGCTCACCTGAGATATTATCGAGGCCCTCTCTCTGTGGGGTAGATTTATGGATTCAAGGTATAAACAGAGTGAGGGGCATTGGGCTGGTCATGCCTCTTCTATTTGGCATGTGGTTTACCCACTGATCACATCCCTACAACCTCACTCTAGATGGATTTTCGGGAGAGGGGAGATCTCTTTTTGGCACCACAACTTGTTCAACTGGTGTCTTGGATTCCCATGCTACCCAGTTGCCAACATTTCCTTCCACCAATATAGCTTGTATCCCACCATCATTACGGCAGTTCTAAACAGCAGAAAGAGTGAATTTTTCAACCTTATCGACATGAATGATGATCAGGATAAATGTGTCTTCACTGCTTTGAGTTCTAGTGTTTTTTCAATGCAGTAATTTCATAGGATATTTATGACTTTGGTCCAAAATTATGCTTGGGGGGAACTCTCTGGATTAAAGAAATCCCAAAAAAATATAATTTATTGGTTTCAAGGATTAGGAACCACACAATTTCAACAGATAATAATGTCAAATGGATGGGAATTCAGATGGCTTCATGTTTCTCCTGTTGTAGGGAACATAAGGAGGAAACCATGGATCAACTATTCTTTATGGGAGACTGTGCCAATGTAGTATGGTCAGATTTTGGAGTCTTCACAGGCTGGGTATCTATGGGCCAGATGGAGTCTCCTTTCCTTTAGAGATGGTTTCATGGTGAAGGTGTCCAAGGGGTGGAGTTGAAGGCTCATGCCTTGGTCCTTATGGCAGGCTACTGGTGTATTTGGACTGCTCAGAATAAGGTCATCTTTGAGGGGGGCACCTATTCCCAGCAGGCAGTGGTTTTAAGGGTTAAGTGTTTGATGTTGGACCTCTTTCGGCTTAGCAAAGGCTGGCGGGATGCCCCCACCATGAGGCTTTTTTCAAACCATAATCATTCAGCGATATCTATAGGTGAGGGCAAGCGGGGGAAGTTGGTTTGATGGCACCCACATCCCTTGGGACCCAAACTGAACACTGATGGTTCATGCACTATGGGAACCATCAGTTGGGGTGGTCTGATACGTGACTAGGAGGGTGTGATTATAGATGCTTTTGCTGCCCAGTATGGAATAGGAACTCTTTGCAAGCTGAATCCCTGGTGATGCTCTCCAGTCTTCAACTGTCCAGGCAGAGGAACATTACCCTTAGTGTATTGGAAACTGACTCCATCATTATCTACAACTCTCTGTTAGTTAAGTTCCCCATCCCATGGTCCATATCCTACATCATCAGAAAATTCCTCAAGATCATGGATGCCAACATCGAAATTCTTCATACGTGGCGTGAGGGGAACATGGTCGCTGACTTTCTTTCCTCGTTATCAAACCATGGGAAGAACACCATTTGTTCTCCAGATACTATTTTAATGTTTCCTGAGGAGGGAAACCTAGTCTGAGGGGATTCTCTAGGGCACCACCATTTTATACCTCCATATTCCATGTTTTTCATGTTTCTCTTTGTGTTTCATGGTGCCTTAAATAACATATATAAAACTTTGATTTATCATACTATGGTAATAAAAAAACACATGTACTTCATTGGTTATATCTTTGCATTTAAAATACCATTAAGAATATTTACAGTTTTGATGTATTCATTAAACATTGATCACATGATTAATATAAATATAGGTCTTTAACAAATCCAATTGACAGAGAAAAAGGAAGTGATGGCCTCATCCAGTAGGATTGTACTTGATGAAACCCATTTATCATAGCTTCTGAGGGATATATAATCACTGTACTTTTTCCTTGACCAATCCCAAGCTAAGATACAACAACATAAGCATGATTGAAACTGATTATTTAATAATTTCAAACTCATCAAGATCATGACCAAAACCATGTTCGTTGAACGACCCCATGAAAGTCATATCGTCGCACAAAATACTCTTAGGATGTATGTTGGTGTAGTAAATGGATATGTATCAAGACCTTAATAATATGAATATGTATATTATATAGAATAATGAATTTATTTTCATTATTATTGTTACTTTATAAATGATTTTGATTTTGATTCAATTAAACACAAATTGTATTTTTGGGTTACATTTAAATTCAATTAAGGGGTTTATTTTGATGAATTAATGGATTTCTGAAATAAATAGTATTTTAATAAAATTTTATTATCAAATAAGGTTTATTAATTATAAATTATCATATAATTTTTATGAAGTGAAATGTACGTTTTATAAGGGTTACAAAACTGTTATTGTCAAAAACCCAAAAAAATCAATAAATGTTGAATATTATTTTAAAAATAAAAATTCACATATTTAAAAAATTATTTAAATAAAATGAGTATTATTTTTGGAATCATAACATCCAAATTATCTAAGGGTGAATTTTTCATAATTTTCTGAGACAATCGAATTTTTAGGTAAAAATTAAATAATGTATAATTATATGGTGTGTTTTATGACATCATAATGAAACAAAAATGATGTAATAAAAACTAATATTGGTATATTAGGACAAATATATGTTTTACTATTAAAATAATGTGATTTTAATTTTACTTGATAAATTTTAGTAAGCCTTTATGAATCCTCTAAAACATTTAATATATTTTAGAGTTTTAAATTCATTTATTTAAAAGTGTGACTCACCTCCATATATGAAAAAACATTATTTTAATATTTTATTACCTTTTCCTAATAAAATAATTAAATCCTATCCACTTTGGAAAAAAACCATGGGAAGGTTTGTGGTTTGAAATATTTTATTTTGTAGAGTCCAAAACCTAAATATTAAATAAATCCCTCTCTTTTCCTATATAAACCCACCCATATCCCACTTATCTTCACTAAAAATCCTTATATCATGACATTAATCTGACATAATCTCTCTATAATCATCCCAAGGTTCCCCCAAGCTCTTAAGAATCCCCTTTCAGGCTTTTGGTTTTATACTCTTAAGGTAAGGGATCCTCTCTTTCTCACTTTTATTCAAGAATCTCCTCTATGTTATTTCCTTTTATTTTTTTATTCCTAATAATAGGGTATATTTTCAAAACTACCCCATACTTTTCTTATGATTTATAAATTATGATATACTATTTTCTCTCTCAATAAACCCTCCTAAGAATACTCGTTACCATGCTGAAATTTTGAAATGATTCTTTCCTTTCACTTCTTTATCCAAGTTTCATTATCTTTTTATGCCCTTTTATTTTCCATTAATAATTTTGTGGTATGTTTTCAAACCTCCCCCATACTTCCCTTATTATTTATAAATGATTATATACCCCTTTCTCTCTCATTAATCCCTCCCTTGTACACCTGTTACCATGCCTAAATTTCATATGCATCCTTTCCTTTCTCTTTTTTTCAATATTATTTATTATCATGTACCTTATTATTATACTTCTATATGTGTGTACATATACTAACATGTGCCTATTAATATCTACTTCATTTCTAAATTATGATATACCCATTTATCTCTCATCAACCAATGTTTTGTATTTTGAAGTGATGTCATTATGCTGTTAAGTTTTCATCACTATTTTCCTTGCCAAACCAATAGTGTAGTGAATACCATACCCATTTTTTATTAAGGGTGTTAAATTTTATCTGAATATTCCTTTTTTGGGGAACTTACATGTACATATTTTACACTCCTTGATCATTTAATAAATTATTATGATTAATTAACCTAGGTTTTATTATCTATGTGGCACACTTAAGCATGAGAATGAAATGAAAGTGATGAGTGAGCCTAAAATTATATAGTGCTCCAATGCATTGGGTAATGCTTAGTATCATGATACATCATGTTGGTACAAGTTTTTACCTGATTCCTTTATGGTACTTTTTCCACCAATAAGTCTTGGCATTTTTTCCTTGACCTTTGATGTAATTTTTAAAGTTATATCCACATTTCCCATGTTATGATTATCATGATATATCATGCCTTATCATTAATGTTCCTTTATGCCTCATTGATATGACTTTTCTAACGTGTATTATTATCTTCATGTTATTCCATTTTAATTACCTTACTAGGATTTATGGATCACCCCTTTATTATGTATTTTCCTAGGTTATCCAATTTAGTTTTAAGCTCAACCATGTTAAAGAAGTTTTAAATAAAGATGTTGTAATTCGTGTTTAAATTTGTAATGAAATGTACCTAATTCACAAAGACACTAGACATATCAATCTTTCAGGTTGTATTAAGTGTAATTTTATCATGTATTAATGTGTAATAAATAGAAGGGTTTTTATAGTTGGTATCAAAGGAAAATTTTAGTTATTTTTGGGATCAAGATTAGAAAACTATAGAAAACTCCTTAGAGATGAGTCTAAGTATAATAAAACTTCCATAGATTTTGGTTAGTATAGATTAAGTGGTTTATTAAGAAAATAAATCCATGCCTGGATACTACAAGTGGATGTGATTCTGGCATAGATATACCTAGGAGTAACAACTCTGACATGGTGTTCCGGGCTTGACTCGGGGTAACTCGGTACACGACAATGGGCCTTACTATGCACCTGGTTTGACACTACTAGGGGATATGATTTGGTAATTCATAAGCTCATTATGAACCATTATTAAGGGAGTAAAAAAATTCCCATAAGATTATATGTTAAGAAATATATCATGGATAACAATTACTGGATCCTAGAAATCCATAAGTTAAGGAAATACATGTAAGTTACAAGTTATCCCTTTAATGTCATTAAATTCAAATTTATGTGTTTAAAAGTTAAATATAATCATAATTAATTTTCTTTTTAATCTATCCAATGGCCGGAAATAGGAGGAATCAGGTAAACAATCAATGTGAAGAGCAATGTGATGACTACCCCAATGAGATGCCCAACCTGATGGGAGCAGGAATCACACACTTCATGAAAATACTCTCTCAGTTGAATCAAGTTTTGAATATAAACCTTGATCAGGAGGAGCATCCAAATCCCCCAAAAAGATAACAAGACACAATCAAGATCTTTATGTGACAAAGTCCTCCTACTGTCAATGGATCATCTGATCCCTTAATCGTCGAACAATGGATCAAATCCATTGAGAATATCTTCTCCATCATTTAATGATCTAAATAAGAGAAGGTTATTTTGGATGTTTATCATATGGAGGGTGAAGTTAATCAATGGTGAACATTGATCAAAAATAATAATCCTGAGGAAGAGATCAAAGCAATGGTGTGGAAGGATTTCTGGAAAAAAATTGATAAATATTTTCCTCATACTCTCCTTCTTAAATTGGAAATGGATTTCCTTACCCTCAAGAAAAAAAAGAAAAATCTATCGAGGTGTATGAGGAAAACCTCACAAGACTTTCATGGTACACCGGTGGATTTTTCATTACCCCTAAATTCAAGGTTGACCACTTCTTTGGTGGTATAAAACCAATCCTATGGAAATCCATCATGATCCATGACTTTGATATTTATGAGTAAATTGTCTGATGTGCCCTCAAAGTCAAAATAGAGATCGGTGAATCTTAAGGGTATCATGGGAATAAGAATCAGAAAGTGTAGATAAATTATGGTGGTCTAATATTGAGATCTAATAGTGCCAAGAAATTTTAAAATCTCACTTTCCAAAGGTGCAGAAAGAATTATCCTGTAAATTTTATAAAGGGGGTGAGGAAATGTTTTATGTGTGAGAAGGAAGGGAACCTAGCCAGTGATTGATGACAGGAGAAACCCACTACTGTGATGGAGGAAAGGAATGCTCCGGTAAACTTTAAATGTATTTTTCATTGATACAACTACAAGGAACCAAGTCACTTTGCAAACTAATGCACTAAGCTGATGGTTTTCAAAGACAACCAAAAACCTTCAAGGCAGTAGGGGTGAGATTTTTCCATCACTACTGTTGAAGTGAATCCCAACACTAAATTGGTTATAGGTTGGCCATTTATTAATTAAATAATAGCTAATTTAATTTTTGGTTTTGGTTCAACACATTCCTTTATATCAGGAAAGTTTAGTATAACTATTCAAAACCCACCAAAAATCATGGAATTAGAGATGTCGGTGAAAATGGAAAATGTTGAAGTTATTGCACCCCAAATATTTAACTCCTCCCTTATCAAATTTTGTGGGATGAATTTCCTAGAAAATCTTATGAGACTCCCTTTGGTGGAATTTGATGAAATTCTAGGCATGGATTGTCTTTACCTATATAAAGGCAAGATAAATTTCCATGAGAAGGAAATCACTCTACGTATTGCGAATCATCCTCAGATTCTATACAAATTCAAGGAGAATGATGAATCTTCTTTAGAGACATTATATCAAGCATGGATATTATTTCCCTATGAGAAAGTGTATCTATCTCAAATTATTGATTCTAAGGAAAGAATCATTCTTAAATACATGCCCATTTTTATGGAATATATTGCTATGCTTCTTAAGGAATTTCCTAGTCTTTAACCTAGATGAGATGTTGAATTTTTTATGGATCTTATACCTTGGGTGTTTCCATTATTCAAGACTCCATATAAAATGGCTATTGTGGAACATGAGGAGCTAAAGAAAAAACTACATAAGAATATGGATAAAGGTTTCATATGCCCAAGTGATTCACCATGGGATGCACTAGTCCTCTTCGTCAAGAAGAAGAATGGGTCAATATGCCTTTGCATAGGTTATTGTGAGATAAAAAATATCATGATAAAGAACAAGTATACTCTACTGTGGATTGATGACTTGTTCGATCAGATACATGGAGTAAAATACTTTTCCAATGTGGATCTACAGTCGAGATATTACCGAGTTAGGGTGAAGATGGAGGATATCCCCAAGACTGATTTTCATACAAGGTATGGGCACTATGAATTCATAGAAATTCCTTTCGGACTCAATAATTCTAAAGTAATATTCATGGACTTGATGAATAGAGTATTTATATATTACCTTGACAAATTTTTGGTAGTATTTATAGATGATATTCTAATATTAACCAAAATTAAAGAGGATCATGAGGATAATTTGAATACTATGCTAAACACCTTGTGAAATGAAAATATTTATTCCATGTATAGAAAATGTGAGTTCTAGTTTAAGGAAGTCCCTTTCTTGAGGAATATCATTAGAATCAATGGGATATCTATAGACCCTTCAAAAATAGAAGCAATTTAAGGATGGATGTGGCCAAGATTTGTGATAGATATCCATATTTTACTTGGTATAAATGGGTATTATCTTTGACTCATGAGAAATTTCTCATTATTGGGAAACCCTCTCACCAAACTAACTCAGAAGGGAGTCAATTTTTCTTGGAATAATTAATGTGAAGAAAGATTTAAGGAGTTGGAAAGGAGGATTATCACTTGGCATGTTCTCACACTACCCACAAGTGGGGAGTTTTTCATAGTATTTTTTAATGCTTCAAAGAATGGTTTGGGTTTCATGTTGATAAAAAATGACAAATACATTGCCTATGATTTAAGGAAATTGAAATTTCATGAAGATAACTACCCCACACATGATTTGGATTTGTTTACAATGATATTCAATTTGAAAATTTGGTGGCATTATCTCTTTGGGGAGAAGTGTGAAATATATACGAATCAAAAAATCATCAAGTATATATTCGCACAAAAAGAGATGAATATGCACCAATGAATATGGTTATATTTGATCAAAGACTATGATTGCTCAATACACTACAATTCTGGGAATCATAAAGGAAGGGACCTCATCAATCCCTTCCCAAATTATTTCTCAACCATCTCTTCTGGGGAGATTAAATGATTCTCAAAGATTTCATATGGGAATTCAGAAGAAATTGGAATTTATAAGGAAAGGTAAATCCTCGAATTCCAATGCTAATGATGAATGTGTTGTGATATTTGGGTCAAGATTATGTGTACCATCAAATACTAAGTTAAATAAGGAGAATTTGGATGATGCACTTAGATTAACCTTCTCCATCCACCTAGGAATCAAAAAAGATGTATTGAGATCTCTAAGAACACTATTGGTGGGACAATATGAATAAAGAGATCACAGAATATACATCAAGATGTCTTGTATGTTAGCAAGTGAAATTGGAAAGGAAAAAATCTAAGGGGATGATGCAACCATTACCTATACCTACATAGAAATGGGAAAACATCACCATGAACTTTGTAATTGGTCTTCCAAAGACATCAAGAGGGAATAATGCTATATGGGTTTTGGTGGATCGTCTTACAAACACTTCACACTTTATTGTGATATGAGAGGAATTCTCATTGGATCTACATGCATGGATATACATCAGGGAAGTGGTTAGGATTCATAGAGTATCACTATAAATTATATTTGATCAAGAACCAATATTCACCTCTAATTTCTATTAGATTCTCCACCACACTCTGAATATTGAGTTGAACTTCAGCGTGTCCTATCACCATCAAACAGATGATGAATCTAAGTGGAATATCCAAACACTTGAGGAAATGTTGAGAGCATGCTCAATGGACTTCAAAGGAGGATGGTATCAACATATTCCTCTAGTCAAGTTCTCTTACAATAATAGTTTCCAAACGAGAATCCAAATGGCTCCCTATGAATCTCTTTATTAGAAGAGGTGTAGGCCACCTACTTATTGGGATGATGTTGGGGAACAAAAACTTCTAGGTCCTAAAATGGTCAAGGAAATAGTAGAAAAGGTTAAGAATATTCAGAAGCACATCAAGGCTACATAGATTTGACAAAAGATCTATGCTAACAATCGTCAACGAGACTTTGAGTTTTATGTTGGAGACATGATTTTCCTCTGAATATCTCCATGGAATAAAGTTATGAGATTTAGAAAGAAGGGAAAGCTTACTCCAAGATACATCAGCCCCTTTTAGATCTTTGATCACATCGGAGTGATGGAATATCAACTTGAACTTCCACCTAACCTATCTCAAGTTCATGATGTATTCCATTTATAACTCTTAAATAAGTACATACCTAACCCCTCACATGTACTCAATACAGAGGTGGTACAGTTGGAAAATGATCTTTCCTATGAGGAGCAACTGTTGAATATCTTAGATAATAGAGACAAAGTTATACTAAATAATACAATCCACCATGTCAAAGTGGTGTGGAGAAACCACAATTTTGAAGAAGAAATGTGGGAACTAGAGGAAGTGATGAGATATAATTACCCTCATCTCTTTTAAGGGGGTGAAATGAAAATTTTGAGGGCAAAATTTCTCTATGGGATAATATTTTAACAACACAAACGGTTATAAATGAAGTTTCCCTTTGGGATTTAATTAAAATGTCTTATTATGTAATGTGGTTATAGAAAATACATGAACTTCCTTGATTATATCTTTGGATTTAAAATAACTTTAATAGTATTATCATTTTTAATATATCCATTAAATAGTGATCACATGATTAATATAAATATAGGGCTTTAAAAAATCTAATTGACATGGAAAAAGGAAGTGATTGCCTCGTCTAGTATGATTGTACCCTATGAAGTGAATTTATCGAAGATTTTGGGGGAGATGGAATCATTGGTATTTTCCCTTTTACCAAGATCAAGCTGAGATCCAACAACTTAAGCATGAGTGAAACTGTTTATGGGAGAATTTTAAGCTCATCTAGATCACGGCCAAACCATATTCGCTGAACGGCCCCATGAAAGTATCACTATCATGAACCTTACTCTTAGGGTGTACACTGGTGTAATAAAGGTATATATATATAAATATCTTAGTAATATGAATATGTATATTATATATAATAATGAATTTATTTTAATTTTTATTGTTACATTATAAATGATTTTGATTTTGATTCAATTAAACACAAATTGTATTTTCAGGTAATATTCAAATTCCATTAAGAGATTTATTTTGATGAATTAATAGATTTTTTAAATGAGTAGTATTTAAATAAAATTTTATTATTAAATAAGTTTTATTAATTATAAATGATCATATAATTTTTATGAAGTGAACTTTACTTTTTATTAGAGTTCAAAAATTGTTATTGTCAAAAACCCAACATTTTTCAATAAATATGGAATCTTATTTTAAAAGTGAAAATACACTTTTTAAAAAATTATTTAGATAAAATTAATATTATTTTTGGAATCATAATTTTGAAATTATCTGATGGTGAATTCTTTATAATTTTCTGAGATAGTCAAATTTTCAATAAAAAAATAAATACCATATAAATATAAATTGTGTTTTATAACATCATAATGACCCACAAATTATGTAATAAATACTATAATGTGTATCCTCTTCCAAATATTTTTCCCCCATAAAATAATATTATTTAAAGTTTATTTTATTGATTTTATTAATCCTTTATGAATCCTCCAAAATATTTAATATATTTTAGAGTTTTAAATTCATTTATTTAAAAGTGTGGATCACCTCCACATAAGCAAGGTAATTACTTTAATATGTTAGGCTCTTTTCCTAATAAAATAATTTAAACCTCTCCAATTTTGAAAAAACCATGGTAAGGTTTTTTTTTTGAAATATTTTATTTTTTAGAGTCCAAAACATAAATATTAAATAAATCCCTCTCTTTTCCTATATAAACCCACCCAAACTCCCACTTCTCTTTACTAAAAATCCTTTAAGAATGATCGTACCATGACCTCCTCTCTATATAATCCTCCCAAGGTTCCCAAAAGCTCTCAATAATCCCCTTTCAAGCTTTTGGTGTCACACTCTTAAGGTATGGTCGTGTTTTTATTTAAAATTTCCCTTAATGCATTTTATCAATTTTGATCCCTACACCGTGTTTTTATTTAAAATTATATTTTAGTTAAAAAGAACTGTAACATAATCAAAATTTATAAAATGAATTAAAATTGTTCTTATAATTTAATATAATAAATCATAAGTCATTTGTGATGTATACGAATCAATCGTAACTCAATCTGATACATAGTGTGACTAATATGACTTGAAATGTGTTTATTATTTTAAAAGATTCATTTTATTTAAAAATGTGTTTCACTCATTTAAAACTAATAAAAATCACTCGTATGGTCTTGATAAATTAGTAAAAGGACTCATTAGTCATTTTTGACATATAAGACTCAGCCACATGTCAATCTGATACACGATATGACCGGTATGACTCAAAGTGTGTGTTTTTAGTTTAAAAATGAAATTTTACTCAATGAAAAACCTAAAAAACATATATTTTATTTAGTTTTTATAAAAATCATCCATAAATAATTTTTGATGAGTAAGAATTTTCTGTTCATTAATTCATTACACGATGTGACTGGTATGATACAAACTTATGTTTTCAATTTAAAAATGGCACTTTAGTTAAAAACCTATTTCACTCATTTAAAATCAAGTAAATACACTTTTATTGTCTCGATACTTTAGAATAATGATCCATAATTCATTTTTTTATGTGTATTAATCAACCACAAATCAATCGAATGCATGATGTAACGGGTATGATTCAAAGTGTGTGTTTATATTTAAAATTGACATTTTAATTAAAAAGGAACATGACATACTCAAAACTGAGAAAATTCATTATAATTATTTTCATAATTTAATACTATGATCCATAAGTCATTTATGATGTGTATAAATTATTTACACCTCAATATGATACATAGTGTAACTTTTATGATTTAAAATGTGTGTTTTCAATTTAAAAGTGACATTTTAGTTAAAAATGTGTGTCACTCCCTAAAAAATGATAAAACACACTCTCATGGTATTGATACTTTATAAAAATTATCCATAAGTCACTTTATGAAAATAAATCAAATAAATTAGATTGTATTGATATTTTAGGAAAAAATCCATAAATCATTTGTGATTGGTAGGAATCATCCACACGTCAATCGGATACATGATGTGACCGATATAACTCAATACATGTGTTTATAGTTTAAAAATGAAATTTTCATTAAAAACATGTGTCACTCACTGAAAACATTATAAAATTAATTGTCTTAATAATTTTGTAAAATGATCCATAAGCCATTTTTGATATGTAGAAATCAACCTCACATCAATCAAACACATGGTGTGACCAATATGACTAAAACTACATATTTTTATTTAAAATTGACATTTTAGTTTGAAACACACATCACATACTCAAAACCAAGCTAACATGTTCATATTGTTTTGATACTTTAAGACAATGATCCATAACTCATTTTTTATGTGTAGGGATCAATCACACCTCAATCTAATATATGGTGTGACTGGTATGACTCGAATTGTGTGTTTTTAGTTTCAAAGTGAAATTTTAGTTAAAAACTTGTTTCGCTCACTAAAAACATAGAAAACATAATTGTATGGTATTTATATTTTAAAAAAACAATCTATAAGTCAATTGTGACATATAGGGGTCAACTATTGGAGTTGGTGTCCTAGAACCAACTACATTGTACTTTATTCATTAATAAAAACCTTATCACATCTTGATTTTTCTTCTATGTGACAATGCATGTGATAATATCCTAAGGATAGTTGTTGCATTAAAGGGTCATAGAATATCCCTGCTATGATGAGAATCTGGAAGTTCCATAACATTGTTCTTGAATATATGTTCTATGGTTGGATGATGTTATTTGAGGGACACAAATAATACATGCCATTAGGGGTGAGGACTCATAAAACTTTTATGCATCTTCTCATGGTGTGCGCCCTTGGTAATATCCAGGAGGATATTATGAGAACGAGACCCACCAGTAGGAAATCCACATTTCATAGTGTCATTGGATTTTCCTATCTACAGATGTGTGTATTGGTCCTTAGAATTTAATATTATTATTAATGGGTATTACAACTCATGCACTTATATTTATTGAAGAAAACTATGACGACACACTGTTCACAGTGAGATAGGATATGTTGGGTTCATTATGAGTAATACTGCATTAATAGATAATGCGAGAAAGGATTTTTCCCTTCTATTCCATTATAGAAGTAGATATCTCAGGCCCTTTGATGGAATTGATATAGCCTAAATAAATCCATTCCCATGGTAAGAAATGGGAAAGTTCAATTCTAAAAAGTCAAAGAAATAATAATCGAGCACATGGGTTGATGGAACTAGAATGCAACCTGCTTGATTCGAAATATCGAGATAAAGGGATTACATTACAAGGTAAGTGTTCATAGGAGGTGACACGTCATTGTGGCATTAACTTCTTTCTCTATGGGTGCCTTGGTGTATTGCTAATGCTAACCTTATACTTTAAGAAGACTCTGCCTAATGCCACTAAGAAAGAGGCCTAGATGGTCACACACTAAGTGTGTCAAAGTATCTCAATTAAATATTAATTTAACAAGTTTAATAAATATTATTCCCGATTTTGGTTTAATAATTATTCAAGGATGCCTGATAGAATTTATTTCGACACTAGTTATTCTAGAGAATAAATTATGGGAGAAATAATATATTTATTAGTGAGTAATGTAGTGATATTTATTTGAGAAATAAATAGCCATTATTCAAGGTCTGATAAATGTGGTGGAGGAAATAAAGAAAATGGAAAAACAAAAGTAAACGCGGTGTGTATTAATATACATGTCGTGTAGTTTTTTTAGGGATTTGTGAGAAATAATATTATTTAATTAAATAATATTTTGTGTGATTCGTTGGGTGCATGTCAAGTAATAATAATAGTCAACTATTATTATTATACATGGGGTCCTACTAAGAATTAAATGAAATGAATAAATGATTTCGGGTAATTAATTAATTTTATTATTCTAAGTAATTAAAATCCCAATTATATAATTCTCATTAGCCTAGCCATTTTTGGGGGTGTGCACAATGGATATGGAGAAATATCTCATGTCATGAGAGAATTATTTTCTTCTAATAATGCTCTCAAGATACGAGAGAGATCCTCCTCCACCAAATCAAGGAGATCGCTTTGCAAGCGGCTCTCAAGGTGATCGAAGGCGGACATTGTAAGTGAAGGCTCTTCTATTCTAGCACCCGGAGATCCCTTCAGTGGAATCCAGAGATACATGGAGAACATGTGGATCACTTATAGAGGAATCCTACACTTGGATTCTATGATGCAATGATGGATCACATCGGATCATGACCAGAAACATCAATGGAGAGAGAATTCCATCAAGGTAATTCTTGTATTTTAATTAAATTAATTATAACCAACATATGATGATCCTATCTATGGTTCTGATACTCCCTTCTTTTCTTTATTTCTTTGTTCTATTCTAAAGATCTAGAATTTTAATATCTTGACAGATCTCAGATTGATCGTTGTTAATGGAAAAATTAAAGTTGGGTACACCCACCAACGCGCTTCCACTGCGCTCAAAACGTACAAGTAGTATCAGAGCAGTCATATCATTGATTATAATTATTTAGTTTTTTGTTGGTGATTTGTGAATTTAATAATTTAGTTGTTTCAATTCAAGTTAATCATTCAATAAATCTGAATCTCGAGATCTATTCCTCCTCTCTTTTGTTTCTCGTTCACCTTATAGAAATGATTTTTTTCTTTTAATTTTGATTAAAATAAAATATAGGATCTCATATGGAGGTTACAAAGATTCATGGTCATACCAAACCAAAACGCATAGCATGTATTTCGCAGTACACACCATGTAGTATAGGTTTTATGCACCTGGATGGTCTAGAATACCAGGTCGTGTCATTAGATTCTATCTAAGTCTTTAAGACTCTGTGTGTTGACCAGGAATAGGTGGCACGTGGTTTCCAGATTACACGTCAAGTGGCCCATTGAACACGGTGTGTATTCCCTTCGGGTTAGGGTTGGATAGTGTACCCCGTACAGGGCTTGCCCGGCTGGAAACCGTGTAATGAAGATACTACACGGCGTGTGTCTGACTGAACATGTCATGTACTCTGAAGATTTCCGAAGTACATCTACATGCCATGTCCCTAGGTGTGTACTTTAGATGGACGGTGAACAAAAGTAATCATTGTGTTGTTGGAACTACACATCGTGTACTCATCCAAATTACATAGATTTATTAAAATTTATTATTATATTATACAAACCCTTGAGACGTGTACCATAGTGCAGGCGTAAAGCTAAGGCACAACACATGATATGGGTTTTATATATATGTGTTTAATTTAACATCTATGTAATGTTTATTTATACTCATTGGGTAGTTATGAATGGGAATTCAATGGGTCACCTCCGAGGTACAAGTTACGTACAAATATAATTTTAAATGAATTTATTTGTTTAAAATGATAATGGATTAGAATCTCAAGGAAATTTAGAAAAAGGGTTTAAGATAAAAGGATTGATTAATTAAAGATAATTAATTGATTCGAGCATGATTTATCTTAAATAAGAAAGATTAAATAATTGAATGATAGATTTATTTATGCATAAATATCATTTCTTGTATGGATGATCATGATCTATAACAAGACCTTTATATGTGAATATTTCTTTTAATTTATTTATTTAAATTAAATTTGTTGTCATGCGAGCCTTATACTCAGTAATATGTAGTGCATTCATGCCCAAGGTTTCTTTTATGTAAAACCCCATTTTACCCCTCACCTGCGAGTGAGATAAAAGTTTATGTGATGGGTGTAGATCCCAAGCTAGTGGAGGTGGCTCAAGTTAGGAGCCAAGTTGAAACCAATCCAAGGAGATACAAAGGTGGATAGGTGTAAAGCTATAAACCCAAACCCAAAAGGTTCAAGGTGTTTCTCCCCTAGGTCTTGGGTTAGTTTATCAACCACAAGATAGAATAACCAATAAAACAATCTCATGATTATACCATTTATTTTATTCATGTAAGTTTCATGGTTTGTTTATTGTGGGTGTTTTTTCACGATCACATAATTAATAAATTAAACAAGCATGCAAGATGGAACTAAAATAATACCGGATTATGAGTAAATATTATCTTAAACATGGTTAATCACTTAATTATACCCCACTTAATATTAACAAGAATGTAATCAAAGATAATAAAATGAAAATTTACGTATAAGGATAAAATCTCTCAAAGAAAATATTAAGTCGTTATAGCCTTCCATAATCTTGGTTAGAATTGAACCATAGTTCAAAGTGCTTGACCAACCCAAGTTGGGGTTCTTTCAATTATCGGGTAATTCTAATTCAAGGTTTTGGGTTGACATGACTTTGTTCACATCAATGATTGACTGCCATAGTAGGACTTGTTGTGACCAAGATGCAAAGTTTGAGAAAATCCAAAATAAAAGGACTTCAGGATTGGGGAGTCCACTCAATGGATCAAGGAGTTGCAAGTTGATGAAGTTGGCATTTGGAATTCCTACCTAAAACCCTTCAAGTTTCTTAACCAACCCTAGTTTGGGTAATTCAAAGTGCAATATGGATCCTTTCCACTATAATATTCAAGCAACAAAATATTCTAAATTCAATGGTGAGGGATATTGGATTTCGATAAAATAATGGGAGATTAATAAGTATTAAATTATTTATTTGTCTTAGTTTTATCATGATAAAGTACTAAAACTTTTCTCATCTTAATTTATAGAAATGGAACGAAAAATAATGACTTCAAACATATCATTGTGAACCATACTTGAGAAGGAAAACCTTTTCAATGACACCAATTTTCAAGAATGGAAGAGGGGTTTATACATCATCCTTCGCCACGAGAGGAAATTGTACGCATTGGAGGAGTCTATTCCAATTGCACCTAGAAAAGAGTACACTGATGAGGAACTATCTCTCTATATAAAACATATCTATGATGCCATATATTTCTAATGTTTAATGTTATCGGCCATGTCTAATGATATCTTAAAGCAACATGAAAACATGGATGCATATAGCATGATGTCTCACCTTAAATATCTCTATCAAGAGAAGGCGAGAAAGGAGAGATATGATATATCCAACACTTTTTTTACAACTAATCATGGAGAGTCTTCTCCAACTGGTCCTCATGTATTCAAGATTATTGGCTACATTCAACACCTGTACATATTAGGAATTAAGTTCCTGAATGATTTACGTACAGATATCATCCTATCATCACTTCCCAAGACCTTCTCTAGATTTATTGTCAGCTATAACATGATAAACAATGAGAAGAGTCTATCGGAACTTCTAACCTTAATTCACCAGGTAGATAAGGATATGGGGCATAAAAAACTCATAGTCCTTATGGTGAATAAGAAAAGGAAGGACAAGGAAAAGGTTCCAAGGACTTATAATGGTCTGAATCCCCCGAGTATCATCCCTCCAAGAAGGGGAAGATCTAGAGGCAGGGCAAGGAACGAGAGGCGGTATGTTTTTAATGTAGAAAGCTAGGCCACTGGAAGAGGAACTGCACCCAGAAGCATGGGGATGCTAAAGGTGTGTTTGTTATCGAGTTTAATATTTCCATTTATACACATTGGGTATTAGATACAGTTTGTAGGGATCAAATCAGTATTCAATTGTAGGAACCAAGTAGATTTAGAATGATTTATAGAGGATAGGAGGATCTTTGATCTGCCAATGGCATGAGGCTGGCTGCGTTAGCCATTGGTGATTACCACCTCCCACTGCCAAGTGGGATGATTTTGGTTTTACATAACTTTTATTATGTGTTTAGTATTACCAAAAACATAATTTATGTATCATGTTTAGATATGGATGGATTTATTTTTAATTTTAAAAATGAGGGTTTATTATTTTATAAGAACAACATATGTTATGGTATGGTGCATTTAAATAATGGTTTGTATGTATTAAATTACAAAAATCAAGTGTTGTAAATCGATAACAAAACAAACTCACATGACTTATACATCACCCAGTTGTGGCATCACCGTATCAGTCATGTAAATGAGAAGCACTTGACAAAGCTCTACCAAGATGGTTATTTAGACTTTAATAATATAAAACCACTTGATATATGTCATACTTTTTCACAAGGTAAAATGGACAAGACACCTTTTGGTGGACAGGGTGAAAGATCCACAGAGCTTCTAGGATTGGTGCACACAGATATGTGTGGACCATTTCCATTATAAGCTATAGGTGGATATTATTACTTCATTGCTTTTACTGGTGATTTTAGTAGATTTGGATATGTCTATATAATGAGTAATAAGTCAGAGTCCTTATAAAAATTTAAGGAATTCAAGAATGAGGTAGATAATCATCTTGGTAAGAAGATAAAGAAACTTCAATCGGATCGAGGTGTAGAATATCTGAACCAATAGTTCATCGATCTTCTATGGGAGTCTGAGATTCTATCTCAACTCACTCCCCCTTATACACCATAGTGGAATGGTGTTAGTTAAAGTAAGAACCGTACCTTGTTGTACATGGTGAGGTCGATGATGAGTCATGTTGATCTTCCATTATCCTTTTGGGGATATGCATTACAAACTGCAGCATACACATTAAACCGAGTACCAAATAAGGCATAAAATGGAATTTCCTCCGATTTATGGAATGGAAAGAAACCAATTTTGTTGCACACATGTTTATGGGAATGTGAGGAATTTTTTAAAGCCTTATTAGGCAACAAACTAGAACCTTGGGGCACATGGTGTATCTTTATATGATATCCCAAGGAAATGAATGGATATTACCTATATAACCCTTCAGACAAGAAAGTGACTATTGTCAGACAAGTTGTCTTTATTGAGAGGGAGAAAATCCTAAAAAATAATAGTGGGAGAAAGATTTAATTCAATGAAGTTGATGATCAAGATACACAGGAGTTGGTATAGGAACAAGTTCCACAGGTCCTTGTGGTAGAGGTTCTAGAAACACAAGTACTGCATGGAAGATCAAGAGAGGTAAGGGAACTAGATAGATTTGGTTTCTTAGTCACCAAGGATGGTGAATAATTATTATTAGACAATGATGAACCTCTATCCTACAAGGAAGAAGTAGAAAGATCAGAAGCTGTAAGATTGCTAGAAGTTATGAATTCTGAGATGGATTCCATGTATGAGAACCAAGTTTGGGTTCTGGTTGATGATCCTATTGATGTAAATCCTATTGTATGAAAATGGGTATTCAAGAGAAATCTAGACATGGAAGTTAAATTTATCACCTATAAAGCAAGGCTAGTGGATAAAGAATTTAGACAGCATCAAGGAATTTACTATGATGAAACCTTCTCTCCAGTTTCCATGTTTAAATCCATACGAATAATACTTTCCATAGCATCTTACCATGAGTACAAGATCTCAAAAATGGATGTCCAAACAGAATTACTTAATGGGAACCTTTAGGAAGATTTCTATATGAAACAACCATAAGGGTTTTTTATACCAGGTGAAGCCAAACGGGTTTTCAAGTTGCAAAAATCCATTTATGGATTAAAGAAAGCATCCAGGTCATGGAACATTCGATTTGATGAAGCCATAAAGAAATTTAGTTTCATTAAGAATGAATTTGAACTATGTGTTTATAATTGGTTTAATTGGAATATGGTCATTATCCTAGTAGTATATGTTGATGACATATTGCTTATTAGAAATGATGTACCAGTCTTACAGTCAGATAAGGACTAGTTGAACGAGTGTTTCTCCATGAAGGACTTGGGTGAAGCAGCCTACATTCAAGGGATCAAGATCATTCGTGATAGATCCAAGAGGCTTCTTGGACTAAGTCAGGGAACATACATTGACCAGATACTAAAGAGATTTAGTATGGAACAATCCAAGAGGGGATTGGTTCCAGTGTCATATTGCCAACATCTTTCTAAGAAAACCTGTCCTCAGACATAATAGGAGAAAGATAGAATGAGTAATATCTCATACACTTTGGCTATAGGATCCATCATGTATGCCATGTTATGTACTAGGCTTCATGTTTCCTACGCACTAAGCATGGTAGGAAGATATTAAGCATATCCAGGAGAACAGCAGTGGACTGCTGTTAAGACTATCCTTAAGTATCTAAGAAGAACTAAGGATATGTTCCTGGTGTATGTAGGAGATGAGCATCTTGTCATCAGAGGGTATGTTGATGATGATTTTTAGACAGATCATAACGATCTCAAGTTGCAATCTGGATATGTTTTTTGTCTCAATGGAAGAGCAGTGAGCTGGAAGAGTTTAAAGAAACTAGTTGTCGTCGATTCTACAATGGAGTCCAAATATATAGCATCTTCTGATGTAGTCAAGGAAGCCATTTGGATTTGGAAATTTGTCTAGTAACTTGATGAGGTTCCTAGAAGTAAATATCCTATCACATTGTATTGTGATAATACTGTAGTGATGGCTCTTGAAAAATAACCAAGGTCACATTAACAGACAAAGCACACACTCCAAAAGTATCACCTCTTCATGTATTTCTATCAAAGGGGTCAAGTTACAGTGATCAGAGTGTACACAGAAGAGAATGTGGCAAACCTTATGACTAAAGGACTATCTCATCTGAAGCATGAATATCATGTGTGAGCTAGCGGGTTAAAGGTTGTTAGCAGTTAGATCTAGTCTAATTGGGAGTCTGTTGGAGTTGGTGGCCTAGAACCAACTACTTTGTACTTTATTCATTAATAAATACCTTATCACATCGTTATTGTTCTTTTACGTGACAATTAATGTGATAATGTCTTAAGGATATTTGTTGCAATAAAGGGTCATAGTGGGTCCATGCTATGATGAGAACCCGAAAGTGTCATAAGAATGTTCTTGAATATATTTTCTATGGTCAGATGATGTTATTTGAGAGACAAATAATACAAGTCATTAGGGTTGAGGACTCATAAAACCTTAAGTCATCTTCTCATGGTGTGAACCCTTGGTAATATCGAGGAGGATATTATGATAACGAGACCCGCTAGCAAAAAATCCACATTTCATAGTGTCATTGGATGTTCCTATCTGAGGACGTTTGTATTGGTCCTTAGACTTTAAGATTATTATTAATATTTATTACAACTCACGTACTTAGATGTATTGATGAAAACTATGATGACACACTATTCGCAGTGAGGCAGGATATGTTAGGTGCATCGTGAGTAATACTGCATTAATAGATAATGTGAGAAAGGATTTATCCATTCTATTCCATAACAGAAGTAGATATCTTGGGCCCTTTTATGGAATTTATGTATCCTAAATAAATCCATGGCCATTGTAATGAATGGGAGAGTTCAATTCCTGAAATTTAAAGAAATAATAATCAAGCACATGGTTTGATGGTACTATCAAGCAACCCGCTTGAATAGAGATATTGATACAAAGGGATTATATTACACGATAAGTGTTTTTTGGAGGTGAAACATCATTGTGGGGTTAACTTCTTTCTATATGGGTGCCTTGGCATGTTGTTAGACTCTAACCTTGGACTTTAGGTAGGCTCCGCCTAATGCCACTGAGAAAGAGGCCTATAGGGTCACACACTAAGTGTGTCCAAGTATCTCAATTAAATATTAATTTAACAAGTTGAATAAATATTATTCCCGATTGTGGTTAATAACTATTCAAGGATGCCTCATAGAATTTATTTTGACATTAGTTATTCGAGAGAATATACTATGGGTGAAATAATATATTTATTAGCGAGTAATGCGGTGATATTTATTTGAGAAATAAATAGCCATTATTCAAGGTCTAATAACTATGGTAGAGGAAATAAATAAAATGGGAAAACAAAAGTACACGTCGTGTATATTAATATACACGTCGTGTAGTTTTTCTAGATATTTGTGAGAAATAATATTATTTAATTAAATAATATTAGTTGTAATTCGTTTGGAGCATGTCAAGTAATAGTAATAGTAAACTATTATTATTAGACATGGGGTCTTACTAAGAATTAAATGAAATGAATAAATTCTTTCGGGTAATTAATTTATTTTATTATTCTAAGTAATTAAAATCCCAATTATATAATTCTCATTAGCCTAGCCATTTTTGGGGGTGTGCACAATGGATCTAGAGAAATCTCTCAATCCAAGTGAGAATTATTTTCTTCTAAGAACGCTCTCAAGCTACAAGAGAGATCCCCCTCCACCAGATCAAGGAGAGTGCTTTCAAAGAGGCTCTCAAGGTAATCGAAGGCGGACATCACAAGCAAAGGCTCTTCCATGCTAGCACCCAGATATCCCTTTGGCGACGTCCAAAGATATGTGGAGCACATGTGGATCACTGATAGAGTAATCCTACACTTGGATTCTATGACGCAATGATGGATCACATAATATTGTGACCAGAAACATCAATAGATAGATAATTCCATCTAGGTAATTCTTGTCTTTTAATTAAATTAATTATAACCAACATATGATAATCCTCTCTATGGTTCTGAGACTCCCTTTATTTATTTCATTCTTCATTCTATTCTGAAGATCCAGCTTTTTATTACCGTGAAGGATCTCAGATTGATCCTTGTTAATGGAAAAATTAAAGTTTGGTATACCCACCAACGCGCTACCACTACACCCAGAACCTTCATCAACCATACCTCAATCTGATACATGATGTGATCATTATGACTCATAGTATGTGTTTTCAATATAAAAGATATATTTTAGTTAAAAACATGTATCACTCACTAGAAAATAATCAAGCACAATCATATGGTATTTATATTTTATGAAAATGATCCATAAGTCATTTTTGATGTGTGGGAATTGGCTACACATCAATCTAATATGTGCTTTCTCGATATGACTTAATGTGCATGTTTTTAGTTTAAAAATGTTGTTTTAGTTAAAAACACATGTCACTCATTGAAGAACAAAAAAACACACTCAAATTATCTTGATATTTTAGTAAAATAATCAATAAATAATTTGTGATGTGTTGGAGTTATTCATACATCGATCTAATATATTATGTGGTCAATATAACTTAGAGTGAATGTTTTTATCTAAATTGATATTATAGTTCAAAAAATGAATCACATACTTATAACTGATAAAAATCACTTGTATTGTCATACTACTTTAGGAAAATGATTCATAAATCATTTGTGATTTGTGGGAATCAACTACACATTAATCTAACACACGGTGTACCCAATATGACTCAAAGTGTATGTTTTCAGTTTAAAAAATGATATTTTATTAATACATTGCATTGTATTTATGTTTAACTTCTTTTATAATAGTATTACTAATATGGGAATTTTTTTTATACCGGTACACTTTTTTTTAGCTGGGGTGTCTTGTTCGGAAATTGGTTTCATGATCTAGCTCTTTTGAGAGGGGGTACAAAGACAATGGGACAGTTCTTTTTAATTTTTTGATATTTATGATAAGTTTTGCATACCAATTTAATTATACATACTAAGGCTTAAAATTTTTGTAATCATTGTATAATGTTTTTTTTTTATTTCGATATAAATTTAATTGAAATTAAATTCTATATTTATTACTATTGTGTGTTGTAATTTTAGAAACACATGATTGCAGCTTGTCTTCTATCAAACTTATTTCTAGTGCTATTAAAATTTGTCGACTTTTAAAGGTTATTACAATATCATCACTTTTATAGTGTTGATGAAGGTAATTTTTAGCACTATTAAATCTCATATATACAGTAGTTTAAGGTAGATTTGTGTGTTTTTTGGTGGACATTACTGCTAGTATGTGTTTCGTGATCAAACATGATGGGTTTTATCCCACATTACTTGAGGTCATAGTATTTGATATTTTGTTCTTGTTTTGGTAATGAATTTCAATTCATTTGTTTCTTTCAAAAAAATTGGATGCATTTTTTATAAAAAACATTAATGAAAAATAGTTTTCAGTGAATTATTTAAGTAATTTTATTATGATATTTAATTGTGATTATTTATGAGAGAGATATAAATAAGGAGCAATTTTTTCATTATTTGTATAATCTTATGTGGAAATTTTATTTTAAAAAATAAATATAAATAATACCTATTGGCCACCCAAAGGGGACAATAGAGTGATCATAAGGACCTTAGTTCATCAAATAGGATTCAATCGGAATTCTAGATCCAACCTTACATCATCCCAACCTCGTACACCAGCCCCTCCTCTACACACATCCCCACCGATGACTCCTCGATAGATGCTTAACTCTTCCAAACTCCTCACCCATGTATGATAAATTCAAGAAGTAGTGGGATAGAACCACACCATCATCCTCCTTGATTCCCAATTCTAGCCCCATATAGGAGAGTTTTTCATCTCCATTGATGTTGAAGTCTCCATCATTATCATCTCCAATCACCAGATTGACTGCCTTTACCACTGGAAAGTCATAGGTAGTTAGCTCTTGTCTATGTAAAAGTCTATTGGTGTTGGTGTTCTAGAACCAACTGCTTGTAATTTGGATTACATGTATATTCAAATATTTGAATATAAATAAAATATATTATTAAATATTATTCATTTTTTAGTGTGAATTTGATGTAACAATGTCTTAGAGTATGTGTCACATTAAAAATGGCATAGCAGTTCCCCACTATGATGATATCCCTGAAATTCCATAATGGTATTCTTAAAAAATAGTTCAATGATAGGCTAACATACTATGATGGGATGCATAGAATGTTGACTATCAAGTGAAATTACTAGGTATAATATGTGATGACTTCTAATGTATTTCGCACTTCTTAATCTACAAAATAAGATATTATAAGAACATACTTTTCATTAAGAATTCTGCATGTTTATCTATCATCAGATATTTCTATCTATGAGTGTGTGTAATGGTCCATAGTCAATAATAGTATCATCAATTCATGTCATGAATAGTGAACTTATATTTACTGACAAAAACTATGAATTTATATGTTCATAGGAATTATAGTGTGTTGGTTGTGTCATGAATGACATGTCATTGATGGATAATTTGATGAAGGATTTGTCCCTTCCATATTTATGGAAGTTGATATCTCAGACATTTGATTGAAATGGAACTGATGCATTAAATTTTATGGATTTGGTTTAATAAAAATTTTATTTCAGATATTCAAATAAATGTGTATCAAGTGTGACACCTTGTAATTTCACTTTCTTGGTAATTATCTTTTGGTGGTGTTTTCCATTGGGATTGGTGGTTTTCCAGTTCAAAATTTAGAGTTTTGGAGGCTTTTCCTAGGGTGCATAGTTAAAGTGAAAAGTTCACAAAATATGTAGGATCATAGGGGGAAATGCGTTTTTTGTGTAGGTGAGGCAGTGGTGGATGCACAGTCTATACACAGTTAAGGGAACTGTGAAACCTGGGGATTTGAGACAGTATGAGACGCATGGTTTGCACACAATTTGGTAAACCGTGCAAGACAATCATGTGGTCCACCCATGTTGTGGTATTTTTGTCTTTTTATCTTATTTTTATTTTATGATTCCACCCCAATCCTCCCCCTATCAAACCATCCAACCAAAACTCCTCCCAAGGTCTTCTTCATGATTCTCCATGGCGATTTGGAGTGTTTTCTTGTTGGTTCTTCATCTAGATTAAGAGGTATGAGCTCTTCTATTCTCTTTCCCTTGGTTTCTCTCTTTTTATTCAATCACTCTAACCCTAATGGTCATGTTTGGATGATTTTCTTGGATAGTGTTTTTAATAATTAGGGATTTTTGTTTGTAATTTTTTTGAGCCATAGTGGGAGTCTCTTTCAGGTGGATTTCGTCGAAGGCAACATGGTTCTGCCACTTTTGGTAGGCGTTTCCATTTAATTTTCTTTTATTCAATAGTTACATTATTTATTGAGTTTTTAAAATTTATTTTTGTACTAGATGATCATGTTTTAGAATATCTAGGGTTGTTTTTCTAAAGTTAATATTAATTTTGATTGATTTTCATGTGGAAAATGGGTGGAATTTCAAGCTTTAAATTGTGTTTTGATGCGAAATGGAATTTTATAGACTCCCCATGTTTGATGAAATGACAAGATTTATTTTCTTAAAGAACCAAACATTTTTTTATGTTCTAATAAAAACAATGTTTCCAAGTCAGGTTTCCTTTTTGTGTTAAAAGAGGGCTTTCATGTTTTAAAGGGTGTTTTGGTGTTTAAATGTGAAATGAAGTTTCCCTTAAATTGTGTGGTTATCTTTGTTGACGTTTATGTTTTCTTTTGTAATTGTGTTAGCATTCCAAGTTGTTTTAAAATGGTATTTCCAAATTCATATGTAATATTTATAAAAGTAAAGTTCTAGTTGGAACCTTGTGATGTGTTGATTTTTGGTTTTTCCCCTCTTTAGCCCCCTTGCTTTTGTTGACGTAGTTCTTATCCATGTGATGGATGCTTGGTCATGTGACTGGTGTTGTGCTTGTGTGTTGGGGATCAATTTGAGGGTATTGTGGTAGTTTGGGGGTGTGATTTTGGTGTTATCCCTATAGGCTTGTTACTATCATGTGATGATGTTATTTCCCATGACCCACCTCCGTTATTATTCTATGAGGAGACTGAGGTCACTAGGTGGGGTGTAGTGGTACATTTCTTTGCTAATTTATGTTTCTCACTTCCTATACCCCACTTAGTTATATGTAACACCTATATATGGGGTTCATCACTGAGGAGACTACTTAGATAGATTCAGTGGATAGATGTGTGACTGTTACCCTATCAGTAGTTAGGTCCATGTGTGTGTGCCTTGTGCGTTCCTATTTGTCCTCATGGTTTTTCCCATTGCTATATATCTATTTTATGCCTATTTCATTTATATGTTGTCATGTTTATAGTTTATTTATTTTATGGACTTGTTTCATATGTTATTCTTTATGTCTTAGTCATGTTGTTAACTCATTTTATTCCATCTATTTAATGTCATTCTTTATGACCCTTTTTGGTCATGCTGATATCATTGTTGCCCATGTTTTCTTATGTGGTTTGAGTGAGTATATGTTAGCTTTCAAAGGAAAAATGGTGAAGAAGGTTTTCAAATGGAATGATTGGTTTAAAAAGAGTATTTTGAGATATTTAAATCCTTTTATGGATTTATTTTCAAAAGTGAGGTGTTTGAGATAATTTTTTGTTTTCCACTAGAATTGGCCTTGTTTTGAGATAGCACCGAATTTCATGAAATGGTTTTCCAATGGGTATCTTTGGGGAAAGTCATGTTTTAAACTTGATCTTCTTTTATTATTTTAAAGTGAAAATGAAAACCTATTTTTATATGCCTTGTTTTTTAAATATATTAATTGGTTTATTTTATAAAATAAATAAAATGGACTCATGGTGGTATCCTACTTGCTTTGGACCACACCCTATGTAATGACCTAAACTATTATAAATTAAGTTTCCCTTTGTAATTTAATTAAATTTATTATTATGTAATATGGTTATAGAAAACACATGCACTTATTTGGTTATATATTTGGATTTAAAATACTATTAAGAATATTACCATTGTTAATATATCCATTAAACAGTGATCACATGGTTGATACAAATATAGGGCTTTAACAAATCCAATTAACACAGAAAAAGGAAGTGATAGCCTCATCCAGTAGGAATGTACACTATAAATCCCATTTATCATAGATTTTGAGGGAGATAGAATCATTATCATTTTCTCTTGAACAATACCAAACTGGGATCTGACAACTTAAGCATGGGATAAATTGTTTATATGAGAAGTTCAAGCTCATTGAGATCATGACCCAACCCATGTTCCCCAAATGGTCTCATGAAAGTCTCAATATCGCACACCTTACTCTTAGGGAGTACGAAGGTGTAGTAAAGGGATATGTATCAAGACCTTAATCATATTAATATGTATATTTTATATAATAATGAATTTATTTTCATTTTTACTATTACTTCATAAATTATTTTTATTTTTATTCAATTAAACACAAATTATATTTTCAGGTAATATTCAAATTCACTTAAGAGATTTATTTTTATGAATTAATGTAATTTTGAAATAAATATTATTTTGGTAAAATTTTATTATTAAATAATGTTTATTAATTATAAATTATCATATAATTTTTATGAAGTGAAATGTACTTTTTATAAGGGTTCAAAAACTGTTATCGTCAAAAACCCAACATTTTTCAATAAATGTTGAATATTATTTTAAAAGTGAAAATGCGCATATTTAAAAAAAATATTTAGATAAAATGAATATTATTTTTGTAATCATAACATTGAAATTATCCAATGGTTAATTTTTCATAATTATCTAAGATAGACGAATTTTCGGGTAAAAATTAAATACCATATAAATATACAATGTGTTTTACGACAACATAATGACCCAAAAATGATGTAATAAAAACTATTATTTGTATACTTGTCCAAATATATTTTTTCCATTAAAATAATGTGATTTTAATTTTACTTGATTAATTTTATTAAGATTTTATGAATCCTCCATAACATTTAATATATTTTAGAGTTTTAAATTCATTTATTTAAAAGTGTGACTCACCTCCACATAATAAAGGGAATTATTTTAATATGTTCATAATTTTTCATAATAAAATAATTAAAACCTCTCTACTTTATAAAAATCATGGGCAAAAACCATGGGAAGGTTTTTGGTTTGAAATATTTTTTTATAGAGTCCAAAACCTAAATATTAAAGAAATCCCTCACTTTTCTCATATAAACTCATCCAATATCCTCTATGTTATATCCTTTTATTTTTTTTATTTCTAATGATGGGGTATATTTTAGTACCTCCCTCATACTGACCTTATTATGTTTAAATGATGATATATCCCTTTCTCTCTCATTAATATCTCCCATGTACACCTGTTACCATGTCGAAATTTCATAAGCATCATTTCCTTTCTCTTTTTAATCAATATTATTTATCATCATATGCCTTCTTATTATAATTATATATGTGTGTAAATATCCTTCCATGTCCCTATTACTATATACTTAATTTCCAAATGATTATATGCCCATTTCTCTCTCATCAACCCATGTTTTTTATTTTTAAGTGACTTCATTTTTCTCCTGAATTTTCATCACTATTTTCCATGCCCAACCAAAAGTATAGTGAATACCATATGAATTTCCTATCAAGGGTGTTCACTTTTATGCAAATATACCTTTTTATTGGGAACTTAAATTACGTATTCCACACTACTTGATCATGGAATAAATTATTATGATGAATGAATCCATGTTTTATGATCTATGTGGCACACTTAAGAATGAGAATGACATGAAAGTGACAGGTGCACCCATAATTATATAGTGCTCTAATACATTGGGTAATGTATAGTATCATGATATGTCATGTTGGGATAGGGGTGTGCCTGATTCCTTTATGGGAATTTTTTCACTATGAAGTCTTGTTGGTTTATCATTGACCTATGAAGTGGTTTTTTAAGTTATTGCCACATTTCCCATGTTATGATTATCATGCTATATCATGCCTTATTATTCGTGTTCCCTTATGCCTCATTGATATTCCTTGTATAACATTTATTATTATCTTCATGATATTCCATGTTTATTCCCTTACTAGGCTTTATGACTCACCCCTTTCTTATGTATTTCCCTAGGTTATCCAATGCAATTTTAAGCTCAAGAATGTTAAAGAATTTTTCAATAAAGATGTTGTAATTAATGTTTAAAGTTATAATATAGTGTAACTAATTCTCAAAGACACTAGAATTATCGATATTTTGGGTTGTATTAATTGTAATTTTATCATATATTAATGTGTAATAAACAGAAAGGTTGTTATAGTTGGTATTAAAGGAAAAGTATAGTTATTTTTTTGGATTAGGATTAGAAAACTCTACAAAAATACTTAGAGATAAGACTAAGTGTAAGAAAACATCCCTAAATTTTTGTTAGTATAGAGTATGTGGTTTATCAAGAAAATACATCCCTATCTGGATACTACAAGTGGACATAGTTCTGGCATAGTTGTATCTAGGAGTAACAACTCCGAAAAGGTATTCTGGGACTGACTTGGGGTATCCTAGTACACAAAAATGAGACTTACTGAGAACATGAGCCTCAGCCTTGTTGGTGAGGTATCCTTAAGTGCATCAATGAGAACCAGGTTCAAAACTAGGTAGAGGCATATTTCTGGGTACTGTAGCATACTGTAGCAGACTGTACACTGTGCGGTACTATAGTAGAATGTGCACTGTGTGGTACTATAGCAGAACTATACACTGTGTGGTACTATAGCATGAACTGTTTAGTACTGTAGCAGCTAGAACTATTCACCTTGGGCCACCGGTTTGGGCTTGGAGTCCTTAAGGCTTTTGGGTCAACCAGGCCTTCAGGTCAGTTGGGATTTTGGACTACCTTTAAGGCCTTCGGGCCACCTCAAGGCCTTCAGGCCAAATTTAGTTGCCCTAGACAAACTCTACATAAAAGGAGCAGCCCCAGAAGAGGATTCAGAGAAGGTGCACTCACCAGAGTAAAGCCAAATGGATTTTTCAGAATGAGAGGGTATGGATATACCATCGGGACCAGCCTGTTCTTGCATAGGAATCCTAGCTAGGCGGCCATGCGAAGGTGGAGAGCTACTATCATGATGCAGATGCGGTGAAGGGGCAGTTCCTTGTAGATAGTCTGGTTAAATTACCTAAGACCTTCGGGTCATGTAATCTTCTAAGCCTATGGGCATGTAATCTCGGAGCCTATGGGCCTTGTAAGGGTTCCCCCTCATCTCTTAAAAGTGGGGTTATCAAAAATCAATAAAAATGAAGGCCTTCGGGCCATTTGGGTATGGGATGTGATTTGGTAATTCATAATCTTATTATGAACCATTATTAAGGGAGTAAAAAATTCCCATAAGAGTATATGTTAGGAAATAGATCGTGGATAACAAAGACTGGATCCTAGAAATCCATAAGTTAATGAAATATGTGTATGTTATAATTTATCCCTTTAATTCATTAAATTTACATTTATGTGTTTAAAAGTTAAATATAATCATACTTAATCTTCCTTTTGTTCTAGCCAATGGTTGAAAATAGTATGAATCATGTAAATAATCAATGTGAAGAGTAATGTGATGAATGCCCCAATGAGATTCCCAACGTGATGGGAGCAGGAATCGCACACTTGGTGACAATACTCTCTCAGCTGACTTAGGTTTTGAATAGAAACCTAGATTAGGAGGAGTATCCAAATCCCCCCAAAAGTGAACAAACCATAATCAAGAGCTTCATGTGAAAAAATCCTCCTACTTTCAATGGATCATTTGATCCCTTAATCACTGAACAATGGATCAACTATATTGATAATATATTCTCCATAATTCAATGATATGAACAAGAGAAGGTTATTTTATTTGTTTATCATATGGAGGTTGAATCTGATCAATGGTTGACATTGATCAAAAATACAAATCCTAAGGAAGATATCGAAGCAATGGTGTGGAAGGATTTATAGAAAATGTTTTTCGATAAATATTTTCCTCACACTCTCCATATTAAAATGAGAAGGGATTTCCTTTCCCTCAAGAAAAAAGATGACGAATATATGGAGCATATGAGGAAAACTTCACAATAATTTCATAGTACACCTCTGGATTTTTCATTTTCCCTGAATTCAAGGTTGACCGCTTCTTTTGTGGGATAAAACCCAACCTACGGAAAGCCCTGGGGATATGTGACTTTGATGGCTATGAGTAAATTTTATGATGCTCCCTCAAAGTTGAAATGGATATCAGCGAATCTCAGGGGTATCACAGGGTTAAGAAGTGAAAAGTAGAGATCAATTTTGTTAGTCTGATAGAGAGATCTAAAAGTGCCAAGAAATTTCAACATCTCACTTGATAAAGGTGTGTAAAGAATCATCCTGTAAATTGCCTAAAGGGGATGAGGAAATGTGTTAGTTACGGGAAGGAAGGGAACCTAGACAATGATTTCCAATAGGAGAAACCTACTACTACGATGGAGGAAATGAATTTTTTGGTCAACCCTTAATGTATTGTTCGCTTCTATAACTACAATAAACCAAGTAACATTTTAAACCAATGCACTAAGACAGGGGTTTTCAGAGAAAACCAACAACATCCAAGGCAGTAAGAGAGAGCTTCTTCCATCACTACCACTGAAGTGAATCTTGACAAAAAAGTGGTGATAGGTATGCTATTTATTCATTCAAGAATAGTGAATTTACTTTTTGATTATGGCTCTATGCATTCCTTCATATCACAAAAGTTTATTATAATTATTTAAACACCACCAAAAATCATGGAAGTAGAGATGTTGGTGAAAACGGAAAATTGGGAAATTATTTCATCCCAAGTATATAACTCCTCCCCTTTCAATGTTTGTGGGATAAATTTCCTAGAAAACCTTATTATACTCCCTTTTTTGGAATTTGATGCAATTATGGGAATGGATTGGCTTTCCCTATATAAATCCAACATAAATTGTCATGAAAATGAAATCACTCTCCATATTGTGAATCATCCTTAGATTCTGTACAAATGTAAGGAGAAGGATGAATATTCTTTAGCACCATAATCTCAAGCATGGATATTATTTCCCTATGAGTAAACATATCTATCTCAAATGATTAATTCTAAGGAAAGAATCATCCATGCAGACTTTCCTATTGTGAGGGGATACGATGATTTGTATCCTGAGGAATTGTCTAGTCTTCCTCCTAGCTGAGATGTTGAATTTTCGATCGAGCTTATACATTGTATGTTACCATTATCTAAGACTATGTATAGAATATCTTTTGTGGAATGTGAGGAGATTAAGAAAAAACTATAGGAGAATATATATAAAGGTTTTATATACCCAAGTGCTTCACCATAGGGTGCACCAGTCCTCTTCATCAAGAATAGGTATGGGTCAATGTGCCTTTGCATTGATTATCATGAGCTCAACAAGATCACGATAAAGAAAATGTATCTTATTCCTTAGATTGATGACTTGTTTGATCAGATACATGGAGCACAATACTTTTCAAAGGTGGATTTTCGGTCGTAATATTACAAAGTTAGGGTGAATAAGGAGGATATCCCTAAGACTACTTTTTGTACAAGTTACAGGCACTTTGAATTCATAATAATTCCTTTAAAACTCACTAATTCTCCAACAATATTCATGGAATTTATGAATAGAGTATTTAGATATTACCTCGACAAATTTTTGGTAGTATTTATAGATGATATTCTAATATACTCCAAAAGTAAATAGGATCATGAGGATCATTTGAATATTGTGCTAAAGACATTGAAAAAGGAAAAGTTTTATGCCAAGTGAAAAAAATGTGATTTCTAGTTGAAGGAAGTTTTTTTATTAAGAAATATCATCACAAGAAATGGGATATTTATAGACCCTTTTAAAATAGAAGCAATTGAAGGATGGTCAAGGCCAACATCTATGAAAAATATTTGTAGTTTCCTTGGGTTAACTGGGTATTATCACTGATTCATGAGAAATTTATAATGATTTTCAAACCCTCTCACCAAACTAACTTGGAAGGGAGTCAATTTTTCTTGGAATGATGAATGAAAAAGAATGATTTAAATATTTTAAAAGGAGTCTTATCACTGCACCTGTTCTCACACTACCCACAAGTGGAGATCTTTTCATGGTATTCAGCGATGCTTCAAAGAAGGGTATGGGCTATGTGTTGATGAAAAATGAAAAATTCATTACCTATGCTTCAAGGTAGCTGAAAGTTCATGAATAGAACTACCCAACACATGATCTTGAGTTGGCTACAGTGATCTTCTATTTGAAAATTTGGTAGCATTATCTATTTGGGGAGAAGTGTGAAATATATACATATCAAAAAATCCTCAAGTATATATTCATGCAAAAAGAGTTGAATATACACCAACAAAGATGGTTAGAGATGATTAAAGACTATGACTAATCTATCCACCACCATTCTAGGAAAGCTAATAAATTGGAAGATGCTCTAAGTAGAAAGGATCTGACAATTCTATCATTTATGAGAATTGAGAGGGATCCAATCTTCTTAGATTTCGAAAGGATGGACATGGGAATCATAAAGTAAGGAACATCATCAATCCTTTCACAAATGATTTACCAACTGTCTCTTCTAGAGAGGTTAAAGGATTCTCAAAGAGTTGATGTGGTAATTCAAAATAAATTGGAATCTATAAGGAAATGGAAATCATCGGAGTTTAATGTTAATGATAAAGGTGTTGTGAAATTTTGGTCAAGACTATGTATACCATCAAATCCTAAGTTAAAGAAGGAGTTATTGGATGATTCACATAGCTCAACCTTCACCATCCACCCTGGAAGCATAAAGATGTATCAAGATCTCTGAGAACACTATTGGTGGTACAATATGAAGAAGGAGATCACAGAATATACATCAAGATGTCTTGAATGTTAGAAAGTGAAAGCAGAAAGGAAAAAATCAAAGGGGATGATGCAACCATTACCCATACCTACATGGAAATGGGAAAACATAACCATAGACATCATCACTGATCTTACAAATACATCAAGAGGGAATAATGCTATATGGGTTGTGGTGGATCTTCCTATAAAGAATGCACACTTCATTACGAGATGAGAGGAATTCTTACTGGATCTACTTGCGTGGATATATATCAGGGAAGTGGTCAAGCTTCATGGAGTACCACTATCAATTGTATATGATCAAGATTCATGATTCACCTCTATGTTATGGAAGAGTCCCCAGCACACTCTAAATACTGAGTTGAACTTCAACATGACCTATCACCCTCAAACTAATGGCCAATCTAAGCAGACTATCAAGAAACTTGAGTACATGTTGAGATAATTCTAAAGGGACTTTAATGGAGGATGGGATCAATATCTTCCTCTGGTCAAGTTATCTTACAATAATATTTTCCACGTGAGCATCCAAATGGATCCCTATGAAGATCTTTATCGGAAGAGGTGTTGGACACTTGCATGTTGGGATGATGTTGGGGAATGAAAACTGCTAGGTCCTGAAATGGTTGAGGAAATGGTGGAAAAGGTTAAGACCATTCAGCACCACATCAAGGCTACTCAAAGTTGATAAAATAGCTATACTGACAATCGTCGATGAGACATAGAGTTTGATGTTGTAGACATGGTATTACTCTACATATCTCCATGGAATAAAGTGATGATATTTGGAAAGAATATAAATATTAGTCCAAGATACATCGGCCCATTTGAGATATTTGATTGCATCAGAGCGGTGGCCTATCGACTTGCACTCTGACCTAACCTATCTCGAGTTCATGATATATTCCATGTATCACTCTTGAGGAAGTAAATACCTTCCCCTGCACATGTACTCAATACAAGGGTGGTACCATTGGAAAATGATCTTTCCTATGAGGATCAGTCGATAAAGATATTAGATCGTAGAGACAAAGTTCTACAAAATAATAAAATGCACCTTGTCAAAGTGTTGTGGAGAAACCACAAGTTTGAAGAAGCACCATGGGAAATAGAGTAATTGATGAGATAGAATTACCCTCATATGTTTTAAAGGGGTGAAATGAAAATTTCGAGGGTGAAATTTCTCAAGGGGGGAAGATTGTAACGACCCGAACTGTTATAAATGAAGTTTCCATTTGTGATTTAATTAAATGTCTTATTATATAATATGGTTATAGAAAACACATGCACTTCCTTGGTTATATATTTTCATTTAAAATACCATTAATAATATAACCATTGTTAATATAGTTGTTAAAATCGTGATCACATGATTAATATAAATATAAGGCTTTAACAAATCCAATCGATATAGAAAAAGGAAGTTATGGCCTAATACAGTAGGATTGTACCCTATGATGTGTATTTATCAGAGCTTCTGAGGGATATAGAATCACTGTAATTTTCCCTTGACCAATCTCATGTTGATATCCAACAACTTAAGCATAAGTAAAACCGTTTACAGGATAAGTTCAAGCTCGTCGAGATCACAGCACTAACCATGTTTGCCAATCATCCCCATGAAAGTATCGTCATCACGCACCATACTCTTGGGGTATACATCGGTGTAATAAAAGGATATTTATCAATACCTTAATAATATGAATATTTATATTGTATAGAATAATGAATTTATTTTCATTTTTAGTGTTACTTTATAAATGATTTTGATTTTGATTCAATTAAACACAAATTGTATTTTTCGGTAATACTCAAATTCAATTAAGGGATTTATTTTGATTAATTAATGGATTTTTTAAATAAATAGTATTTTAATAAAATTTTATTATTAAATATTTCTAATTAATTATAAATTATCATAAAAATTTTATGAAGTGAAATGTACTTTTTATAAGAGTTCAAAAACTTTTATTGCCAAAAACCCAACATTTTTCAATAAATGATGAATCTTATTTTACATGTCACGACCCGTCCTCGGGGCCCATTCCGTGACTACCCCAAACCCATCTTCCATAGGCCAGGGGCTAGCAACTAGCACCAAGGCGTAATTCCTGGTAAAAAGGGAAGGCATTGCCTTTTAAAAGTAAACAAACACCACAGAGCAAGCAAGCAGAAGTAAACACTAAGTAAAAACTGGGTACAATAGAAAGTGCGGTAAATTAAGTGGGCCAGAATACAAACCCAAACTGAAAGTAAAGTACAACTGAAAGAGAGTACAGCAACTGAAAAGTAAAGCCGCAGCGTCGAGCCATCCACTGGTAGTCCCACCTGAAGGGTGGGTACAGATAGCCTCCACAGCTCCTCGGTCCAGCCGTCCGCTCCGAGTACGCCCCGCCCAGTGGTCCACCTCCAGGTACCGACCTGCTCCTTGTGCCTCTACCACGATCAGCGCTGTCCTTCGTCTACAACCAACACAACGTAGTGCGGGCATAGCCCGTGCAGGGGTGAGTATAAGCTACTCAGTAGGGACCCCGAGACCCCCGAAGGTCTCCCAGAATCCACAAGGATAATCCACAAAGGAAAGATACAATCATGAAGTAACATTCGACATTACTTAGGTATATACCCATACATATACCTAAGTCTTCAATTCTCGTTCAGCTACAACATCCGAGATCAAGTACAACCCAGTCCACACAGGAATCACAACCCGATCCATACAGGAAATCACATCCCAATCCACACAGGAAAGCATAACGTAATCCACACAGGATATCAAGTCAATCTTATCGAAGATAAGGATTTAAAGTTAAGATTCAGCTCACACAGGTATACTTCTTCGTAAGACGATAGAGATGATCAGATGTAGCCACTGATTCATCTAATCTATCGGACCCACATAGGATCGATAGGTACTAACCCCCGCAATGACCCACAAAGGATCGATAGGTAACTAACCCCCGCAATGACCCACACAGGATTGGACCCACACAGGATCTGTAGGCGTTGGCCCACACAGGACCGCTGAGCGCTGACCCACATAGGATCGGACCCACACAGGATCGGTAGCACTGATCCACGTAGGATCGCTGAGTGTTGTAGTCGTCTTCATCGAATCCACAGAGGATTTCTGTACAGTCATCGTCGTCGTCACAGTCGCAGCCAGCTCTAGGGTTCCCGCACACAGCAAGCTCGTTCGGGAGGGTCCGCTCCACGATCCAAAGGGTTGATACATCAACTGACACATAGTCCGGAGTTGATGTATCCAAAAGTTTCATATCGTCAATAGGAACTCAACGTCACAGACGGCGCGTCAATCGGACGCCCGGTCTGAGAGTTATTGGCTTTTTCGTCCCAGGGGCCCAGTTGGTTTTTAAGTCAAAACCAACCCGACCGTACTCCAACTGCATCCAAACCTCGAGTGGAGTAATCCAAAAGGTCTGTCTCACTTAGAGGAATCCAAAAAAGTCGACGGCACATCAATCGGACATCTGGAGCTCAAGTTATAAGTGTTTCCGCTCCGAGGGCCCGGTTGGTTTCGTGTACGAACCAACCCGGCCGAACCCAAAGTACTCCGAAACCATGAGTGTAATATAACGAAACGTCCATCTCGATCCAAGGATCGCATCGCAGCTGGCGGTGTGTCGATCGGAGGTCTGCAGCCTATGTTATGGGAAAAAGACCGTGAGAGGTCCGGTAATAGGGGGTTCGGGCCCGGTCCGACCCGGCCTGATACCCTTTGGGTCGGCCCGAACCGAGTCGACTCGTCCTGGGTACGGGTCCGGCCCAGCTGGTGTGGCCCGTCCTGGGCAGCCGACACGGTGCGCTGGCGCCAGCAAGGTGGCTCGGCCGTTTCGGCCGAGCGGACAGGGGTGCGGGGGGGGGGGGGGGGGGGGGGGGCTCTGCCCCCCGCTCGTTTGTAACCGCGGCCCCAAGTGGGGCCGCTCAAGCTGGGTAGCCAGGGGTCGTAACCCCAGGCTCTTCCCATGACCTGTCGGCCCGCTCCGGCCGGCCGGCTATTGCCGCCATGGGACCGGCACGGGCCGGTCCCCCTGCTCCGATGCCGGCGGCCTGGAACCGGCCGTCGGTCCCTGCTCTGCCACAGCTTATGGCCACAGCCTTGGTCCGCCCAGTGCAGCGCGATGGCGCCGCACCCCTCCGCCGCGGCCCTACTCCGGCTGCGGTGCCTTCGGGATTCTCTGGCATGGCGCGACAGCGCGACGACCTTATTCAACTTCATCGGTGCGGCGCGACGATGCTGCGCATCCTTGTCGCACGATCCCGCACGGTGCAACGGCACCGCATCATTTTCCTTCAAACCGAAATAGTACAAGAATAAGGGAGGAGGGTCGGCCATGTTTGTGTGGTCCGGCCCCCTACCGTTAATCGATAGCAAGCGGCAAAGTTTCACGAAGAACGGCAATAGAAGTAATCAGGAACAAACAATTAAAATAAACCCCTACCTCGTCGAGTTCATTGAGCGAGGGTTTGTCACGGAAATAACCATCATGGAAGAAGACGTCGCAGAAGGAGAGAGTCACGTCGCGGAGAAATGATTTGTCGGCGTCGCGTCGTCGATCTCTGAGGATCCGGCGTTCTTGTCAACCTTCGTCGGAGGTCGGCGTTCTTCGCATTCTTCGCGTTCTTCGTCGAGGAAGAAGAACTTCAAGAGCTTTTCCTTTTCTCCCAAAGACTCACACAACAAGATTCAACCAAATAAAATAAGTACTTCACTTATTTTATTAACATGACTTAAGCATTTGAAATTCAAAAGTTGAATTAATCCACTCAATTAATTAACTCAACTTGACTTAATAAATGGAGGGTTATGGAAGGTTAGGGAAGATGAAGGGGTGGGGTTCATGTGGGCACCACCGCCCTCATAACCACACTTGGGAAGTTGGGTGGTTTCCCCCAACTTCCACTCAAAGGTTTTAACCACTTAGAGAAAAATAAAAATTGATGCTCAATTTTTATTTTACCTTCCACAAATTTAACAACTTCTCTCGTATAAACGCAGCTCCGGAAGAAGTGTTCCTAAGCAATTACCGGCGCTGCAAATCCATCGGTACCCTCGGAATTCAATTCCGAGCACCGGTTCAAATGTTAGAAAAACCCACTCATTCGTTCACTGAATGTACTCAAGCTAAACTTCGGATAGAAATTCCAGGCACACCGGGCCTCAGAATCAAGTGCCGTCAGAAACCGCGTTCTTGTAAAATCCCAAATAAAATTAAGAAAAAATTTTCCTTGAATTTTACGGGTCTTTACATTACTCCCACCTCATGGCTTTACGTCCCCGTAAAGATACATCAAAAACTAGGGGAACAAATGTGGGTACTGTGCACGCATCTGAGCCTCCTGCTCCCAAGTGCTCTCCTAGAGGTTCCCGTGCTGCCATCTGATGCGCACTAGAGGAATCGACTGTCCACGTAGGACCCTCTCCTGTCGATCCTCAATCTCCACTGGGACCTCCGCAAAATTCACCCCATCATCAACGTCCATCTCCCCATGGTCAATGATATGCATCGGGTCGTGCACGTATCTCCTTAGCTGGGATACGTGGAAGACGTCGTGCACCCGGTGCAACTGAGGTGGTAGAGCCTGGCGATAAGCCACCTCGCCAATCCTGCTGAGGACCTAGAATGGTCCGATGAAGCATGGAGACAACTTGCTGCCTCGGCCAAATCTCCATAATCCATGTCAAGGTGATACTCGCAAGAAGACGTGGTCGCCATCCTCGAACTCTAGTGGCCTCCGCCTCTTGTCATCATTAGACATTTGCCGGCTCTGAGCTGTCCTCATCCACTCCTAGATGATCTGGACCTTCTCTGTCATGGCCTGGACCATCTCCAGTCCCACAAGTGCTGACTCCGCAGGGTCTGTCCAGCATAGAGGATATCTGCAAGGTCGGTCATACAACGCCTCGTATGGTGCCATCCCGATGGTGGAGTGGTAGCTGTTGTTGTACATGAACTCCACCAAGGGTAGTTGGTCATCCCAGCTGCGACCAAAGTCGAGGACACATGCGCGGAGCATGTCCTCGAGAGTCTGAATGGTCCTCTCTATCTGACTATCTGTCTGAGGGTGAAAGGCGGTGCTCAGATGTAGTTGCGTCCCCAACACCTCCTGCAACCCCTTCCAAAGCTGGGAAGTAAAGAGATCATCTCGATCGGAGATGATAGATGATGGCACACCATGAAGTCGCATAATCTCTTGAATGTAGAGACGTCCCAAGATCTCCACTGAGCCCTGCTCTCTGATGGGTAAGAAGTGAGCTGACTTGGTGAGTCGGTCGACAATCACCCAAATGGAGTCGTGACCTCTGGAAGTGCGTGGAAGTCCAGTCACGAAGTCCATAGATATCCCGTCCCACTTCCCCTCTGGGACCTCCAAGGGCTGCACCAAGCCTGTTGGTACCTGGTGCTCTGCCTTCACCTGCTGGCAGGTGAGGCATCGAGAAATGAACTCTACCACAGCCTTCTTCATGCCTGGCCACCAGTGCTGTCGTCTGAGATCCTAGTAAATCTTTGCCACTCCAGGATGTACCGCTAAAGGGTAAGTGTGAAACTCTCTCAGCACCTCCTCCCGTAAAGCAACTGGTACCAAGGTACGTCCTCTGAAAAGAATATCATGCTACCCTCCCACATAGAATCCATCGGGTTCCTGTCTTAAGGATATCTGCGCATGCCGCGTCTCACAGTTGGTGTCCCCACGTTGTGCCTCTCTGACCCTCTACAGTAGTGGAGGAGTTACTGTGAGTGACTGAAGAAAGGCTGCTCCATCTCTATCCACGAAGGATATCTGCAAAGCATCTAGCTACTTTGTCGCCTCCCCAAGTAGTTGAATGCCCGTCCTCCTGCTGAGAGCATCGGCTACCACGTTCCCCTTTCTAGGAGTATAGACTATCTCAAAGTCATAGTCCTGGAGGAACTCGAGCGATCGCTGCTGTCTCAGGTTTAGGTCCTTCTGCGAGAAGATGTACCTGAGACTTTGGTGGTCAGAATATACTGTAAACTGCTCGCCCATCAGATAGTGTCGCCACATCTTCAGAGCGAAGACCACTGCTGCTAACTCCAGGTCGTGGGTAGCGTAGTTATTCTCATGCTGCCTCAACTGACGTGATCCATAGGCGATCATTGCCCGCTCCTACATCAAGACACATCCGAGTCCGGTTCCTAATGCATCGCAGTAAACTATGTACCCAACTCCCTCCTCAGGTAGCCTCAAGATAGGCGCGCTGGTCAATCTCTGTCTCAACTCCTGGAAGCTCTGCTGACATCTGTCTGACCACACAAAGGTTTTCCCCTTCTTCTTCAAAGCTGAGAGTGGTGCCGCAACTCTGGAGAAGTCTGGCACAAATCTCTGGTAATACCCGGCCAGTCCCAAGAAACTCTGCACCTCTGTCACGTTCCTGGGTGGCTCCCAAGCTAGCACTGCCTCGATCTTCGCAGGATCCACCGAAACTCCCGCCTCAGAGATGACGTGTCCCAAGAAGTGGACCTCACATAACCAGAACTAACACTCCGAGAGCTTTCCATAAAGCCGGTGCTCTTGGAGTGTGTCTAGTACAACCCACAAGTGGTAGGCGTGCTCCTCCTCAATCGTCGATTATATCAAAATGTCGTCAATGAAGACCACGACAAATCGATCAAGGTATGGCTGAAAGATCCTATTCATGAGGCCCATGAACACTGCTGGAGCATTGGTTACGCCGAATGGCATAACCAAGAACTCATAGTGGCCATACCGACATCTGAAGGCTGTCTTCTACACGTCCTCGTCCCGAACTCTAAGCTGATGATAGCCTGATCTAAGGTCTATCTTCGATAACCACCATGCTCCCTTGAGATGATTGAAGAGGTCGTCAATCCTCGGTAGAGGATACTTGTTCCTCACGGTCACCTGGTTCAGGTGACGATAGTCGACACAAAGTTGCAAGCTCCCGTCCACCTTCTTGGCGAACAATATCGGGGAAGCCCAGGGTGAAACACTGGGTAGGATGAATCCCTTGACCTGCAAGTCCTCCAACTGTACCTGTAGCTCTCGAGGCTCAGCGGGGGCCATCCGATATGCTGGAGTGGATATCGGGGTTGTCCCGGGGTACAGGTTAATATAAAAGTCTACCTCTCTACGAGGAGGTAGTCCTGGAAGGTCGTCGGGGAAAATGTCCGCATACTAATCCACCACTGCAGGAAAACCAGGATTATGCATGTCAACTTCTCCTAGGATGAGGCTAGCCAACTGATGAGTGATGGGTTGTCCTCTCCTCTGCGAGAGTCCATCCTATGCTGCGAAGGCTCCATTCTCGCCGGTGAAGGTGAACCTGCTCTCGTCGGTGCGTACACACCACACCTTGTGCCTAATATAGTCGATCTGAGCATGGATTGTAGATAACCAATCCATGCCCAAGATGACGTCGTAAGGCCTCGACGCCGCTACAAGAAGATCCCAACTGAATCTCTTTCCTCCTAGAGTAAGCTCACACTGCCAGCACTAGTGCGTAATCGTCGAGTCTTCTCCCGTAGGAGTCTCTAGCTGTAAGGATCGAGCCAACGGCTCTGTCGGAATCTCCGAGCTCCGAAAAAAGGCAGCGGCTATGAAAGAATGACTCGCTTCTGTGTCTATAAGAACTACAGTAAGGGTGGAATAGTCACAGATAGTACCTCGAATCATCTCGGGCGCGCCGTGGTCATAGGCCTCCGCTGGCTGAAGTTGTGCATGTCTCTACCCGCCAGCTCCCTGTGGTCGGGGTGGACCTCCTGGTGGTGGTGGTGGTAGAGCCTCAAAGCGTCGCCCACCACCTGCTGCTCGGCCAGCTCCTCTGCCTCATCCGCCTGTTCCCTGCGGACCGCCACGGTCGACCCTCTGCCTCTTCCTGGGTGGTCCCTCAACCATCTGATGCTCCTCTGCATGGCGGGTCGGGCAGTCACGAGCCATGTGGACCTTCCCGCCGCATGCGTAGCACTGTCTGCCTCTCAAAAGACTGGCTTCGCGCTGTGTGCCCCGCACTGCTGAGCCAGTGTCCTGAGGTCGTCTGCCTGAGGTTCTGGTCTGCTTGGACCCATGAGTCATCCATCGACTGCCTGCTGCATAAGACTCTGCTACGTGCCACCCTGCAGTAGGTCTCGCTGCTGATGTAGGCTCAGGAAGGAAGCTCTCGATTAGAAGGGCTTGCTCCAGTACCCCTGCATGTGTTGGAATGCTGAGGGAGGTCAGCGATGCCCTAATCTCCTGCCTCAATCCCTGCTCGAAGGTCCGGTCCTAGAAGAATGGGTCCCGTACCATGTCTGTCGAGTAGCGTGAGAGATCGGTAAATCTCGCCGAGTACTGGGCAACCATCAAGCTGCCCTGCTGTAGCTGTAGAAGTTCCTGGATGCGCACCACATGATGGGTGGCTGGGACGAACTCCTAGTGGAAGAGGCTCTCAAAGTCCATCCAGAGGAGAGATGCCTCGTCGTGCACCTAGAGCATCAAGCTCCACCATCTGCCTGTTGCCGTGTACAGTAGGCTCGCTGTGAGGATCACCATGAGGTCCGCTGGTGTCCTCACTAACCTGAAAACCCATACAACTGCCTCCAGCCAATCCCCGACTGCCTAAGGGTCCGTCTCCCTGCAGAACCTGGGCGGTCGCTGACGCTGAAACTCGTGTAGTGCACTAAGGCGACATGCATCGTCAGTGGCTAGGGCTGGTAGCATCGGTGGCTCGGCGGGGTAGAGGTATCGCCGGTGCCTCTGCTATCAATGGGCCCTGTACCGAGGCGTCGTCGCTCCGTGGGTTGTCGTCACACACAACTCTCGGAACCCTAGCTGGTTACCGTCGTGGGGCCATCCTGAAAAGAAACAGGTGTGCCACGGTCAAACAGTATACCTGGTGAGATGACATAAAGTAATCACAAAGAAAACTTAAAACACACATGCAATCAATGTTTTCATGCATTAAGTCGGAAGTCAGAAGTCAGGGTCCTGGTGTACGGATACGTCGGCCGCCGCACCAACACTGGACTCCCTGGACTGATAACCACACTCAATAATCTTAACACTATTGCTTGACATAGAAAAAGTTCAGAGTCCTGAGTTCTATGGTAGAACTGAACCTCCCTCTGATACCAATTTGTCACGACCCGTCCTCGGGGCCCGTTCCGTGACTACCCCAAGCCCGTCTTCCATAGGCCAGGGGCTGGCGACTAGTACCAAGGTGTAATTCCCGATAAAAAGGGAAGTCATTGCCTTTGTAAAGTAAACAAACACCATAGAGCAAGCAAGCAGAAGTAAACACTAAGTAAAAACTGGGTACAATAGAAAGTGCGGTAAAGTAAGTGGGCCAGAATACAAACCCAAACTAAAAGTAAAGTACAACTGAAAGAGAGTACAGCAACTGAAAAGTAAAGCCGCAGCGTCGAGCCGTCCACTGGTAGTCCCACCTGAAGGGTGGGTACAGATAGCCTCCACAGCTCCTCGGTCCAGACATCCGCTGCGAGTACGCCCCGCCTAGTGGTCCACCTCCAGGTATTGACCTGCTCCTCGTGCCTCTACCATGATCAGCGTTGTCCGTCGTCTGCAACCAACACAACGTAGTGCGGGCATAGCCTGTGCAGGGGTGAGTATAAGCTACTCAGTAGGGACCCCGAGACCCCCGAAGGTCTCCCAGAATCCACAAGGAAAATACACAAAGGAAAGATACAATCACGAAGTAACATTCGACATTACTTAGGTATATGCCCATAAATATACCTAAGTCTTCAATTCTCATTCAGCTCTAACATCCGAGATCAAGTAAAACCTAGTCCACACAGGAAATCACAACCCGATCCATACAGGAAATCACATCCCAATCCACATAGGAAAGCATAACATAATCCACACAAGATATCAAGTCAATCTTATCGAAGATAAGGATTTAAAGTTAAGATTCAGCTCAAATAGGTATACTTCTTCATAAGATGCTAGAGATGATCAGATGTAGCCACTGATTCATCTAAGCCATTGGACCCACACAGGATCGATAGGTACTAACCCCTGCAATGACCCACAAAGGATCGATAGGTAATTAACCCCCGCAATGATCCACATAGGATCAGACCCCCACAGGATCTGTAGGCGCAGGCCCACACAGGACTGCTGAGTGCTGACCCACACAGGATCGGTAGCACTGATCCACGTAGGATCACTGAGTGCTGTAGTCGTCGCCGTCGAATCCACGGAGGATTTGTGTACAGTCGTCGTCGCCATCGCAGTCGCAGCCAGCTCTAGGGTTCCCGCACACAGAAAGCTCATTCGGGAGGGTCCGCTCCACGAGCCGAAGGGCTGATACATCAAATAACACATAGTCCGAAGTTGATGTATCCAAAAGTTCCGTATCATCAACAGGAACTCAACGTCACAGACGACGCATCAATCGGACGCCCGGTCTGAGAGTTATTGGATTTTTTGTCCCAGGGGCCCGGTTGGTTTTTAAGTAAAAACCAACCCGACCGTACTCCAACTGCGTCCAAACCTCGAGCATAGTAAGCCAAAAGGTCTGTCTCACTTATAGGAATCCAACAAAGTCGACTGCACGTCAATCGGACGTCCGGAGCTCAAGTTATAAGTGTTTCTGCTCTGAGGGCCCGGTTGGTTTCGTGTACGAACCAACCCGTCCAAACCCAAAGTACTTCGAAACCTTGAGTGTAATATACTGAAACATCCATCTCTATCCAAGGATTTCATCGTAGCTGGCGGTGCGTCGATCGGAGGTCCACATCCCATGTTATGGGCAAAAGACAGTGAGAGGTCCGGTAATATGGGGTTCGGGCCCGGTCCGACCCGGCCCGATACCCTATGGGTCGGCCCGAACCGGGTCGACCCGTCCCGGGTCCGGGTCCGGCCCGCTTGGGCGCGGTCCGGCCTGGGCAGCCGGCCCGGCGCGCTGGCGCCAGCCAGGTGGCTCGTCCGTTGCGGCCGAGCGGACAGGGGTGTGGGGGGGCGCCGCCCCCCGCTCGTTTGTAACCGCAACCCCAAGTGGGGTAGCTCAAGATGGCCAGCCGGGGGTCGTAACCCTCGGCTCTTCCCCTGACCGGCCGGCCCGCTCCGGCCGGCCGGCTGTTGCCTCCACGGGACCGGCACGGGCCGGTCCCCCTACTCCGACGTCGGCGGCCCGAAACCGGCCGTCGGTCCCTGCTCCACCACGGCTTATGGTCGCAGCCTTGGTCCGCCCGGCGCGGCACGATGGCGCCGCGTTCCTCCGCCGCGGCCCCGCTCCAGTCGTGGTGCCTTCGGGATTCTCCGGCGCCGCACGATGGCGCCGTGACCTTATTCAACTTCATCGGCGCGGCGCGACGGCGCGGCGCGACGACGCCACGCATCCTTGCCGCGCGATCCTGCACGGTGCGATGACACCGCATCATTTTCCTTTGAACCGCAACAGTACAATAATAACGGAGGAGGGTCGGCCGTGTTTGTGCGGTCCGAACCCCTCTCGTTAATCAATATCAAGCGGCAAAGTTTCATGAAGAACAACAATAGAAGTAATCAGGAACAAACAATTAAAATAAACCCCTACCTCGTCGAGTTTGTTGAGCGAGGGTTCATCGCAGAAATAATCGTTGCGGAAGAAGACGTCGCAGAAGGAGAGAGTCACGTCGTGGAGAAATGATTCGTCGGTGTCGCGTCGTCGATCTCTGAGGATCCGGCGTTCTTTTCGACCTTCGTCAGAGGTCGGCGTTCTTCACGTTCATCGCTTTCTTCGTCGAGGAAGAAGAACTTCAAGAGATTTTCCTTTTCTCCCGAAGACTCACACAACAAGATTCAACCAAATAAAATAAGTACTTCACTTATTTTATTAACATGACTTAAGCATTTGAAATTCAAAAGTTGAATTAATCCACTCAATTAATTAACTCAACTTGACTTAATAAATGGAGGGTTATGGAAGGTTAGGGAAGATGAAGGGGTGGGGTTCGTGTGGGCCCCACCGCCCTTATAACCACACTTGGGAAGTTGGGTGGTTTCCCCCAACTTCCACTCAAAGGTTTTAACCACTTAGGGAAAAATAAAAATTGATGCTCAATTTTTATTTTACCTTCCACAAAATTTAACAACTTCTCTCGTGTAAACGCAACTCTGGAAAAGTGTTCCTAAGCAATTATCGGCGCTGCGAATCCATCGGTGCCCTCGGAATTTGATTCTGAGCACCAGTTAAAAAGTTAGAAAAACCCGCTCGTTCGTTCACTGAACGTACCCGAGCTAAACTTCGGATAGAAATTCCGGGCACACCGGGCCTCAGAATCAAGTGCCGTCAGAAACCGCATTCTTGTAAAATCCCAAAGAAAATTAAGAAAAAATTTCCCTTTAATTTTACGGGTCTTTACATTACAAGTGAAATTGTGCATATTTAAAAATTATTTAGTTAAAATGAACATTATTTTTGGAATCAGAACATCAAAATTATCCAAAGGTGAATTCTTCATAATATTTTGAGACAGTTGAATTTTCAGCTAAGAATTAATTACCATATAAATATACAATGTGTTTTATGACATCATAACAACCCAAACATGATTTAATAAATAATATCATGGGTATCCTCAGCCAAATATATGTTTTCCCCTAAAAATAATGTGATTTTAAGTTTACTTGATTAATGTTGGGAAAAAATCCCTCAAGGTATCATTGAAACATTTTTAAGGTGATTGTGTTTGTTGAAAAAGATGGACATCGGTGATGTGGTTGTTGACAAAGAAAACAATGACATACAAATTTGTTGACAAATGGGATTTCTTAATGACATTTCAAGTTCAAGATCTTTGGTTAATGATCGACGTTTGATTCAAGAACTTCGACAAAGGAATGAATGATCTGGAGGTGGCACAAAAAGAGCAGATACAAGGTGGCGTCGTTTTCCAGTGTTTGCCAAATTTTTGGGCCTGAAAATCAACAAATGAATAAAAGTGTTTTTGGAAAAGGGACTTGCACGCTGAGGTCTTTGAGGATATGAAACTTGCGCGCCATATTTTTTTGAATATCAGAACATCAAAATATGGAAAAGTGACAAGGGTCGCGCAAGTATTGAGTTGGTCGCGCAAGTGACTTGCGCGCTGTGAAGAGACTTGCGCATCGGTGCTTAGGAGGCTTGGGAACTTGCGTGCCTATTGTTTTTCAGGATCAGAGCATCAAAATACGGCAAAGTAAGGTGGGTCGTGCAAGTATTGGTTTGGTCACGCAAGTGAAAAGCGCGAAAGAATCCAGGTTGGTTGAGCTACGTGCCGAGACTTGCGCGTCGGAGGGGGACTTGCGCGTCGTCGCGCAGGTAGTTCAAATGCCTGTAAATAATGGACCACCCCTCCTCATTTTTCATGGAGTTCAATAATTAGAAAAATCAGATCTCCCATCGCGCAGGTGTGGAAGTCGCGCAAGTGGTGTGTGGTCACGCAAGTAGGGACTTGCGCGCCAGTGTTGAATTTGTGCGCCATCTATTTGTTGTGCGCCTAAGGTGGTTTGTGCAGCAGAGTAAGTGTGTCACGCAAGTTTGGAGAAGCTTAAGCTTGAGTCGCGCAAGTGTTAAGAAATACTTGCGCGCCCATGGTGAATTGCGCGCCGAGATTTGCGCGTCTCCTTAGAGAAGGGCGCCAAGTGAGGTTGATTTCCTGGCCATACTTTCGGGCCGTGTGGAAGCTGGGAGTTTGCCCGATACCTTCTGTGCAAAGAGAAATTCATCTACGGGTGAAGGTTGAACTTCAACAGAGCATCTATATATAAAGTAAGATGCATTCCTTCATGCAAATGAAGAGACCTACAGGTCTATAAACAGTGAGTGGATCCTTTCCGAAGCAGTGAGAAAAGGAAGAGGAAGAAGGTGATCCTCTCCACCGGCAGTGAGCCAGAGAGAGAGAAACAGGGAGTGACCCTTGGGAAAGTAGTGAGCTAACCCTAAACCTTGTAAAGGTAGTGAGGCTGGGACAGAGTGAATGTGCCTGAACCTTGTAATCCACAGCTAGTGAAGTTTAGTGGAATTTGGTACGACCGACAACCTATCGGCGTATGCTCCTTGGATGTAGCCCTTAGCGGTGAACCAAGTAAAATTGTTGTGTCTTGTGCATGCTTTTATTTCTGTTTATATTGTGCAACGGGAAAGAGAGAGAAGAGGGTTTTTCTTAACAGTGAAACAAGATCAGAACGGGCTTTAATTTTTAATTAGTCATACCCTGATTCACCCCCCCCCCCTCTTAGGGTATTCATCCTTGTAGAACTAACAATTGGTATCAGAGGGAAAGGTTGAAATTAGTTCTTCTCTCAATGGAGGTCACTAATCATAAAGGGATTCTGATCTTCGACGGATGTAATTTTCAAATATGGAAGAATCGGATGCAACACTATTTCTGATCTTTGGGAATGGATGTGTTTTCAGCAGCTATGCATGGTATCACAGCTGATATTAATAGTGGTGCATTATCAGAAGCTGAGCATAGAGAGTTGGATGCTGATGCAAAGCAATCAATGCCTTAGGGGGAGCCCTTTAAAATCCCATCTACACAAAGGTGATGTCCTGAAAAACGTCACATGCCATGTTGGAAAAACTATTGAATATATATGAAGGAGATACAAAGGGCAGAGAGGCAAAGCTGCAAGTGTTGTGGAATAAATATGAAGATCTGAAGATGAACCCGAATGAGTCTGTTGATGCATTCTTTTACAGGGTAAATATTGTTGTGGAAGATATGCGAGGACTTGGTGAAGTCATTGAAGACATAAAGATCATAAAGTGCATCTTGAGGAAGCTTCCACCTCGGTTCAATCCGAAAGTTTCAATACTAAAAGATAAAGATCCCAAAGAGCTGACATTGGAAAATTTGCACAGTACCTTGGTTGCATATGAAATGAGGAATGATGATAACGAGGCTATGGAAAAGGGGAAATCCAAAGAGATGGCATTTAAGGCCATGAAGAATTTCACCATTGAAGATTCTCAGGAAGAAGAAGAGACGGATGAGGTGATGTCATTCCTTTCTTCAAATCTGCAAAGAGGAAAAGGAAAGTTTAAAGGGAAACTTCCACTAGAATGCTTTCGATGTGTAAAGGTTGGTCATCTTGCGAAAAGGTGCCCCAAAAAGTTTCAAGATAACGATAATGATGATGACGAAGTCGAAATTCCCAAGAAGAATTCTTCAGCATTTGTGAAAGGGAAGAAATTATTCAAGAGAAATTTCTTCAAGAAGAAGAATCTTCTTTCACAAGAAATAGACAGTTCAGATGAGTCTGAGGATGAAGAGGTTGAGGAGTTTGAAAATTTTAAAGATTATGGACAAAATTCAATGGTTGCTATTATTGGTAGTGCTCAAGAAAAGGAAGAAACTGACACTGATGAAGAAGAAGAAGAAATTGAAGGTAGAGTTGAAATGGAAGCTGAATTAGAAGCAGCTCTTGGAGAGATAGACATTTGGAGAGAAAAAACAAAGAAAGCTAACAAGGTGGTACATGATGCCAAACTCTACATGCAACAGCAGGAAGATGAGAAGTCCGAGCTTGTAAAATAAATAGAAATCCTTAAGTCTTCAAGTCCAGAGAGCACAGAAAAGGTTGATGGGCATAAGCTCAATATTAAATAACAGAAAAGGGAGATCGATGGCTTGAACGGAAATTGAAAGATCACATCAAGCGTATCGAAGAGCTTGAAGAGGAAGTTGTCGGTCTGCAGAGAAAAGTCAAAGACCAGGAAAGACCTTTGATTCCTAACACATTCTTGGGAAAGCAGGTTATTTTGAAGACTGGAAAGATGAAAGAGGAACCTAGTAGTTCGGAAGGGAAGAAGAAACAATTGAGCTCAGACGTTAAAGTTGTTTTAGGGCTTAATCAGAAACAAAAATCTGTGACAGTTGAGGTTAGACTGCAAGCACCCATTTTGAAATTGAAGGTTGATTTGGGCACAAATCAAAATCAAAATATTTAGAGATCCCAAAGGGAAAATCGTAGTGCTGAAGTAACACAAAGGAATGCACCTTATATCAGGTGTTATTGTTGTGGGAAGATGGGACATTCAAAGTATGTGTGTTCCATATCCAAAAGATATAGAATGGAACAAGAACAGATGTGGCAGCCAAACAGAGAACAGTTTTCTAGAACATATTTCAAAGGACACTGTTTTTGGTACGAAGGATTTGGGTGCATGGCTAGGTACTGAACTTCGATCATTTAGAGAAATGTGCCAAAGAAAAATCAAAAAGTATGCAGGCAGCAGATCAATAAACCAACAGGTGAGTTAAAAATGTAGAATAGATTTGAGGCTCTGTAAGATGAAGTCAGTCCATCATACTCTGAGAAACAACAGAAGTCTCAATCTATTCCGAGTGTGAAGGCAAAAGTATGGACCAAGAAGAAGAAAGAAGAAAAGGCATTAATTGAGGAAATTGCCCTTAAATCTTTATATCATTCAGGAATATGGATCCTTGATAGTGGTTTCACATCCCATATGACAGGGAACAAGGATCTAATTACAGACATAAAATATGAAAAAGAAGGAGTTGTCAAGTTTGGGAATGATGAAGGGCTGAAGATTGTTGGTTCTGGAAAGGAAAAATTTGGGGGAAAAGAAATGTGATGTGCTGATGTCTTGGTAGTAGAGGGGCTAAGTCATAACTTACTCAGTTTTAGTCAATTATGTGACTCTGGGCACTCTATCTGATTTACCAAGAAGATGTGTGTTGTGAAAGAAAAAGATGGAGAAGTTGTTTTACAAGGAAAAAGGACAAAGGTAAATCTTTACCTTGTAAGTGGGTAAGAAGATACATGCCTCTTATCCAGAGAGGAAGAAAACCAGTTGTGGCATAAGCGACTTGGTCATCATTGCCAACCATCTATGGAGGATCTGGTAAAGTGTGATGCTACTAGAGACCTTCCCAAACTATCACGTGATCACACTCATACGTGTGATGCTTGCCAACAAGGGAAGATCATCAGAAAGACATACAGGCCAAAGGAACAGAAATCAACTAGAGTGCTCGAATTGGTTCATGCTAATGTATGTGGACCTATCTCACCACGAGCTATAAATGGGAAAAGGTACTATGTTCTTTTCATTGATGATTATAGCAGAATGGCCTGGGTATTTGTCACTACCCATAAGATAGAGGTGTTCAGTTGCATAAAGAAGTACAGGAGGGAATCAGAAAGGATGCTTGGGTAGAAAATTTTGAAGTTTCGTAAAGATAACGGTACATAATTCACAAAAAGTCAAGTGGAAGAATATCTAGAGAAACACAGGATAAGGCATCAAGTTTCATCAGTGAGAACTCCCCAACAGAATGGAGTTATTGAAATGAGAAATCGGATCATCAACAACATGGTCAGAACAATTCTTATTGAAAAGGACCTACTAGAGAAATTTTGGAAGGAAGACGTTTTGACATCAGTCTATAATTCGAACAGGTCTCTATTGTGTCTGAATCAAGGGAAGACTCCATATGAACTGTGGTATAGAAAGAAGCCAATGTTGAAATACTTTCAAATCTTTGGAAGTAAGTGTTTAATTTTCAACAAAGAAAATCATAGGAAGTTTGAGTCATGAGGAGATGAGGGGATATTCCTTGTCTACTCCGGGAAAAGCAAATCATATAAATGTTTCAACAAAAGGATGGGAAAAATTGTTGAGAGCAATGATGTCACTATAGTTGAAAATAAACAGAATACTCAACGGCCCAGTGAACAGTTTCTGGATGAAAGTGATGATGAGGTAAGCAACACAAGGGGATAAGAAGTGGCAGAGGCTGACTCAGAAGAAGATATTGATGATGAACAAGAAAGTGTCAAGTCTGTGTCTGCAAGGAAGCCAAAGAGTCAAGCTGAAATTGACAGACAGAATATCATTGGTGATCAGACAGCTCCAGTTCAGACTCAAAGAATGAATTCATTACAGCAAACATCATTTTTATCTCTGGTGGAGCCAAAATGTTTTTCTGATGCAGCTGAAGATGAAAACTGGGCTTAGGCTATGAATGAAGAGCTTGATCAGATTGAGAAGAACCAGACGTGGGAGATTGTTTCGAGACCAGCAGACAAGAATGTCATCAGGACTAAATGGGTTTATCGCAACAAGACGAATGAATATGGCACAGTGATTCAGAACAAAGCATGACTAGTTTGTAAGGGATACTCCCAGATAGAGGGAATAGATGTTGATGAGACATTTTCACCGGTTGCAAGGCTGGAAACGATCAGACTATTTTTGGCCATAGCAGTGCAAAGAAAGTTCAAAGTGTTCCAGATGGATGTCAAATCCGCATTCTTAAATGGAGTTCTAGAAGAGGAGGTGTATATTGAACATCTAGATGGTTTTATCATTCATGAGGATGAGAGAAAAGTTTGCAGGATGAAGAAGGCGTTGTATGGGCTGAAACAAGCACCAAGGGCATGGTACTCAAGGCTTGATCAGTACTTGAAGAAACTTGGTTTCCAGCATGGAGGAGTTGATTACAATCTCTATTTCAGCAACAACAGTAATCAAAGAATGATGGTGTTAGTGTATGTCGATAACATAATATTTGGCGGATCAGATGAAGCTCAGTGCAGAGAGTTTTCTGCATTCATGAAAAATGAGTTTTAAATGTCAATGATTGGAGAGCTAACATTTTTCCTTGGTCTACAGTTGACACAAGGAAGTAATGGAACATTCATTTCTCAATCCAAATACACCAAGGAGGTTCTAAGAAGGTTTGGAATGGATAATTCCAAGGAGATGAAGACTCTGGTTGCTACCCAGATGAAATTATCAAAAGATGTGGATGGAAAGGCAGTAAATATTACCGAATACAGGCAAATTATTGGGAGCTTGTTGTACTTGACCGCAACAAGGCCTGATATTGTTTCTGCCACATGCCAAGCAGCGAGATATCAGAGTAATCCCAAGGAAATCCATATGCTTGCAGTGAAAAGAATACTTTGGTATATCCAGGGCACAATGGATTTCGTCTTGACATATACTGAAAAATCTCAGACAGAGTTATTGGGATATACTGATGCAGACTGGGCCGGTTCAGTGGATGATAGAAAATCAACGTCAGGAGGTGCATTCTATCTTGGTGGATTGTGTATTTCTTGGCTAATCAAGAAGAAAGATTGCATTTCATTGAGCACCGTAGAGGCTGAATATATTGTGGCCACTCAAGAATGCACACAATTATTTTGGATGAAGCATTAGCTTGAATATATGGGAGTTGAAGTGAAGTCTTCAATCGGAATCCAGTGTGATAACTCAAGTGCTATAAATCTTAGCAAAAATCTCATCCATCACTCAAGGACCAAACACATTAAGATCAAATATCATTTTATCAAGGAGAAATTTGAGCATGGAATTGTGAATTTAGAGTATGTTCCTAAAGATCTACAAGTTGCAGACATTCTGACAAAGGCCTTACCCAAAGAAGCATTTTAAAGGCATCGACTGGATCTGGGAGTTCAGTAGATTCACCACACTTGAAATAGTGTGGATGTGGAACCCCCCCCCCCCTCTCCCCGAGGTATGATGTGTGTTTTTCCCTAATGTACTGATATGTGTTCTCTACTCTGTTATAGACTGCAAAGGCATGACCTTTGGGTTCGTTGAGAAAGGGGGAGAAAATAGTGATTGTTCAAGGGAGAGATAGTGTGGCAATTTGAGAAATCATGAATGATATGGGGAGAAGCTGACAGGTGGAGCATCCAGATAGGGGGAGAGAAATGATAAAGGGGGAGCGTATAAAATATGACGATGCTAGAAGAGATCGATCAAAGACTAGATATCACGACAGCTGAGGATCGTGATAAAATCAGAAGAGGTGTTGGAAAGTTGGAAGAATATTTCCAAAAATTGGTATCAGTTTGGAAAAAAATGGTATCAGTTTGGTGTCAATAGTGGATGTCAGAGACAAAGTGATTCATTGATGAAATTTTCATTTACTCTTGTTTATCATGCCGAGCATTGCTCATGTGGGCTTAGAGTATGTGTTGAGTAAATCCTTGATCGCTATCAGAATCGCCAAAGGAGAATGGTGGCTGAATAATCAACGATGTATCCTTTTATAGAAGAGTTGTAAACAAACCCAAAGGGGGAGATTATTGGGAAAAAATCCCTGAAGGTATCATTGAATCATTTTAAATGTGATTGTGTTTGTTGACAAAGAGGGACACCGCTGATGTGGTTGTTGACAAAGAAAACAATGACATACAAATTTGTTGAAAAGGGGGATTTCATGATGACATGTCAAGTTCAAGATCTGTGGTTAATGATCAACATTTGATTCAAGAACTTTTACAAAGGAATGAATGATCTGGAGGTGGCACAAAAAGAGCAGATACAAGGTGGTGGTGTTTTCCAGTGTTTTCCAAATTTTTGGGCCTGAAAATCGACAAATGAAGAAAAGTGTTTTTGGAAAAGGGACTTGTGCACTGAGGTCTTGGAGGATATGAAACTTGCGCGCCATATGTTTTTGAAGATCAGAACATCAAAATATGTCAAAGGGACAAGGGTCTCACAAGTATTGATTTGGTCGCGTAAGTGACTTGCACGCCGTGAAGGGACTTGCATGTCGGTGCTTAGGAGGCTTGGGAACTTGCGCGCCTATTGTTTTTCAGGATCAGAACTTCAAAATACGACAAAGGAAGGTGGGTCGCGCAAGTATTGGTTTGGTCGTGCAAGTGAGAAGCGCGAAAGAACCCAGGGTGGTTGAGCTGCGTGTCGATACTTGCGCACCGGAGGGGAACTTGCGCGCCGTTGTGCATGTAGTTCAAATGCCTATAATACTGGACCACCCCTCTTCATTTTTCACGGAGTTCAATCCTTAGAAAAATCAGAGCTCCCGTCGCACAGGTGTGGAAGTCGCGCAAGTGGTGTGTGGTCGCGCAAGTAGGGACTTGTGCGCCAGTGTTCAAGTTGTGCGCCATCTATTTGTTGTGCGCCTAAGGTGGTTTGGGTAGCAAAGGAAGTGTGTCGCGCAAGTTTGGAGAAGCTTAAGATTGAGTCGCGCAAGTGTTAAGAAATACTTGTGTGCCCGTGGTGACTTTCACGCCGAGACTTGCGCTCCGCCTTATAGAAGGGTTCCAAGTAAGGTTGATTTCCTAGCCATACTTTTAAGCCACGTGGAAGTTGGGAGTTTTCCCGATACCTTCGGTGCAAAGAGAAATTCATCTACGGATGAAGGTTGAGCTTCAAAATAGCATCTACGTATAAAGGAATATGCATTCCTTCATGAAAATGAAGAGACCTACAAGTCTATAAACTGTGAGTGGATTCTTTCCGACGCAATGATAAAAGGAAGAGGAAGAAGGTGATCCTCTCCACCGGCAGTGAGCCATAGAGAGAGAAACAGGGAGTGACCCTTGGGAAAGCAGTGAGCTAACCCTAAACCTTGTAAAGGCAGTGAGCCTGGGACAAAGTTACTGTGCACGAACCTTGTAATCTACATCTAGTGAAGTTTAGTGGAATTTTGTACGAACGACAACCTGTCGGCGTATGCTCCTTGGACGTAGCCCTTAGCGGTGAACCAAGTAAAATTGTTGTGTCCTGTGCATGATTTTATTTCTATTTATATTGTGTAACGGGAAAGAGAGAGAAGAGGGGTTTTCTTAACAGTGAAACAAGATCATAACGGGCTTTAATTTTTAATTAGTCATACCCTGATTCACCCCCCCCCCCCTCTCAGGGTATTCAGCCTTGTGGATCTAACAATTAATTTTATTAAGCCTTTATGAATCCTCCAAAACATTTAATATATTTTTGAGTTTTAAGTTCATTTATTTAAAAGTGTGACTTTCCTCCACATAATAAAGGGAATTATTTTAATATTCTTTTCCCTTTGACTAATAAAATAATTAAAACCTCTCCACTTTTTAAGAAAACATAGGCAAAAACTGTGGAAAGGTTTTTGGTTTGAAATATTTTTTTTTGTAGAGTCCTAAACCTAAATATTAAAGAATTCCCTCTCTTTTCCTATATAAACTCACCCAATATATCACTTACCTTCACTAAAAATCCTTGTATCATGACCTTACTCATCCATCCTATCTCTATAATCCTCTCAAGGTTCCCCCAATCTCTCAAGAATTCCATTTCAAGCTTTTTGTATCATACTCTTAAGGTAAGGGATTATCTCTTTCTCAATTTTATTCAAGAATCTCCTCTATGTTATGTAATTTTATTTTTTTATTCCTAATGATGGGGTATGTTTTTTAACCTCATCCATACTACCCTTATGATTTATAAATGATGAGATACCCCTTTCTCTATCAATAAACCCTCCTAAGAACACCGGTTACCATGCCGAAATTTTGTAAGGGTTCTTTCCTTTCGCTTCTTTATCCAAATTTCTTTATCTTGTTTTGCCCTTTTATTTTCAATTATTAATTATGGGGTATGTATTTTCACCTCCCTCATACTACCCTTATTATATCTAAATAATGAGATACCCATTTCTCTCTCATTAAGCCCTCTCATGTGCATCTGTTACCATACCGGAATTTCATAAGCATCATTTCCTTTCTCTTTTTATTCACGCCTATTTATTATCATATGTCTTCTTCTTCTAATTATATATGTGTGGACATGTACTTACATGTACCTATTATTGTCCACTTCATGTACAAATTATGAGAGACCCATTTTGATCTCATCAACCCATGTTATGTATTTTTAAGTGACGTCGTTATGCTATCAAATTTTCATCACGATTTTTCATACAAAACCAATAGTGTAGTGAATACCATACTCATTTTCTATCAAGGGTGTTCACTTTTATAAACATATACCTTATGATTGGGGACTTACTATTGGATCGTGTAATAAAAAATATACACAATAGGGGGTGAATTGTGTCTTTAAAAACTTCTCGAGAAATCTTGATGATAATCAACTCTGTCCTTTTATATTTATCAGATTGTTTATGCAGCGAAAATAAACAGATATCAGGACACAAAGATTTATATTGGTTCGAGGCACAAATATCCCCTAGTACACTCCACCAACGCTCTTCTCCACGAGCTTGGTGATTTTCAATAGCCAGTCCTCTTTTCACAAGACCATCCACAACTGAGTGCAGGCAGTTGACACCTTTACAGTTTAAGGATAAAACAGAGCCTTATGGTTCTAAACATAGAAATAATCAAACAGCATAGTATGAGAAGATGGTACTCAAAATATGAGATTATTTTTTAAAAAAATACTTTCCAATTGATCTTCATAGTTTTAGTAGTATGCAAATGACAGTAAATGGATCGTCATCTTCATAAAAGAATTTCTTCAGGTAAGAGCAGTTCTGAATCGATCCGTTTGCAATTGATCTTGAAATATATTTAGCAAAAAATTAGAAGTAGATTCACAATAGATCTCTAATGTAGAAAAGGTAAATATTAAAAGTTTCTCTTTCTGATATAAGATAGAATCTAGTCATTCTTTGTAACATCATATCTGTAAAAGATCTTTTTAAAGAATCGACAAATCTCTATCTTTTGTGAAACTCAAATATCTCCATATTTGAATTTTTTAATCGTCGTGAATTCAAGTGATATCATGTCACTCATGTAATCTATAGAATTCAGATACATATAATATATAGAATAATGACGAGTGCCTTATTCATAAATTCAGATCCACAAAAGTCTCCTGACATATCACAATATTCAAAAACATTTGAATGACATAGTGGTCGTAAGTTCCCTTAATAATCGGCACCAAATCCTCCTCTTAAATTGATCATTTGAATCACGTATAAACTTCTTTAAATCATTCAAATATGCACATTAAAAACGGGATTTGAATCGAGCTTGAAATCAGCCTGATATTATGCAAAAGACCATTATACGATAGAGTCACAAATTCAAATCTCCGACATTTGAAGATGTCAAATGTTGAGTTCCAAATGTAAGGTTTATTACAAACGTAAGGTTGATGATACATACTTTTGTCATCGACTTTCAAATTTATGGTATATTATCCATACTTTTCTTTTCTTCAGAACGTAAGATATATGATCCATACTTTTTGATAAAATGTAAGGTTCATTATAAAAGTAGGGTTGATGATCCATACTTTTGTGAAGCAAATGTAAGGTTCCATACTTACATAAGGTTCTTCAACCATAATTTTTCTCAAATAAAAAAAGTAAGGTTCCTTCCAAACTTAAGTTTCCTTTACCATACTTTTCTATCAATGTAAGGCTAATTAACAATACTTTTCTGAACTCCCATAAAATAAACATAGGGTATAATCCTTACATTGTGCTCTCTAACATATGATATGAACAGTGTTTCTAGAACATGCAGAATAACTTCCCAAACATTTTGACAAATATTTCATGTGAATCATATGCTTTAATATTATTCCCAAATTGGTAATATAAAGAGTATTAATTTCTTAAAATATACTTAAATTAAAAACATTAGAATAACAAATAAGAGTATTTTTTAGCATCAAAATCATCATAAAAATATAGAGTATTGTTGAAACAACATGATCAACAATCTCCCCCTTTTTTATGATCACAAAATGCATAAAATTATTTAAATTTAATTTATAATTTTTCAAGGATAAAAACAATATTTAATTTTTACTTCCAAATGTCTCTTTGAAAATATACAATACTGGTTTATCCAAATTTCTCTCCAAAGGTTCTCTATTTAAAAAAATTATTTCAATAAGTCTATTTAAAAGCAAATTGCTCTTCCTTTATAAAATGTTGCGTTTATCCAAATTTATCCCCCCGTTTGTGATGTCAAAAATAATTATAGAATAAGGAATATAACACTTTTAATGTAGCACTAAACTTGTAAGAAAATGTAATAAGAAACTGTTTATCAATAAAGGAATCTAGATTTTTTTAGGCAGTCTAACACAGACATAAAAAAATTTAAAAAACCATAAAATATGATAAATAAGAAATTTCATTGATAAAACAATATAAAAGTACATGAATGATCAGGAATCAAGGTTGTTAGGATAAATGATGGACAGAGGGTATCTCAGCGATTCTGAATAACATTCTTCAACTTTGCCAACTATAACCTTAATTTCTTCATAACATCATCTCCCAGCTGAATAATCGGATCCATTCCTTCTTTAGTTAAATGAAAATATTCAATGAGGTTCACTCTGAAAAACTCATGCAATATCTCTTCCTTATACATAAACTGATTGAGCTTCTCAGTGAATCTGATAAGTAATTCTCTAATACCTGGTTCACTTGAGGTAAGGTGATCAACAAGATGTTTCTGATTGTCCAACAAAACAAACAAAGGATCATTATTACACTATAATTCATGTAACTTGTCATTCATGTTTCTCATTATAGTTGTAATGGATTGGAATATTTTGATAAAATCAGGAGAAGTACCTGATGTACTTACTTGACTTCCGGTGATAGTTTCAAACTGTTTCTCCATAAAACTTTTAAGTTCTTCCAAATATGATTTCAATACAACTTCATATTTTAATTTTTCAACTTTTTCCAGCAATTCCTTTTTAAAAAAATCAACCACTAGCTTTGAAATAGAAATATCTTTCAGATTTTGAAATTTATGTTTCTCTTTCTCTAACTCTCTTCTTAAAGTAGCATTCTCTTCTTTGGATCTATTAAATTTTCTGACAAGTTCCTCAACATGATCAGACATAGAATCAGAGGCACCCTATTCTTGATTCACAATTGGATTTACTAAGATAAGTGGTAAAGATTGATCATATTATTTCTCTTATTCATCCTAATCCACCAGTTGCTCAAATGATTTTTCTCCAAAAATATCAACTAAGAAAGATTCATTCAGAACTTTTGTATGAATTTCAGATAAATTTTCTTGAACAAGTTGATCTTTAATCACAACTTCCAAAGATAGGTGCTCTTCATGAGGAATTTATTCTGGAATCTTTTATTGAATCTGATGTACATATTCAATATGATCCACAGATAGATTTATAATTTCCATTTCTTGAGTTTTTTCAATCTGAGGTACCTCCTCAGTTCTTATATTTGCCTCAGCCTAAGGAAAAACTTCCACTTCTTCTTGAGAAGGAACTTCCTCTTTTCTTTCTTCTTTAACAGATTCTCGCAAAAACTTATAACTTAAAAGATATATTGTTTCAATAATTATATCTATAGTAGGTTCCTGAACAACTATTATTTTACTTGAACTAAGAAGTCATCCTTGACTTTCTTCATCAGTAGGTTCATATTCTATTTCAAATATGATTCTTCTTGATGTCTTTGAAACTTTCCCTGTTCTGGGTTTAGCCATACCTTCTTTAGATTTTTCAAGTTGCTCCCCCTGATCAGATTCATGATCCTCTTCAGCTCTAGGAGGTATGATTTTACCTTTTATAGTGCTCTAGAAAAATCCAAGGTTTCTCAAAGATCCAGTATTAAACACATTACTATGATGGCATCTTACTCTCACATCAATCTATCTTACCATATCTTTCCTAAACAACAACTTTGAAATAAATCTTTCATAAGGATAGAAATTCATTTGATCCTCAAGTTGACAATAGTAATTCAAATATCTAATCATGTATCTTGGAAAATTCATATTTATGTCACTTAAAAATAGAAACATTATACACATATCTGGAAAAAGAATCTTCTCCATATCAGACATCCCTGGGGCTATCCCAGTATGAATAAACTTAACCAAATTTTCTGATCTGGTTCTAAATCTTTTACCATCATTTTTCTTATATTAGTAGAACCAAACAGAAAAGAAATAATATCCTCAGATTTATGATTTTTATCCCTGATTGACTTCAGATCAAAATTAAAAACTCCCTCATGAGGGAAGTTTAAGATCTTTTCTATTTCAATAGAAGAGATCGATAACTCCCTGTCTTCGATCTTCACAACAATAGAATCTTTTGTATCGCCCAAACTAAATTAAACAATTTTAATGAAAATTCTAAACTCAACTTCATATAAATTCAGTGTAGTCCTCACTGAATGTCATTTTAATACCTTGAAAGGATAACACTTGCTTTAGCATCAGATTCGTCTGATACATCCATTCTAGATCAATGACTTTTCCCTGAAGGATTTTCTGTCCAGTTGAACACTGATGCTTCGTATCACTGGGTTCTCTTTCTTTGATTCTCTTTTTTTTCCATTTCTGTCAAAAATACCTAAAGATTTGGGTTTCTAGGGTTTTGAAGGTGCGAGCAAAGGAAGACGAAATATGTGAAGGGTTTCGGTTTTTCGAAAGGTTTTGAGAAAATGAGTGGTTTTGGAATTCGAAACAAGCTCTGACAGAGCCTTGATTCCCATTTTATTACATACAAAATAATCATTACAGAATTTAAAATAAATTAAACCGTATGCGGTGTATTTAATATTATTACAGAATAAAAATAAAATCATAACTTATTTAAAAGATAAATAACTAAATCATTTTAAATAGAGAATAAAAAGAAAAAAAATAAAAAAAATAATATTATCAAATAAAATTAAGATTAAATAAAATTTATTTAAAAATAAATAGAATTAAAAAAATTAAAATTAAATAAACCTAACTCCCCCTTAATAAAATCAAAACTTTCAGTGGGAAGTGGTTTAGTAAAAATATCAGGTAATTGAAATTCAGTACTTATAAATTCTAAAAATATTTTCTATTTAAGAACATGATCTCTTAGAAAATGATGTCTAATATCAATATGCTTAGTTCTAGAATTAATTATAGGATTTTTTGAAATATTTATAGCACTAGTATTATCACATAAAATAGGTGTATTATCAAAATTTAGTCCAAAGTCCATAAGATTGTTTTTCATCCACAAAACTTGTGCACAACAACTACCTGCAGATACATATTCTGCCTCGACTATTGAAAAAGCAATTGAGTGTTGTTTCTTACTAGACCATGACACTAAAGATTTTCCTAAAAAGTGAAAGGTTCTTGAGGTGATTTTTCTATCTAATCTACAACTTCCAAAATCAACATCCGAGTATGAAATTAAATTAAAATCATAATTTTTTGGGTAAAGAAGATATTGAAAAACATTTCCTTTTAAATATATAAAAATTCTTTTGACAGTTGTAAGATGATATTCCTTAGGATTTGATTGAAATATTGCACAAAGACATACTGAGTACATAATATCTGGCCTGCTAGCAGTAAGATATAATAAACTAACAATAATACCTCTATAACTTTTTGTCTACTGGTTTTCTAGTTTCATCCGAATCAAGTTTTATATTAGTACACATAGGAGTTGTATATATCTTGATGTTTTCAATTCCAAATTTCTTTAATAAATAAGTAATGTATTTTCTTAGATTCAAAACATTTCCAAAATCTTTTTGATAGTTCTGAAGTCCTAAAAAGAAATTTAGTTCTCCCATCATACTCATTTTAAATTATTTTTTCATTAATTTTGAAAACTCATGACAAAATTGTTTTTTGTTGATCCAAAAATTACATCATCAACATAAATTTTAACCAATAGAATATTAAAATTTATAGTTTTCTTAAAAAGTGTTGGATCTGCCATACCAACAGTAAAATTATTTTTCAAAAGAAAAGAACTTAATATTTCATACCAAGCTCTAGGTGATTGTTTAAGGCCATAAAGAGCTTTAGTAAGTTTAAAAACAAAATTTGGTTTTTGAGAATTTTCAAAACTAGGAGGTTTCTCAACATACACTTCCTCCATTAAATAACCATTTAAAGAGGTTGACTTAACATCCATCTAAAATAATTTAAAGTTCATATGAGATGCATAGGCTAAAAGGATTATAATGGATTCTAATCAAGCTACAGGGGAAAATGTCTCATCATAATCTATACCTTATTCCTGATTATATCATTTAGCTACTGGTATTTCTTTATTTCTAGTTATAACTCCTTGATCATCTTGTTTATTTCTAAAGACCCATTTGGTTTCAATAACAGGATAGTTCTTTGGTCTTGCAACTAATTTCCAAGCTTCATTTCTTTTGAATTGGTTTAGTTCTTCTTATATTTCTATCATATAACTTTCATTAACTAAGTATTCTTCTATTTACTTAGGTTCTAATTAGGATATAAAGGTAGAAAACTCAACTAGATTTCCTATATTTCTTTTAGTTTTTATTTCTGTGTCTAAGTCTCCTATAACAGTTTCTAAAGGGTGATTCAATAGAGTTCTTGACTTTTTAGTTAAAACACTATTATTTTTATAAGATCCATGTTCTTATGAACTGGACTGAATTTTTTTATATCATTTTCAAAATCATCTTTTAGGTCTTCAAGTCTCATGTTATCATTAGGGTCAGATTCATCAATTTGATCTTTCCTTTTTTCAAAAGGGTCTGATTCATCAAATTTCACATGAACTAATTTTTCAACAATCCTTGAATTTTTATTAAAAACTCTATAAGATTTGGAGGTAGAAGAATATCCTAAGAAAATGTCTTCATCAGATTTTGGATCAAACTTACCAAGATTTTCCTTGATGTTCAAGATATAAACCTTGCATCAAAAAACATAAAATTATTTTACTTTAGTTTTTATGTTATTCCAATGTTCATAGGATGTCTTTTTGAAAATTGGTCTGATTAAAACTCAATTCATTATATAGCAGGTTTTTCTTACAGCTTCTACCCAGAAATAAGTAGGAAAATTGTATTCATTTAGCATAGTCCTTTCTATTTCTTGAATAGTTCTATTTCTTATTTCAACAATTCCATTATTTTGATTTTTTCTTAGTGTATAGAATGTGTGTTTAATACCTAGATTTGATCAAAAAGAATTGAATTCCTGATTCTTAAATTCTCTACCATGATCACTTCTTAGTGAAATTATTTTAAAATCTTGTTCATTTTGAATAGATTTGTAAAAAATTTCAAATATAATATAAGCTTCATTTTTATATTTTAGAAAATATATCCAAGTAAATCTAAAATAGTCATCAACTAAAACATATACATATAATTTACCATCCAAACTTGCTACTCTTGAAGTTCCAAATAGATCCATATGGATATGTTCTAAAGGTTTAGATGTATCTATTTTGTTAATTGATTTGAAGGATGATTTATATGGCTTACCAATTTGACAAGCATCACAGAATCTTTCACTGCCAAATTTAAGACTAGGTAAATCAGAAACTAATTATTTCTTAAAAAACTTATGTAGAGCATAGACATTGAAATGTCCAAGTATTCTATGCCTGATCTAGGATTCATTTATTTTAGTATTTAAACAATTTACTTTTTGTTTACACAAGTAATTTAATTCAATGGTATAAACATTTTCAGTTATGGGTGCTCTAAATTTAAGTAATTTATCTTTAAAAACATAAAATGAGTTGTTAGAAAAATCAACACAATAACCATCATCACAAAGTTGAGAAATACTTATCAGGTTATGTTTAAATCCATGTACATAAAGTAATTTATTGATTGAGACAGCTTCTGGATATCCAACAGTTCCAATACCAATTATTTTTTTGTTGATATTGTCACCAAAGGTGACTAATCCACCATCCTTTTGAGTTAAGGTTTTAAAGTTCGATGAGTTTCCACTCATATTCCTAGAGAATACACTATCTATGTATCATATTTATTTCTTGCTTCTGTGACCTTCTTCCTAAAAAGGAATTTAAACAATGGTTTATTTTGGTACCCATATTCTCTTAGGTCTAACAGTGTTAGCTAGAAGTAATATGGGAATCTAGATTTTCTTTGTTTTTCTATAATCATTTGAGTTAAATACACTGTTTTAAATAAAGTATTTTTTAATTCCAATAATTTAGGGAATTCTTAAATAATGTTTTTTAGTTATATGACCTTTTTTCTACAGTAATTTCAAATTACACTTTGTGAATTTGGAACAAAATAGTTTTTGTATAGTTTTGGTTGTGCACCTTTACTGCTTATTCCATATCTTTCTTTCTTAATCACATTCTTAACAATAATTTAATTTAAAGTGTTTTCTCATTTTGTAAAAAATAAAGATGTACTTTTGTAGGTTTCTACTTCATATTGTTGTGTTTTGATTTTAGTTTCATGATATGCACTGTTTGTGTTAGATGAGTTATATTTCTCAATTAACTCTTGATGTTGTTTTAGCAAAGTCACTCTTTCTCTTAAAATTTCATTGTGAATATTTTTCAATGATTTATGCTTTTTTAATAAGGAATAATATCTTTCTTCTAGCATGTTGTAGTAGGCTTCAAGTTTTTCATTTGAACAGCTAGGGTCTGAATTAGAATTGGAAGGGTAATAAGATTGTACCTCATTATCTTTATCCATGAAACACATGTTTGCTTTTAGCTTTGATTCTTCTTTTTCTGAGTCAGACTTTGATGAGCTACTGGAGTCTTCAGAAAAACTCCATGTAGCTTTCAATTCTCTTTTATCTTTCTGTTCATAATCATTATTTTTGAAAAACCACTTTTTCTTTTCTCTTTTTAGCAGAGGACAGCCAGGTCATATGTGACCCATTTTCTTGCATTCATAGCATCTGACTTTCTTTGGATCTTTCTCATCTTTCTTGAAGGATTTTCTGAATCCTTTATTCTTATTATAAAATTTTCTAAATTGTATGGCCATTTGTGCCAGTTCCATCTTTGAATCAGATGAGTCAGAACTTTCTTCCTTTTTGATCTCTTGTTTTATCTCTCTGCTCTTCTTATGAGATGTAACTTTCATAGTAGTATTTTATCTTTTTATCAAAACTTCATGCTCATTAGCTTCATATTCTATCTTATCTTTATAAATCATCAGGGTTCCAATAAATTCTCTCATGGTTATATTTTTAACAGGTGATGATTGTCTAATGGTTACTGATATCCCATTCCATTCGGTTGGTAGTACTCTTGATACTTTAAAGGCTTGATCTACTTGGTTAATAGGATCTCCCAAGTCAGTAATGTTTTTGACTATCTATGTAAGTCTTCCATTCATCTGAGTGATGCTTTCACCATCAAGCATTCTAAATGTATCAAATTTCAGCTTTGTTGTAGCATACCTTGTTTATCTGACATTTTCAGTTCCTTTATAAGAAACTGCAATTGTCTGTCACGTCTCATAAGCAGTCAGGCATTGAGATACTTGATTAAATTAATTTGTTCCTAGATCACAAATGATATCATTCATATATTTTGAATTTATTTCATACTTTGCTTCTGTATCTGCACTTCATGTTTTAGGTTTCTTAGGAATTTCATAAGGAGTGATGATTTTTTAGTATACTCTGTATCCAAGATTATTCAGGTAGATGATCATCCTTGATTTCTAACATCCATAGTTTTCACCATTAAAGTACGGAGCTAAAATCATTGACACTCCATCTTGTGTATCATCTATTGAGATATTCGTATAATCCTTTACTTTCATCTTTCTAAAACTTTAAAAAAATCCCAACCTCTGATACCAATTGTTGGATCGTGTTATAAAAAATATACACAAGAGGGGGTGAATTGTGTCTTTCAAAACTTCTCGAGAAATATTGATGATAATTAATTTTGTCCTTTTATATTTATCAGATTGTTTATGCAATGAAAATAAACAGATATCAGGACACAAATATTTATATTGGTTTGGGGCACAAAGATCCCCTAGTCCACTCCATCAACACTTTTCTCCAAGAGCTTGGTGATTTTCACTAGTCGGCCCTCTTTTCACGATACCATCTACAATTGATTGCAGGTAGTTGACACCTTTACAGTTAAAGCTAAAATATAGACTTCTAGTTTTAAACACATAACCAATCAAACATCTTAGTATGAGAAGCTAGTACTCAAAATAAAAGAGTATTGTTTTTGAGAAATACTTTCCAATTGATATTCACAGTTGCAGTAGTACGTAACTGATAGTAAATGGGTCATCATCTTCGTAAAAGATGTTCTTCAGGTAAGAGAAGTTCTAAATTGATCTGATTGCAATTGATCTTAAAATATATTCAACAACAAATCAGTATTAGATTCACTATAGATCTCCAATGTAGAATAATTAAATCTTCAACATTTCTCTTTCTGATATAAGACAAAATCTGGTTGCTCTTTGTAGCAGAATATCTATAAAAGATCTTTTTAAAGAATCAGTGAATCTTTATCTTTTGGGAAACTTGAATATCTCCATATTTGAATTTTTTAATTGCTGTGAATTCAAGATACATCATGTCGGCCATATAATCTACAAAACTCAGATACACAAAATATATAGAATAAAGATGAGCACCTTATTCATAAATTTAGATCAATAAAAGTCACCTGACATATCACAATATTCAAAAAAGTTTGAATGACAGAGTGGTCGTAACTTCCCTTAATAATCAGCATAAAATCCTCCTCTTAAATCAATCCTTTGAATCGCGTATAAATAGCTTTAAACCAGTCAAAGATGTGCTTTAAAAATGGGCTTTGAATCGATCTTGAAATCATCCTGATATTCCTCAAAGGATCGTTGTACGATAGAGTCAAAAATTCAAATATTCGACGTTTGAAAAAGTCAAACATAGGGTTCCAAATGTAAGGTTGATTAAAAACGTAAGGTTGATGATCCATACTTTTGTCATCGACTTTCAAAAGTATGGTATATGATCCATACTTTTTTTTGCTTCAAAACGTAAGGTATATGATCCATACTTTTTAATAAAAGGTAAGGTTCATTACAAAAGTAGGGTTGACGATCCATACTTTTGTGAAGCAAACATAATGTTCCATACTTACGTAAGTTTCCTCATCCATACTTTTCTCATATAAAAAAATTTAAGGTTCCTTCCAAATGTAAGGTTCTTTTACCATACTTTTCTATCAATGTAAGGTTGATTAACCATAATTTTTTGAACTCATGTAAAATAAACATATGATATAATCTGTATGCTATGCTCTCCAATGTATGATATGAACAGTGTTTCCAGAACATGCTGAATAGCTTCCCAAACATTTTGAAAAATATTTCATGTGAATCATATGCTTTAATATTATTCCAAAATTGGGAATATAAAGAATATTAATTTCCTGAAATATACTTAATTTATAATCATTAGAATAACAAATAAGAGTATTTTTGAGCATCAAAATCATCATAAAAATATAGATTATTATTGAAACAACATTCTCAACACTTACATGTACGTATTACACACTCCATGATCATGTAATAAATTATGATAAATAATTAATCCATATTTTATGATCTATGTGGCATACTTAAGCATGAGAATGAAATTAAAGTGACGGGTGCGCCCGGAATTATATAGCACTTCAATACATTGGGTAATGTTTAGTATCATGATATGTCATGTTGGGATAGGGGTGTATCTAATTCCTTTATGGGACTTTATCCACCATGAAGTCTTGATGGTTTAGCCTTGACCTATAATGCAGTGTTTTAGGTTGTTTCCACATTTCTCGTGTTATGATTATCATAATATATCATGTCTTACTATTTGTATTTCTTTATGAATTATTGATATTCCTTGTCTAACATGTATTATTATCTTCATGTTATGCCATGTTTATTCCCTTACTGGGTTTTATGGATAAACTCTTTCTTATGTATTTTCCTAGGTTATCCAATGTAGTTTTAAGCTCAAGCATGTTAAAGAAGTTTTCAATAAAGATGTAGTAATTCCTATTTAAATTTGTAATGAAATATACTTAATTCCCACAAATACTAGACTTCTCAATATTTTGGGTTGTATTAAGTGTAATTTTATCATATATTAATGTGTAATAAATAGAAGGGTTGTTATAACCTACATACTCACTTTGGTGTGTATGTAGTCTTCATGTCTTGAACATGTATTTTCAGGTCTTGACTTTCATGTTGGATCTAATGTCATCTTCCTTTGAAGCGGGTGGTTTTCAGGATCATGTTGGTGACATTAGTGTCACTGGGAGATGATGATCTAACCTTTGATTAGTACAACATGTTGTCTTGATTTTTTCTTGGACTCCTTGGCCTTTCGTTGTAGTTTTGTAACTTTATATTATTTGGTTATTTATTGAGATTTCTCTTGGAATGTATCTTGTATAATTATTAATATGCCATGTTTGGATGTTTTCATTAGGGTTTTGAGGGTGAAATTGTCCCCAATGGTTGTGTTTGATGCCATTGATGCTTGTCAGCTCGAGGGGATTTGGGAAGCTCCTTGAGTATGTGGTGAGCTGGCTAGGTAATCTGATGGATAAATGTATCTGATTGGTTTGTTACATCAAGCATATAAGTTGATGACATGGATGTGTAACATGCTTGATGATATATTGTAACGTCCTGTGTTTTTAACCGAATGAAAAAACACAGGAAATAAAAAAAATTCCATTAACTGGGCAGGCCGATTTTAAAATCGAGCATCATAACTTTTTATTTACGATAGTTGACACTCTGATGTGTCTTTTAAATAAATTTTATTAAATTAATTAGATTAAAATAAAAATGGAAATAAATTAAATGAATGGTAAAATTCTTCTTTAAAACTTTGGAATATTCTTTGTAATATTTTCAGATTTAAGCAATGAGTCAGCGTGCAGTTCTGAGACCCGTAGACTCTCGACATTAATAGAATAAAAATATTGAATTTATTTTATTCATACACATGTGTGTTTTCTTTCAAAAAAACAAAATAAAAATCAAACGGTGCATCGTATGAGAAATCTGAGACCACTGTTAGGTCTGGAATGCTGGGTTTACCATAGGAAGGGTATAACCTTGATTCGCTTCGGGTGTTTAGCACCCTCGCATATGATAATACCCTCTTTATTTTTAATTAATTTATTATTCCATTTTTTATATAATAAATAATTATTTTCTCACAAATGGTGCGTCGAATGAGAAATATGAGACCACAAATAGTTCTGGGATGTGGGGTTTACCCTAGGCAGGGTATAACCTTTGCGAGAGTCGGACGTTTGGTCATATCGCACCTGAAGATAATTTATTTGGGCTATAAATATTTTTGTTAGTCGTTAGAAATAATAATAATATTTTTTTTATTAATATTATTATTTGTGTTGATGACAACAAATGGAAATGCACTACCACAATTAATAATTTGTGTTGTGGTGTAAATAATAACTGGGCAATTTAATAAATGTTATATTATTAATTGTTCCAACTAAATATAAATCTGCAATCAATATTAATTTAATAATTTTTATCCTTTTTATTAATGGTTTTTGTCATTAAAATATTTATGGTGTCATTTATGAGTTGTATTAAATAATAATAATTTTAATTATAGATATTATTATTATATTGAGACAAAAAACTTTGATGTATATTTATATATGAGGTGTATATATATATATATGAGATTATATATATATATAGTTATATATACATGTGCGGCTATATATATATATGAATATACAGATGTGTATATATATATATATAACACGTATATACATGGGTCAATATTTATTGTTGGGTTAGATAAAATATTATTAATTACCTACATAAATGCATTTAACATGTCAACTTAAATCAAGTTGTGAAATTTTAACTTTTTAATCCAAATCTTTAAAGCGACCCAGGGCACGCGTCTACGCACCCTGTTGCGGGTCCTAGACAGCTATTAAAATTAATTAAAAGATTGTTCGGGCTTTATGTAAAATATAATGTCACGCCATAGCGCAGCATTTGGGTTAAAAATAATTAAAAATGATTAAAGGAAATTAATGGAATTTAAATAGGGATAAAAATAAATAATAAAATAGATACGGTTGGAGAGAAATTAAAAATAATTAAAATGAGGTAAATTCATTTTAATTATTCATTTAATTTCTTCTACCATTTTATTTTTATTATTTTATTTATTTATCTCCTTTCTATTTTCCCTTTTTCTTTTTTTTTCCTTTCCTTTTTATTTCTTTCTTTTCTTTCCTCTCTTCCTCTCCTCCCCTCTCCTATGTGTGGCGCATCCCCTCTCCCTATGTGGTGTGCACCACCTTGCCCCCTCTTCAGAAGATCGTCGCGCCTTTGTTCGTCCCCCATTTTCTTCACCATAAGGTGTGTTGAAAACCTCTCGATAAGGCTTATCTCACGCACCAAGAATCGTGTGATCTCATCCTCTATCCTTTGTGCAATTTGTCGCGGAAGGATTTTACCCTATTTTGGGGTTTTTTTAAAATCTTTTGTTTTCTTCCGTTTTAGATCAAATTAAAGCTTACCGTGGATCATAGGATCATCTAAAACCATAAGGTAGGGCGTCTACTCTCTTTCCCTCTGTTTCATTGTGATTTATAAAAACGCATGATTGTGTCGTTCGTTGGTGCCTACCGACATTGTGCAAATTCACCCAATCTTTTCAATTTAATTGTTTTGCTTAATTATTGCATCCCTAATTCTTATAAATTAAATTAATTAAATTGTTTCAACGTGGTCGGATGCCTCCTTTAGGTGTGATGACGTGGTCGGTATATTTTTTCATTAGCCTGGGTATTTAATTCATTTAACTACATGTGTTACGCAGCTTATTTTTGTTGTGTTGAATTTAAATTAAAAATTTAGATTAATTATGAACCATGAATTGTTGGATTCTTGATAGTTGGTTATGCTGAATTATTTATTTATTTAAAAGTGCATTTATCTTCTTATATTGATGCAGTATCTTTCCTTGTTAATATTGTTATGCTGCAATATTTAATTTGTACCTTGTGATGCACGAGTGTATCCGTTTAGTTTTCAAGCTGCAATTTCATATGCTTATTATGTCATATCTTCTACTGTGAAAACTTTAATTAAATTTAGGTAGGGGAAAGAATTTAGTTCATGTATTAAGGTTCACGCTTAGACCCTCTATTCCTGACGATTACCACTACGCGCTGGGGGGCAGTGTCGTTGGCTTTGCCAGACCAAGACTTCCTCGGGCTTTCTAATACTTACGAGTGTCACTAGTTCGAAAAGGGCCCATCAAGACGGATCTGTTGGAAATGTGTCTAAGCCAACCTCAGATGCTACCCGACCCCTTTTTGCGAGATCGGGACAGACTCAGGATAAATCCATGCCTCGAGCAATACTTGGTCTTTTGAAAGATTGTCTTGGACGGGCTTAGTGGTATTGGATAATTGAAGGACGTTCTATAGTGATACCTTTAGGACGGGCTCAGACTCCAACTCTCAACTGGAACCTTAATAATGATGCACTGAAGGTTTATATTAATGTCATTGTTAGTCTCTTGATATTTGAGATATTTTTTGATATGTTGAAGCACACCTGGTTGACACATGACTAAGACCCCAAGTAAAAGCACAAGCTTGGGGGTATGCATCTTCCTTGTTTTACCTTACTCTTCCAGGATTTATATATATGCATATGTGTATTCTACTTACAGGTACTCCTTTCAGACTTCTAGCTTAGGCTGAAGCAGGTGATTAGGGATAGGTGTTGTTGGGAACCCGGGCTGAGTTAATTATTTCATTGCATTTAATAAATTATCTGCAATTGTTATATAGTGGAACACTGCATTTTATTATTAAAAGAAATGGAAAGTCTTAGACACCGTGGGTGCTGGGCTACTGGGATTTTATCTCACACCCTGCTCGGGCATCGTTGACACCCGAGTAGATTATATGTTTTCAGTTATTGACAAAGGGAAGTGTTTTGTAACTTATCGGTTTCAGAAGCTGCCCAAAGGCGCCCTGTACTCGGTTGGTCACATGGCCTCAAGCGCATTTCCCAGAATTCCAGAGGTTTTCGACTAGTAGCGAGGGCCTTGGGTGTGATAGTGGGGAAACTATGCCCTCATTGGCAGAGTAACATAGTGGAAGTAAACAGATAGAAATAGTGGAAGCAGTATGATACCATACAACAGTAAACAATGTAATATTGAGGTAATAAACAACTGAAGCACATATATATAAATTATGCATGATAAAAATTTCTAGGAAAGCATCCAAACAAGTCACAATGCTGGAATACAGAAATAACCAAAGTACAAAAGAAAATAGATAAAGTCCAACCGCATCACAAGCTTCCTCTTGGTCCCATGTTCTTCAGCTCCTCAGCAATCAAGTACCTGAAGTAGAAGGGTGCTTTCCCTTGTCTATACCTGCATTAATATAATCTGTTTGGGCCCAAAAGCATGACCCAAATAGGGTGTGAGACTAATCCTAGTAGGTAACCACCCAAAGATCTGTTCCTAACATTCAGTGAATATATATGGTAGGCAATAAGAAAAAGAGGCAGTAAACAAGGAAGTACTCAAAAGTAAACGGTCGTATAGTTTCATTTACAAAAATTACTTTTAAGTATTTAATCAACCAAAAACAAATACAATCAACCCTCTGGGTAGTTATCACTTACTAACCCCTCTGGTTTTCCATACAAGATAAGATATAACAAAGACTCTCTGAGGAAGCACTCGCCGTCAACCCCCCCCCCTATAGTCTTTTAATGGTAATCTATAGGAACTTTGAGAAAGAACTCAATGTCAATTCCTCTTGTGGCCTCATAACGTAACTATAGACACTCTGAGGGAGAACTCAACGTCAATACACCATATGGTCTTGCAGTGTGATAATTATAACCAACACTCTGGGAAAGCCCTCAACGTCAATTTCCCCTATGGTCTCACTACACCAGGTTCCCACAGCCCTGTATAAATAAAACATACGCAAATGATAATTAGAAGACAAATTAAACCTCAAGAACTACTTGGCTAAACAACTACAACATATCATATCATGTTAGGCAAAAAGATCACTCTATCCTATCAGCACTACGAATGGAAAGCACAGCAGCCTAACAGGCTAAGTGAGACCAAACGGTCATAAAAAAAATATGCATGGGAAAACACTTCCAAAGAATAGAAATTAACCCTATTCACATTCAATTGACCTCTACTCAAGCACACAGGCATTGCAGGCAATTAACAAGGTTAAAACCATAAACACACAATACCCCGAACAAGGGTATTGTCACTTTTTCACATATAACTCAAATACTATCTATAGAAAGGCACAAACCACCTACCTCGTCATTGTATGATCGATATATGTGAACCTCAGGCCTTGAATTGACCTAGAGCACCATATATATATATAAATGTTAAAAAATTTCAACCTAGGATAACACGCAAGAGAAGAGAAATCAAGAAATGAGGTTCAAGAAGAAGAGACAACTCACCGATGTGATTCCAACGCAACCGATGGAGTTCGATTTAGAGAACATATGCTCAATCGGGGGCTTGGGGAAGAATCGGCATCGTACGGATTCTCTCGATCGAAGAAGGCAAACAAGAAGACACTTCTTCCAATTATACGTGACCCCATTCTATTTAAATAAAAAAAATAAAGTACACAGCATGTACTTTAGAAGTATATGGTGTGTACTTTCCCTTACCGGCCCCTGCATTAGGCGGTCTCCAGGTAAGCACACACGGCTATGTGCTCGGCCGTTATATGGAATGTACATATAAGTACACGGCATATACTTCAAAAATTTACAGAAACTCCTCTTTTTCTCAAAAACACCTGAAAAGGGAAAAACATACCTGAAAAGAAGATCCGGGTTCTTACATGTGTTGCTTCCAACGCTTGATTGTTTCTTGCTGCTTAGGATGGAGACTGGGGTAGAGGACCGAGCATTGCTCGTGATACAGTTTTCTCGCAATGTGTCTTTTCTTTTTAGTTGACAGTATGCTTGGGTTTCTATTTTCCATGTTTTTAGTTTAGAAAGACATCATGTCATGACATTGTTTTGTGAGATTCTTCACTTGATTCTTATTCAGTTGGATTATCCATATTACTTCTACTGCAGTTTATTCATTTATATGCTTCCACTATTTGTTATTAATTGTTTTTTTCTTCCACTATGTATTACCCATTACCTATGAGGGTATAATCTCCCCCACTAATACGTTAAAAAGGCCCTCGCTGCTAGTCGGTAGCCTCTGGCGTTCGGGGAGATGCGCTTGACGTCATGTGACCCACCAGTCCGACCACCGTCTTAGAGTTGAGCAAGGTCGGGACGTTACAAAGTGGTATCAGAGGTGGTATTTTTTTCCTTTGTCTTACTATTTTGGTTTGGTAGATAGGAGACTAGGAATGTGTCGACACTTGGTTAATACTCGTGCTTGGGACTGATCACCCAATGTACGGGAAATAACCAAGTGGCCAAGGTTGGGATTGATGTTCATGCTTTTCGATATTACAGTTGATATGATTTCACCTCGAGTGATTGGTGTAATTTCCACTACTTATGAATTTATGGAATTTATGATATTTTACCCTTGGCCTGTTAAGGTAAGGATGAAGCATTGCATGCATCATAATAGGCACATAGGAATTCACTTTTCATGCATATTTCCATGCCATGTAGTTTCATTTTAGGCTACCTACTGATTCAAATTGTGTGCATTGAATGTATTCCATGTCCTATAATTATTTAGCATGCCTTTTTAGATACCATGTTTCAGTGATATATTTAGTATGCTAGTCTGTTTCCATGCTACATGTTTAATACCATGTTTTCCTTGTATCATGATTCAGTGCCTATTAGTATGTCTCTATGATTAAAATTTTATGCTTCTATGATTATAACATGTCTCTCTCTGTTAGCTTCTTGTAGTGATCTGCTAGCTTGTTTGTAATGTAATTGGTTGCTTTGCTAAAATTTTATTGGTTTCCTTTGAATGGGAGCCAAATGCAAAAAACTATAAAGTGTATAGTCTATTTTTAGGTTGATAGTCACCCATATATCTAGATTGGTATGTGTTTGAGCATGTTATAATTTCAAATGAATTGGTTAACTACCTAAAGGCACAACTAGGACCAAGTAGGCTAGTTGGTTCATGTTCCTTATGAGATAACCCGGTATGGGTGTTGTGACTCTTAATAATTAAAAAACTTTTTTTTTTGGGGGGGGGGTTCATTCTAATGAACTCAAGTCGATTTAGTGGTACCCTTGTAGGTCGCCTTATTTGCTTAAAAGGAATTTGTGTGATAAATTTCTTAATTAAGGACGGGATTCCAATTAATGTAAAATGTTTTAAAATAGAGTTTTATAAAACTTGCCTATTTTTTCCTTGAGGTTTTGGTCAAGATCAAGTACCTTGTATTGTTTTGAAAAATAGTATTGGATGTTTTGATTAAATCTTTTGATGATTAAAGATTAAATGTGATTAAATATAAAGGGCTTGGATATGGAACCTGTAGCGATGTCCTCTGTTTAAGACCTTGGTATAAGGGTAGTTTGAGTTTCTTCTTGAGTTGCTCTAAAACAGAACCATTCCCATGTAATTGTCCCTAGTCAGACCCCCTTTCTTAAAATGACACCCTTGTTTGGATGGGTGGTCATGTTTTCCTTGACTTTTGTTTCGGTCTTAAGCATTGAGTAATGCTCATTTCCATCAGGTTAGGCATGCCTTAGGAATGGTCAGTTGCTTCTTAGTTCATTCAACCCTCTCTTCTCCATAGTGATGGATGATTCAGTACGTCATCCTCCAAGTTAAATGTCGTCTTGCTTATGTATCACCTCAGGGTAGTATGCATTCACGTACGCGGTGTCATTGAGTTCTTGATGTTGTGATGAATCGGTTGATTTTAGTGTAATAATCCAGTCTTGCATTGTTAAATATGTTTCGGGTCATCTTCGTAGTAAAATGAATTTTGTGTTAAAGGAATCAAGTTTTTCCCAATGCTCAGGATAACTTCCAAAGACTCAGGTGTTTTGACACACCGGTCAGTTTGGTTGGGTTTTCATGCCCTTTTTTCAATGTTTTCCTTTTGGCAATCTTCTAATCCTCTTAGTGTACTCTTTCTTAAGTGACGAGCATGTCCCCTATCTTTCCTTAGTCCTTGATGCACTAAGAGAGAATCGGTCTTACGCCATGCTAAAGCTTTAAAAGTTTTTGGGCTTGTTTAGGGTGTTTTTCTTAGTGTTGCATGCTGATGCGCTGTTCTTATCAAGGATTTGTTTATTTTTGAGTGACCCTCATATTTCCGTGTAGGAATTCCTTGGATGAACACTTGTACACCGGTCATTTCATCTAACTTCACTGCCAATCCAATGTCGCTCTAGGCTCGGTCAATGTTTTGATATGGGAATCTTTCCCTTGTACCAACGTCTCACTCATAAGCATGGAGTATGGACTACCTTGCGTTAATTCCTTTCACTCCAGTTGTGCCAATCGGAGTTTACCCCAGACTTGTTTTTCAGGCTCGGCGATGCTTAAATCAGGGATCATCACCAGAAGTCAGGTATGAATTTCGGTGGATGTGTTTGTGGTGAATGTGAGATACCTTGGAAGAAGGCATCATAGTTCAATTCATAAAACACTGACCGTCTAAGTTGAGCATCTTCTTAAATGGTCGGCCGGAGTGGCTTGGCTATTTCTCTCTCTTGTTCAATGAAGCGATCAGTGAAGGAACTTTGTTTTGGCACGTCGCCCGGTGGGAGGAGTTCCGTTTGAGTCAGTCGGGGATTTTCATGAAAAACTGCCTTGACTTGGGCTTTTAGGTCAATGGGAATCAACTGTTTTATCCATTTTGGAAATCAAGTGAGAAGCGTCGCTAGAACGCTTAAGGCCCTATCTTATAGGAAATTCTAACTATGGAAGGTTCCGTGACTCGAAATTTTCTCCATTCTAACGTTAAAACCTAAGGTGGGAAGTAACTTTGGCCAAAAGTTGTTGAGACGGTGATATGGTCATGTCTCTAGCTAAATGTGTTTGGATAGGTAACGTCTCGGTGTTTCAGTTGGAAAATGAGCATTGGCTCAGATCTTAATGCCTTTTGTTTCATTTGTCTAACCAATGTTTGAACGTGTGTTGGGCGTTTAGAGACGCAACACAACCTTTTGTGTGAGACTTCACGACCCTTGTGGATTGGATGAAGGTTATGTTGTTCCCGAAGGCTTCTCGGGGATGAGAAGTTCTAAGGTGAGAAGGTTGTAACGTCCTGAGTTTTGAATCGGATGAAAAAATGCAGGAAATAAAAAAATTCCGTTAACTAGGAAGGCCAATTTTAAAACTGAGCGTCAGAACTTTTTATTTCTGATAGTTGACACTGCGATGTGTCTTTTAAATAAATTTTATTAAATTAATTAGATGAAAATAAAATTGGAAATAAATTAAATGAAGGGTAAAATTCATCTTTAAAACTTTGGAATATTATTTGTAATATTTTCAGAGTTAAACAATGAGTCAGCGTGGGGTTCTGAGACCCGTAGACTCTCGGCATTAATAGAATAAAAATATAGAATTTATTTTATTCATACGCGTGTGTGTTTTCTTTCAAAAAAACAAAATAACTCTCAAACGGTGAGTTGTATGAGAAATCTGAGACCACTGTTAGGTCTGGAACGTCGGGTTTACCCTAGGAAGGGTATAACCTTGATTCGCTTCGGGTGTTTGGCACCCTCGCATGTGATAATACCCTCTTTATTTTTAATTAATTAATTATTCCGTTTTTTATATAAAATAATAATTATTTTCTCACAAACGGTGCATCGAATAAAATATCTGAGATCATCAAAAGTTTTGGGACATGGGTTTTACCCTAGGTAGGGTATAACCTTTGCGAGCGTCGGACGTTTGGTCATATCGCACCCGAAGATAATTTATTTGGGTTATAAATATTTTTGTTGGTCGTTAGAAATGATAATAATAATTTTTTTATTAATATTATTATTTGCGTTGATGAGAACAAATGGAAATGCACTACCCCAATTAATAATTTGTGTCGTGGTGTAAATAATTTGTGAACTTTTAACTTTTTAATCCAAATCTTTAAAGCGACCTAGGGCAAGCATCTGCGCACCCTGTTGCTAGTCCTGGACAGCTATTAAAATTAATTAAATGATTGTTCAGGATTTATGTAAAATATTACATCTCGCCATAGCGCATCGTTCAGGTTAAAAATAATTAAAAATGATTAAAGGAAAATAATGGAATTTAAAGAGGGATAAAAATAAATAATAAAATAGATACGGTTGGAGAGAAATTAAAAATAATTAAAATGAGGTAAACCCATTTTAATTATTTATTTCATTTGTTCTACCTTTTTTTATTTTATTTATTTATATCCTTTTTATTTTTTTCCTTTCCTTTTGATTTCTTTCTTTTTTTTCCTCTCTTCCTCTCCTCCCCTCTCATGTGTGTGGCGCACCCCCTCTCCTTATGTGGTGCGCATCACCTTGCCCCCTCTTCGGAAGATTATCGTGCCTCCGTTCGTCGTCTGTTTTCTTCGTCGTCAAGTGCGCTGCGAACCTCTCGGTAAGGCTTATCCCACGCATCAAAAATCGTGCGATCTCATCCTCTATCCTTTGCACAGTTCATCGCGGAAGAATTTTACCCTATTTTGGGGGTTTTCTAAAATCTTCTATTTTTTTCCGTTTTAGGTCAAATCAAAGCCTACCACGAATCATAGGATTATCTATGACCATAAGGTAGGGCGTCTACTCTCTTTCCCTCTGTTTCGTTGTGATTTATAAAAATGCACGATTGTGTCGTTCGTCGGTGCTTACCGACGTTGTGCAAATTCACCCAATCTTTTGAATTTAATTGTTCCGCTTAATTGTTGCAGCCCTAATTCATATAAATTAAATTGTTTAAATTGTTGAAATGTGGTCGGACACCTCCTTTGGGTGTGCCGACGCGGTCGGTATATTTTTCTGTTAGCCCGGGTATTTAATTCATTTAACTGCATGTGTTGCGCGACCTATTTTTGTTGTGTTGAATTTAAATTAATAATTTAGATTAATTATGAACCGTGAATTTTTGGATTCTTGGTAGTTGGTTGTGTTTAATTATTTGTTTATTTAAAAGTGCATTTATCTGCTTATGTTGATGCAGTATCTTGCCTTGTTAATATTGTTATGCTGCAATATTTAATTTATACCTTGTGATGCACGGGTGTATCTGTTTAGTTTTCAAGCTGCAATTTCATATGCTTAGTATGTCATATCTGCTGCTGTGAAAACTTTAATTAAATTTAGGGCAGGTAAAGAAGGTGGATCTCGTATTAAGGGTCACGCTTAGACCCTCTGTTCCTGACGGTTACCACTATGCGTTGGGGGGTGGTGTCGTTGGCTTTGCTGGACTGAGATTTCCATGGGCTTTCTAATAATTATGAGTGACACCGGTTCCAAAAGGGCCCATCGAGACAGATCCGTTGGCAATGTGGCTAAGCCAGTCTCAGATGATACTCGATCCCTTTTTGTGAGATCGGGATGGACTCAGGGTAAATTCATACCTCGAGCGATACTTGCTCTTTCGAAAGATTGCCTTGGACGGGCTCAGTGGTATTGGATAATTGAAGGATGTTCCGCAGCGATACCTTCGGGACGGGCTCAGACTCAAACTCTCAACTTGAACCTTAATAATGATGCACTGAAGATTTATATTAATATCGTTGTTAGTCTCTTGAGATTTGAGATATTTTCTGGTATGTTGAAGCACACCTGATTGACACATGACTTAGACCCCAAGTTAAAGCACAAGCTTGGGGTATGCCTCTTCCTTGTTTTACCTTACTCTTCCAGGCTTTATATATATGCATATGTGTATTCTTTTTACAGGTACTCCTTTCAGTCTTCCGGCTTAGGTCGAAGCATGTGATTATGGATAGGTGTCGTTGGGAATCCAGACCGAGTTAATTATTTCATTACACTTAATAAATTATCTGCAATTGTTATATAGTGGCACACTGCATTTTATTATTGCACGAAATGGAAAGGTTTAGACATCGCGGGTGCGGGCCTACTGGGATTTTATCTCACACCCTGCTCGGGCGTTGTTGACACCTGAGTAGATTATATGTTTGTAGGTATTGACCAAGGGAAGCGTGCTGCTTCTGATGTTTGATTGTTTCTTGCTGCTTAGGATGGATACTGGGGTAGAGGACCGAGCATTACTCGTGATGCAGTTGTCGCACTTGGTGTCTTTTCATTTTAGTTGACAGTATGCTTGGGTTTATGTTTTCCATGTTGTTAGTTTAGAAAGACATCATGGCATGACATTGTTTTGTGAGCTTTCGCACTTGATTCTTATTCAGTTGGATTATCCATATTACTTTTGCTGCAGTTTATTCATTTATATTTTTTTTAAAGATGAGGGGACAAGCCCCACAAATTTATTTATAAAAGAAGGTCAAAGGGAGAAATACATGAAAACAGTGCAAGAAAATACATTAAAGTTCCCTCCCTTGGAGACCAATCTTTTTCCTTATCTTGTCACCAATTTTGCGTTCTTGGTCTCTTAGTTCATTCCACATTTTGCCGCTGAGACGCCCCCGACCTCTTCCTCCAGAGTAGTGGTCTGAAATCTCCTGAGCTTTCTGCAATAGCGTTTCAATATCTTCATCAGAGCTGGCAGTTTGATCATCTTCCTTCTTCTTCATTTCTTCCTTTCTTTGCTTTTTCTTTTGGCTTCTTGTTCTTGCTTGTTGCCACTTGCAATCCCCTATTTCTGTTGTGTCATCTTCATTCTCTGCTAAAACTGGTACTTGCATATTGGCAATCTGAGATTCACAATACACTCCCCCTGAAGGAGTCATGATTCCAGCCCCTGCTGATGGCTCCAAATCTCCTAGTACAGGAGAAACAAGATCAGTATTAGAAGAAGCATTAATAGATTTTAAAGGAGAAACAGTGTGATCAACATCCCTGCACTACACACTATGCAGTTTTTCCACCGAAGAAACCAGATTAGAGTTGGCTGGCCCTTTCTCATCTTGGGGCTCTGAGCATCCTGTATTTGTTGGACGGAGAAAGAAAGGAGTGATGGCAAGAGGGGGGGTGAATTGCCTTTTAAAAATTAATTAACAAATTAAAATCAAAGAGAAAGTGCAGCGGAAATAAAAGAGGCAAAACACACAACTTGATAACGGAGTTCGGCTTAAAACCCGGCCTACGTCTCCGCTCCCAACTCAACCGTTGAGAGATTTACTACCGCTTGCTTTTCAATGGTTGTAGCAAGAAACCCACTAGCCTTTTTATAGGTGAAGTCTAGCTCACCTATTACAGCTTGCTTTTTAATGGTTTGAGCAAGAAACCCACTAGCCTTTTTACGGGTGAAGGCTAGCTCACCTTTGACTCAAGACTTTTAAAAGGAAAGGCTTGACTAACCTCTTCACACCTTAAAGGTGGTGTGAAAACCCAAATGAAGAGAGGAATGAAAGAGATGGGGGTTTGTAGGCACAAACCCAATTTGATGCTCAAAATGAATAAAACAAGAAAAACCGTAATTGGGGAGAAGCCTTGGGCGCCAATGGATGATTGGAGTTGAAGACGTGCACTCCCAAGCTTCTATGGTGGTGCTCCTTGGATGTGGAATTGGATTGGAGCAGTTGGGGTTCCTTGGAGGAATGCGCCGGAGGTTCGCCAAATGATGGAAAATGTGTCCTGTTGGCTTCACAATCGTTCCGACTATGTTCCTTAGGCTTTCGGGGGTTCCTAGTCCTTTATTTATAGAGGGGGAACCCTCAAATGGCCTTAGGGAGTCTTCGGAGCCGTTGGAGAGGTCTTCGGAGCCGTTGGAGGCCAAGTGGACAGGCTGGTCAAAAGCCCAACGGCTAGTTTGACTGGCTCCACCGGCTGACCGGTACAGAGCCACCAGTTGGCCGGTGTGTGCAAAATGGAGGAGGGCTCGGGCTCAGGCTCCACCGGCTGGCCGGTGAGGTGGCCACCGGTTGCCCGGTGCTGAGGCAGTGGCTGACACTGTTTGGGCTGGGTGCCACCGGCTGGCCGGTGCTGAGTCCACCGGTTGGCCGGTGCTGAGGCAGTGGCTCAGCCTTCTGTCTGGGTTCCACCGGCTGGCCGGTGCTGAGACACCGGTTGTCCGGTGGTCTGGACAGAGGGATGCCTTCTGTCCAGGCCTCCAGCGGCTGGCCGGTGGTGAAGCCACCAGTTGGCTGTTGGACATGAAAACAGTCCACTTTTCTTCCTTTGCCACTTCTTGCTCCTGAAATCATGCCTATTAACAAAAACACTTGAAAACAAGATTAGATAAAAAGGAGGGTGATTGTGATCATGAAAATTAAACCACGAGGGGTACGAGAGGTACAACAATCTCCCCCTATTTTGATGATCACAATCACCAAAACAAACAATGTAAAAATGAAATGAAAGGCATGCTTTTAAAGTATAAATTGAAAAGTAAATCAAAGCCTGAGAAAAAGATTTCTCCCCCAATCAATCAAGAATTTCTCCCCCTTTGTGATTATAAAAATAGCACGGGGCATAAAACTTGATTGAGGGAAACATTGAAAAACAAGATAGAGTTTTTAAACCAATTGAAATTTTTGAAATTTGAATTGAAAGTTTTTAATCGAAAAATTTGAATGAAAATTTTGAATTGAAAGTTTTGAATTGAAAATTTTGAAATGAAAGTTTTGAATCGAAAATTTTGAAATGAAAGTTTTGAATCAAAAATTGAAATGAGAATTTTGAATTGAAAGTTTTGAATCGAAAATTGAAATGAGAATTTTGAATTGAAAGTTTTGAATCGAAAATTTTGAAATGAAAGTTTTGAATCGAAAATTTTGAATTGAAAGTTTTGAATTGAAATCAAAAAGGCTTAAATGATCCTAACTCCCCCTAAATAAAAATAACAAATCACCGGGGAGTGGATTTTGGAACCGAGACAAATTTTGGTCCGGTGAGACTCGCTAAGAGGGATTTTTCAATCCATACTTGTCTAGTGGCGGGTCTTCTCCTATAAAATTCATCATTAAAGGAAATAGTTTTGGGCCTACCATACCGGACATTTTTTCAATTGCACTCATAGATTAAGTGCCCGGGTTTTTTACAATAATTGCAAAATTTAAATTGGGAGTTCCCCCTTACAAAAATAGTTGGAGCATGGGAAGAGGAAGCTTGCTTGGAATAGCCAAGCCCTTCGGTGGTTCTAGATATGCATTGGGAACCTAGGAGTTTGGTCAAATTTTGTTCCCCTTGGGTGAACTTGGCTAAGGATTCCCTTAAATCTTTGATTGTTGATTCCATGGATTCAACATCGGGAAGGTTTTGGATTTTGAGGGTCAACTCTTCCTTCTCTTTGAGAAGTTGTTCTTTTTCGGAAGAGAGTTTTTTGAAATTATTTTTTAAAGCAACAAATTTGGAAGAAAGTTCGTGAAAACCTTCCTCTAATTGATCTCTCGCATGTTGGAGATCCTCATAAGACATGTGATTGAAAGAATTGGAAGAACTTGAGGATGAGGAGTCGGAAGATGTTACCTCATGAAATGCCATTAGGCATTTGTTACCGTTGTCACTCGAGGAGGAGGAGGATGAGGATGTGGAGCTATCACTCCATGTGGCCTTGAATGCCTTCTTCTTCTCCTTTTGCTTGGCCTTTTTCTTTTTGAGTGGACAATCAGGCTTGTAATGGCCTTTCTTGCCACACCCGTAGCATGTTACCTCGGGCTCGGATTTTTCGTTGGATTGAGCCTTGCGGGATTTCTTCTTCTTGTGCTTCTTCATGAATTTGTGCATTTTGCGGGCAAGATTCTCCATTTCGGAATCGCCGCTTGAAGTGGAAGATGATGAGGAGGAGGAGCTTTCTTCTTGTTGAACTTTGAAGGCGATGTTCTTTGGAGTTTTGATCGGTTTGCCTTCCTTTTTCAGCTTGCCTCCTCATGGTGATCTCATAGGTCATGAGGGATCCGATGAGCTCTTCGACCGGCATGTTCTTGATGTCCTTTGCTTCTTGAATTGCCGTAACTTTTGGAGCCCATGTGCTTGGTAGGATCCATAGGATCTTCTTGACCATAGTTTCTACAGAAATATTATCTCCTAGAGATTTTCTTCCATTGCAAACGTCAGTAAATCGAGTAAACATATCAGAAATAGATTCGGAAGGATGCATGGAAAAAGACTCAAAATCTTGACGATACATGTCCAATCGAGTATCCTTGACTTTGTTGGTCCCCTCATGCGTAACCTCCAAAAGTTTCCAGATTTCATGTGATGAGGTGCATGTGGAAACTCGATTGAACTCATTACGATCAAGACCGCAATGTAGAGTGTTCATGGCTTTGCCATCAAGCTCGAAATTTTTTATATCGGCTTGGGTCCATTTGGATTCATCGAGAGAGGAAAGTGAATAACCATGCATGACAATTTTATAAATAGGATATCCAATGCTTCTAAGAAAAGCGGTCATGCGGGTTTTCCAATAAGTGTAGTCGGTTCCATCAAAAAATGGAGCACGACCCAAAGAATAGCCTTCAGGGGCGAAAGAGGTTGAAGCCATCACGAAAGGATCTTGAATTTGAAACCGGTGAAGGTATTACTCAAATTTTGCCTCTGATACCAATTGTTGGACGGAGAAAGAAAGGATTGATGGCAAGAGGGGGGGTGAATTGCCTTTTAAAAATTAATTAACAAATTAAAATCAAAGAGAAAGTGCAGCGGAAATAAAAGAGGCAAAACACACAACTTGATAACGGAGTTCGGCTTAAAACCCGGCCTACGTCTCCACTCCCAACTCAACCGTTGAGAGATTTACTACCGCTTGCTTTTCAATGGTTGTAGCAAGAAACCCACTAGCCTTTTTACAGGTGAAGGCTAGCTCACCTATTACAGCTTGCTTTTTAATGGTTTGAGCAAGAAACCCACTAGCCTTTTTACGGGTGAAGGCTAGCTCACCTTTGACTCAAGCCTTTTAAAAGGAAAGGCTTGACTAACCTCTTCACACCTTAAAGGTGGTGTGAAAACCCAAATGAAGAGAGGAATGAAAGAGATGGGGGTTTGTAGGCACAAACCCAATTTGATGCTCAAAATGAATAAAACAAGAAAACCCGTAATTGGGGAGAAGCCTTGGGCGCCAATGGATGATTGGAGTTGAAGACGTGCACTCCCAAGCTTCTATGGTGGTGCTCCTTGGATGTGGAATTGGATTGGAGCAGTTGGGGTTCCTTGGAGGAATGCGCCGGAGGTTCGCCAAATGATGGAAAATGTGTCTCGTTGGCTTTACAATCGTTCTGACTATGTTCCTTAGGCTTCCGGGGGTTCCTAGTCCTTTATTTATAGAGGGGGAACCCTCAAATGGCCTTAGGGAGTCTTCGGAGCCGTTGGAGAGGTCTTCGGAGCCGTTGGAGGCCAAGTGGACAGGCTGGTCAAAAGCCCAACGGCTAGTTTGACTGGCTCCACCGGCTGACCGGTACAGAGCCACCGGTTGGCCGGTGTGTGCAAAATGGAGGAGGGCTCGGGCTCAGGCTCCACCGGCTGGCCGGTGAGGTGGCCACTGATTGGCCGGTGCTGAGGCAGTGGCTGACACTGTTTGGGCTGGGTGCCACCGGCTGGCCGGTGCTGAGTCCACCGGTTGGCCGGTGCTGAGGCAGTGGCTCAGCCTTCTGTCTGGGTTCCACCGGCTGGCCGGTGCTGAGACACCGGTTGGCCGGTGGTCTGGACAGAGGGATGCCTTCTGTCCAGGCCTCCAGCGGCTGGCCGGTGGTGAAGCCACCAGTTGGCCGTTGGACATGAAAACAGTCCACTTTTCTTCCTTTGCCACTTCTTGCTCCTGAAATCATGCCTATTAACAAAAACACTTGAAAACAAGATTAGATAAAAAGGAGGGTGATTGTGATCATGAAAATTAAACCACGAGGGGTACGAGAGGTACAACAGTATTTAGAATCCTCTCAACATCAGGAACACAGTCCATCTTTGCCTTCTTTTTGTCATAAGTATCTTTGCTAGTCCTAGGTGTCAGAGTCTGAGATGTAGCCAATGCTACATTTTGTTTTTGTCCAGAATCAAACCCTGTTTGAAGATCCTGCTGAGAGTTCCCTTGTGATCCCATATTAGTGCCAACCATATCAGTGGTAGTCTTAGGTATTAGAGTCTGAGATGTAGCCAATGCTACATTCTGTTTTTGTCCAGAATCAGACCCGGTTTGAAGAACCTGCTGAGAGTTCCCTGGTGATCTCATATTAGTGCCAACCACCTATGTGGTAGTCTGCTCTGTGCCCAATTTTTCAGAACAAACATAAGTATGAGCTGGAGATTCCAAATCCAAAACTGCCCTATCCTCTATCATATTCTCATCCCTAGCTTGCAAGGGTGTAGGGGGATCTCCCTGCTCCACAATCTCAACCCAGGATTTCTTAATTTGATTACAGGTCTTATTAAAATTCAAAGAGTTTGTAACTTCAGGTCTTGGGACATCCTTACTGTTAGAATCAGTAGGTAAAAGATCTTTGTTCTGTTGATCCAGAATAACAGAGTTGGGCTTCACTCTTTCAACCTTTCCACATGACTTAGAGTCATGTCCTCTAAGGGAGCATATACTGCACACTATAGATTTCCTACACATTGTAGCATCATGACCTAAAACCTTACAAGTTTGACAGAATTTAGGTACCCTCTCAAACTCAATTCTCAGCTCTAATTCTTCATCATCTGTGGATAGATAAACCCTGTCAACAAGTGTTGAGCAAAGATCAATCTGAATGAGGCATCTAGCATAATGACTGAATCTAGCCATTTCTGTTTCTCTATCCATTCTAATAGGAACTCCAATGGAAAGTGCAATATCGTAAAGTATTCTAGGATGCCATAAAATCCAATTAAGACCAAAAATTTTGATCCATACCTGAGCTGAGGTGTTACCTAATTCAGAAGGGTTGAAACTCTTGTCCCATTCCCGGATGTGGAAAGCACCTGGCCTAAAAGAGATTGAGCCGAAGCTCCAGGATCTGAGTTTGAGATCTGCAGAGGGGAAAATTAAGTGGTAATATCCTTTGCCAAGAGAAACACACTGCCACGAATCAAAACCCCAGACATCGACAAGTCTTTGCCGAAGATAATCTATTTTCCAGGGAGTACTTCCCTTCGGAAGAATCAATCTTCCAACAATAGAGTGCTCTCCCAGAAGCAAACGCTCCGCAATCGCAGTGGAATCTGCCTTGACATGAGCCACAGATCCCCTTTTGCGAATGCCTGCATACGAACTTTTGAACTGGGAAAAGGACCTACTAACTTCACTGACCTCGGGTATGTTCGAACCTGGTTTTCTAGGATTAGCTCCATTCATTCCTGATGCGTGTGCGTGGGTGTTGAATCTCCCAGGTAGTAGAAAGTCGGCCGCCATATCGCGTCGCTTCTGAAAAAACCCTAATCGCCATGAGCGAGCGAGAGCCGGCTAGACATTTCTCCTTTCCCCCCTTTCACAGTTTATTCATTTATATGTTTCCACTATTTATTATTAATTGTTGTTTGCTTCTGATGTGTATTACCTATTACCTATGAGGACATAGTCTCTCCCACTGACATGTTAAAAAGGCACTCGTTGCTAGTCGGCAGCCTCTGGCGTTTGGGGAGATGCGCTTGAGGTCATGTGACTCACGGGTCCGACCACCGTCTTAGAGGTGAGTTGGGCCGAGACGTTACAAATATTGTGACAAAAGAATTATATTACATAGTGAGCACTTGTATGTGATTGTTGACGTTAGGTCATGAACTTTTATCTTTTTGGTGCATTGACCATTTGGTAGACAGTAATCTTTGACTTTAGGCAAACCCACATAATGTCATTGAGAATGAACTTTATAAGGTCACACACTAAGTGTTTCCGTTGATATCGATTAAATTCTATTTGAATTTAATTATGGGAGTAAATTTTATTCTCATAACTAATAAATAATTTTATTCATGTTTTATTGATCGTAAAAAAATATTAAAAAATATTTTTTTAGACTGAATTGAATATTTATTTTATTTTTTGAATATTTAATAAATATTTATTTATCAGACTGTGAATGGAATATTTATTTATGAATAAAATATTTAATTAAATATTTATCCGGGTGTTCAATAAATGCCGAAGAGGAATGAGTCTATCAATATCATGTCCGATAATTAATATTAATTAAAAAGTTTATAAAATTATATCGTTGCATCAGTTAGCACAAGTCATAAAATAATAACAATATTATCATTATATGGCATGAGGTAAGATAAAGTTTATTATATTATTTAAGGACTCTTGTGCAATAAAATAATTTTTTAATCAAAACCTTATCTGTATAAATAGATTGCTATGTTGAGTGCGGGTTAATCTATATTTGAGAATCATTGAGCACAACAATTTTTTTTTCTAGATTCCTCCTTCAAATCTTGAGGAACTAGAAGCTATCAAGACGAATTACACAAGATGATCGATCCATCGTGTTAGCACACGATGTTCTATATGTGTTGTTCAGAAATCAAAGGACTACATGTGGAACACCACTAGATCGACTCTACATTTAGTCATCCCAACGCAATAACAGTAATTCAAAAAGGGTTTTCGGACGGTCTACATCTCCACCAAAGAAAGATGAGAGGAAGCATTTCATCAAATATAATCTAAATTAGTTATAAATTTAACGCCTAAATATCAATTTTGGGTTCTGGGTTCTGGGTTCTCGGGTTTCATGTTAATATTTGATGGAGAAATTTCATTTTTCATGATGTTCAAGTGTTACACAATTGCGGATGATTCGTCGAATCGAATCCGATAAGAAGTCGCTCAAAAGACGATTTTGCTGCATTTCGAACCTTCAGTTTCCGCGGCGTATAGGCTCTGGTGATGTCCGGTTTAGTAGACAGCTTCGGCAGTACTGCGTCCCCGACGACGACCGGGGGATTTGGTATTCCCCGTAAAGTGCATCAGGTTGACGGGTCTAGTCGGCTTGCAGGTGGCTTGACGTGCTCGAACTTTGCCCTGGGTGGTCCGTCTATTGACGTGGGTATGACTCTTGGAATTTGATTTAAATTTTGAATCTTTTTTAGGGTGTTCGATCCGGTGACCTTTCCCACTCCATCTCTTGAAGCTTGAATATTTTAAAAATAAAATATTAAAGTCAAAGGAGAGACAGAACTCTTTTTCTCTTGATTTTAAGTGGATACTTTTTTTTTTTTAAGAAATAAATAAAGAGCGATTGCCTACTCGCCAAACGAAAGAAGGGGCACACACAGGCTGATTATACCTTCCGGAAATCATCAAACAGCCTGCAATCAGCATTCTGGATCCAGCCCTCCATCATCCCCACCTCATCCACCCGCCACATACTCCCCTCCCTCCTCCCACCACATCTCCCCCGACGTCTCCCCGAAATACGCGTTACCGCCTCCCAACTCCTCCCACATGTCTGAGGAGTGAGGCCGCACCACGCCATCCTCCTCCGCGCCGCCAAATTCCATCCCCGCATAAGACAGCTCCTCCTTATTGTCGCCGCCACGGCGGTGGGCGTCTCCGGCGTCGTCGCTGCCACCATAATCGTGGTCTCCATTCTCCATATGGAGTAGCTTTGGCGGGAGAAGGTCGTCGCCCGGAGAAGTCCCCACGACGGCCTTGGTGCACCGTGTCGCCTTCGTCCGGACCACGCGGTGGGGCAGCGTGGCGGGGGTAAGATTGGGGGGTGCGGTGGCGGCGTGAAGGGAGGGCGGGGGGATGGTGTATTTCTTGGAGAGGATGGCGTTCCAGTAGTTCTTGATTTCATTGTCTGTTCGGCCGGGGAGGCGACCCGCAATGAGAGACCACCTGTTTGAAGCGGGGATGCATTGGAGCATAAAGAAGGGAGGATAGGAGTGGGCGGGGAGAGGGAAGGACCTGTTGCCGAGGAGGTAGTGAAGCCTGAGGATGAGGTCGTCTTCGTCGGAGGAGATGTTGCCGCGCTTGATGCCGGGCCTCAGATAGTTCAGCCACCGCAGCCGGCAGCTCTTGCCGCATCGCTTTAACCCTGCATGCGCAACCCCATCACCGTGTTTTATAAATATATATAGGAAGAGAGAGAGAGAGGGAGGGAACGGGGGGCACCTGCGGAGGCGGGGAGGTTCCGCCACCGGCCCTCGCCGTGGGCAGTGATGTGGTCGGTGAGGATGCGGTCCAAGCGCCTCTGGTGAGGCCTTCCTCGGAGCAGCAGGGGCTCCGTCCCATCGCCGCTTCCTATCCACTGTGTATGGATCCTTTTTTCCACGGTCTCCACGCATGTGGATATATATTTGCAGTAACAAAACATCGTACTCCATGTGATAAATTTATAATAAAAAAAAAATGAATTTTGCATTCAATTATCTCTCTCCAAATTAATTCCATTTTTTATTTATTAAAAAATTACAATCTCATCATAATAATTTTTTTAAAAATATATTTATATTTAAATTATATTTATATCATGTGTGCCTAAGGTGAGTTTTTTTTTATATAGGTTTTTTTGAAAAAATAATTAATTAAATAATGGTAAGCTTAAAATATTTTGGAAAATAAATCATAAAAGTGTTAACACCCTTAACGCCTTTGACCTTTTATGACTCGATCCAAACGCATTTGGGGTCTTAACTCCTTTGCCAAAAAGTTTGAGGAAATGTGTTATGGGTATTGACGTCTTTGTATATTTAAATTTTTTATTTTTGTTTTGTTTTGTTTTATTTTGTTTATATATATATATGGGGGCGGCTTGAGAGGTTCTCTCTCTACGGAAATGGTGTTTAGGGTTTCGCTACGATGGTCTCGGTCAACTACTTCAACCCCGGTGATGTTTTTGTTGGCCCTCCGAGGAAGGCGGATGGAGGCTCTGGTTTGAAGTTGCCTCAAGCACATGCAAGTTCTGATTTCAGTAGGGTTTCTCGGACGAATGCTTTACAGGCTAGTGCTAAGCAGGTTGGACAGCCCTGTACTGAGGAGCGTCTGGAGGATGGGGTTCAAGGCGCTGCTGGAAATGATCATGATGTTATTCATGTTGACACTACTAATAACCTAGTTGATGCCCATCATGATGATCATGACTTTGATGATGGAGGGGCAGTTGATCAGGATGATGCATTGAAGATTCCGAATCAATGGAAAAGAGGCAGGAACCCAAGAGAACGTGATGGTCGTCGTGGAATGGGCGGGAGAGGAGGTAGGAACAAAGGCTGATTATGTTTGGATTGCATTGGCTTCATCACTTGTACCTTGAATCTTTATCCTTTCTTGTATGCTTGCACTTTATTTTAATAACAAATTTCTGGATCATGACCTCATCTCCACGATTCCACTGTTATGGTATATATATATATATATATATATATATATATATAATAAAAAATTTCAGAAAAATTTAATTATATAAATCAGTCTATAATTCTAATAGACCCTCTCACATGACTCCCTTTTATAAGAGGAGTCGTGCTCAAAATCCTTCCAGATTTCCAATTTGGGATTTACGTCCGCTTTTTAATGCGCAGAATAAATAATATATTATTATTAATTATTAGCAATTAATTAATAATAAATATTAATTACTAATAAATAATAATAATAACAGTAAATAGTAATTAACTATTAACATCTACCATTATATATTAATATTATACTAATTAATATTAATAATATTTTAAAGAATATTAATTAATAACTAATTAATTATTAATAAACTATTAAAAGTTAATAGTCATTATTTAATTTTCAATTAGAAAAAATATTTAATTACTTATTAATAATAGTAATTACTAATTAACTAATTAATCTTCCATGAAGAATTTGGGAACATTTAAGGTGCTAGTTGTGTTAAAGGGCCTCCTCAGCTTCCTAAGGTTTATGTCCCACCGAATGATGATACTCAAGTGGATGGTGGATCATGACAACACCCAAAAACATGTAGGAGGGGCCGACACCCATAGAGTAGAAGCGGTGGCCAATTCCAGAGATTATTTTGTTTTTTATTGCTTGTCTTGTAGTGGTTGTCACTTGTCTACTTAACCCGTATTCCTTATGTTATTTGTGACTTTTCTTTTTTCAATAAATTTTGGAATCATAACATTTCACTCCAAATCATTTTTTTTTCATAAAAACTACTTTTAGGGATATCGTGGGAACCCTCACAATTTCCAAATACCACCATCCAGCAGGTCAAGTGATCACAACTTCAAAATTCAAAAATCGAAAACCAAACCAAACCACACATTCCAGTGGGTAAAAATTACAAGATAAAAATTCAAACACTCAAAGGACGCCCAACCCGAGGGCCTCGAGCCATGAGCCACCCGTGACAGACGGTCGCGTCTGCTCTGTGTGTGGTGTGTGTCTTTAATGTAATTGTATCCCCAAACTCTTAATATATATATATATATAATTAGTAATTATACAATATTTAATTACTTATTAATAATATTAAGTAAAAATTAGCTATTTATTTATTTATTAATTAATAATTACTAATAACTATTGTTATACAATTACTAATAAATTGTAAGAACCCATGTTTTTCCGGACTGCTGTTTTGAGCAGAAATTTGATTTTTTGCGGTTTAATGCTCATGAGGGGTAAAATGGTCATTTTCCCCTACCAGCGGATCTCAGATAATTTTTCTGACAACTCCGTTGGTCTTGGAATAGGGTGGTTACCCTAGGATAAGAGTTTGGTGGAAATCTGAGGTGTTTGCATTTTTGCGGAATATTTAATATTTAATATTATTAAATTAAATATTAATTTATTCACGCAAGTTCGTTTGGTGATAACTTTTAAAAAGAGCATCAGATTGAGATTCTATCTGTGCCGCTGAGTCTGAAATCAGGAGTTTAGCCTAGGGAAGACATAAACTCATGTTGGGCACCGGGGCCGACCCAGACCCCTTTTTCTTCCTTTTCTTTTCTTCTTTTCTTTTCTTTTCTCTCTCTTCCTTCCTCCTCCTTACGCAAGCTCCATTTGTTGTCCTCCTTGGCCGTGTCACATGGGAGATTTTGGAGATTGAGAAATAGGGAGAGACATAAGGCAAGAGGGGTACCGATTCGAAGCCCTTGACACGCTGAGTCAACGTGCGACATCCGTGGACCGTGAAATCAACCGAGGCTTCAGCGGTTTCCGCCCAAAGGTAGGGTCGTTTATGTTTTCACCATAGATCCCCTTTAAACAAGTTGTTTTAAGTTTTTAAATTCTTATATTGTTTGCTTGTATGCCCATGGGGCTCAATCTGTTGTTTCGGGGGTGAAAACAGGCGAATCAGGCGTTTTTAGGGATTTCCCGTCGGGAAACCCAATATACACGATGTGTGTTCTAGGGGAACACGCTGTGTGTTCTTCCCGTTCAGGGAAGATGAAGTTTTCTTAAGTACACGCCGTGTACTTCGAGTACACGCCGTGTAGTGGGAGGTCGTGTGGCTGGTCGTGTGGAATAAAACATGGAATAGTTGTTTTTTTGAAGTACACGCCGTGTATAGTAAAGTGCACGCCGTGTAGTGGTACATGGGCATGTGTTCGGGTGAAAACAGACACGGTGTGACTTTTCTTGAACAGTACACGCCGTGTACAGTAAAGTACACGCCATGTACTATTACACAGGCAGGCTCAATGGGTTCTGGCCATGTACTCTGGCCACGTACTTCCCTGTCTTAGTAATTTGGGGATATCTTGTGCCTCGGAAGTCTGAATCGGGCATGTGAGTAGTCGATTCTGAGCGTTTTCCACATAGATCTCAATGGTGGACTCCTTTTTACATTTATAGGTCATATAAATGGAGTTTTGGGGGGGGGGGGGGTTATCAAAATAGAGGGGTCCTTCCTCAAGTTATCGAGCTCAGTCATCACCTAAGGGTGAGACATAGTGAGGTTGCAAGGTTGGGTGTTCGGACCAACTTAATCGAGACCTTTAATATGAGATGAGATGTGAGCTATCTCCCGTAAACTTTTCTTTAGAGGACGTCACCCTTGTGGGACGTGCCCTTCTGGCCTAGGAGGTCGTGAGACCAGATGCTTCTAAGGGTTCCCTGAGGGATGCCTTGCTTGTGTGCTGAACTAGGGAGTCCTTGTAGGAACTCTTTCATGTTTTCTTTGAGAGGACCCCTGTTATGAGTTTCCTCTTTTGTCCTTCATTCGAGGATCCCATGTAGGATTCCTCTTTGCTAAGGATCCCGTGTAGGATGACTCCTTGGTGTTTGACTTGTGGGACCCGACGGGTGCCCATTGTTTGACCGACCTGAGTTGTTACGTCGAGTTTGGGTAGAGAAGGTGTTCGGGTGTCATCTAGAACCCATTCCAAACTAGTAATCCTGTGGGGTTATGTTTTTAGTATTGGGTTGGGTGTTCGGGCCACCCGCACATGTTTGTTTATATCTGACTTGGGTTGCTGATGCTGTAGTGGTTACCAGAGGTGCTTCTTGGTTGGTGGATGTTGATCCTGACGCGAGGCATCTTTCTTGTTTGTTGGGATGCCTACCTTGCCTTGTGTGCTTGAGTAGTAGGTGGTCTGATGTTTAATTTCCAATTGCTGGATGTTTTGTGTACCGTTGTGCTACGCGCCCATGTTTGGGATGTTGTATGGCTGAGGCCTTGATTAATTAAATACCTAGAATTGCATAGGTAATTTAATGAATATGTATAACTGCTGTTTGGGATCACTGCTTGGATCCAGGACCACCCCGGGGGTGCGTTCCTCTGTTTAGCCATTTGGCCCGGATACCCGAGGGTACGCCATGTTTATATTGAGCATTACTTTTGCCTTGAAAGGAATTGTATATAAAATTGCGTGTTATGCTTTGGGATCGGCCCAGTTACTTGCACCTGAGGGCAGTGTTTTACTTTAGCCTGAGGGCGTTGTTTTCTTAGCCCAAGGGCAGTAGTTGTTTAGCCTGAGGGCAAGGTTACTTATTCGCCTGAGGGCAAAGCCTAAGGGAAAAGTTACTTATTCGCCTGAGGGAAAGGTTACCGATTCACCTGAGGGAAAGGCCTAAGGGCAAGGTTACTGATTCTCCTGAGGGCAAGGCCTGAGGGAAAGGTTACTGATTCGCCTGAGGGCAAGGCCTGAGGGCAAGGTTCTATTTAGCCTGAGGGCAATGTTTACTTTGAATATTCACTGTGGTGTTTTCTTATGTTGTACATGCCAAGCTAAATCATAGGCTTGGTATTATTTTTATTTCCGGCATTGGCCGAAGCAGGTACATGTCGATGGGATTGCGGACCCAGAGATCGACATAATGATACATGGCTTGAGTGGCACGACGTCCAGCTCAATAACCTTGCACAGGATGTCCAATAGATCGGGCTTATGGTCCCAGGGATCAACTGCTGATGTGGTTTCTTGTTATTCGAATCACCTAATCATGGATATTCATATTTATGTATATGTGTATAGGTATGGGACTATACACGTGTACGTATATAAATATGGACATCCATGGTGGCACTTGCCCAGTTGACATGGTTTACATACCCTGAGTTCAACTGTGGTTTCACATTTGGTTTACTTCCTTTTGTTGTGTTCCAGCTAGGATGAGCACATTGTTGTTGCATACACTTTTAGCAACACAGTTATAGGTTTCTTGTCGGGGTACCCTACTGAGATTGTTTCTCACCCCTGCATGTGCACCTCGGTGTACGTGTAGACCTTATGTCTTCTTTTTAGGTTGAGCACGAGTTGCATGGTGGATAGGGCTGAAGCCCAGTGCTGCATGATCGAGCGGAGCTGCTCGAGTGGTTCTACTGATCGGGTTGCTGCAGTTCGACAGTGTCTGGAGATCGGGTACGTGGATTGGCTCGGAGTTAGTAGTAGAGCCCTGTAATTTTACTTTCAGTTTCTTTTGTACTTGTATCTGTATGGTCGGCCAGTGGGTGACCAGTGTTGTATTGTATTACATAGCTGTTCAGGCTTTTACAGCATTTTACTATTACAACTAGTTCTATTTCAGTTGTTTACTGCTTCTGCACTCTGTTTACTTTCCACTGTGTATGATACTTAGTTATTTCCGCTGTTTTCTTACTCTGGTATGAGGGCATAGTCTCCCCACTATCACACCCTAGGCCCTCGCTGCTAGTCAGCAGCCTCTGGCGTACGGAGAGACACGCTAGAGGCCTTGCGGCGAACCAGCTCGGAGCACCGGTTTAGTGGCTTCCGGGTCGGGACGTTATAATAAATATTTAAAAATATTATTTAGTTGCTAAATATTATTAATAAATATTAAATTATTAAAACACTAATGATTAATTAATTATTATTAAATCACTATTATTTAATTAAAAATTGTTGCTAATTGATATTAATTACGAATAAATATTTAAAATTATTCTTTAGTTACTAATTATTATTAATAATTATTATATATTATATGTTTATTATTTATTAATATTATTTATTATTAATTATATATTATTTAATTACTAATTAATTAAAACCTATTAATTATTAATAATTAATTAGTAATTAATTAGTTTTTTATTAATATTATTAATTAGAAATTAATATTTATTATTAATTGATATTATTAATTAATATTGTTTAAAATATTATTAATATTAATTAGTTAATTATTAATATTTAACAATAAATGAGAATAGTTAAATATTATTTGGGTATTATTATTATTATTATTTATTAGTAATTAATATTTATTATTATATAGATTAGGTGCTTGAGGGTACAATTACATTTAAACACACACACACACCTCACACATAGGCTGGAAAGGCGCTTCCCAAGGGGATAACCCACCATCAAGTCTTATTTATTCAGTACATGTCCCGTAGACACAATAGACATGAAACCCATTACATGGTCTGTAGGTCCAGTGGGCATGAAATCCCATTACATGGGTTGTAGGCCCAAATTTGCGACACAAAGACCCATCAATGAATAATTCTGCTACAATATACAAAATGTTACAGTACTTGCTACAATGTTGTCGCCGCTACAGTCCCTATTATAGTGCCCACCACTGCTACAGTGTCACCGGTGCTATAGTTCATCACTGCTATAGTTCTACTATAGTTCTCTACAGTGATTCTACAATACCCTACACCTAATAGGTTTTGAACCCCTAACATCGATGTAGTATTACGGGGTGCTCAACACTAAGTCAAACCCCAACTACATTAATTACAAATTATTAACAATAATATATCATTTATTCTACACAGGAAAGGGGAAATCCAGAAGGATTTTTAGGGAAAACCCCCTTATAAAAGAGAGCCATAGGAGAAAGTTTCTATCAAAATTCTAGATTTCTTTAATGATAATAATACTGAATATTAAATATTAGTTAAATTATTTTGATTTTTTTGTTATATATATATATAAACAAAACAAAACAAAATAAAAATAAAAAATTTAAATATAGAAACATGTATATTTAAAATCAGTATTTTTTTATTCAGGCAAAGACGTTAAGGCTCATAACGTCTTTACCTGAATGTTCTGGAAAAGGTGTTAAGGGTCTTCATGCCTTTGGCCCGAGTGAAAATAGGCCAAAGATGGGAAGGGAATTGTCATATTTTTGTCATAGTTTTAAAAATATTTTAAACCTAACGTTATTTTAATAATTTTTTTCTTTTAAAAAACGCATATTAAAAAACACATAAATTGCTCCTATTGAGATTTGAACCTCATATCTCAATGATACTAATCCCTTGTTAGCTAGGGGGAATTGGTTTATTTTTTATATTCATTTGTCACTTCCATAAAAAATGATTTTTATATAATTTAAAGAATGAGAATGTTTTAACACACACATATATAGATATATATAGATTTATACATGCACGCTCGCTAAAAATATTTTTAAAAAATATTTTGGTATAATAAATTTATATCATTTAATACATGTGACAATATCATTTATTGATGAAATAGATATGTGAAAATAATCACTCTCTCTATTTTTCATATCTTTTGCACTCTTATAAAAAGCATGATTTATTTTAGTCACATCACGAGATTAATTTCATATAAAAAAATTAAATATTCCCTCCAAGAATACATTCTTAAAAGTGAAAACTTTTATCACCCAATGAATGACATAAATTCCACATAATAACTTAAAATATTTAAAATATTTATAAAGTATTGTTCAATAAATTTATATCATCAATTACATAAGATAAATTTATATCATCAATTACATAAGATAAATTTATTACATATTACAATTTTCATTTATATATGAAATTGATGTGTGAAAATAATAAATATCCCTATTTTTACATATCTTTTTCACACTTATAAAAATTAGGGTTTATCTTAGTCACATCGTGAGATAAATTTCATAAAAACAAATAAAATCCCCCCAAGGATGTAACGCCCCGACCCCAAAAGCCTAGATTCGGTGCATTATTACGTATCATTGAAATGATCACAAAAGATCAAGTTTTGAAAGACCGATTAGTTTAGTATACTTGGAAGTGCTAGATACATTCATAAGGTTTACATTATATCATAAAATGGAAAACTACAACAATATTGTTTCCCTGGACAACAATGAGATCCCATAGACTATCCCTACAGGTCAGTCATAATATACATCTTCGTATCCTGGGAAAAATAAAACATAGAAAGGGGTGAGCTCAGATGCTCAGTAATGATAACAATATAGCAGAAAATTTCATAAATAAGCATAAACATTTAAGGAAATGTATAGAACTAAAACATAATCCTTTTTAACATAAAAATCATCATAATATGGAAAATATAAATCAAAATAATGCCATTTACTTACTCACATGGATATTATACTAGTCGAATAATCACATGAAATATCAATAGCCACTTTCATAATGATGGAATGCATAATGCCAGACTTTCATAACCACATAATCAAGGCCTTGTGCCAAGACTACAAAAGATTTTTTCAAGGACTTATGCCAAGAAACTATTCTGTCTCATGAGACATACCGATGCATTGAGGAGCTATAGCGGGCTCCACCCGTCACTTACTAAGTCCAATGAATTCCCCATATGAAAAGGTTTAAACATAACATAAACATTCGTATTAAAACTGGAATATGAAATGTTAATAATTTATCCATAAACCATTAATTGTATAAAATAACACATCCACAATCAAACATATCACAAAACCTTCAATACAATATGGAAGTTTTGTATCATAATAAATCAACTTCAAACAAACTTAAAATCCATCAAAGGATGTTGACATAGATGAAATCAAAACCTTTTTAGAGAAATATCTCTTTCAATTTTGAAATCATTTAAAGGTCAAATAATTATAAAAGAAAACATTTATATTTAAAAATATTCTTATAATCTTGTAAGGGAAGCTTCAAAGATGTTATAATGGCGGAAAATAGCCGCACCCGCCGTATAAGTTAAAAAAAATATTTTTACCTTAATTTTGTGGAAAATGTCATAAAGTACCCTATTTGGAAAATGACAGAAATATTCCTTTCAAATAATTTTATAAAACATCAAAAAATGGTATAAATTACTTTAACCCATAGTCTAGTAAATAGTAAAAATGTTTTGGAATAAATTTTTAAGAAACATGGATGTGGATGATAAAGAGGTCCCAGTAGATACTTACGTAAAAACAACCTCAGATAATAAAGAGATTAGGAAATTAACCCTTACCTTGTACTTTTCCTTGGTAGAGGGTAGGTTAACCTTATGTATAATGGTGAAATAATTTTTATTAAATTATAAAATAATCATATACATTAATATGATATCATATATGATCTTTTAACATTGCTTTGTTAATAATATCTTAGTATTATCGTCGTTTCGGGTGTTAACTGATTCATTTTCCTTTGTATGATTTGTTACGTAAGTAATGTTTTTTATATATAGGATGTATCTTATTCATATTCAGAATGATATTAAGTCTTTAAACATTATCTTTAATCATCTAATGAAAATTAGTCTTGAATGGATATGATGGGGAATGGATCTCATCGCGTTCGTGGAGACGGTAATCCGAACGTACGCACGAGCGACAATATCATTATTTTGATATTAAAATAATATATAATTGGATGGTATATCATATATACAGAATCATTATCATGTTATATTTATTATTTATATCAATTAAAAATCATTATTATAACCATCCAAATAATAATGTACTGAAAAAAAATTACACCACAACGTGTAGACGGTAAGCTGTACGTACACATGTATGGTGACATGTCATTCAAAGGATGGATAGAATAATGAATATAGTTTTTATGACAACCCTGCTTTTTATTACAACTTAAACATGATTTATTACATAAAACTTCACTTGATACAACAAAGAAGATCGAGAGGTTTAATGTATTTGGGGCTTAGGATCATTACATAAAAACTTAAAACATGAAATACAACATCTTTATTGAAAACTTCCTTTACATGACCACTACATTCCCTCGTATTTAGCATTGCATGGGATAACCCGAGGACATGCATAAGAAAAGGGTGAGCTATAAAGCCCAATAAGGGAGTACAAATGGAATAACATGAAGAGTACAATACATGTTAGACAATAGGAATATCAATAGAGCATAAAAGAAACATGAACATAAAGGCATGATAAAGCATGATAATCATAACATGGAAATGTGGCAACAACACTTAACATGGAATTAGCATGAGCCAAGGCTCATTGCACATAAAGCATGAGTAAACCCTCATTGAACATGAATCACGAGTAAACCCTCGTTGTACTTGAATTAGCATGATTCAACACTCATTGCACATGACGTATCATGATACTATACTTTACCCAATGCATTGGAGCGCTATAAGGGCACACCCTTCTTAAACATTTCATTTCATGCATAAGTATGCCACATGGATCATAAAACATGGATTCATAAAACATAAACATTTATTCCACGATAAAGGAATGTGTAATTCATACATGAAACTTTGTAATAAATAAGTAAAGTTGCATAAAGGTGGATACCCTTGATGGAGAAATGTGCATGGTATCCACTACACAATGGCATTGGCTTAGAAAATCGGTGCGATTTCGGCAGCGTAACGGCTTGACATAAGAATTCATAAAAAAATGGTTGATGAGAGAGAAAGGGGTTCCTAATCATATTTACATGTAATGTACAGTAAGGAGGTCATATAGATACATGTCCCAACAATTTTAATGGAATTTAGATTCATGATACAAAATTATTGCTTGAATGTAAAAGAATAGAGAGAAGTTCCTTTCGGAATTTCGGCATAGTAACAGGTGTACATGGGAGGAATTTAATGAGAGAGAAAGGGGTCTCCCATCATTCAAACAATAATAGGGAAGTATGGGGAGGTGCGAAATCATACCCCAACATTCATAATTGAAATTAAAAGGTCAATACAACTTAAAGAAAATTGACAAAAATGAGAAAGGAAGAAAAAACCCTTACTTGGAAGTGTGCTTCCAAAGGCTAGAGAGAGGCTTGTGAGAGGCTTCTTGGGAGCTTGGGGAACCTTGGGAGGATTCTAGAGAGAGTAGGGTAGAGGTTGGATGAACTCCAAGAGATTTTAGTGATGAGGAAGTGGGAGCTTGGGTGGGTTTATATAGGAAAGGTGAGATAATTCTTTATTATTTAGGTTTGGGTCCCCTTACATTAAATTAATCCAAACCACAAACCATCCCATGGTTTTTGCCCATGGTTTTTGGAAAATGGAAGAGTAAAACAATATTTTATAAGGCCCAAGTCCGAACTTCTTAAAATAATAAGGTTTCTTATGTGGAGGTGAGTCACACTCCCATGAAAATTAATTTAAAAAGGCAAAGTGTTGAATATGTCTTGAGGGGTCCATTAATGCTTTTAAAAGTAATTAAAACAAACCCAAAATCACAATATTTTAATGATAAAACATATATTGGCCGAAAATAAGGATTATGGTATTTTATTACATCACCATTGGGTCATTATGATGTCATAAAACACATTATATATTTAAACGGTATTTAATTTTTACCCAAAAATTTGACTGTCTCAGAAAATTATGAAAAATTCACCATTGGATAATTTCGACGTCCTGATTCCAGAAATGACATTTATTTTATCTAAAAAAATTTCTAAATATGTTAATTTTCACTTTTAAAATAAAAACCAACATTTATCGAAAATTCACGGGTTTTGACAGAAATGGCTTTCAAACCTTAATATAAAATTTTAATTGCATTCATAAAATTATAAGATCATTTATATTTAATAAAAATTAATTTAATAATAATATTATTATTTTATTAAAATATTATTTAATTCAAAAATCCATTAATTTAATAAAATAGATTTCTTAATTAAATAATAACTAAAAACACCATTTGTACTTTAAAAACTATTTACAATGTATCAAAAATGACTAGAAATTATATTCATTATTATATACAAAAATAATGTACATGAACATAGTACTACTTATTTGTTACATAACCCCTTAAAACAGCCGCATAATACCTAAGGGTAAGGTGTGCGATGGTGACAGACTCTTGGGGCGGCTCAGATAACATCGCTCGAGTGGTAATCTCAATAAACTTCCACTTTTCTCATAGACGGTCACGTTCAAGCTTGAAATGATGAAGCTCAGCTTGGGCTTGGTTAAGAGCGAAGCCCAAGGATGCCACCTCTTTTCTGATCTCTGACAAATGGGCTTCGTATGGAGCAATTCTACTGGATGAGTCCATCGCTTCTTTTGTATGAGTAAATTGGATTTGTTAAGGTCTTATATTTATACTAATCATGTGGTCACTGTCCAACAGCTATATTATCAACGGTCAAAATTCTTAACATAAAACCAAAGAAGTTGACATCTTATAAAAACATTTTTCATAAAGATACATTTAACTGGATCAAGAGGGATTTTCCATTAATGAAACTTTGGGTCGTTATAGTTGTATCATATATATAATAACATCACAGTATATAGAAGATACTGGATTTATTATTTTATAATGTAAATAACAAAGAAAGAGGAAGTGGAAGAAGAAAAAACATGAAAACGGTGGTGAGATATTTACCTCTTCTTCGGGTTCTTCCTTTTGATTTGATCTAAAGGGATCCTTATGTTGTCTTTATGACTAAAGGAAGGCCTCTAGGATGAAGGGAGGAAATTTTATAGGGTATTTGGTCATGGGTTAGATGAACCAAAAGGATTTGAGTGTGTGAATTAGAGAGAAGGGGGAGTGCCCTTTTATAAGAGGGGTGAGGGGCACCTTAGGAAAAGCTAGAAATATTATTTTATAATAAAATCATTTTCAGTTTATAATGGATCCAAAATGAATTATTTAAAGGCTAAGGTGGGGATGGGTTGAAAACCACCCAACCAATAGGTTTTAGATAGGTTTGGGTCACTATATTAACCTTATCTTTTAGATTTAATTCTTAGTTAACTAGTTTTACATTTACCACGCCTCTTTGTATTTTTATATTATATGGTTAATAAACTTACTATAAACTTCCAAGAGAACCCCAAGTGGTTCATTAATTATACATCTATCATTATATAAGTCTTTTGGCTGAACATTATATTTTTATTATTATTATATCAACCAATAATATTGTATTTGTTTTAAAAACTCATTTATGTTAATTTTGAGATTATTTAATAATTGATTTTTGTTAAAGTCCTAAAAACATTATTACTTCGAACTAAATACATTTAATCAACCCTAACACGTCATATTCACCTATAAAGTTTGTGTATGACATCAAAACTTTAAAATTATATTTATTTTAGTATTTATAATATCATTTATTTGATTGTTTCATTAATAAGGAAAATACTGCATCATTATTGTGTCATATATAAATATATTTATTTTATGTCTAAAAATTATAAATAAAATATCCTGAGGTAGGAAATATTTTAAGAAACATAAATTTTTTTATGCGAACACACGAGACCTTACATAATTAGAGAGGGGGATGACTCGTAGGTCATTAATGATGAAAATAAAATGCAATTATTACAAATTTTATAACCACATACATAAAAAAGACCTGCAATTTCAATTATGTATTGGTCGGTCATCTCAAGACCAGTCATCACACAATACTCTTAACATGTTTTTTGAGATACTTATTATGTTCTACATGTTATATAACTTTACCTACAACTTTTTCTAATATATAATAAATATCTACAAATGTATCCATATGTTTATATTACCTACTCTCCAAAATTTAAACCTTTTAATGTGTGTGTTTATATATATAAATTGGTAGATTCACTTTATTTACCTATGTGTATCAAATATTTTAATTTTAATTTATTTTACTTTAGATATAATAAAAAATAATATATAAATTTAAATATATTTAAATAATATAACATAAATGTATACATATTTAAATATATTCAACTTTATTTATTAATATTTTAAAATATAATTACATATACTTTTATAAACAACTATATTTTTCTAAATATAAGTATTATTAATTTATATATAAATACTAAAAATATTATTAATAATAAATTTTACTAAATTTAATTAATAAAAGTAATATAATTTATGTCATGACTTGTCCCAGTGGGGCCCGTGCTGTAACTCCCCAAGCCCGCCTTCAAAAGGTCAGGGGATGGAGACTAGCACCAAGTAGACATATCACTAACATGGGTGACATTGCCTATGTACATATATAAACACACACATCTCCAATCCCGCAAAATGTTGAAATGTAAAAACCACTAAGAACCAAATGCATGCATACCACTATATCCCAACCAGAGTACAATAGAAAAGTAAAGTGTAGTAAGGTAAATTAGGCTAGAATAAAATCTCACCAAAAATAAGTTTGTAACCACAAGTCCAACCTGTAAGAATAGGTACCGGGACTGCTGTATGAAGTCGTAGGAATAGACCTCAGCCTGTCTGATCTCACAAGGCACCATCTGGTCTTGGTCTGCCTAAGACTTTGTCAAAAGGTCGCTCGTCTGCACAAGACATGACACGTGCAAGAAAATCCTATGCATGGGTGAGTATAACAATACTCAGTAGGACACCCCAAAACCAAAAATTAATACACAAAGGAAAGTACAGTTAGCTCTATACAAGTATATGTATACCGTACATATAAAAATATCCAGATATACTCAATCTATGACATGCAGTCTAGAGGTAAGTCACAACTACAACATACCAACACTAGGGATCCATATTAAGGATTCCACAAAGCACTTATCTGGGAGAACACACTCCTGTGTTCGATAGCACTGATGATGTCCATCTGAGAAGTACCGTTTGTTGGGAACCATCATGAGAGAGATACACTAATAGATCTGAAGAGAGAGATATGATGCACAGATGAGGATCATAGACAGGGCCATGGGGTGATACCAACAATTCAATTTAGATTAACCTGCTAAGTAGAGGATCAATGCTTGGTTAAGTTATTAACATTAATACCGAAGACTCTACCTAGGGCATGAAGAATGAATAGAGGATCCTGCAAAAGGGATCATACTTATATGAGTATGAAATGATACACACCAAAATTCTGAGAAATAATCAAGGGCACCGACCCTAATTTTTTTGTCTAATATACAGAGGACAAAAGAATCAAGACATTTAGAATGGGATACACAACATGTAGTAGGGTCACACGTCGTGTTCCTTGAACCTGAGTACTGCTTGTATACAATGGCTCGTGTCATTCCAAACTGTGTCATGTAGAAGATGGGTACGCAGCATGTAGAAGATGTCACATGTCATGTCCTTCCATCCGGGGTCTAACCATGTACTCTGGATGTGTGCCAGTACATGGTGTCAACTTGTGTCTCTCTACCCGTGTACCAGTACATGGGGTAGTCCGTGCACTTGGACCAGGACAATTCATGTTGTGGGGTACACACCATGTAGTCAACTTGTGAACTCCACTTTGTGTCCATGTATCTCCTAAGATACATGCCGAGTCTCTAGGAAGGGCCTAGACACTCTGTGACGGTGTCCCATACCATGTGTCATTTAAATACCTTCTGAAACCCTAGCTGCTACTCAGTGGGGGCCACAAGCTCTGTAACCCTGGGTTACATGCCGTGTTCATTAGGATTTTATAGAATCTCATATTCTTCCTCCGCACATTGGTTGATCTTATGGGTTCCTTTATAGTGGTCTGTTCTCCTCAAAAATCAAGATTGAGGGTTGTCCTATCACTCTAACACTGAATCGAGGTGTTCCAGGCCGTCAATAAGCTCGAAAAACAACAGTAAATCCATCTAAGAAAAACCAAATGAAGAATGATATCTCCCAAATCACTTTGATTCATCCATCTTCGTTGCTGCTGCACATCTGTTAGGTTGTCCTGATGTCGGATCTTCAATTTTGAATCATTGTGCCAAGAAACAAAGATGCAAAGATCGATTGTTCAAAAACCCGTTGAAGAATGGAGAACATGTAGAAACAGGGGATAGAGAACACAAGGAAAAAATATAAGGAACAAACCTCAGACATTTTTCATTCCAACCCCAATCTGTTCCTGTAAGAATGATCATCAAATCAAATAAATTCTCAAATAATCAAACCTCGATAATCCTGCAACATATCACCCATCGCGCAAGGAACGATCAAACTGTGGATCAACCTGTTCATTGGTTGGTCTGCATTCATCGTTGAATTTAAGAACTGGTAAAGAAATCCAAAATAATGTATCCTACCTAGGAATTGGATCATTCATTGTTGAAGATCAATTATTGTTGGAGAAATCTGTCAAGAATGGCATTCATTGATCTTTGATCCGCAATTTTGTCATTGTTTGCTGAGAGAAATATCCCAGGTTTCTCTCTAGAGCCTTTAGGGAATTTCTAGGGTTACGTGTATAACCCTAGATCCCTACCTAAAGGCTTACTTAAAATAAGAAGCGTCATTGCATCACTACATTGATGAAATGGTAAAACAAAATAAATATTCAATTTATTTTATTCATTAAAAACGTCTGAAACTACTTTTCACATCTGACCCGCATTGGCCAATTTTAGGTCGCGCCTAGGGTAAAGTTGCTACTATAAACGCAATGGTGCCCTCAGATTTCTGATCTAGGAACAAGTTTAGAAGTTATTCCAATTTTTCATAAAACTTGTGTGCCTGTGCTATTTAATATTTTAATATTATTCAAGCATTTATTCTAAGCACACCAGGACTCAAAATCTCATGTTGTCTCAAAGCATGGTCTAAAAATTAATCCATATAATACTTAACAATAATAAATGGAAAATCAAGGACATTACATTCTCCCAACCTTGGGGATTTACATCCCCAAAAATCCAAAACAAAGGCTATTGAAAGTCGCTGTCATGGGCGCTCTCAAATGAAATGTGATTTTTGAGTACTTAAGTGCAGCAGAGTGACTGACCAATGTCGTCTCTCAAAGGAGGAAGTAAATTTGACAACTTATTAAAGGTATTTTGAAAATAACATAAAAGGGAATAATAACACTACATGAAAGGATATGGGGTTTTTTTTACTGTTTATAAAACTGTAAGAAGTTTGCTGGAAGAAGATTGTATAATTTTTTTGTTTTTATTTTTGAAATGAAGTTTGATTAAAATGACACAACAAGAAGATGTTTTTTAGAAAACATTTTAAAGGCATAGTCAGTATAACTATACCTCTTCAATCAATTATTTATCATTATATTTTAAATTATCATCCACTTAATTATGATCCTCTAACTTGTTAACCTCCAAACCCTACAAGAATTAATTTTACCAAAAAAATGAAGTGAATTAAACCCTAGGCTATCTTTAGAACATGTAATCACATCACTATGCTTTGATTGATGTTCTAAGGATAGCTTATGGTCAATGGTAAATTAAGGCAAACATACATTCTATAAATTAGGAATAATTGGGTTTAGGTATTATAATTGAACTATACAAATTTATTCCGTGTGGTCTTTTTTTACCAATTAAATTCACTCTCTCACAATTAACACAATTCTTGACCTCACATGTTTTGTGTTTATTTTTCAACTGCTTGCTTGGTTTCATTAAAATTAAAAACTCAATTAATATATCATATTATGTTAATTATAGTAGATCATTTATTCAAAATAAATTAATGAAGGAGTTTAGAGGTAGATCGATTACTAAAAATAACTACTCTTCCATGGGCAGTGTAGTCATCATAGAAACATTTTGCATGTGCAAAGGTTTAGAAAGAGTAAAACTAAATCTCATTTCAATTATTGATTCCATCCCAATTAGGAAGATTAAGGATGAAAAAAACAGATCAAAATGGGGGAATACAGAAGAACATACAAGAAATAGAATAGGAACAAAGAAGTTTATTATGAAAACATAAATATTACAAAGAAAGAAAGAGAAGAAGGCTTCAATGAAGGGATCCTTACTTCAAGAGCTCCCCCTATGAGTATAGGGAGTTCCAGAACCTATAAGGTGGTGATAGGACTCCTCTATAACTCCAAAATGACATAAAGTTTCTCCTTGGTCGAACTTCCAAATGGGGTATCCAAGGTGTCAATTTATAGCCAAAATGGGGAGTGTTTTTGGGCACCCAGTTTTTGAGATACCACTTGTGTGTCAGTTTTGAGTTGGTAAATAGAATTATATTGAGTTGGAAAAATATAAAAGTTGTATGAAAGAATATTGACTATCTCCATGTCAAATTTGGCAGCCAATGGAGTAATAAATCATGAGATATGTCTGAAATATAGAACCAAACCATTGATTTTTTGCAGATTTTGTCCCTTGGACAGATTGGTTAGGATTGAACACTTAATGAATAAAGTGGGCTTCAGTTCCTTGATATGATTTGTAGACCAAGAAGTTTTTGAGAGGTCCACAAAATGTAATCCCATTTGGAGTAACGAATTTTGAGAAATGTGCAAAACAGTGGACAGATGTCTTTGGGCTTCCATGCAGTTTGGCCCATTTCCCTTCTAGATCATCTTTAACCCTCCAAATCACATCCTCCTACAATGAAATCACCAAAACATGAATAATTTACCTTTTTAACAGTGATAAAAATTTAATAATTTAATCAAATGGGATGTTCAATTTGAGATAATTTTTTTAATTTTAAATAGAAAACTAGTTTAAAACATTGATCTAGGGGTGAAATAAAGCAGTGAATTGTAATGTGATCACACCCCCACACTTACCCTTTTTCACTCCTGGGAAAAACCTCATATCATGTATTCCGAAAAATTGTGACAAGTAAATATCAATATCAAATCAAAACAAATTTTAAAACATATATCCTTGATATCCAACTATTCCACTCCAAGAAACAAAAGATATCATGCCACATAAAAAACCATTATTTCAAGTTCTCTATTTATATCATTCAATATATTTCCACTTCATTTATCCTCCCATGAAAAAAACACTTACCTCACTTAAATTTTATCTTATCACACAAATGTCAAATTTTGAGCAATTTCTTTCTCATCCAAACTCATACAAGGGTCACCATAGGCTTGATAAATTCCTACATCACCACCCGCTGTGATTCAAGGACATATGTCTGTCATGAGGACTTTTCAGGGTTGTTCTGTGACTTTTGGTGGGTAGGATTTAGATGTGAAAAAATCTAAGGTTGAATGAGGTGGGCTTGACTCTTTTTGAAGAAAATTTCATTATTATAATTGTCACTCAAGTATGGTCTCCTCCTCACTCCTCTTAGTATCAATTCAGCTCTATCATCATGAGAACTCATGGAAAGTTTACACCATTCATCATTTCAGAAACAAAAATGTCAATCCTCTCAAACATAGTTTTTTATGAAAGCTTTAGATAATCACAACTTTCTTTCTTCATCATAATCTCTAGAAAGGCACAACTTATTTTATCATGAAAGCTCTAGAAAGGCACATATTTCAACAGAATTATTTTTTTCAGTAGAAAACATGTATCTTTGGAATTTAATTTCCACCCAAAGTATCACAAAATGTGGTATCACAACACAAGACAGCTTCCCCCACATTTAAGTTCAAATAGATTATGCAATTTCACTTCAAGAGTTGGTTGGATAGTGAAAATTAGCTTGTAATGTGGCTAACCTAATAGGCTGTTCATGCCTTCTAAGGGATACAAGGATTAAATGTTCAAGTTAGGCCATTATAAAAAAGGATTATTTGAAATAGGGGCTTTAATACCAAACAAATGCCTCAATTATTTAAACATAAGTAACTCAAACCCTCAAGTTTTGATATGAATAAATCAAATTCTGGTTAAATCAAGCATGGTTTGGTTCTCTCAAGAAGTGAGGTAAATGTAAAGAATATGAAAATTATTGTTCAGAAGCCTCACAGGAAAGTGATTTCAAATATAAAGGCAGTGAGATGTGTCATGGGATTCAAAATTTAGAGTACTTTTCATGAAATTACTAAAGATTTGAACTTGAAATGAATTTATTTTCACCATTCATTTAAGCTCGATTTCATGGGATAAATTGTTTCACTTATTGATATGAATTTAAAAATGGTGATGAGAATCATTTCAGATCAAAAGTTTCAGAAAAAAAAACACACAAAATTGAAAAATAAACACACAAAATTTAAAAAACACACAATTTTTTTAGAAAATCATTTAAAAACAGGAAAACAATTGAAATTACTAAACTAAAAGGTTCCCTCCCCCACATTTAAAATATTTCATTGTCCTAAATTTGAACCCATGAGATGATATATTCACATGAAATGTATAATTTTAAATAGGAAAAAGAATAAAAAAGTGAAAGGGTTATGAAAAGCTTGATATGCTCAAGTGATGATGGAGTCATGTAGTGTGATGAAATCCACTGCATCAGTAGGAAGTCCCTCAATGTATCTCTTAAAACGTTTCCCATTGACTATAAATATCCCTCATGTGTCCTCTTGTGTGATATCCACTGCACCATAAGGAAAAAAATTAGTCACAACATAAGGACCTAACCACCTGGAACACAACTTACCAGGCATTAGCTTTAGTTGTGAACTTTAGAGCAAGACTTTCTCTCCAACATGAAATTCTATTTTTTGGATCATTTTTTCATGAGATGATTTTGATATTTCCTTTTAGAGCCTTGAGTTATCATATGAAGACAATCGAATATCCTCAATCTCTTGAATTTTCAACTTCCTTTGGATTCCATCTTGGGCCAAATCCATGTTGCATTTCTTTATAGCCCAATAATCCTGATTCTCAACTTCCATGGGGAGATGACATGCTTTCCCAAAAACAATCCAAAATGGGGAAATAATAATAGGTGTCCCATATTATATCCTATAAGCCCATAATGCATCATCCAAGCACTTTCTCCAATCATTCCTATTCGGCTGCACGGTTTTTTACAAAATTTATTTCAACTTACGATTTGAAACCTCAGCCTGACCATTTGTTTGGGGGTGGTGTGGTGTTTATGTTTTGTGTGTCACCCCATACTTCTAAAGAAGGGAAGCCAAATTTCAATTGAAGAAGTGTGTCCCTTGGTCACTGATGATGGCCTTTGGTACTCCAAACTTGCAAAAAATATATGCTTTGACAAAGTCCACAACAACATGAGAATCATCAGTCCTGGTGGCCTTAACCTCCACCCATTTTCTCACATAATCAACAACAACCAAAATATACAGGAAACCAAATGAACTATGAAAAGGACCCATAAAATCAATGTCTCATACATCAAAAATCTCATAGAATAGTATTGGTTGTTGGGGCATCTCGCGTCTCCTAGACATGTTCCCAGTATGTTGGCAACGAGAGCATGACTTACAAAATAGATGAGCATCATGGAATAAGATAGGCCAATATAATCCAGTGTCTAAAATTTTCCTAGCTATCTATTAGGGTCCAAAGTTTCCTCCACATGAAAGTGTATGGGAAAAATTAAAAATAGACTCAAACTCATGGTCAGGAACACACCTCCTAATGACTTGATCACTACATATTCACCAAAGGTAGGAATCATCCCACACATAATACCGAGACTCATTTTTTAATTTTTGGACTTGATGTTTCTTTAAATTTGTAGGGATTTCAGATGCAGCAAGTTAGTTCACTAAATCAATATACCAAGGATACATATCTGAGATGTAATAAAGATGCTCATCAGGGAAAGTGTCCCGAAGTGGTACCTGGTCCAATGTGTCATCCTCTAGTGTGTGAGTAAGCCTACTCATGTGGTCCGCCACCAGGTTTTCTGACCCCTTCTTTTCCTTTATCTCAATATAAAATTCTTGAAGAATGAGCATCCATCGAATTAGCTTGGGATTTTCATCAAGCTTCTTCAATAGGTACCTCATAGCTGCATGGTCAGAAAAAAACAACTACTTTAGAGCCCAATAAATATGAACATAATTTATCTAAAGAAAATATGATGGAAAGAAACTCCTTTTACATGGTTGTGTAGTTTGATTAGGCTGAATCTAGTGTCCTCAATGAATAGGAAATCACATGTGAACGTCCCTCCACCCTCTGAGATAAGACAACTCCAACCACGAAGTTGGAGGCATCACACATAATCTCAAAAGGAATGTACCATTATGGGGGCTGTATGATCGGTGGAGTGGTTAGACACTTCTTAAACTCATCAAATGATACCCTGCATGAATCATCAAACACAAAATCAGAATCCTTTTGAAGTAATCACGACAAAGGGATAGAAATATTACTAAAATCTTTGATGAAGCACCAATAAAATCCTGCATGCCCTAGGAAATATCTAATATCATGCACACATGAAGGATAGGGTAAGGATGAAATAATTTATATCTTATATCTATCAACCTCTATCCCATTTTTTGAAACTACATTCCCTAAGAAAATTCCATGCTCTACCATGAAATGACACTTTTCAAAGTTCAAGACTAGATTATTCTCAATACAATGATTCAACACCTTTTACAAACTACTTAGACATTCATCAAATGAAGACCCATACACTGTAAAAATCATCCATGAATACCTCCATGCAGGTCTCAATAAAATCAAAAAAAATACTCACCATGCATCTCTAGAAGGTACCTGGGGCATTACAAAGTCCAAATAGAATCCTTCAGTAGGAAAATGTACAAAATGGACAAGTGAATGTTGTATTTTCTTGATCCTCTGGAGCAATAGGTACCTAAAAATATCTAAAAAATCCATCCAAGAAACAATAGTGTGTTTTCCAAGCTAGTCGCTCAAGCATCTAATCAATAAATGGGAGGGGGAAATGGTCCTTGTGAGTGGAATGATTTAGTTTCCTATAATCAATACACACACACCAACTATTTTGTACCCTCATTAGAACTAACTCATCGTTCTCATTTTTAATAACAATAACAACACTTTTCTTAGAAACAACCTGAATAGGACTCACCCACTGGTAATCTGAAATGGGATAGATTATACCCACCTAGAGCAATTCTTCAACCACTTTTTTAACAACTTCTAGAAGGGTTGGATTGATTCTCCTATGTGGCTGCCTAACCGGTTTAGCCCCATCCTCCAAAATAATCCTATGCATGAAAATGGAGGGGCTAATACCTGATATGTCAGCCAAGGTCCACCTGATTTCCGTGATGTTCTCCCTCAAAAGATTCAAAGGTTTTTATTCATGTTCAAAAGGGATACTATTATCAATTATAATAGGAAATTTCTCACCACTTAACAAGTATGAGTATTTTATATTTGGTGGTAATGGCTTAAGTTCCAATGTAGGGGGGTGATGTATGGATGGATAAATCGAAGGAACTAAAATATGTGCACAATAAACATAAATATTAGAATATACATCATCAAAATAAAATAATAAAGCATTAAATACCTAATCATACTCAACATCCATGTCATAATCAGAGTTCACATGATCAAAATCAGAATATGATTCCATTTCAAAATGAAATCTAAGAGATTCTTGTGCATTAGAAATAGGTGTGTAAGTACTCTTAGACATCAAACTAGAACTAATAATCATAATTTCCCTAAGCATAGAACAATAAAATTCCATGGGTTTTTTATTTGGTGGTTCAAAATTGGAGATAAAAAATATAGAATGGTCCTATGAGGGGTACTTCATGGAGTCCATAACATTAAATATCACAACTTCATCCCCAAACTCCATGGAAAGTGTACCCTCATTGAAATTTATGATAGTTTTTTTTTCAGTTTTGGGGAAGGGGATACCTAAGATAATGGGAGCATGAGAACTTAACTGATCATCCTCCATGTTAAGCATGTAGAAATATGTTGGAAAGATCATGTATCTTACTCAAACAAGTACATCCTCAAGGACTCCCGTTGGATATGTTGTAGCTCTATTTTCTAACTGCACCACTACTCTCGTCGGCTTAAACTCACTAACCTGTAAAGAAGAGAATACAGAGTGAGGAATCACATTTATGAAAGCTTCCAAATCATAAATAGCATCATAAAAGTGAAACTCCCGTATAGTTCATGGGATAGTGAATGTCCCAGGATCCTTTCACTTTGTTGGCATTGCTAGAGTTTGTGTAATGAGTGCTGACACATTCCTTCCAAGATTGATCCTCTCATTTCCCGTAAGACCTCTTTGATTAGTACAATGTTCTTTTAAGAATTTGGCAGACCTTGGTATTTGTTTAATCAAGTAAAGGGATGTTGATCTCCACATGCTTGAATATATCCAAAAATTCTTTTTTCATCACCTATTTAGCCAACTTTTTGGTTTGTACAACCTTTTTTGGAAAGGGAAGGGGTTTAAGAGAAACATCATCAATATTTTTCTTACCTCTATCTTTATCATTGGGTTTCTCAACAGTTGGTGTGGAATGAGAATTTTCTGGAGTTGAGGTGAATCCTGGTGGAATGATAGGTGCAGATGTATCAGTTTTTTTCTTCCTACTTCTCAACATGATGGCACTCACATTACCCTTTGGATTTAGAGTAGGTTGGGAAGGAATATTTCTGGAGTTCTTTCTTACCAGTTCATAAAGGGCGGTGGAAATCTGGATCATCTGCGTCTTTAACTCCCTCAAATTTGAACCTTGACTCTTAAACTCATTCTATTGATTAAGAACAATTTGATTCAAAAGGTCATCATTGTTAGAATCTACCTTGGGTGGGGGATTCCCTTTTTGTTGACTTGTTGATGCTTGGGCTTCAAATCTCCTCTGGGGTTGTTGGAAACCCTGTTGGTAAGGTGAAGGCTACTGGAAGTTTTGTTGAAAGGGGGGACTTTTTTATTGTCTAGAGCCATGCCTCATATTTGATTGATCCTTCCACCATTGGTTGTATGTTGGTGCAAAGGAATCAAGCTTCTTTTGGGGATATGGTTTTTGTTGCTACTGATATGGTCGCCTAGGAAACACTACTGCACAATCTTCTGTTTCTTGTAGTTGGGGGCAATAGTCAGTTGGGTGGCTTGTCTTAGTGTAAATGCCACAAGGCCTTGAAGAAGGGGGTTGGGATTTCTTTTGATCCAACACAATCTTCCTCACCATATTGGTCAATTATTCTAATTTAGTATCAATCAAATGACTTTCAAGAGAAGAAGTACTTACCTGATGCACTCCTTGAACATGTGGTGTACCTCGATCGCCAAATTGTTGGGAGTTTTGGGCCATCTTGTCAATTAATGCACGTGCAGCTACTGGTGTCTTGTCCACCAATTCCCCTACAGCCACAACATCCACCATGCTTCTCTCCATAGGTGTGAGTCTTTCAAATAAGTACTGGATGAGTAGTTTCTCACTGATTTGGTGACGTGGGCAGCTTGCACACAACTTCTTGAATCGCTCCCAGAACTCATACATTAAATCCCCTTGTGCTTGCTTGATCCTTGAGATCTATTTTCAAATGGATGTGTTCCTTGATGCTGGAAAAAGATCTCTACAAGAAAAGATGTTTCAAATCATTCCAACAAGTTACATCTTCAGGTTGTAAATAATACATCCAATATTTTTCAGCTCCATAAAGTGAAAACATGAATGCCCTTATATTGATTTTATCTTTAGGGACATTTCTTGGTTTAAGGGTTGATAAAACCACATTAAATTATTTAAGGTGTTTAATTGAATCCTCACCAGATAATCTATGAAATTTTAGAAGAAATTGAATTAATCCATATTTCAGTTCAAAGTAAAATTCGAGATTTGGGTATTCAATACAATTTGGTTGATAGTTAATATTAGGTGAAACCAATTCTCGAATGGTTCTATCAAGTTAATTTACATTATTTTCATCCATTGGTTCTTGTTTTAGGTTTGATATAGAAGTTTTTCCAATTTCTGTGTTCCCAGAATGGAGGAATTCTCCAACTAGTTTAATGTTGAAACTTCCCATAGACCGAGAATTTCGGATTCAAGCCCTAAGGTTGCGTTCAATATCAGGGTCAAGATATAAGAGATCTTTTGGATTAGTTCATGTCACAAATCAATGAAAGATAACAAGGAAATTAAGAAAATTGGACTATAATAAAAAGAAAAGAATTTTGAGCTGGTCCGATAAAAATAAAAGAAGAGAGTAAGAAAAAAAAACTTGAAAAGGAGAAAGAAGAAAGAAAGAGGAGAAAAAAAATTAAATGAAAAATAAAATAAATACCTCTAATTGGTTGAATAAATTACTTTCCTTCCCATCAACGATGCCAATTTGAAAGGTGATATCGTGGGCGCTCTCAAATGAAGTGTCATTTTTGAGTACTCAGGTGCAGTAGAGTGACTGACCAAGGCCATCTCTCAAAGGAGAAAGTAAATTTGAAAACTTATTAAAGGTATTTTAAAAATAACATAAAATTGAATAATAACACCAATTTAAAGGATATGGGGTTTTTTACCATTCATAAATCTAGAATAAGTTTGTTTGAAGAAGATTGTATAATTTTTTTGTTTTTATTTTTTAAATAAAGTTTGATTAAAATGAAAAAACAAGAAGATGTTTTTTTAGAAAATATTTTAAAGGCATAATCGATCTAACTATACCTCTTCAATAAATTATTTATTATTATAATTTAAATTAACATCCATTTAATTATGATCCCCTAACTTGTTAACCCCAAAACCCTACAATAATTAACTTTACCATAAAGATGAAGTGAATTAAACCCTATGTGACCTTTGGAACATGTAATCGCAACACTCTACTTTAATTGACATTATAAGGATAGATCATGGTCAGTGGTAAATTAAGACACATATCCATTCTATAAATGAGTACTAATTGAGTTTATGGATTATATTTGAACTCTACAAATTTATCCTGTGTGGTCTTGTTTTACCAATTAAGTTCACGCTCTCACAATTAACATAATTATCGACCTCGTGTGTTTTGTGTTTATTGTTCAATTGCTTGCTTAGTTTCATTAAAATTAAAAACTCAATTAATAGATCATATTATGTGAATTAAAGTAGATCATTTATTCAAAAAAAATGAATGAAGTAGGTTATAGGTAGATCTATTACTAAAAAGAACTACTCTTCCATGGGCGGTGTAGTCATCATAGAAACATTTTGCATGTGAAAAGGTTTAGAAAGGATAAAACAGAATATTATTTATATTATTTATTCCATCATAATTAGGAAGATTAGGTAAGAATAAAATAGAGGAAAACAGGGGAATATAGAAGAAAATACAAGAAATAGAAGAGGAACAAAAAAGTTTATTATGCAAACATAAATATTACAAAGAAAGAAATAGAGGAAGGCTTCGATGAAGGGATCCTTGCATCAAGAGACCCCCTATGATTATAGAGAGTTACAGAACCTATAAGGTGGTTGTAGGACTCCTCTATAACTCCAAAATGGCATAAATTCACTCCTTTTCCGATCTTCCAAATGGGGTACCCAAGGGGTCAATTTATAACCAAAATGGAGAGTGGTTTTGGGCACCCAGTTTTCGAGATACCACATGTGTATTGGTTTTTAGTTGGTGAACGGAATTATCTCGAGTTGGAAAAAATATTAAAGTTGAAGGCCAGAATCTTTACTATCTTCATGTAAAATTTGGCGGCCAATGGAGTATTAAATCGCTAGATATGTCTGAAATATAGAACCAAATCATTGACTTCGTTCAGATTATATCCCCTGGACAGATTGGTTTAGATGGACCCCTTAACAAACAAATTGGTCTTTGGTTTCTTGAGATTATTTTTAGACCATGAATTTTTGGAGCGGACTAAAAAAATTCATCTCATTTGGAGGCACTTATTTTTAGCAATGTGCAAAATAGTGGACATATGTATTTAGGATTCCATGCAGTTTGATCCATTTCCCTTCTAGATCATCTCTAACCCTCCAAATCACCAACTCCTACAACAAAATCACCAAAACAAGAATAATTGACCTTTTCAATAATGATAAAATTTTAATAATTTAATCAAATGGGATGTTCAATTTTGTATAATATTAGTAATTTTAAATAGAAAACTAGTTTAAAACAATGATGTAGGGGTGAAATAAAGCAGTGAATTGTGATGTGATCAACTACTCAAAAAGATGAGGGTACTGAGCATGAATATGAGACTCCCACTACCAAGTGCTCTCCTATAGATTCTTGTGCTTTCACTGGAAACACAGTAAAGGAATCTATCACCCATAAAGTATCCTCTCTTACCGATCCTCGATCTCTACTTGGAACTCAGCAAAATTTTCTCCATCATCGATGTCCAACTCCCCCCAGTTGATGACGTGTGATAATTCATGCATGTACTTCCTCAATTGCGACATGTGGAAGAAGTTATATACCTATTCCAACTATTTGGGTAGATCTAAGTGGTATGCCACCTTTACAATTCTACACAATATCTGAAAAGGTTCGATAAAACTCAAAGATAACTTGCCACCCTAACCAAATCTCTGTAATCCACATCGAGGTGAAACCTATAGGAATACATAGTTTCCTTCCTCAAACACCAAAGGCCTCCAATTACTGCCATCGTAAGACTTTTGATGACTCTGGGTAGTCTTCATCCACTCATGGATGATCTGTACCTTCTCTATAGTATCTTGTACCAATTCTAGGTCAATGAGTCCTGATTATCCTAGGTAAGTCCAACACAATGGTGACCTGCAGGGTCGCCCGTACAAAGACTCAAATGGTTCCATACAAATGGTGGAATGGTAACTATTTTTTACACAAAATCCACCAGTGGTAGGTGATCCTCCCAACCATGGTTGAAGTCCAACATGAAATCTCATAGCATGTCCTTCAGAACCTGAATAGTCTGCTCTGTCTGGTCGTCCGTCTATGGATGAAATGTTGTGCTCAAGAATAACTGAGTTCCAAACGTCTCTTGAAATCACTTATACAAACAATATGTAAAATTAGCATCATGATCTAAAAAAATCTTTGATGTAACTTTATATAGTCAAACTATCTCTTGAACATAGAGGCATCTCAATCTCTCTACTGAACTCTTCTCTCGGATAGCTAGGAAGTGGTCCAACTTAGTGAGTCGGTCAAAGATCACCCAGATGACATCATATCCCCTAGATGTATATGTTAAAATCATCACAAAGTCAATCGATATTCCATCCCACTTCCATTATGACACCTTAAGGGGTTGATCTAAACCCACTAGAACCTGGTACTCAGCCTTCACTTTTTGAAAATTAAGGCATCGAGAAACAAACTCCACAACTCCTTTCTTCATACCTGGCCACCAAAACTGACATCATAGATCCCAATACATCTTCACCACACTTGGATGTACCACTAAAGGGTATGTATAAAACTCCCTAAAAACCTCCTCCCATAATTCCATTGGTACTACTGTTCATCCTCTGAAAAGAACGAAGTGCTCCTCACATTTCGAATATCCATCAGGAGCATGCCCTATGGATATCTGAGCATATAAGGTCTCACAGTTGGTATCCCTAAGCTATGCCTCCCTGAATCACTTTAAGAGTGTAGGTGTAATAACCATGGACTAGAGGTAAGATACTCAATCTCCATACACAAAGGATAATTGTAACGAGGTCAACTTCTCTGATGCCTCATTCAATAACTGCAAACTAGATCTACTAATGAGAGCATCTGCCACCACATTACACTTCCCAAGAGTATATAAAATCTCAAAGTCATAGTCCTGGAGGAACTCTATCCATAATCTATATATCAAGTTAAGATCCTTCTGAGAGAAGATATACTTTATACTCTTGTGATCAGGGTAGATGATAAACTGCTCACCCATCAGGTAGTGTCGCCACATCTTCAATGAGAAGACTACCATTTCTAACTCAAGATCATGGGTCACATAGTTTTTATCATGTGGTATCAACTGGAATGAACCATAGGCAATCAATGCTTTCCTATGTATCGGGACACAACAAAGTCCGGTCCCCAATGCATCATAGAACACTACATACTCAACACCCTCCTTCGATAATCTCAAGATCGAATCACTCGTCAAAATCTACCTCAACTGCTAAAAAGTCTACTGGAACTTCTCTATCCACATGAAAGGATGCACCTTTTGAGTCAAAGCTATCATTCATGTTGATATCCTAGGGAAATAAAGTATGAATCTATGGTAATATCCCACTAGCCCAAGGAAGCTTTGCACCTCTGTCACGCTCCTAGGTAGATCCCATGATAACACTGCCTCAACCTTGGATGGGTCCACATCCACTCCATCCGCTAAGGTAACATGTCCCAGAAGTGGACCACCTGAATCCAAAAATGGAACTTTGAGAGTTTTCCATAAATCCAGTGCTCTCAGAGTATGTACAGAACTATCCTTAAGTGTCTTGCATGCTCCTCCTCAAACGCTGAGTGCATAAGGATATCGTTGATAAATACTACCATGAACAGGTCTAAATAGGGCTGGAAGATCCGATTCATGAGTCTCATGAACACTACTGTGTCGTTCATCATGCCAACGGGAATCACTAAGTACTCATAGTGACCGTAGTAGCATCTAAAATCCGTCTTTAGTATATCCTCATCCTATACTCGTAGATGGTGGTAGCCTAATCGGAGGTCAACCTTCAAGAACCATTATGCCCCTCTCAACTAATCAAAGAGGTAATCGATTCTCGAAAGTGGATATTTTTTCTTCATGGTCACCTAGCTTAAACACCGGTAATCCACACACAACCTCAAGATCCCATCTGCCTTTTTGGAAAACAAAACTGGGGCAACCTAGGGTGAAACACTGGGTCCCACAAATCCCTTCTTCTGTAAGTCCTCAAACTACACCCTCATCTCGTGAAGCTCTGCGAGAGCCATATGATATGTCTATGTGGATATCGGTGCCATCCTAGGGTTTAAATAAATTTAGAATTATATTTCCCTATGGGGAGGTAATCCTGTAACATCTTCAGGAAAGATTTCTTCGTACTTCGCCACCACCACTAGAAACTAGAAGCTCATAACATCTGTTGCATCGAGGTTCAGCCTAGCCAACTATTTAGTAATCGGATTCACCCTCCTATGCATGAGTCCATCATGTGCTTCCTAGGTTTACTTTTCAACAATAAAGTAAAACCTCATTCCATCACTACGGACACACCACACCCTTCACCTGAAACAATCAATCTAGGCATGGACTGTGGATAACCAATCCATATAAAGAATGATGTCGTAAGGCCTCAACACTGCCATCAAGAGGTTCCAACCAAAACTTTCACCTCCAAGGGTCAGGTCACATTGTCAGCATAGATGTGTGATTACTAAGTCTTCTCCATTAGGTGTCTATAAGCGTAAGGGTCGAGTCAATGGTTCAACCATAATATCTAGGTCTCGAAAAAGTTATGTGGAGAGAAAGGAATGACTATCACTTGTCTCTATCGGTATGATGGCTAAAGTAGAAAAAAATAGACTGTACCTTGAATCATTCCCAGAGCCCCTGGGTCATATGACTTAACTGCATGCCACTTTCCCTGCCCTTGTACTCAAGCTCCCTAAGCCTGACATGAACCACATGGTGGTGGTGGTGGTAACATATCAAAACACTGAACACCTCATGCTACTCTCCTAACTCTTCTTATACATATTCTGCCCTATGTATCTACCTGATCCTATCACTGTATCTGCCTCGATGGTCTATCCACTGTTTCCCTACCAGCAACACAATAGTTCGGACAATCTCAAGCGAGATATCCCCTTCCATCATATGAATAGAATATCCTCTCTCTAAGATGGCTAGAACACCCTGTGATCCATGGAATGAATATCCTCTATCTCGGAAACTCCTCCTAAAACATCTTCCACATCCAAGTCCTTGGGACTGACATCATCTCCCTAATGTTGAGTTCTCTGCACTAGCTCATCCACTGCTGACTATCATCGGCTGTATCTACTTAGCTAAGAATCTTTTGACCAAAAAATCTTGATCAATCACCCCAGAATAAGTCGGAATGCATAGAGGGTTGATGTTGGAGACTAGTAGCGAGGGCCTTGGTGAGTCGGTGGGGAAACTATGCTCTCATTCGGTAAGGTATACAGCATAAAAACAACAATCAACAGTGGAAGTAGTAACAACATGCATAACAGCAGAAAAAAAACAACGGAAGAAATGAATATATATAGAAATTATGACAATGATGCAGCAGGTACAAGTATCTATGGAAAGCATCAAACACAACAAAGTGCTGGAATACAACTGAAAACAAGTGCAAAAGAAAAACAAAATAAACTCCTTAGTATCGCGAGCCCCGGCTCGGTCCCATGCTCTCCAGCTCCAGCGTAATCAAGATCCTGAATTAGAAGGGCACTTGATCTTATCTATACCTGCAGCAATATAGTCTGCTTGGGCCCAAAAGCATGGCCCAAACAGGGTGTGAGATACAATCCCAATAGGCAATCACCCAAAGATTTGTGCCTATCAGTCAATGAATACAAGGCAAGTAATAAAACAAGAAGCAGTAAACAGGAAAGCACAAGCAACTACAATCCATAGTTTTAACAAATAAAGTATACAAGTAAGCAGTTAGAAACAAGAAGAAAACAAGTAACCCCCTGGGTAGCTCTCATAGCCTAACCCCTATGGTTCAACCTATAAGTACCAGCAACCCTCTAGGAGGCACATGCAGTCTCACCCCTCTGGTTCAGCTTTGAAAATTAATATACTCTCTGGGGAATCACTCACCATCAATCCCCCCTATAGCCTCATATCGTGCTAAAGTCTCTCTGGGGAAGCACTCAACGACTATTCCCCCTGTGGCCCGCATTGAGGAACTAAAGACTCTCTGAGGAAGCACTTAACGTCAATTCCCCCTGTGGTCTCGCATCGTAATTTAAAGACACTCTGGAGAAGTCCTTCCGTCAATTCTCCCTTTGGTCTACTACTCCTGGTTCTCAAAGTCCTGAGTGAAAGGTAAAACATGCTCAGTGTGTGTGTACATCGTCCAAGTAAACCTCAAGAACTACTTGGCTATCAACTAAGGCTCAGCAGCATAACAAGGTAGCAGTTCCACGGTCTTACGACTAATCATGGAAACTGGAAAAACACCAAACAGGAAGAACAATCATAGAAAACATCCGAAGTATAGTAAAGCTACCATAATCACAGGAAAAATATCTACTCCAGCAATCAAGCAAATCAGGAAATACAACAAAGGAAAAACAGGAACACGCAATACCCCGTTCAAGGGTATTGGTGGAATTTGCACAAAATATTCATCAACTTTCTATAGAAAGGCACAAACCACCTACCTCGATGCTAGGTGATCGATATAAGTGAACCACGATGACAGATTCCCCTTGGAACGATGTAGATATGAGAAAACGCACAAAACACCCAACCTATGATAACTTGGAAACCAGGAGGAATCAAGAAACAAGGCTAAAGCAGAAGGAAGAAATCATTGTTGTGCTTCCAACGCAATCGACCGTACTCGAATCGGAGAACGGATGGCGAGGCGGAAGCTTGGGGAAGATTCGACTGTATGGGTCACTTCGGATGGATGAAAACTGGAGAATAAGATGAAATTGGGGGTTAGGCGCGACCCTGGTCCGTTTAGTAAAAAAAAGAAAGTACACGGCGTGTACTTTTAGAGTACACGGCGTGTACAAGGTCCTTTCCTTACTCTGCCAAAATCAGCCTCCACGTCACCCCTACACACCGTGTGTGTGGCTCGGGTACGGCCAGCACACGACTTCGAGCCGGATCAGAGTACATGGCGTGTACTCAGAAAGTACATGGCGTGTACTTTGAAAATTTCCAGAAAATTCATTTTTCTTAAAAACTCCAGAAAAAAGGAAAAACATACCTGAACGAAGATCCGGGTTCTTAAAAACTTCCCCCCTTAAAGAAATCCGTCCTCGAATTTCTCTAACAGGGCACAAAAGAAGAATCCCCGAACAGTTCTGGCCACTACAATGGTACATTGGCCTCCCTTTACCAGGTCTCGTCCTGTACTCGCCCGTGCTGCCATAGTACTCGCACCAGAGGAACAGACCGCCCACGGAGAACATTCGTATTGAGATCTACAATCCGGATAGGATGCTCCTCGAACGATGCATTCGCTTCAAGCTTGACTTCCTCGGGTTGAAAGGCATGAGATGGGTTTGAAAAGTAACGTTGGAGCTGAGAGATGTGGAAGACGTCGTGCATGGACCGATACCTCTGAGGTAGCTATAACTGATAGGCAACTGCCCCCACTCTCTCCAAGACCTCAAACGGACCAACATACCACAGTGAAAGCTTACCCTGTCTCTGAATCCTCTTGTGTCCCAACCTTGGTGCGACACGTAGAAAAACCTGATCTCCGACCTCAAACTCCAGAGGTCATCTCTTCTGATCAGCATAAAACTTCTGTTGAGATTGTTCTGTAGCCATCCTCTTCCGAATCATCTCTATCTGTTCTGAGGTCTCCTGAACGAGACGAGGTCCCAGCAAAGCTGCCTCTCCTGCCTCCAACCAGCATAAGGGTGATCGGCATGGCCTACCGTATAAAGCCTCGTATGGTGCCATCTGAATGGTCGCCTGGAAACTGTTGTTGTAGACGAACTCCACCAGAGGGATATTATTCTCCCAAGAACCGCTAAAGTCTAGGATACAAGCTCGGAGCATATCCTCAAGCACCTGGATCGTGCGCTCGGACTGGCCATCAGTCTGGGGATGGTATGTTGTACTCAAAAGTACCTGTGTACCCAAGGCCTTCTGAAGTCCCTGCTATAACCGAGAGGTAAAGCATGCATCCCTGTCTGAAACAATGGATTGTGGAACTCCATGTAGAAGAACTATCTCTCGGATGTAAAGTCACCCTAGATCACCAACACTGAAGGTCTCCTTAATTGGAAAGAAGTGCGCAACCTTCGTAAGCCTGTCGACGATAACCCAAACAACATCATTCCCTCGAGGCGTCCTCAGCAACCCAGTCACGAAGTCCATTGTGACATCGTTCCACTTCCACTTCGGAATGGGTAACTCCTGTAAAAGGCATACTGGTCTTTGATGCTCTGGCTTCACCTGCTGAAAAGTAGAACATCTCATGATGAAACCAGCAACATCCTTCTTCATACCTGGCCACTAGTACTGGTGATGAAGATCCTGATACATCTTGGTGTCGCCAGGATGAACTGACCAAACCGAGGAGTAAAAATCTCACATCATCTCCTCACGTATGTCTGCTGGTACACATACACGTCCCTGGAAATGCAATATCTCATCCTCGCCCACAGCCCATCTGGGAAGAGGGTCCTCTCCTGACACACTCTCCTGCAGGACTAAGGCTTTAGAGTCTGATAGCTGCCTCATCCGTACCCGATCAAGAAGTGTAGAGGTAACAGCTACAGAAGACAGGAGAGTCTGTCCCTATTTGTCTTGCACCTCCATATGAATCTTAGAGAACAGAGCCATCAGCTGCCACTCACTGCTGGCCTCTTGAACTACCTGAATCTGAGTTCTCCTGCTCAATGCATCTGCTACTGCGTTGCCTTTCCCCAGCATATAGGCAAGCTCGAAATCAAAAGACTGAAGGTACTCGACCCACCTACGCTGTCTCAGGTTCAGATCTCGCTGAGTGAAAATATACTTGAGACTCTTGTGGTCAGTGAAGACCACAAAGTTCTCTCCTAGCAGATAGTGTCTCCAACAGCGTAAGGCATGAACAACAGCTGCTAACTCCAGATCGTGCGTAGGGTAGTTCCTCTCATGTGGCCTCAACTGCCAAGACCCGTATGCAACGAATCCATCCCCCTGCATAAGCACAGCTCCCAGCCCGATACCTGAAGCATCATAGTAAACAGTGTTGTTCTTTCCTGGCTCTGACAAGACTAGTATCGGTGCTGATGTTAACCCCCCTTTCAGCTCCTGAAAGGCTGACTCACAAGAATCTGACCATAAGAAATTTTCCCCCTTCTTGGTCAGACCTGTCAATGGTGCTGCTAAACGAGAAAAGTCCTGAATGAAGCGTCTGTAGTATCCAGCCATACCTAGGAAACTTCATACCTCAAAGATGTTCTTTGGCTGCTCCCATGAAACTACAGCTCTCACTTCCTCTGGTCCCACTGATACTCCTGCCTCTGAGATGACGTGACCCAATAAGTGAATCTGATCCATCCAGAAGTGGCACTTCGAGAGTTTAGAATAAAGACAATGCTCTCTTAGTATACTCAGAACGATCTCAAGATGTGTGTCATGGTCGTGTCGAGTGTGAGAGTACACCAAGATATCGTCCACGAAGACCACGACAAAGGAGTCCATGTAAGGATGGAACACTCGGTTCATCAGTGCCATGAAAACTATAGGTGAGTTCGTGAGACCGAACGACATGACTGTATACTCGTATAGACCATACCTGCTCCTAGAGGCTTTCAGAGGTATATCTGATGGTCTAATGTACAACTGATGATAACCGTACCTCAAGTAGATCTTTGAGAACACCCGGGCTCCTCTAAGCTGATTGAAATGGTCATCAATTCTCGGTAAAGGATATTAGTTCTTGACTGTCAACTGGTTCAGCTTCCGATAATCCACACAAAGCCGAAGGGTACCGTTTTCCTTCTTTGAAAACAGGATAGGCGAACCCCAAGGAGAAGTACTGGGTCGGATGAAACCCTTAGCCTATAGCTCCTCCAACTGCTTCTTGAGCTCCTGCAAATCAGGTGTGGTCATCCTATAGGGAGGAATGGACACCGGTGCCGCTCCTGGAATGAGCTCAATAGAGAATTCTACCTCACGCTTCGGAGGCAAACCTGGAAAGTCTTCTAGAAAGACGTCCCTGAAGAGATCCACCACTGGAGGAAAGTATAGTTGTGGAGTCCCCTGATCATCCCGATAAATACTAGCAATCTGGGCCATCACCCCTCCTAGCCCAAGATGCTCAAGTCCTGCCCGACTCGCCCGAACGTCCCACTCACCTTTATGAAGAAAGGACTCGCCATCTGGTGAAACAAAACTCACTCTGCGGCGATAACAGTCAATGACTGCCTGAAAGGGAATCAACCAATCCATACCAAGGATGACATCATATCCTTTCATATCTAGGACATAGAGATCCCATAAAAAGCGATACCCTGCAACCACGCGAGGGCACTCTCTATACTAGCGTACACTAGATGTCCTCGTCCCCAAAGGTGTGTCTATTGTCAACGAGTTGGAAGAAGAAAAGACGTAGAGTCCAAGGCTCTCCACAACAGCAACAGAGATAAAGCTATGCGTAGCAACAGTATCGAAAATGGCTTAAGATAAAACTGAGGCTACTAAAATTGTACCTCGAACAGTAGAAGGGCCAGGATCCTGCTCCTGACAAGTCTGCTCCACGGTGAAAGACTGGCCTGTACCACGGCCCTGTGCCCCTAGTTGACCACTCTGAGCTAAACCTCCCTACTGGTGTTGAGGAACTGGTGGCTGATCGCCATGGCCCTGACCTCCACCTCAGCCCGAATGGCCGGAAGAACTCCAGTTCCCCGACTGGTGAGAAACTGGTGGTGCTGCTCCTGAACGAGGAGTCATGGAAGAACCCCAGTCACCAGCTACTGGTGAGAAGACCTGGCAGAAATGCTGAAGGTGACCCATATTTCCATAAGATCGGCACTCCATAGGGTCCCTCTAGCACTACGGCCTCGTGTGCCCTAACCGGCCACACTGGAATCATGTCACCTGGCCGCCTGATGATGCATCCCGCTTCCTCGGATCACCGCGTGTAGACTCTCTACGGTGATTCTTGCTGTCATCTAGAGGAAGACTAGATCTGGAAGTAGAAACGCCCTGGCTCGTAGCTCTAGAGTCTCTCAGATTGCGCTCCACAATCAGTGCCTGATTGATGATGGAAGTAATGGAAGTCAGCTGGAAGATGTTCACCTGTGAGTGGATCTCCTGCCTGAGACCATCCTCGAAATTCCTTGCTAAGAACACCCCACTCCCATCCCGGAGGGGCATGAAGCACTGCAGCTCGGTGAAACGAGCGGAATACTCCATGGCATAAAGAGTACCCTGCTCTAAGCTCATGAACTCCTGGGCTCGGTCGGCCCTCCGGGTCTCCGGGTAGAAGTAGTCATAGAACACGTGATAGAACTCCTCCCAAGCCATATCCTGCTGCTGACCTGCCTGTGAGATCACGTCCCACCACCTCTTGGAGGAGTCTCAGAGCATGTAGGTGGTGAGCTTGACCCACCTCTCTGGAGGAGTCTCCAGATGCTCAAAGATAGTCAGCATGGATTCCAGCCATGACTCTGCAGCCTGATGTCCTCCTTCCCCTGAGAAAGTAGGAGGATGCTGCTGCTGGAAAACCCATGTCAAGTCTGCCATAGATGTGGCAGGAGGCAGCGCTCCCTGGAAGGCCTGCATCGTCCTCATGAAACCTTCCCTGAACTGTGCATCAGCACCTGCAACTGGTATAACAGTCGGTGCCAAGGCTGGCCCGACTGGAGGATCGGAAGAAAGTCCCTGATCAGCCCTATCTGGCATCTGATCACTAACTAATGACAGACGTACGACCGGAGGACGTTTCAGAGGCATAGCTCTGAAAGATCAAAAACACACCTTAGATCAGTAAAATAAGGACAGAGAACACAAGAGTATAAAACAAAAACAGGGGAAGAAAAACACACAAGTTTACAAAACTTGACTACACAGCATGTATAAAACTACATGACGTGTCTTATTAACCCATTGACATGGGCGTGTACTCCTACCCTACAAGTCGTGTACACTTCAAACTACATGGCGTGTTGAACCCACACACGGCGTGTACTTAAAAACTGTTCGCCTGCCCGAGTCTCCTTACACGGCTAACCCACACAGTTTTTCTTAAACTGAGACTACACAGCAAGTTTACTATGGACATGACGTGTAGTGGACAAGGATTCGGCAGCCCGTGTTGTTAAACACACAGCCGTCTACATGGATGAACCTTACACGGTGTGTATAGGCAAGGTGACCCCGTCCCGTGTTGTTCGTGACACAGCCGGGTACCTGGACAAGACTACACGGCGTGTTCCGAACAAACACAGCGTGTGGAAAAGAAGGTAACACCGGACCGTGTTGTTCGTGACACGGCTGGGTACCTGGATAGGACTACACGGCATGTTCCCTAAGGACACGGCGTGTTCTACCCGAGCTTCCCCGGGCCGTGTTGTTAGTGACACAACCAGGTACACAACTTAGAACTTACACGGCGTGTACCAATTGTACACGGCGTGTTCCTGAAGTTACTTTCACGACACCGTGTTCTACTCACATGGTCAATGACATGGCCTGAAAACTACATGACGTGTATCCAAAAAGTACACGCCGTGTATTCTGGGTTTTTTTGGGCAGTAGCTCAGAAACTGCTCAGACTCCCAGAACCACTAAAAACAAGGGAAAGAGGTGCCAAATTTCGATTCATGAGGGCCCATACTCCCCGCGAATCAAATATCGACATCTCCAGTAGTCACATACAAGGAAAAACAACAGCTCTCTAACATAACAGAAGGAATTATATCAGCATCTATCACAACATCATGCATAATCTACACAAAGCCTATCACAACAGCATGCGATCACTAATGCACCCTAGATGGCATGACAAGAATGCATGGCATGTGATTTCTAAAAGTTTCTATATGATGCATGATATGGAATACCCTCATCTCATCGGGTTGCAATAGAAATAGAACCAAAACATCAAAACAATAACCACACAAGTCATGCAAATCACTCTAGGTGAAAACATATCAACCATAAAACTCAAAACCAGGAAACTGCAATTAACGAGGTAGTATGGTCTTTCCCTGTACATGGGTTAGCTACTCCCGAGCACAGCTTAATACCAAGTACCAAATCCGTCCAATCCCTAGATAAAGTCTCCAAACAGTAAAGCAAGAGAAAAGAACTCCTCTGATACCACTTTGTAATGAACCGAATCCGGAGCCCCTCCACTGGTGCCCCGTACCCGGTTCGCCACATGACCTCAAGCACGTTTTCCTGAATGTCAGAGGCTTCCGACTAGCAGCGAGGGCTTGGTGAGTCGATGGGGAAACTATGCCCTCATTTGGTAAGGTATACAACAGAAAAACAACAGTCAATAGCGGAAGCAGTAACAACATGCATAACAGCATAAACCAAACAAAGAAAGAAATGAATATATATAGAAATGATGACAATGATGTAGCAGGTACAAGTATCTATGGAAAGTAGCAAACACAACAACGTGCTTGAATACAACTGAAAACAACTACAAAAGAAAAACAAAATAAACTCCTCAGCATCGCGAGCCCCGGCTCGATCCCATGCTCTCCAGCTCCAGCGCAATCAAGATCCTAAAGTAGAAGGGTGCTTTCCCTTATCTATACATGCAGCAACATAGTTTACTTGGGCCCAAAATCATGGCCCAAATAGGGTGTGAGATACAATCCCAGTAGGCAATCACCCAAAGATTTTTTCCTATCAGTCAATGAATACAAGGCAAGTAATAAAATAAGAAGCAATAAACAGGAAAGCACAAGTAGCTATAATCCATAGTTCTAAAAAATAAAGTACACAAGTAAGCAGTCAGCAACAAGAAGAAAATAGGTAACCCTCTGGGTAGCTCTCACAGCCTAACCCCTATGGTTCAACCTATAAGTACCAGCAACCCTCTAGGAGGCACATGCAGTCTCACCCCTCTGGTTCAGCTCTGAAAATTAATAGACTCTCTGGGGAAGCACTCACCGTCAATCCCCCATATAGGCTCGTATCATTCTAAAGGCTCTCTGGGGAAGCACTCAACGTCTATTCCCCTTGTGGTCCACGTAGAGGAACTATAGACTCTCTGAGGAAGCACTCAATGCCAATTCCCCCTGTGGTCTCATATCGTAATTTAAAGACACTATGGAGAAGCCCTTCCGTAAATTCTCCCTTTGGTCTACTACTCTAGGTTCTCACAGTCCTGAGTGAAAGGTAAAACATGCTCAGCGCGTGTGTACATCATCCAAGTAAACCTCAAGAACTACTTGGCTATCAACTAAGTCTTAGCAGCATAACAAGGTAGCAGTTCCACAGTCCTACGACTAAGCATGGCAACTGGAAAAACGCCAAACAGGCAGAACAAGCATAGAAAACATCCAAATTACAGTAAGGCTACCATAATCACAGGCAAAATATCTACTCTAGCAATCAAGCAAAGCAGGAAATACAACAAAGACAAATCAGGAACACGCAATACCCCGCTCAAGGGTATTGGTGGAATTTTCAAAAAATGTTCATCAAATTTCTACAGAAATGCAGAAACCACCTACCTCGATCCTAGGTGATCGATATAAGTGAACCACGACAACAGATTCCCCTTGGAACGATGTAGATCTGAGAAAACGCACAAAAAACTCAACATATGATAACTTGGAAATCAAAAGGAATCAAGAAACAAGGCTAAAGAAAAAGGAAGAGCTCACCGCTGCACTTCCAACGCAATCGACCATGCTCGAATCAGAGAACGGACGACGAGGTGGAAGCTCAGGGAAGATTCGGCCATACGGGTCGCTTCGGACGGACAGAAACTGGAGAAGAAGATGAAATTGGGGGTTAGGTCGACCCCAGTCTGTTTAGTAAAAAAAAGTACACGGCGTGTACTTTTAGATTACACGACGTGTACTGGGTCCTTTCCGTACTTCTCCATAATCGGCCTCCACATCACCCCTACACACCGTGTGTGTGGCCCGGGTACGACCAGCACACAGCTTCGAGCCGGATCAGAGTACACGGCGTATACTCAGAAAGTACACGGCGTGTACTTTGAAAATTTCTAGAAAATTAATTTTTCTAAAAAACTCCAGAAAAAAGGAAAAACATACCTGAACGAAGATCTGGGTTCTTACAACTATCATGCTACCCTGCTGGAGATTAAGAATCTGTTGTATATGCACAACTCTCAGCATAATTGGTGAGAACTCCTCTCTGAAAAGGTGCCCGGAATTTGTCCATAAAAGAGTTTCCTCTTTGTGAGTCCGGATAGACAAACTCCACCATCTCCCTACTAAGCCATGTAGAAGGATCACCGCCAGGACCACCATCTGATCTACTGGTGTCCAGACTAGGTGAAAAACTTGGGTCACCACCTCAAGCCAGTCCTCAGACTCTTTAGGGTCGGGCTCACCTCAAAACCTGAGGGGTATCTGTCTCTAAAACTTGTGAAGCATGCTCAGCCTACACTCCTCATATTCTGGTACTGTGGGTACCACGTGCTTCTCCATAGGTGGCGGTATAGCTGGTGTACCACCTAGAAGTGACATCTAGGGAAATGGTCCCTATATCGAAGTCTCATCACTGAGGGGTTTATCCTCATGATTGAGCTATCAAATCCTAGATGGTATGCATATCAAGGGAATCCTGTAAGAAAACAAGATGTACCACGATCAATGAGTATATCTGGAGAGCTAATTCAAGAAGGACATGAAACCACAACCCATTCCTATATGATACATGAATCATTATTTTCCCTACAACCAATGTTCTTGTGTACCAAGTAGAAAATCAGGTTATCAGAGTCCTGATTTATGGATACGTCGGTCGCCACACCAACACCAGAGTCCCTATCCTGAAAGCTGAAATTGAAACACTTAAAACTATTCCCCTAAACCAATATCACAGACTCCTTGTCCTAAAGTATAAATGACCACCTCTGATACCACTCTTTCATGACCCATCCCAGTGGGGCCCATGCTGCAACTCCCCATGCCCACCTCCAATTGTCCAGGGGATGGTGACTGGCACCGAGTAGGCATATCACTAATATAGGAGGCATTTTCTATGTAGTTATATGCACAAACACATCTCTAATCCCACAAAATACTAAAATGTAAAAACAAATAAGAACCAAATGCATGCATGCCACTATATCCCAACCATAGTATGATAGGAAAGTAAAGTGCAGTAAAGTAAACTGGGCCAGAATACAAGCCCACAAAAAATAAGTCTGTAACCACAAGCCCAACCTGTAAGAAGAGGTACCGGGACTACTATCTAAAGTTTTAGTAATACACCTCAACCTATTTGATATCACAAGGTGTTTTATGGTCCTGGTACACCTTGGAATCTATCAAAAGGTCGCTCATCTTCACAACACACGACATGTTTTGGAAAAGCCCATGCAGGGGTGAGTATAACAATACTCAGTAGGACATCCCCAAATCAAAAAGCAATACACAAAGTAAAGTAAAGTCAACTCTACACAAGTATATGCCTACCTAACATATAAGAATATCCAAATATACTCAATCCATGACATGCAGTCTAGAGGTAAGTCACAACTAAAACATACCAACACTAAGGATACATCTCAAAGATTCTAAAACGCACTTATCTGAGAGAACACAATCATGATTCCAATAAAACTGGTGAAGTTTGTCTGAGAAGTACTGTTTGTTGGGAATTGTCATGAGAGAGATATACTGATAGATCTAAAGATAGAGATACGATGCATAGATGAAGATCACAGCCAGGGTCATGGGGTGATACCGAAAACTCCATCTAGATTAACTTACTAAGTAGAGGATCAACGCCCGGTCAAGTTAGTCACATTAATACTAAAAACTCTACCTAGGGCATGAATAATGAATATAGGATCTTGCTGAAGGGATCATACTCCTATTAGTAGGAAATTATACACACCAACCTTTAGGAAAACGATCAAGGGAAAGAATTCTAACAAAACTTGTCTAATATATAGAGTACAAGAGAATCAATCCATGTATAAAGGGATACATGAAATGTAGTAGGGTCACACCCTGTGTTCCTTGACCCTAGGTATTTCCTGTGTACAATGGACCATGTCATTCCAAACCGTGTTGTGTAGAAGATGGGTACACGGTGTGTAGAAGAAGTGACATTCCATGTCCTTCCATCCAGGATCCACCCATGTACTCCGGTCGTGTGCCGGTACACGGTGTCAACCTGTGTCTCTCTACCCATGTACCAGTACATGGGGTAGTCTGTGCACTTGGACTAGGCCAGTTCGTGTGGTGGGGTACACGCCGTGTAGGCAACCTGTGTACTCCACCCCATGTCCAGGTATCTCCTAAGATACATGTAGAGTCTCTGGGAAGGGCCCACACACCATGTGATAGTGTCACATGCCGTGCGCCATTTAACTATCTCCTGAAACCCTAGTCATCACTCAATGGGCGCCACACACTATGTAACCCTGTTTTATAAGTCGTGTTCATTGGGATTTTATAGATTCTCGCATTATTCCTCCACGCATCGTCTAATATTATAGGTTCCTCTCTAGTGGTCCATTCACTTTTAAAATCAATATTGAGGGTCATCCTATCACCCAAATACCGAATCAAGGTGTTTCAGGCCTTTAATTGGCTCGAAAAACATCTTTAAATCCATATAATGAAAACCACCCAAAGAGAGATATCTTTCGAATCACTTTTATTCGTCTTTCTCCATCACCGCCACAACTCTGTTAGGTTGTCCTTGTTGGAGTTGGTGGCCTAGAACCAACTACTTTGTACTTTATTCATTAATAAATGCCTTATCACATCTTGACTGTTCTTCTGCGTGACAATGCATGTGATAATGTCCTAAGGACAGCTGTTGCATTAATGGGTCATAGCGGATCCCTGCTATGATGAGAACCCGGAAGTGCTATAACACTATTCTTGAATATATGTTCTATGGTCGGATGCTGTTATTTGAGGGACACAAATAATACAGGCCATTAGGGGTGAGGACTCATAAAAATTTGAGGCACATTCTCACGATGTGCGCCCTTGGTAACATCCAGGAGGATATTATGAGAACGAGACCCGCCATTAGGAAATCCACATTTCATAGTGTCATTGGATGTTCCTATCTACGGAAGTTTGAATTGGTCCTTAGACTTTAAGATTATTATTAATGGGTATTACAACTCGCGCACTTATATGTATTGACAAAAACTATAATGACACACTGTTCGCAGCGAGGTAGGATACGTTGGGTGCGTCACGAGTAATACCACATTAATAGATAATGCGAGAAAGGATTTGTACCTTCTGTTCCATAACAGAAGTAGATATCTCAGGCCCTTTGATGGAATTGATATAGCCTAAATAAATACATGGCCATGGTAAGGTATGGGTGAGTTCAATTTTGGTAAGTCAAAGAAAGAATAATAGAGCAAATGGGTTGATGGCACTAGCATGCAACCCGCTTGATTAGAGATATTGAGACAAAGGGATTATATTACGTGGTAAACATTCGTATGAGGTGACACATCATTACGGCGTTAACTTCTTTCTCTGCCTTGGCGTGTTGCTAGAAGCTAACCTTGGACTTTAGGCAGGCTCCACCTAATGCCACTGAGAAAGAGGTCTAGAGGGTCACACACTAAGTGTGTGCATGTATCTCAGTTAAATATTAATTTAACAAGTTAAATAAAGATTATTCCTGATTGTGGTTTAATAATTATTTAAGGATTCCTAATCGCATTTATTTAAACACTAGTTATTCAAGAGAATATATTGTGGGTGAAATAATATATTTATTAGCGAGTAATGCAGTTACATTTATTTAAGAAATAAATATCCATTACTCAAGGTCTAATAAATATGGAGGAGGAGATAAAGAAAAGTAGAAAATAAAAGTACACGCCGTGTATAATTAATATACATGCCGTGTAGTTTTATGAAAAACAAGTACACGCCGTGTATTAATGATTACACGGCGTGTAGTTTTTAAAGGCATAATTTTGAGGATATAATATTGTTTTATTAAATGATATTAATTATAATAAGCGTGGAAGCATGTCAAGGAATTAATAATTCAACATGGGGGTTTCAATAAGAGTTAATAAATAAAATGCATAACGCATTTATTTATTGTCATAACTCTATAACCTCAAACTCGATTATAAATATCCTCACAACCCCAACACTTTTCCAACTAATCATTGTGCACAACAATTCTGGAGAATTCTTTCAAGACCGAAAGAACTCCTTCCTCCAAGAATGCTCTCAAGACCGATAGACCAAGGAGATCAAAGGCGGACATCACAAGCAAAGGTTCTTCTGCGCTATCACCCAGAGATCCCTTCGGCGATGTCCGAAGATATGTGGCACATGTGTGGATCACCGCTAGAGGAATCCTACACTTGGATTCTTCGACGCAATGACAGATCACAGGATCGTGACCGGAGACATCAACGAAGAAAGAATTCCACCAAGGTAATTCTTGTGAATTAATTAAATTAATTATAACCAACATATGATTATCCTATCTCTATGGTTCTGGGATTCCCTCTTGAGTTTTTCATTCTTCGTTCTATTCCGAAGATTCGGCGTTTTAAATCGTGACAGATCTTGGATTGAATGTTGATTAACGTTAAAATTAAAGTTGGGAAAACCCACCAATGCGCTTCCGCTGCGCCCGGAACCTACAAGTGGTATTAGAGGGGTCATATCATTGATTATAATTATTTAGTTTTCGTTGATGTTTTACGCATTTAATAATTTAGTTATTTCAATTCATGTTTAATTGTTCTGGAAATCTAAATCTTGAGATCTGTTCCTCCTCCCTCGTTTCTCATTCACCTCACAGAAACAAATTTTTTCTTTTAATTTTTATTAAAATAAAATAGAGGAACACATCTGGAGGAGCCAAACGTTTCTGACCGTACAACACCAGAATACACGGCGTGTATTCGGAAGTACACGCCGTGTAGTCAAGGTTCAATGCATTGACTGATCCACCAAATCATGCCGTGTATTGGATTCTTTCTAAGAATTTAAAACGCCGTGTGTTGACCAGAAACAAGTGGCACACGGTTTCCGGAATACACGCCGTGTGGTCTAATAAACATGGCGTGTAGTCCCTTCAGGTTAGGGTTGGGCCGTATACTCTGTACACGGATTGCCTGGATGGAAACCATGTAACGCGGAAACTACACAGCATGTGTCCCACTGTACACGCCGTGTACTTTGAAAATTTCCGAAGTACATTAACACGCCATGTCCCCGGGCGTGTACTTCGGATGGACGGTGAAGAAAAGTACACGCCGTGTACTCACCCAAATTATGCAGATTTATTAAAATTTATTATGGTATTATACAAACCCTTGAGACGTGTACCATAGTGCAGGCGTAAAGATGAGGAACAACACGTGATAGGTGTTTTATATATATGTGTTTAATTTAACATCTACGTAATAAATGGGAATTCACCGGGTTTCCACCAAGGTAAAGTTACATACAAGGATAATTTTAAATGAATTTATTTGTTTAAAATTATGATGGATGAGAATCTCAAGGAAGTTCAGAAAAAGGGTTTAAGATAAAAGGATTGATTAATTAAAGATAATTAATTGATTCGAGCATGATTTATCTTAAACAAGAACGATTAAAGAATTGAATTCTAGTTTTATTTATGCATAAATATTGTTGAATGTATGGATGATCATGAGCTAGACCGAGACCTTTGTATGTGAATGGTTTCTTTTAATTAATTTATTTAAATTAAATTTGTTGGCCTACGAGCCATCTCCTCATTAATATGTAGGTCCTGCGCACCCAAGGATTATTTTATGTAAAAAACCCTTTTTACCCCTCACCTACATGTGAGATAAATGCATATGTAATGGATGGAGCTCCCAAGCTAGTGGAGGCGGCTCAAGTCAGGAGCCAAGGTGAAACCAATCAAAGGAGATACAAAGGTATACTGGTGGAAATCTGTAAACATGAACCCGAAAGGTTCAAGGTGTTTCTCCCCTAGGTCTTGGGTTAGTTTATCAATCGCTAGATAAACTAACCAATAGAAAAAGATCATGATCATACAATTTATTTTATTTCTGTCAGTTTCATGGTTTATTTATTATGGGTGTGTTGTCATGATCACACAATTAATTAATTAAACAAGAATGCAAGATGGAACTAAAATAAAACCAGTTTATACGTGAATATTATCTTTGACATGGTTAATCACTTAAGTAAATCCCACTTAATATTAACAAGAATGTAATAAAAGATAATAAATTGGAAATTTATGTATAAGGATAAAATCCCTCAAAAGAAATATTAAGTCGGTATAGCCTTCCATAATCTTGGTTAGAATTGAACCATAGTTCAAAGTGCTTGACCAACCCTAGTTGGGATGCTTTCAATTATCGGGGAATTCTAATTCAAGGTTTTGGGTTGAATTGACTTGGTTCGCATCAAGGGTTGACTGCCACAGTAGGACTTGGTGTGACCAAGAGGCGAAGGTTGAGGAAATCCAAAATAAAAGGATTTCAAGATTGGGGAGTCTACTCAGCGGATCAAGGAGCTGCGAGTTAATGCAGTTGGCATTTGGAATGCCTACCTAAAACCCTTCAAGTTTCTTGACCAACCCTAGTTGGGGTAATGCGAAGGACAATATGGATCCTTGCCACTAGAATATTCAGGAAACAGAATATTCTGAAATAAATGGTGAGGGCCATTGGATTTCGATAAAATAGTGGGAGACTAATAAGTATTAATTTATTTATTTGTCTCATTTTTTAATAAAGTACTAAAACCTTTGCTCATATTAATTTGTAGAAACTACAAGAAAATGACTTCAAACATATCATTGCGAACCATACTCGAGAAGGAAAACTTTCTCACCAGCACCAATTTCCAAGAGTGGCAGAGGCATTTACGCATCATCCATCACCATGAGAGGAAATTGTATATAATGTAAGAGCTTGTTCCAGTTGCGCCTAGATCGAAAATTCTACCCTTAACTCACTAGGTAGATAAGGACATGGGTCATGAAAAACCCGCAGTCCTTATGGTGAATAAAAGGAAGGACAAGGCAAAGAGGCCAAAGGCTTATAAACAATCTGAAGCCCCCGAGCACCATCCCTCCAAGAAGGGGAAGATCCATATGCAGGGCAAGGAACGGAAGGCAATGTGTTTTGCATGTGGCAAGCAAGGCCACTGGAATAGGAACTGCACCCAAAAGCATCAGGACGCTAATGGTGCATTCGTTATTGAGTGTAACCTTTCTATTTCTACACATTGGGTATTAGATACAGCTTGTGGGGCTCACATCTATATTCAAATGAAAGAACCAAGTATATTTAGAAAGATTGCCAGAGGGGAGGTGGATCTTCGAGCTACCAATGGCTCAAGGCTGGCTGCGTTGGCTATTGGCGACTACCACCTCTCATTGCCGACTGGGATGATCCTGGTTTTACATAACTATTATTATGTGCCTAGTGTTACCAAAAACATAATTTCTGTATCTTGTTTAGATATGGATGGATTTATTTTCAAGTTTGTAAATAAGGGTTGTCTCTTTTATAAGAACAACGTATGTTATGGTATGGCACATTTAAATAATGGTTTGTATGTATTAAATTACGAAAAACAAGTGTTGGAAATCGATAACGAAACAAACTCCCATGACTCATACATCACCCAGTTGTGGAATCACCGTCTCGATCATGTGAATGAGAATCACTTGACAAATCTCTTCCAAGATGGCTATTTAGACTCTACTGAGCTAAAACCAATTGATAGATGTCATGCTTGTTTACAAGAAAAAATGACCAAGCCGCCTTTTGGTGGATAGGGTGAAAGGGCCATAGAGCTTCTAGGATTAGTACACACAGATGTATGTGGACCATTTCTAGTAGAAGTTAGAGGTGTATATTCTTACTTCATTACTTTTACTGATGATTTGAGTAGATACGGATTTGTCTACTTAATGAGTTATAAGTCAAAAGCCTTAGAGAAATTTAAGGAATTCAAGAATGAAGTAGAGAACCATCTTGGTAAGAAGATAAAGAAACTTCGATTGGATCGAGGTGGAGAATATCCGAACCAAGAGTTCATCGATATTCTACGGGAGTCTGGGATTCTATCTCAACTCACTCCTCCTTATACACCACAGTGGAATGGTGTTAGTGAAAGGAGGAACCGCACCTTGTTGGACATGGTGAGGTCGATGATGAGTCATGCAGATCTTCCATTATCCTTTTGGGGATATGCATTACAAACTGCAACATACACATTAAACCAAGTACCAACTAAGGTGAAAAATGGAATTCCATCCGAGTTATGGAATGGAAAAAAACCCATTTTGTCGCATACACGTGTATGGGGATGCAAGGCATTTGTTAAGGCCTTCTCAGACAACAAACTAGCACCCCAGGGCATGAAGTGTATCTTTATAGGATATCCTAAGGAAACGAAAGGATATTACCTATATAACCCTCAAGATAAGAAAGTGATTGTCGCCAGACAAGCCGTCTTTCTTGAGTGGTAGCACATCCTCAATAAGGATAGTGGGAGCAAGATTGACTTAGACGAAGTTGATGCTCAAGATACACAAGAGTTGGTATAGGAACAAGTTCCACAGGTCCCTGTGGAAGAGGTTCCAGAAACACAAGTACTACGTAGGAGCTCAAAAGAGGTAAGGGAACCAGAGAGATTTGGTTTCCTAGTCACCGAGGATGGTGAATCATTATTATTGGACAATGATGAGCCTATCTTCTACAAAGAAGTAGTAGAAAGTTCATAAGATACAAGATGGCTAGAAGCTATGAATTCTGAGATTGATTCCATGTATCAGAACCAAGTTTGGGTTCTGGTCGATGAGCCAATTGATGTAAAGCATGTTGGATGCAAATGGGTATTCAAGAGAAAGCTGGACATGGAAGGTCAAGTTATCACCTATAAAGCAAGGCTAGTGGCTAAAGGATTCAAACAACGTCAAGGAATTGAATATGATGAATCCTTCTCGCTAGTTTCCATGTTTAAATCCATAAGAATCATACTTTCCATAGCAGCTTACCATGACTACGAGATTTGGCAGATGGATGTAAAAATAACATTCCTTAACGGGAACCTTCAAGAAGATGTCTATATGACACAACCAAAAGGGTTTGTGACACCAGGTGAATCCAAACGGGTTTGCAAGTTGCAGAAATCCATTTATGGATTGAAGCAAGCATCCAGGTCATGGAACATTCGATTTGATGAAGCCATAAAGAAATTTGGTTTCATTAAGAATGAATGTGAGCCATGTGTTTATAGGAGGTTTAATGGGAATGCATTCATTATCCTAGTAGTATATTTTGATGACATATTGCTTATTGGAAACGACATATCAGCCTTATAGTTAGTTAAGGACTGGTTGAACAGGTGCTTCTCCATGAAAGACTTTGGTGAAGCAGCCTACATTCTAGGGATCAAGATCATTCGTGATAGATCCAAGAGGCTGCTTGGACTAATTCAGGATACATACATTGACCTGATACTAAAGATATTTAGTATGGAATAATCCAAGAGGGGATTGGTTCCAGTGTCACATGGCTTACATCTTTCTAAGAAAATGTGTCCTCAGACACAACAAGAGAAAGATAGAATGAGTAAGAACCCATATGCTTCGGCTATAGGATCCATCATGTATGCCATGTTATGTACCAGGCTTGATGATGCCTATGCACTGAGCATGGTAGGCAGATATCAAGAAGATCCAGGAGAACAACATTGGACTGCTGTTAAGACTATCCTTAAGTATCTGAGAAGAACTAAGGATATGTTCCTGGTGTATGGAGGAGATGAGGAGCTTGTCATCAGAGGGTATGCTGATGCTGGTTTTCATACATATCAGAATGATCTGAAGTTGCAATATGGATATGTTTTCTGTCTCAATGGAGGAGCTGTGAGCTGGAAGAGTTCAAAGCAGCCAGTTTTAGCCGATTCTACAGTGGAGTCTGAATATATAGCGGCTTCTGATGCATCCAAGGAAGTCGTCTGGATTTGGAACTTTGTCCAGGAGCTTGATGTGGTGCCTAGCAATAAAGATCCCATAACACTATATTGTGATAATACTGCAGCGGTGGATCTTGAAAAAGAACCAAGGTCACATCAACGTACAAAGCACATACTCCGGAAGTATCACCTCTTGAGGGATTTCTATCAAAGGGGTGAAGTCGCAGTGAGCAGAGTGTCCACGGAATAGAACGTGGCAGACCCCATGACTAAAGGCTTATCTCAGTAGAAGCATGAATATCATGTGAGAGCTAGTAGGTTAAAGGTTGTTAGTAGTTGTCTCTAGTCTAAGTGGGAGTCTGTTGGAGTTGGTGGCCTAGAACCAACTACTTTGTACTTTATTCATTAATAAATGCCTTATCACATCTTGAGTATTCTTCTGCGTGACAATGCATGTGATAATGTCCTAATGACAGCTGTTTCATTAATGGGTCATAGCGGATCCCTGCTATGATGAGAACCCAGAAGTGCCATAACACTATTCTTGAATATATTTTCTATGGCTGGATGATGTTATTTGAGGGACAAAAATAATACAGGCCATAGAGGAGAGGACTGATAAAACTTTGAGGCACCTTCTCATGGTGTGAGCCCTTGGTAATATCCAGGAGGATATTATGAGAACGAGACCCGCCAGTAGGAAATCCACATTTCATAGTGTCATTGGATGTTCCTATTTGCGGATGTGTGTATTGGTCCTTAGACTTTAAGATTATTATTAATGGGTATTAAAACTCACACACTTAGATGTATTGATGAAAACTATAATGACACACTGTTCGCAGTGAGGTAGGATACGTTGGGTGCATCACGAGTAATACTGCATTAATAGATAATGCGAGAAAGGATTTGTCCCTTCTGTTCCATAACGGAAGTAGATATCTCAGGCCCTTTGATGGAATTTATATAGCCTAAATAAATCCATGTCCATGGTAAGGTATGGACGAGTTCAATTCCGGGAAGTCAAAGAAAGAATAATCGAGCACATGGGTTGATGGCACTAGCATGCAACCCGCTTGATTAGAGATATTGAGACCAAGGGATTATATTACATGGTAAACATTCGTATGAGGTGACATGTTAGTGCGGCGTTAACTTCCTTCTTTATGGGTGCCTTGCCGTGTTGCTAGACGCTAGCCTTGGACTTTAGGTAGGCTCCGCCTAATGCCACTGAGAAAGAGGCCTAGAGGGTCACACACTAAGTGTGTGCATGTATCTCAGTTAAATATCAATTTAACAAGTTAAATACAGATTATTCCCAACTGTGGTTTAATAATTATTTAAGGATGCCTAATCACATTTATTTCAACACTATTTATTCAAGAGAATATATTGTGGGTGAAATAATATATTTATTAGCGAGTAATGCAGTTACATTTATTTAAGAAATAAATAGCCATTACTCAAGGTCTAATAAATGTAGAGGAGGAGATAAAGAAAAGTGGAAAATAAAAGTACATGTCGTGTATAATTAATTTACACGCCGTGTATTTTTATGAAAAACAAGTACACGCTGTGTATTAATGATTACAGGGCGTGTAGTTTTTCCAGGCGGGATTTTGAGGATATAATATTGTTTTATTAAATGATATTAATTATAATCAGCGTGGGCGCATGTCAAGGAATTAATAATTTGACATGGGGGTTTCAATAAGAGTTAATAAATAAAACGCGTAACACATTTATTTATTGTCATAACTCTATAACCTCAAACCCGATTATAAATATTTTCACAACCCCAACACTTTTCCAACCAATCGTTGTGCACAAAAATTCTGTAGAATTCTTTCAAGACCAAAAGAACTCCTTCCTCCAAGAATTCTCTCAAGACTGAGAGACCAAGGCGATCAAAGGCGGACATCACAAGCAAAGGTTCTTCCGCGCTAGCACCTGGAGATCCCTTCGGCGATGTCTGGAGATACATGACACACATGTGGATCACCTCTAGAGGAATCCTACACTTGGATTCTACAATGCAACGACAGATCACAGGATCATGACCGGAGACATCAATGAAGAAAGAATTCCACCAAGGTAATTCTTGTGAATTAATTAAATTAATTATAACCAACATATAATGATCCTATCTCTATGGTTTTGGGATTCCCTCTTAAGTTTTTCGTTCTATTTCGAAGATTCAATATTTTAAATCGTGACGGATCTCGGATTGAATGTTGATTAACATTAAAATTAAAGTTGGGAAAACCCACCAACGTGCTTCCGCTGCGCCTGGAACCTATAGTCCTAAGGTTGAATCTTTAATTTCAGATCGTTGTGTCAAGAAATAAAGGTGCAATGATCAATCGTTCAAAAACCCGTCGAAGAACGAAGAATGTGCAGAAACAAGGGAGAGAGAACACAAGGAACAAATCCAAGTAATGAACCTCAACCATTCTTCATTCTGGCCTCAATACATTCCCATAATAATGATCAAAAAATCAAATAAATTCTCAAATAATCAAACCCTGATAATCCCTCCATGTATCACCCATCCTGCAAGGAACGATCGAATCATAGATCAACCTATTTGTTGGTTGGTCCACATTCTTCGTTGAACTTAATAATAGTGAAAGAAATACAAAATAACACATCATACAAGGGAATTGGATCATTCACTGTTGAATATTGATTCTCACTAGAGATGTCCATCAAGAACAACGCTAGTCGATATTTGATCTGTAATTCTGTTATCGCCCATCGAGATAAATCATCAGGGTTTCTGTCTAGAGCCTCCAGGAAATTTCTAGGGTCATGTGTCTAACCCTGGATTCCTGCCTAAAGGCTTAATTAAAAGAAGAAGCATCACTGAATTGACGAAAGGGTAAAATAAAATAAATATTCAATTTATTTTATTCATTTAAAATGTCTGAAACAACTTTTCATAGCCTACCCATGTCGACCAATGTTAGGTCACACCTAGGGTAAAGTCGCTACTCTGAACGCAATGGTGCCCTTAGATTTTTGATCTGGGCACCCATTTAGAAGTTATTCCACCTTTTCAGTAAAACTATGCATGTGTGTTAAGATTTTAATATTATTAAAAAATTGATTCCTGAAACACCATACCTCGAAATCACACGTCTTCTCAGCACGTGGTCTTGAAATTAATCAATATAACATTTAAAAATAATACACAGAAAATATGAGACATTAAAATTTTCACTAACATAATAACCATTTAAATATTGTCAACTTATGTTATTTTCAATTTTCTAAAATTACATATGTATATATATATATATTTTTTTAGTATTTCTACTTGCCCAAAATTAAGTAATTGTTTTTCTCCATTATTACTTGGAATAATAATTACTTATACTTAATATAATTTAAAATTATTATTTATTATAAACTTTTTTATATTTTTAACAAAAATAATATTATATATATTTTTTTTAAAAAAATTTAAATATGATACTTAATATAACTAGTATTTTTTAAATAATATAATTTTTATAAAATATTTTTCTAGATTAACTTTATTTACCTATGTGTATGGAATATCATAATTTAAATTTATGTTACTTTAAATATAATATATATTATATACATATAAATCTATTCAAATATAATCACTCACCATTTAAATTACAATTATATACATTTTTTAAAACAATAATATTTCCCTAAATATAAATTATATTTTATAAAAAAACTTAAATTATATAAACACCATATTTAAATTTCTTAAATCATTCAAGTTAAATTAAATCATAAAAATAATAATAACTCATTAATAAATTAAATCATATAAAGGAAAATAATTTATACAACCATACATCCATATATCTATACATATTAAATAAATAAATCATACAAAACTGGAAATATATGCTGAGAAATAAATCCAGCAGAGTTTCACAACAAACTATAGAGTATAACAATTGAAAATGGATGGGGGTAGACAATTTATTTATAGTTTTTGAGTGGTAGGAGGCATGAACCCCATTCATGCCTCATTTGTAAAAATTTCGAAGGAAGCGTGATTGGGGTTCACACTTCTTTCATCGTGCCAAAGAAGAGTGATTGAGGTTCACACTTCTTTGATGACAGGAAGTGAAGTGTGAACCCCATTTAGGCTTCTCAGTGAAATGGAGAACCGTGAATAGGTTCAGGATTCTTCATAAACTTTTTTAATACTTAAAACCATATCACTTAAAAAAAATATTTTTTCAAAAATACTCCAGTTGGATCTGGTGGTGTCTGGTTTAGTTGGCAACATCAACGGTGCTATGATCCCAATGACGACTGGCATATTTGGTACTCCTCGTAAGTTGCATAAACTTGATGGGTCGAGTCGGCTTGAGGGTGGATTGAGGTTCTTGATTCTCAACATTATTTGTTGTCCTAGTCCCTAGGTGGTTCTAAAGGTTGATTCAGCAGAGGCTAACACAACAGCAAAAGGTTGGCACCGTCTAAGGAAAAACAGGTTTATCTTTCAACATCCCCCCATAAACTTGTTTTTCTCATAATCTAGGAATCTCCCTTATATCTGGGTGGTTGATCATTGGGTACAATGACTTCACTATAGTAAATTTCCTCCTTTTTCTTATAACCTTTGTTCCATCAAAGGAATGGATTTCCTTATCTATTAATTTCCTCTATATTTCATTGCCTTTAGCTTCTTTGAAACTAAATGGATCATAATTTGTAGAGAGACAATAAAAATTTACATACTCTTACATTGGTCATGTTCTCTAATATATATCTACAAGGATTTGAATGTTTTGGGGGTGTATATGAGAAAGTTCTCATTTAATGTCTTCAGATGTAGGAGAACGTGGTGACGACATTAGTGGTTCTTCAATTCCCCATTCCTGCAATGATACTTCTTCAACTATTTCTTCATCTTCTAGAGTGAGTCATATCTCTCTTGAATCATCATCTTGATTCCATTTCCATGTCTCATTTTCATCAAAGATAACATCTCTACTAAATATAATCTTCTTGGAGATGAGATTATACAAGCGATATCTCATTTCTTGATCTTTGTATCCTATAGGGACACACTTCACTCTATTGTTGAGTTTTGTTCATTTTGGATTTGGGATCCTGACATAAGAAATGAAACCAAAAACTCTAAGATGACTTACACTTAACTTATGACTACTATAAGATTCATATGGAATATTTTCTTCGAGTTTTTTAGTTGGTCATCTATTAAGTAGATGCATAGCTCACAAGGCCGCTTCAACCTAGAAAGTCATGGGAACTGCTTTGTCTGTCAACATGCTTATTTCCATGTTGAGAATAGTGCAAATTTTTCTTTCAGTTGCTTCATTAATTTGGGGTGTGTAAGCCAGCATCAGCTGGTGGTGAATTCCATGCTGCTTGAGGTACTCTTGAAAAACATCAGAGGTGTACTCCCATGCTCAATCAAATCATAATGTTTTTATGCGATGATTGATTTGATTTTCCACCAACGCCTTGAATTCTTTAAATATGTTATGACTTCAGGAGTTTCTATTGATGTGGGTATGAAATCTTGAAATTTTTCTTTATATTTTGGATATTTTCTTAGGGTGTTAGATCTTGTGATGTTTCCTACTCCATCCCTTAAAGCAGATCTATTTTGAAAATAAAATTTTAAAGTGTAAGGAGAGAGAGAGCTCTATTTCTCGATTTTTTATGGGTTTTTGTTTTTTTGTAAATGTGGTTAGGTCAATTTTTTTTAAAATGTATCGGAAAGGCGGCAAGGGCCCTACCTCCTTTCAGCCAAAAATATAATTATTTTAAATAAAATTTTTTGTATATTTAAATTTTTTATTTTTATTTTGTTTTATTTAGTTTATATATATATATATAAATAAAAATAAATTTACAGTCGAATTTATTTTCTATTTAATATCCATTATTACTACCATTAAAGCAGTCTAGAATTTTGATTGCAACTCTCACTCATGACTCCCTTTTATAAGAGGCTTTGCCCATGAAATCATTTTGCATTTCCAATGGGGGATTAAGGTTCTCCCTTTCCCACACAAAAATTAATAATATATTATTATTAATCATTATTAATCAATTAATTAATACTATTAATTAGTATTTAATAATACTATTAAAATGATTAATTCATAAATAGTTAATAATAAATAATAGGTTTAAATTAATTATAAATTAAATAATATATAATTAATAAAAAATAATCTTTATAATAAATAAATAATATATAATAAATATATAATGTATAATTGTTATTATTATTAATTAGTAACTAAATAATAAATTTAAATATTTATTAGTAATTAATGTTTTTTTAAATTAATATTTTTAAATGTTAAATAATAATATTTAATTAATATTATTTATTAATTAAAATTAATTACCAACAATTATTTAATTAAATAATAAAAATTTAATAATTAATAAATTAATAATAATAACTAATTAACAATTATTAACTATTAGGTCGATTACATCTGCCACCGCGGAACACAACACAAGGAAAAAAATTGTAGTAAATTGCAGGCCTAAGGACTTGACCCCGTGACCTTCCCCTCACCCCCAAAACCTTACCACCCCACCACCAATGGCTGGGCAATTAAAAATTCGTAACTAATTAATTAAATAATATTATTTACAATTTAATAATATTAATTTCTAATAAATATTAATTACTAGTTAATAATAATTACTAATACATATTTAAAATCATTATTTTAATAATTAAAAATAAAAAAATTAAAATATAATCATTAATTAATTAGTAATTAAGGAATATTTAATTACTTATTAAAAATAGTACTTATTAATTGACTAATTAATTATTAAGTCATTATTAATTTATTAATAATTATTAAGTCATTATTAATTTATTAATAAATATTAATCATTATTATTTTCCAATTACTAATAAATATTTAAAATTATCATTTAGTTACTAAATATGAATAATAATGATTAAATGATTAAATTACTATTTGTTAATTAATTATTATTACATCAATATTAATTAATTAACTAAAGTTTGCTAATAAATTATAATTACTAATAAATATTAATTAAATAATATGATTTAATATTTAATAATATTATTTTTTGTAATGTACCAGGAATTATGTGTAATTTTTTTTAATCATATGGATTTATTTCGAGACCAGACGCTCTGACGTCATCTGATTCTGAGACCCGGTGAGCCCGAAATAGAATTTTGAATTTTTTTAGTTCATTTAAATAAACGTATGAGTGGGTTTTCCTAACTTTTAAACTGGTGCTCATATCAAAAATCTGAGGGCACCATTGAACTCAGAATGATGGGATTCACCTAGAATGGACCTAACTTTGACCAGTAAGGGTCGACTGGAAAAATTAATTTTTGGACTTTTTGGAAAAAATAAAATAACTTAAAAATTTATTTTATTTGTTTTTCCCAGCTATTGGACGGTGGCATGACAACATTGTGGTGCAGCGAAAAAGTGACAATGAAACACATTAAATGAATCTCATTAATGGCTCATAAACGTTCAGCGTAACGATGCATTAAATGAAGTGTAACAGATACACTATTTCATAAATGAAACAGTGTAACGACGCGATGCTGCAGTGTAACGGAAACGCTACAATGTGTTTTATTTTAATGGGTTAACATGTTGGAGAACTTAGGATCAAAGGGTGGAAATTTCTCTGAAGAACCTACAATAAGAATTATCTTCAACAACGAACAACGAACACTGGCGAATCGCCAGTGACAACGACGTACCTCAAAAAACAGGACCTGAGAGCATTGAATGCCAATGGAATTTGAATCCCCATGGACGGATCGCTTGAATGATGAACTCCAAAGTGGTAGGGGTTGTGTTTGTTTTAATTTCCTTTTTCTCTTTCTTCGTTCTAAAACGACGAACGTGGATCAACCCACGAACAGGTTGATCCGCGGATCTCTCATTCTTGTAGGAGGGTGCCTTTTCTTGGGATTTGTGTATTGGGTTTGATTAATCGTGGTAGAACTTCAAACCTTTATCCCATGTTTCTAGGCCTCTAACGCGGAGGGCACGGGCCAACATGAACAAGGCCCGAGCCCCTCTGCCTTGTGCATTTTTTCGTGCGCTCTTCGTGGTCGCATCTTCGAAATGGTGGAAAGGAGGATTCGAGGCCATCGTAGGGAAGATATAATCTCCCAGTGGTTGGAGGCAAAAGAAAGATGAAGAACGGACCAACAGAGTGGACCCAGTGGTCCACGGAAGAACTTGCCAGTGGTGGCCCGTGGCCGCGACCGCTGGTGGGTGGCGGCACACTGGAAGCGGCAGTCGTGACCGGCTCGGGCCACAACACCCTACAAGCACGCGGTCACTGAACCATGTGTGGAACCCCAACGCGGTTATCCTAGCCGATCATGATGCATCGAACCAGACGCCCTTAGGCATCCAAGCTAGAGGAGACCTGACCCATGCTCGCAGGCTGGACAGAGCGAGTCGGCCTGCCGACTATAGGTTGAACCAGGGCGCACTAACCGGGTCGTTATGTGGCCCGGGTTGGAAATGAAATTGGCCCGCTTATGTAAACTGATATGGTGAGGTAACGTTAGAATGATAGGTGACCTAGACTGGGAATAAACCGGCCTATTAGTTGTGGGTCGGGCCACATGGGACCGGGTCGTCAAGCGACCCGGCGGGCTGGACCCTTGACCGAACTAGGCTGGGTCCAACGAGGCCTAATGGGCCTAGCCCATTGGATTGACTAGACCAGGCCAACCCAGACCTGAACTAGGTCAGGTCAAGCTAGTCAAATCAAACCAAGGCATGTGGGGGCCCTAGGCCAGGCCCGGATGCAACTAGCCCCTGTTTACTAAAACACCAATATCTCTCAAATCGGGCATCCGATTGACAAGTCGTTTGCGATGTTGGAACCCTCACAGTGAGGTGGATATTTTTGCATACTCTAATGAGGATTTCATGGAATTTTGAATACGAATAATTACTTAAGGATTAGTTTCTCCCAGAATCAAGTGCATCATGTGCAGAGATCCTTCGGCTGGATGAGACCTGAAGACTAGTGACCCTATGTGGATCATCTCCCAGCGACCATGTGTGGATCAGATTGTAGCGACCCTATGTGGATCATCTTCTAGCAACCCTATGTGTATCAGATCCTAGTGACCTTGTGTAGATCATCTCCTAGAGACCATGTTTGGATCAGCTATAAGTGGCTCTATGTGATCCAACAGACCCACGATACTCACCTGGGATGACTACCTCAACAGTCCATGGTGTTTAGAGTTATGACTGATAGTCTTGCTTTCTGTACTTTAGATTATACTTGTGTCAGATGTCTTACTTCATGATCATGATTTGTGGGTTGCTCTGTGGTCTTTCCTTTGTGGTGTGGGGTCCCTACTGAGTATTTTGTTACTCACCCCTGCATGGGCTTCACCCGCACGTGTTGTGTCAGGTGCAGACAACTGCTGCCTTGATGGAGGACTTGGTGGCCCAAGAACTGGTGGTGCCCAGTGAACCCAGGCAGGTGGTACATACTTCTACAGCTTCCAGCAACTACTCTACACTTACCCATCAGGTGGGGTTTTCAACGGATGACATTCAGAGTTTCCTTGTACTTTCATGTTTTTGTTTTGTCTTTTTTTAGGTTTGTATTCTTTCCCATTTTACCTACAACTTGTACTTTTACTCAGTTATTTTTTAGTGGAATGCATGTTTACCTTTCCATCTTTGGAACGTGGTTTTGTGTACGTGCATATAGGTACTCAGGCAAATGCCTCCCACTTGCAGGTTGATGCCTTCGATGCTAGTCGCCAACCCCTGGTTTTCGAGAGGAGGGCTTGGGGGATGTCATGGCATGGGCCTCGGAGGGCAGGTTGTGACAAATTGGTATCAGAGGTGGTTGGTTCTACCTCAAAGATCGAGAGTCTATTGCTTTGTGTTTGGGAAACAATGTTAAATGTTTCGAGTTCGACTTTCAGATTTGGGGAGTCCTGTGTTAGTACGGCGGCTGATGTATCCATACACCAGGACCTTGAATTCTGCGTTTTGACTCTATATGTAAAAACAACGGTTTCATGCATCATATAGGAATTGAGTGTTTCCTCATATTCTTTTTAAATTTGAGTCAGCTCACCAAGTATAATCTATTGAACATGGTACATATTGATCTGTTTTAGGATGCCTCCACGCAGATAGCCAGTTTGGATTCTGATATGTGGTCATGAGGATAACTCTCCTAGTGATGAAGCATTGGTTCTGGGACCAGTGTTAGAGATATCCCCACCAGGTGGTGCACCAGTGTTACCACCACCCGTTGATCAGAATTTTCTACCAGTGTTACTGGTAGAGGATGCAAGCAGGCTCATCACCTTGCACGAGTTCTAAAGATAGAGACCTCCTATGTTCAGGGGAGAGACAGATCCTCAGGCTATTGAGGACTGGCTGGAGGTGGTGATGTGGGTCTTCTGCTTAGTGAGGATTCCACTTGATCAAATGATGATCTTATCTATGATCCTTCTTCAAGGCTCAGAAAGAAGATGGTGGAGCCTGATGATTCAAACTCATGATGAGGTGACCCTCTCCTGGGTTGACTTCCAGCGACTTTTTCGGGAGGATTTCTTCCTTACAACCTTGCACTCAGTTCATATAGAGGAGTTTCTTCACATATAGTAGGGTATAATGTTAGTTGATGAGTACTTTGCGAGGTTCACAGACCTCTCCCACTACTCTACAGATATGCTACGAGACCCTTTATTTAGGGACCAAACCATTGAGCAGGGACTATGATGGGAGATCAAGGTGTCAATGATTTCCATCAGTATCCCCACTTAGGCTAGAGGGATAGAGTTAGCCCTACTAGTAGAGAGATTCTTTGTAGAGCAGGCACCGACGGTGGGAGCTACCATTGAGCGGCAGGTGGCCGAGTCATCTATGGTGGACATCTGACATATGACGCAGAGGTCCAAACAAGACAGACTATCTAGAGGGTGACCCTAGGACATAGGATTCATGGTATGAGGCCACTGGGGTAGCAGGGGCTAGTAGAGGAGTAAGGTGTGCTACTCGTGTGGTGGGTAAGGACACATGGCTCGTGACTACCCGACCCGCCGCACAAATGATCAAAAGGCGATCGAAGGGATTCTAAGGAAGCGAAAAAGGTTCAAGAATGGTGTTCCTCAAGGCGGTGGACATGGTATGAGAGTAGGCCGAGCAGCAGGCGGTGGACGAAGGTTTGAGGTACTACCAACACCACCCCCAGGTGGTCCACCATGGGCTCAGGGAGCCGATAGATAGGGGCAGGGACATCTCCAAGTGATGGAGGCCTACGACCATGGTGCTCTCAATATGATTAGAGGTATGATCTTTGTATTCTCCACCTTGGCTGAAATTATTATAGACATAGGTTCCAGTCACTCTTTCCTTTCCATGGATCTCGTTCGAGGCTCGAAGATTCTGGTGGAGTCGTTGTCTTGATCCTTACGATTAAATACTCCTACGAGAGGGGATTCGAAGATTACACACTGTTTTTGGCAGTGTGAGATTACTCTTGGAGGCAAGTGATTCAACTGGGATCTACTAGTAGTGGCATCAAGGCCTTACGATGTCATCATGGGTCTGGACTGGTTATCCATAGTTCATGCTCAGATCAACTGTATTAGGTGTAGGGTGCGGTGTGTCCACGAGGATGGGACCAGGTTTTCCTTCACCGGAGAGAAGGGAAATTTTGCAGCATAGGACGGAATTTATTGAAGGCGGGTGCAACTAATCACTCACCAATTGGCTAGCCTCACCCTTGGTGTGATGGATGATAGGAGTCCAATATTTCCTGTAGGGGTGGATGAGTATGAATATGTATTTCCTAAGGATGTTCTGGGACTACCTCCACATAGAGAGGTAGACTTTGGAATCTAACTATATCTTGGGATGACATAGATATCCACACCAACATATCAGATGGATCACGTGGAGCTTCTTGAATTGAGGGTATAGTTGGAGGACTTACAGGAGAAGGGCTTTGTGAGGCCCAGTGTTTCACCATGGGAAGCCCCAATGTTGTTTTCCAAGAAGGAAAACGAGAACTTAAGGATATGCGTGGACTTTTGGTGCCTGAACCAGGTGACCATGAAGAACAAATATCCACTACCAAGAATTGATGACCTCTTCGACCAACTGAAGGGAGCGAGGTGGTTCTCGAAGATCAACCTCAAATCAGGCTATCACCAGCTTCAGGTACGGGACGAGGATGTACCGAAGACAACCTTCAGATGATGGTATCGCCACTATGAGTTCTTGGTGATGCCCTTTACCATGACCAATTCTCCATGAGTGTTCATGAAACTCATGAACAGGATCTTCCAACCTTACCTTGATCATTTCGTGGTGGTCTTCATTGATGAAATCTTGGTGTACTCGGCGTCAAAGGAGGAGCATGCTACACACCTACGGGTAGTCCTGGATACATTATGAGAGCACCAAATTTATAAGAATATCTTGAAGTTCTATTTCTATATTTGGGAGGTCCACTTTCTAGGAAATGTCATCTCGAAGGATGGAGTTGTAGTGGATCTGGAGAATATAGAGGCAGTTCTTGCTTGGGAGCTACCCAGGAGCATGACTGAGGTGTGGAGTTTCTTGGGGTTGGCCGGATACAACCATAGGTTTGTGACCAAATTTTTTGGATTAGAAACACCTTTATGATACTTGACATAGAAGGGACAACCCTTCGTGTGTATGGAGAAGTGCCAATAGAGTTTCCAGGAGCTGAGGTAGAGACTGACGAGTGCCCCTATCTTGAGACTACCAGAGGAGGGCGTTGGGTATATAGTTTTCTGTAACACATTAGGAACCAGACTGTATTGTTTCTTGATGCATGATAGAGTGGTAATCACCTACGAATCATGGTATTTGAGGTAGCATGAGAAGATCTATATGACCCATTACATGGAGTTAGCAGTAGTGGTCTTTGCTTTGAAGATGTGGCGACACTACATGATGGGTGAGCGGTTTACAGTCTACTCTGACCACAAGAGTATTAGGTATATCTTCTCAAAGAAGGACCTGAACTTGAGATAGCGGTGATGGATGGAGTTCCTCCAGGACTATGACTTTGAGATAGTCTATACTCCTGGGAAGGGGAACGTGGTGGAAGATGTGCTCAACAAGAGGTCTGGTTTACAGCTACTGAGTGAGGTGACAGACCAACTAGCCATGATATAGATATCCTTCATGGATGATGAAGGAGTATCTTACCTTCAGTTGATGACTATCACCCCCCACTCTTACAACGAGTCAGGGAGGCACAACTTGTGGATGTTGACTGTGAGGCCTGACGTGCTCAGTTATCCTCAGGGCAGGAACGTGATGGATTTTTGATAGTTGGAGAGCACATGATTATTTTTAGAGGGATCATAGTAGTAAAAATGGCATTGCGAGATGATATTTTTAGGGAGTTCCATACCTCCCCCTTGGAAGTACATCCTGGAGTGTCGAAGATGTACTAGGATTACTGACGTTAGTACTGGTGGCTAGGGATGAAGAAAGTAGTGGCTGAGTTCGTTTCACGATACCTCACTTGGCAGTAAGTGAAGACTGAGTATCAGGTTCTAGCAGGCTTGGCACAACCACTTGAGGTACCGAAGTGGAAGTGGGATGATATCTGAATGGATTTAGTGATGAGATTACCACACATGTCCAAGGGCCATGATTCTATTTGGTTGATCATTGACCGACTCGCCAAGTTGGCTCACTTCCTACACATCCGGGAGTAGAGATCAGTACAGGGCTTGGGATGCCTCTACATACAAGAGATAGTGCGGCTACACGGGGTGCCTTTGACGATCGTCTCAGAACGTGATGCTCACTTTATATCCTGACTGTGGAAGTGATTTCAAGAGGCGTTCAGGACTCAACTGTGCTTGATCATAGCCTTTTACCCTCAGAAATATGTTTCGAAGGAGTGGACCATATAGAACTTTAAGGACATGCTTCGTGCTTGCGTCCTTGATTTTGGTTATAGTTGGGAGGACCACCTTCCAATGGTGGAGTTTTCATACAACAATAGCTATCACTCCACCATTGGCATGACACCATTTGAGGCCTTGTATGAGTAACCATGCAGATCACCTCTATGCTGGACATACCCAGGGGAGTCAACACTCATGGGTCCAAAGTTGGTGTGGGATACCACTGAGAAGGTGTAGATCATCCATGAGCGAATGAGGGTTGCACAGAGTAGGCAGAAATCTTATGTTGATAGGAGACAAAGTCCCTTTGAGTTATATGATGGAGACCATGGTTTCTTTCAAGTCTCATCCCGACGGGGATTGTGGAGATTTGGCTGGGGAGGAAAGCTATCTATGAGGTTCATCAGACCTTTTCAAATTCTGAGTAGAGTTGGTGATGTGGCGTACTGCCTAGATCTTCCCCCACAGATGCACCAGGTGCACGATGTTTTTCATGTGTCACAACTAAGGAAGTACATGCATGATTCATCACACGTCATCGACTAGGGTGAGTTGGACATTGACGATGGGGAGACGTTTGCAGAGTTCCCTGTGGAGATAGAGGATCGACAGAAGTGGGTCCTTTTTGGAAGGTTGATTCCTTTGATGCGTGTTCGGTGACATCATGAGAATCTCCAAAAGAGCACATGGGAGTAGGAGGCTCAGATTCGTGCTCAGTACCCCCATATGTTCATTTAGCTTTGTTTAGATTATGAGAACGTAAATCCCTAAAGGTGGGGGTAATGTAATGTCCAGGACATTCCATGTGATTTTTTTTTAAAAAAAATTATGGAATTATTTCAAGACCAGACACTCTAACGACACCTGATTCTGAGGCTCGATGAGCCTGAAATAGAATTTTGAACCTTTTTTAATTCATTTAAATAAACATGTGAGCGATTTTTTCTAAATTTTAAATCGGTGCTCAAATAAAAAATCTGAGAGCATCGTTGAAATCAGAATGATAGGATTCTCCTAAAATGGACCTAAATTCGACCGGTAATAGTTGACCAAAAAAGTTAATTTTTGGAATTTTTGGGAAAATAATAAAATAACTTAAAATTTTATTTTATTTTTTTCCCCCAACTGTTGGGTGGTGGCACGGTGGCTCTACGGTACAGCGAAAAAGTGACGACGAGTCACATTAAATGAACCTCATTAATAGCTTATAAACAAACAGCGTAACGACGTGTTAAATGAAGTGTAATGATGCGACGACGCAGTGTAACAGAAACACTACGACATGTTTTTTTATGGGTTAATGCGTTGGAGAAATTAGGATCAAAGGGTGGAAATTTATTTGAAAAACCTAAGATGAGAATTCTATCTAACAACGAATGATGAACACTAGAGAATCGCCAGCGACATCGACGCACCTCGAATAATAGGACCAGAGAGCGTTGAATGCCAACGGAACTTGAATCCCTGTGGACGGAACACTTCAACGACGAATTCAAATGAGGTAGGGGTTGTGTTTGTTTTAATTTCCTTTTTCCTGTTACTCATTCTAAAATAACGAACGCGGATCACCCCATGAACAGGTTGATCAACAGATCGATTATTCTTGAGGGAGGGTTCCTTTTCTTGGGATTCATGTATCAGGTTTGATTAATTGTGATAGAACTTCAAACCTTTATCCCATGTTTCTAATCCTCTAACGCGGAGAGTGCAGACCGACATGAAAAAGGCCCAAGCCCTTCCACCTTGTGTGTTTTTGTGTGTGTTCTTTGTGGTCGTATCTTTGAAATGATGGCAAGGAGGATTTGAGGCCATCGCAAGGAAGATGGAATCCCTCGGAGGCCTTTGGCACAAGCGGCACAAAGAACGGACCACCAGAGTGGATCCGATGGTCTGCGGAAGAACCCGCCGGTGCACCAACTCCAATAGTGGCCCGCAGTTCGGGCTGCGGTGAGGCAGCAGGAGCCACCGGTGCTTGGGCCGACAGCTGCCGAATCGGGGATGCGGTCAACCAGTTACATTGGACAGGGCAGCCCACGCTCGCGGGCCGCGACACTCTACTGGCGCGCAGTCGGCCAAGCCGGACTTGGCACACCGAATCAGACTCCATTAGGGATTAGGGCTAGAGGAGACTCGGACCACGCTCGCGGGGTGAGCAGAGGGAGCTGGCTTGACTAGGGAGCGCCAAACGGGCAGCTATGCGGCCCAAGATAGAAATGAAACCGACCCGCTTCTGTGAACCGACCAGGTGAGGTAATGCCAAGGCACTGGGAGGCCTGAGCTGGGAATAAACTAGCCTGTTGGTTGTGGGTTGGGCCACATGGGACCGCATCGCTGGGCCACATGGGATCGGGTCACCGGGCGACCCGGCAGGCTGGACCCTCGGTCGAACTGGGTCGGGTCCAGCGTTGCCCAATGGGCCTGGCCCACTAGCCAGGCCAGGCCAGACCTGAACCAGGTTGTATTGACCCAATCAAATCAAACCAGGGCATGTGGGGCCCCCGGGATGGGTTGGTTGGGTCGGTACAACCGGGTCGGACCGGTCCCAAACGCAACCAGCCCCTGTTTACTAAAACATTAATATCTCTCAAGCCGGGCGTCCGATCGGCAAGCCGTTTACGGCGTTGGAACCCTTACGATGAGGAATATCTTTTGGCATACTCTAAAGAGTCTTTCATGGAAGTCGGAATATATTGAATGGCTTGAAGATAGGTTTCTCTCAGAATCAAGTGCACTACATGCAGAGATCTTGCGGCTGGCTGAGACCCGAAGACTAGCGACCCTATGTGGATCATCTCGTAGCGACCCTGTGTGGAATAGCTCCTAGAGACCATGTGTGGATCAGCTCCTAGCTACCCTGTGTGGATCAGCTCCTAGAGACCCTATGTGGATCAGCTACAAGTGACTATGTGTGACCCAGAAGACCCACAATACTCATCCGGGATGAGTACCTCAACAGTCTAAGGTGTTCAGAGTTACAAGTGTTAGTCTTGCTTTTCGTACTTTAGATTATACCCATGTGAGATATCTTTCTTTGTGATCATGCTTCGTGTTTTTCTTTGTGGATTGATTCGTGGTCTTTCTTTTGTGGTTTAGGGTCCCTATTGAGTATTTTGTTACTCACCCATGCACAGGCTTCACCTGCACGTGTTGTGTCTCATGCAGATAATCACTGCCTTGACGGAGGACTTGGTGGCCCGGGACTCGGTGGTGCCCAGTGAGACCAGGTAGGTGGGGTGTAACTCTACGACTTCCAGCAGCTACTCTACACTTACCCATCAGGTGGGGTTTTCATCGGTCGACTTTTAGAGTTTCTTTATACTTTCCTATTTTAACTTCATCCTTTGTTGTGTTTGTATTCTGGCTCATTTGACCCACAGTTTTTACTTTTACCCAGTGGTTGTTTAGTGGCATGCATGTTTACCTTTCCAACTTTGGGATGTGGTTGTGTGTGCGTGTGTATAGGTACTTAGGCAAATGCCTCCCACTTGTAGGTTGACACTTTCAGCGCTAGTCACCAACCCCTGGCTTTTGGGAGGCAGGCTTGGGGGATGTCATGGCACGGGCCACGGGGGATGAGTCGTGACATTTTTAAAAAATATTAATTACTAACTAATGTTAATTACTAATAAATATTTAAAATTATTATTTAGTAACTAATTATTAAAAATGGTAATATAATTATTAGTTATTAATTAATTAGTATTTATACAATATGTAATTACTTTCTACTAATATTAAGTAAAATATAAATAAATAAATAAATATTAATTATTAATATAAAATTACTAATAAATATTTTAAAAAATTTACAAGTTACTAAATATTTTTAATAATTATTAAATTATTAAAATACGAATGATTAATTAAATATTATTAAATAATTATTATTTAATTAAATAACAGTTGGTAATTAATATTAATTACTAAATAATATTAATTACTATTTAAAAATATTAATTTCAAATAAACATTAATTACTAATAAATACTTAAAATTAATCTTTAGTTACTAATTAATAATTATTATTATTATACATTATATATTTGTTATTTATTATTTAGTTATCATTAATATTAATTTTTATTAATTATATACTATTTAATTTCTAATTAATTAAAGCCTGTTATTTATTATCAACAATTTAGAAATTAATTTGTTTAATAATATTATTAAATACTAATTAATAGTATTAATTAATATTGTTTAAATATTATTAATATAAATTAGTTAACTATTAATATTTAGAAAAAAACATTAGTAATTAATTATTATTTATTAGTAATTAATATTTATTAATTGATTGATTAAAAATGATTAATAGTAATATATTATTAATTCTGCACAGGAAACAGAGAACTTGAATCTCATATTGAAAATACAGAATGATTTCTAAGGAAAAACATCTTATAAAAGGGAACTCTGAGTGAGGGTTGGTGTCAGAATTTCAGATTATTTTAATGAGAGTAATGCTGGATATTAAATAGAAGATAAATCATGTTGAATATATATATATATATATAAAATAAAAATAAAAATTTTAAATATACAAAAAAGTATATTTAAAATAATATTTTTTTTTTCATTTGGGCAAAGGTGGTAGGGGCTTTGCCTCAAATATTTTTGAGAAAGACGGCAAGTCCCTTGGCGTCTTTGCCTTAGCTAAAAAACCCCAAAGGCAGCATAGACTCTATTACATTTGAGACATATTTTTCAAATTTTTTTGATCTATACTCATTTAAAAAAATTGAAAAATACATTAAAAAAACTCATATTTCTCTTGATTTTAAGTGGAGACTTTTTGTTAAGAAATAAATAAAGAAAGAGGGATTGCCTCCTCGCTAAACGAAAGAAGGGGGGATTTTTTAGGTGTATAGGGTTTTTTTTATTAAAATGGGTGTAGGGTAGAAATAATTTGGGAAATGGGTCAAAGCGCCACTTGAAGTGGCGCTTGATCAATTTCGGGAGCATAGCGCCACTTGAAGTGGCTCTATGAATCAGCGCCACTTGAAGTGGCACTTATAGTGTACAATACACACGATCAGCACCACTTGAAGTGGTGCTGATACCTTTGGGGTTATCCTCCTGGCGCCACTTCAAGTGGCGCCGAGGCTTCAAGAAGCCTATAAAATCGGTTCGCCCCCCCCCCCCCACTTCCCATCCCCACTTCCCATCCCCTTGCTTCCTCACTCTCTCTCTCTAATTCGGCTCTCTCTCTCTCTCTTTACTTTGGTTGCTCTGCTCGCATAGCCACCTCTCCGCAAATTTGAGGTAATCCTTGTTTTAAATTTATTAAATATTTTGATTTATTTAAATATTAGTTTAATTCATAGAATTAGTTTATAATTATTGTATTATATTAAGAAATAATAATAGTTTTTTTAAATGTAGTTAAGTAATTAATTAATTATAAGTAGGTAATTAATTAATTATAAATTGGTAATTAATTAATTATAATTAGTTAATTAATTAATTATAAGTAGGTAAGTAATTAATTATAAGAAGGTAATTGATTAATTACAAGAAGGTAATTAATTAATTATAAGTAGGTAATTAATTAATTATAAGCAATTAATTAATTATCGTTAAGCAATTAATTAAATATTGTTAAGTAATTAATTAATTATCATTAAGCAATTAATTAATTATCGTTAAGCAATTAATTAATTATCATTAAGAAATTAATTAATTGTCGTTAAGCTCTTAATTAATTATCGTTAGACACTTAATTAATTATCGTTAGGCACTTAATTAATTATCATTAGGCAACTAATGAAATGTGATTAGGCACTTAATTAATTATCATTAGGCAAGTAATTAATTATAAGATGGTAATTAATTAATTATAAGTAGGTAATTAATTAATTATAAGATGGTAATTAATTAATTATAAGTAGGTAATTAATTAATTATAAGTAGGTAATTAATTATTTATAAGCAGGTAATTAATAAATTATAAGTAGGTAGTTAATTATTTATAAGAAATTAATTAATTATAAGCAATTAATTAATTATCATTAAGAAATTAATTAATTATCGTTAAGCAATTAATTAATTATCGTTAAGTAATTAATTAATTATCGTTAAACTCTTAATTAATTATCGTTAGGCACTTAATTAATTATCGTTAGACACTTAATTAATTATCATTAGGCAACTAATTAAATGTGATTAGACACTTAATTAATTATCATTAGGCAAGTAATTATTTATAAGATGGTAATTAATTAATTATAAGTAGGTAATTAATTAATTATAAGCCATTAATTAATTATAAGCAATTAATTTATTATAATCAATTAATTAATTATTGTTAAGTAATTAATTAATTATCATTAAGCAATTAATTAATTATCGTTAAGCAATTAATTAATTACCATTAAGCACTTAATTAATTATCGTTAGGCACTTAATTAATTATCGTTAGGCACTTAATTAATTATCATTAGTCAACTAATTAAATGTGATTAGGAAAATAATTAAATGTGATTAGGTAACTAATTAATTGTGATTAGGCACTTAATTAACTGTGATTAGACACTTAATTAAGTGTGATTAGACACTTAATTAACTGTGATGAGGCACTTAATTAAGTGTTATTAGGCACTTAATTAAGTGTGATTAGGTACTTAATTAACTGTGATTATGCACTTAATTAAATGTGATTATGCACTTAATTAAATGTGATTAGGCACTTAATTAACTATGATTAGGCAACTAATTAATTGTGATTAGGCACTTAATTAAATGTGATTAGACACTTAATTAAATGTGATTAGAGAATTAATTACATGTGATTAGGGAATTAATTACATGTGATTAGGGAATTAATTAAATGTGATTAGGGAATTAATTAAATTAAATGTGATTACGGAATTAATTAATTTTAATTAGGTAATTAATTAATTCTAATTAGGGAATTACTTAATTTTATTTAGGTAATTACTTAAATCTAATTATCGTTTAGCAATTAAATAATTATCATTAAGCAATTAGTTAATTATCATTAAGCAATTAATTAATTATCATTAAACACTTAATTAATTATCATTAGGCACTTAATTAATTAGAAAAGTAGTTATATTAATTAGAGAAGTAGTAATATTAATGAGCGAAGTAGTTATATTAATTAGAGAAGTAGTTATATTAATTAGTGAAGTAGTTATATTAATTAGCAAAGTAGTTATATTAATTAGAAAATTAGTTATAGATTGCTTCTAGAATATACCCTTTCATTACATTCTAGGTATGATAATGAATTTAGTTTACCATCTACCTTGACCTCAATTTGTAATTGAAGTTATGAACTTGAATTTAGTAGTTGAATATATTTTTTGCATATTAAGTGTTAGAGTTTTCATGAAATTAATGATCTCTTGAGTAAAGTATCCCCGGGTAGAGGGGCTTTGGGTCGGACCACATACTTTCCTAGAGGCTTGCCTTGTCTAGGAAAGTGAATGGGGCTAGCTATCTGTCACTCCAAGCTTACTAATGTAGATTTTTTCAATTTCATATAACTATATGCTTTTACATGACTTGTTCATGTACCTCATGCATATAATGCATGTGGATATATATGAATATGTTTGAATTCTATTTTTGGGTAAGTAACACAAACTTGTGGGTTGTGTAAAGAGTTACACATCAATATGGTTTGAACATATTGATTTGGTGGAGAGATTAGGATTCCAACCTGAATTACTAGAAGCATGTATACATAATTTGATTCTCTAATCAGATTTAATTTATAATGATGTTTTTTTTAGATAAAAAAGATGGATTCCTATATTTATTTCAATGGTAAAATAGTGGAGACAGAACAAGGATGTAGTTATAGTATACATCCAGAAGCTGTTGTGATGCTTGGCGGATGTACTACTTTGGAAGCTGTGCAAAGGAAAATTTATCAAAAGTTAAAACTGGAGAGGAATCAAGTGATAGAGTCCATCACATTCATAAATATTCAATATATAGATAGGTTTTGGCATGTTCCCTATCCGATAAATGATAATGAAGATTGGAAATATGTACTTTCATTGGTTAAGTATCTACGTGAGAATCAAATGATGGAGTTGTATGTCTCTATAGCTACAATGGAGGTTCCATCGACATTGGAAGTTGGACCATCTCAATGTTATGAGACTGTGTCATATGATCCTACACATCAAGAAGTTCCATCAGCATCAATAGTTGTTCCATCATTTCCCTTGGACACAGTTTCAATGGATAGTCCTCTACATACATTAGATGCATTGGTCGATGATGTTGAGGATAATGACAATTTCTAAGAATAAGATGAAGAGGAAGTTGAAGAAGAAGAAGAGCATGCGGAAGAACAGTCTGTGCCCACTCATGTGAGGTTCAACCAACCATTGAACCATCCTACACTATTAGCTTCATGGTCGACTGAAGGCATGAATCACTTTCCAAAATTTGATTGGTCAGTTATTACTCCTAGTTCAAAATTTATAGGAATCATTGGTGGCACAAGTTGAGTGTCAAATGACAGTGTTCTGTATATTGGCAGAGAGTATGATAGCAAAGAAGCAATGAAAAATGTGATAAAACAATATCACATTGAATGAAATTACTCTTTTGTTGTAGAAGAGTCAAAGAGGTCTTACTATTTGATTCGTTGCGACAAATATGAATCGAACTGTCAAATGCATATATGAGCTAGAATTGATAACACTTTTCACAGCTGGTGCATCACTAGATTTACTCAACACACCTGTGGGAACCCAAGATTATCACAGGAACACTCTTCATTAGATGTTGAGTTCGTTTCAATTATTATTGTTTAAATGATTAGAGCATGTCAAGATGTTCTTGTGGTTTTGGTGATGGACAGAATCAAACAACTTTTTGGGTATCAAATCTCTTACTAGAAGGCATGGGAAGCATGACAAAAGGCTATTGTGAAAGTGTACAGTGATTAGGACGACTCTTATCGAGTTTTACCACAAATTTTAGAGCTTTTACACCACAATAATCAAGTGGTCTGTCAGTTACATACTTCTGAATATGTTAACCAAAACAATCAAGTTGATCATTCAATGGTTGTGTTTGATAGATTATTTTGGACATTTTTACCATGTGTAGCGGCTTTTAGACATTACAAGTAGTTTATACAGATTAATGGCACATTTCTGTGTGGAAATTATACAAGAACTTTATTGATTTCCACCACAAAAGATGGAAATCTAGCCCCTCTACCTTTGGCATTTTCAATTGTGGAGAAAGAGAACTTCTCATCATGGAGCTGGTTTTTAGCATGTTTCTGAGAGTTTGTTACGGATGCCAAAGGGATTTGTCTTATTTAAGATCGACACCGTGCAATCAAAGAGGTGGTATAGTCTAAGGGTATTTCGTGGAGACCACCCTATGACCATCATAGATACTGTATTCGACACATTTCCAGTAATTTGCAAAAGAAGTTCAAAAATGAGTTGATGAAGAAGGCAATCTTAAAAATTGGTATAAACATCCTTTTGCGTTTTAATTTTTTTTGTCATAGTAATTTTCATATATGTTCATATGAGTTCTTGTTTGATATCATATGAGCCTCAACAATAAAGTATAGAGGAGCGTCTTCAAGACATTCACAGAGTGAATCCGGAAGTGTATGATTACATGATGTTAATTCCAAAGCAGAAATGGTCATTGGCATATGATGATGGGATGAGATATGGTTATATGAAGACCAACATTGTAGAATGTATAAATGGATTTTCAAGGGAGTATGAAAATTACCTATCATAGGTAAATATGAATATTTGATTATATGTTACTTAGAAGAGCTAAAATTATAATATAATATTAGTTTACTGTCGTAAATCTAAATTACAGGTTTGGTACAAGAGACCTTATATCGTAGTGTAAAGTACATTCTGGAATAAGGAAAGCAGGCCGAAGAGGGCTTGAACAGAGGGATGCGTTATGGACACCATTTCCAGCATGAGCTAGATACAATTATTCTAGAGGCTGCAACTTATCGTGTAACTACATTTAATCATCCAGAGCAAAGATTTGAGGTCGCTGAGCCCGGTGATGTGGTGGCTTGTATTAATGGTCATGTGCGAGTTGTTTTACTAGAGAAGAGTTACTGTGAATGTGGAAACTTTCAGGCACTGAGATATCCTTACGGCCATGTGATTGCAGCATGTGCTTATGTACACGTATATTGGGAGCAGTTCATTGATCTAGCTTATCGGCTCGAGAGCATCAACTCCTTCTACAATACTCCATGTATGCCAATTGGGGAATATCATAATTTTCAGCTGTCTGATGGCGCACCCATGCTTCTATCGAACAACACTAGACTTCAACCTAAAGGGAGGCCAAAGTCAACTCGTATTCGGAATGAGATGGATTGTCCTAGTGAATAGCCAGCTAGACGAAGGTGCAACATATGCCGCCAGGAAGGTTATACGAAGATACATTTCCCTAGACACATAGGGCAATCATATAATGGTTAAAATGAATCATGCACTCTATCAGTTGCTATAAAAGTTTGTACATGTAATCATTTCTTTCATTATGACCATTTATAATCATATTTGTGTTATTTGTATATAGGGTAAATTTTAGAAAATGTACTTATATATTATAAAAATTTCAAACACTGGTTAATAGAATTACATAAATACAAATTATTATATACATTCAAAACAATCCAAACTATCAATGTTACCATGATTTCAATTGAAATTCTTTGTTAAACTATCAACACTGCATGAGTAGCTTTAAAAAAACAACACCAACTCAAAAAAAAGGAATATACCTGTATAAGAAAAAATTTCAATGCCAAAATGTTTTCTTATACAGGTAGATTCTTTTTTTTTTGAGTTGGTGTTGTTTGTTTAAAGCTACTCATGCAGTGCTCACCACTTAAAGGTTCACATAAAAAAAACAGAATCATTTGAACTATGAAATGAAAATGTTATCAAACTTTTATAATGAAAGATGAACTTACAATGGCCACAAAACAAAAATGAGGAAACTTCGAACGTCTTCACCCCAACACCTCAACATGGGAGAAAACATAAGTTACACAATGTGTTTATGCTTCTTTCAATCATTATATGATAAATTTCATACCTTAAATGATAAATGTCATATCTTACATGAAATTAATGTTTTACTATTTGTAAATTTAGATGGAGCAAGCACTATTATCTGCCCAAGAGATGCATGTGTCGCACGATGTGTTGGTACGATGACCTGTCAGACATCTTATTGTTCGGAGAGCACATCATTTCCATCACAAGGTACCCCCGACAACTATTTGTCCATACCTTAGACGTGCGAGATTTTATGGAGTCTCTATGTGTGACTTCAAGACCATTGATCACCATTTGATTGCTGCATTAGTTGAGAGATGGCGGCCAGAGACACACACATTTCATCTTTTAGAGGGAGAGATGACCATCACTTTAGAGGACATCACCCACATGCTTGGTTTACCCATCCATGGACATGCAGTTACGAGTAACAGTAGTGGCGACTGGGCTGCAGTCATATAGACGCTACTAGGCATTGATGTCGTCGGTGCACGAGGTGTCCTCCAGGGTTCATGCTTGAACATGAGGTGGCTTCATTATCATTTAGACGTCATTCTTAATGATGCAGACGAGGAGATGCTTATTCAGCACACACATGCATACATTTTATAGCTGCTCGGAGGCATCTTGTGCGTTGAATACTCTACCGCTTTGGTACACATGATGTATCTCCCATTACCTGAGGATCTGGATCAGACGGCTACATACAGTTGGGGGTTTTCTGTATTAGCACATCTGTACAGATCACTCTATACCAGTTGTCAGGCAGATTCACATCAGATTGCATGTTTCATGGTGTTAGTACAGATGTGGGCTTGAGAGCGTTTTCCACGCATCGCTCCTTGAGCCATCGCACCACTTGCACCAGAGTTATTTTAGGACTTTCCTCGGGGATGATGGTATGTCTACGTCATTACTTTAAGTTATTTATTACTTTCATTATTGTTTTTTATAAACTTACCATATATTAATCTTTTTTAACCAGATGGAGTCAGTCTAGTAAGTATTCACATACTCCGAGACATAGTGTGCACAACTTCTGATAGATATTCGACGCCATGGTGTCAGCTGATGTAAGTTAAACAATACTTTTTATAGTCAAATTTGTTTTTTATCACTATTTTAAGTTATTTCAATATAATCTCAGTAACATTTCCATGCTAATATATGTCTCATTTTTTTGAGTTTACATTTCAGGTTTCACGGAATTCGTATACCGGTCATGTCTACGCATCACTTCCACCTTACTGCACAAATTGGGCTGGAGATCGTGTTGTAGTGGTGCTACTCATCCACTTCCACATCATTGAGTGGCACCAGCCAAACTGGGTCATGCGCCAGTTTGGTTTCATACAACATATCTCTATGCCACCAGGACAGCCTGTCGATTTACATTCGATTGTGCTTACAGGCAGACAAATGACAAACTGGCGGCGATTTCATGCATCTTATATCGAGTTGTGGGACACGCGAGCCAGATTTAGTATCATTCCATTTGGATATACCACAACACACAATCAGTTATCTGCTCAGGGGGATTATGTAGACTGGTATCGATGTCACACCATCATGCACCTTACACGTCAGGGGATTGGCATTCTGCAGTTGATATGTTTACTAAGAGTTATTATTTTTGTTTAACTCATTTTTGGTATTAATTTGAATGTTATTTCATTTGCAGGCAGACGCCATTGGTTATCTTGCACATACCACACAGTCTCAGGATGATGCATATATTAGGCGGAATGTAGTTCATTGGGATGTGTTGGCTCTCCTCGATCATCTCCGGATGATACATGCCAATTTTTTTGATGAGGAGCCACAGGAATATCCCGATCCATTTCCTCCAGCTAAAGCTCCTAAGGATGACGATGTCTCTGCTATGCCTGCTGAGGATGATGCACCGCCACCACTGCTGCCAGCTGGACAACAGAGACTAGCACATCAGGAGGGGTAGATGCAACAATATGGACATTTGAGAGCGGCTGCTATAGATGCCGCCACACCACAGAGAGAAGATCCGGCCCAGCCGACTGATGATATTTCACAACAGGGAGACGCTTATATACCACATATGCCGTCTCCGCAGATTACAATGGACTTCGATCTGAGTGCGGTCACACAGCTTATGGAGGCCCCCTCTCCCGACGAGGCCTGCTTAAGTGCCCCATTTCTACCATTTATATGAGCTTTAGAGCCATATGGTGCACCAAATGATTTTGGGTTGTCCTCCTCACATGGTTTTGGTCAATCCTCTACACAACATCATGGGGAGGCACTAGAAGCATCGGAAGAGGAGGAACCCGCAGCTAGGACACCAGAGCAACACGGACGTCGGACGCAAAGAGGACATGAGATTCAGACGCCGCGTTGTGGTACTGGGGGGCATCGTCATTGATGTTTCAAATGTCATGTTGTGTATATTAAAAAATGCATTTACTATGATAAGTAATTGTTGTTTAAGACAAATCACAAGAAAATCAAAAATATAGTAAATAGAAACTAATTTAATATAACTATCAATAATTTTTATATTTTCAAAGTCTCATAATTGTAACATTATTATGCTTCATGTATGTGACTTTAGAAGCGTATAAATTATAAAGTACAAGTACAATCTAAATAATTTTTTTCACAAAGACTAAACATATAATAATTTATTGAAAAATGAAAAGAAAAATAAACATATAGTAAATAAAAAATGGTTTACATGACAACTTAAATATTTAAAAACATTACATTTATAATTATATAAGTGTAAAAATGTTTATAAAATTCAATTACTAATTAGTAATTAAATAATTAATAATTAACCATTAATAATTAATAATTATAATAACGAATAATAATTAATAATTATATTACTAACTAACTAATTAAATATTGTATAATTAATAATTATATTAATAATTAACATATTATTTATTAGAAAATAAAAAATTATATAATTAATAAATATATTACTAATTAACTAATTAATTATTAAATATTTCGTATATGTTTAATCCATATTTTAAGTTTTATTTATATTTAGTTAATATTTTATAGTCTTTCAAAGCCACGTTCTTGAAATATTTTTATCTTTCAAGTAGGTGGATTTGAAATCTTATAAATTATTTTTGAGCAACATCGTTTACAGATGTCTTTTTATTTTCAACTATTTATTTTATGTTTAATCTATATTTTAAGTTTCATTTATATTCATCTTATAGTTTATATTTTATATTCTTTCAAAGTCACGTACTTGAAACATTTTTAAGTTTCAAATAGGTGGATTTGAAAGCTTATAAATTATTTTTGATGAACATTGTTTACAAAATTCTTTTTTATTTTCAACTATTTATTGCATGTTTAATCCATGTTTTAAGTTTCATTTATATTGGTTATATAGTTTATATTTTATAGGCTTTCAAAGTCATATACTTGAAACATTTTTAAGTTACAAGTAGGTGGCTTTGTAAGTTTCAAGTAGGTGGATTTGAAAGCTTATAAATTATTTTTAGTCAACATTATTTATGATGTTCTTTTTATTTTCAAATATTTATCATATGTTTAACAATATTTCAAATTTATAAGCTCTCAAATAATACTATTGTTATTAACAAGTTATTATATGTTTAACAATATTTCAAATTTATTTATAAATAAATACTCATAACTATATAAATATAGATTAGTAATTATAGATTTAAAATTATATATATATGTAAAAATATATAATCATAAATATATAAGTATAAATATAATTACAATATAATTCTAAATATAATTCTAAATATAATTATACATACACATACATATATATATATATACATATACATATATATTTACATATGAATATTAAATATATTTATAAATAATTTTTAAATATATATGTAGCAATATTTTCAAAATTATATATTTGTAAATATATTTATATTTATATAATTATAAATATTTATCCATAAAGGTAGATTTATAATTATATAATTACAAATATATTTTTTTATTTAAATATATAAAACATACACAAAATTGGCCAAAGAAAACACAAACACAAAGCGCCACTTGAAGTGACGCTTTGTTATTTTATACTTATTAATTATTTATACATATTAATAAGTATAATTAATAAGTATTTTTAATTAATAAGTATCTATAATTAATAAGTATAATTAATAAGTATAAATAATTAATAAGTATAAATAATTAATAAGTGTTAATTATAAATATATAAGTATTTATTTATTAATAATTTATAAATAAATATATAATTATAAGTATTTATTTATTAATAAATATATAATTATTTATAAGTATTTGTAATTGTAAATATATTTTTTATTTAAATATATTTATATTTATAAATATATATTTTTAATTATATATATACATAATTATATTTATTAATTATAAATGTTTATACTATTATATTTATAATTGTAAATATATATTTATATAAATAGATCCTTATTTATAATTATATATTTAAAATTATATTTATAAATACATAATCACAATTCCTTAGATTTATTTATATTTAAATATATTGATATTATATATAGTTATTTATTAGTGTAAATATATATTTATGTATTTACAAATATAATCTTAAATACATATTTATAAATAAAAATTTATTTATTATTTATATGTAAATATATTTATATTTATAATTATATTATAATTATAGATTTATTATAAATATATATAATGGGTAATTGGGTGGAAAAAAAACTAAAGCCCCACTTTAAGTGGCGGTTAACAAACCTATTTATCTAAATATATTTAACCTACACCCATTTTAAAAAAAATCCCAATCTCTAAATCACCCAAGGAGGGGCACACACGGGCTGATTATACCTTCTGGAAATCATCAAACAGCCTGCAATCAGCATTTTGGATCCAACCCTCCATCATCCCCACCTCATCCACCCGCCACATACTCCCCTCTCCCTCCTCCCACCACATCTCCCCCGACGTCTCCCCAAAACACGCGTTACCGCCTCCCAACTCCTCCCACATATCGGGCAACTCCTCGCCCTTATCCGAGAAATTGAAGCAGTAGTGGGGTCGCACCACGCCATCCTCCTCCGCGCCGCCCAATTCCATCCCCGCATAAGACAGCTCCTCTTTATTGTCGCCGCCACGGGGGTGGGCGTCTCCGGCGTCGTCGCTGCCACCATTATCGTGGTCTCCATTCTCCGGATCGATCAGCTTTGGCGGGGGAAGGTCGTCGCCCGGAGGAGACCCCACGACGGCCTTGGTGCACCGTGTCGCCTTCGTACGGACCACGCGGTGGGGCAGCGCGGCGGGGGTGAGATCGCGGGGTGCGGTGGCGGCGTGAAGGGAGGGCGGGGGGTTGGTGTATTTCTTGGAGAGGATGGTGGTCCAGTAGTTCTTGATTTCATTGTCTGTTCGGCCGGGGAGGCGACCCGCAATGAGAGACCACCTGTTTGAAGCGGGGATGCATTGGAGCATAAAGAAGGGAGGATAGGAGTGGGCGGGGAGAGGGAAGGACCTGTTGCCGAGGAGGTAGTGAAGCCTGAGGATGAGGTCTTCTTCGTCGGAGGAGATGTTGCCGCTCTTGATGCCGGGCTTCAGATAGTTCAGCCACCGGAGCCGGCAGCTCTTGCCGCATCGCTTCAACCCTGCACGCGCAACCCCATCACTGTGTTTTGTGTTTTATATATATATCGGAAGAGAGAGAGAGAGAGGGAGGGAACGGGGGGCACCTGCGGAGGCGGGGAGGTTCCGCCACCGGCCCTCGCCGTGGGCAGTGATGTGGTCGGTGAGGATGCGGTCCTCGGCGGCGGTCCAAGCGCCTCTGTTGAGCCCTTCCTTGGAGCAGCAGGGGCTCCGTCCCATCGCCGCCCACTCTCCACTCCTGTCCTCCGCGTGTCTCTCCCTCTCTATATGTATTTCTAATTCCTAAATATGCAGAAGTTTTTACAGCTAGCATTCATGTCATCAGTTTATAAATAAAAAAATGATGTTTGCACACAATTATCTCTCCAAAATGTTAAATAATGGGGAAACCTAAACTTGTTTATTACCCATCCAATTTTAAAAATTAATACTCAAACCAAACTCTAATATAATTTTAAGATACTCATTTAATTACATGAATCCGTTTATTTTCGCTTTACCTTTTCGCTTTACCAGAAACCTTGTATTTACCCAAACTGTTTCATTTTTTTTATGTCGCTATTACAAATTATGCAAAATAAGGATGATGTGTAAAGTGTCATAGTTTTTCGCGGCCTTTTTTTACTTTAATAAAGAAAACCATTAATGAACGTTTTTTTATCACTAATAAAAGTAGCGTTGATTAAATGAAAAAAATTTAAAAATGAAAAAAATATATTAATATCAAAATAAATAAATATATGATATTACTTATATAATTAAAAATATTAAAATTTACATTTCAAGACACAAATATTTACAATAAATAGATAATTAAAAATGACTAAATAAAATTTGTATAAAGATTTAAATAAAAAAAATAAATTTTAAAAATGGATAAATAATAATTATATAAATAACCAACATGCTAAAAATATTAAAAAACAGTAAATAAAAATGAAAAAATATACATTAAAAATGAATAAATTGCAAAAATATTAAATGAATAAATGTTAAACAGAATAAATTAAAAAAAAATTAAAAATTAAAAATTAATAAATTTAAGAAACAAATAAACAGTATTAAATGAATAAATATTAAAAATAAATAAAAATAAATACTCAAAAGGTTCTAATGAGAGTTGGAAAGCCAAACCCGCATCCCCAAAATTTATTAGAAAAAAAGTAAATGATAAGCACATGAGGTTGCGAGTTCAAAGAAGTGACAAACACTGCCACCAAAATGCACCAAACAAAAACAGACCAAAAGACATTCCCAATTCCCTAAGCCATCTTGCAAACTTCACCTTTTCTTGTGTCTGCCACCTCTAACTCGGAGGTCACATCGACCTCTTAGATGTCTACCTCTTCACCATTGTTTAGGGGTTTGCCATGTAGCATCTTCTGTGCACAAGTCGTCTTTTCCACATTCATTGGACTGATCTTCAACCAAGTCTTATTCCAAGCCCATGACATGGTCATCGCTCACTCTGTTTGGATCATCAACATCAATTGGGGCTTTAATAGGGAGAGGTTCTCCACTCCTGTCAGTGTTAGCATTAGCAATATCATCAACCTGTCTTTGAATGGAAACCATATCGACATTGGAAGCTTCATTTGGAACCTGCACATTCAACATAAGACAAGAAGGTGCTTTAAGGTCATAATTTCTTTTATTTCGTACATCCTTCTTCTCAAGGCTATCAAGACACAACATATCATAATCAGTGTTGATGGAAGAGAGCATGTCAAAGAAGTTGGGTGATGAAGCACCCATACTTCTACCACCCTTGTCTACCCAAGCAACAGCAATTACTTCCTACTTTCCCCGGATTTATGAGGTACCAGAAGGACCCCTCAAATCATACTTACAGGGCATTACAGTAGCAACCATGCCTTCAACACCTGGAGCTGCTTTGCAGCTGCTAACAACAGGTCCTGGGTCAACAACTAGAGAACCACCATTGTCTGGATCATTTGGTGAAATACCATTCTCCAACACAACAACATGTGTAGCCAGTAAATTCTCCTTCTTCATGAGTTGAACCAGTGCTGAACCAACCAAAACAAGAAGCTTCTTACCCGTACTTCCTCCAGACTTCAGAAATTTCTCTTCATACAGGTCTGCAACATCAACATCATCATCAAACCATTGATTCGTTTCAAAGATCTTTGCATTGTAATTTAGCTCAGATGATGTAGCATTATCAACATACGATGTACCCCCTTTACCACCCTGCACAATGTTAGCAGAAACATGTCCATCCTTTCTCTGATCACCAAATGTACTCCTATCAAGGAGTTTTTCCAATTAATGGGCACCATCAACCAACTGATCCTTACCCAAAGGATCCCTTCTTCCCTTATGCACCATGGAAATTCCATCATTCAAGTCCCCAACCAAAGGCATTTTAAATTTGCAATTCTCAGAGGAATGTACATTCTTCTACCAGTTAGTACATGTAAGGTTTCTTTAACAATTAGATTCCAAATGCACGATGTTTTCACATTTCTTAAAAAATAAAGGATTCTTCTCAAATTCTATTGAGAGTTCCAATATTCTATTAGCAGTAAGTAACATTACATATTCAGTAAGAATTTATTGAAGATCAATTTCCACCAACAACCTTGAAAAATGCCCGAAACGAGCAATCTCAATTTCTCTGTCAAATTTAACTGGCACCCCTATTGCAGAACCAATGTCCTATAGCAATTGAGAGTGCCAAAACACAAGGGCAGACCATGTATTTGTATCCAAGTATGAGTAATAGGGGTTTTCATCAAGGACAGATTGAAACAAGGATCCCAATTTGGGATCCTTAAAATTCTAGGGTTGAGGGAGATGAATCCTAAACCCCACGCACGTGATTTGAGCTCAACAAAAGGAAATACAATATGAAAAAAAATAATTTACCGATTGAGGTGATCTTCCATCCACTAAATCCCCAAAGATGGAGAAGTCACTTCTTCAAATCGTTGATATTCCAGGGGTTATCCATGCCTTGAGAAGTTAGCCTAGCCAAAATTGAATGCCTATATTCTTTATGATTTTCTGCAATCAGTTGTTGATTAGCTTCAATGATTTCTAAAGATCCATTTTCTGTGATCTTAGAAGAGGTCACATTCCTTGAATCCGTGAAAGATAGAGTCTTCACTTTTTCTGCAAAAGAGACTTGATTGCCTTTATCTGGAGCTTCATCGACAAACAAATTTGTAGATACATCCATAACAGGCACCAAAACCTTCTTCTGATCAACTACTTTCGAAGGTCCAATGAAAACATCAACCGGATTGAAAAAACAGTTGGATTAGGAGGCCATCGATCACAAAAAACCCTAAATGCCATGATCGCCCAATTCTTGCTCAAGTGTCATCGCAACCCTCCTTATCCTTTTCATTGTTCTTCAAATATAAATAAATTATAAAAATATTAAAAATTGATAAAATAATATTAATTATATATACATATTAAGCACTAATAAAATATTTCACTTTATGTATGTCTATTCATGTCTATATATGTTTATATGTATTTATGTATGTATGTATATATGTGTGTGCATGTATGTGTTCATGTATGTATATGTGTATATTTGTAGGTATGTATGTATGTGTATGCATATGTATGTGTATGTGTGTGTATGTGTACGTGTGTATGTATATTTATGAGTATGTGTTTGTTTATGTATATATATGTATGTATGTGTATGTTTCTGTATGTGTATGTACATATATGTATTATTGGAGTTGGTACCCTAGAATCAACTACTCTAAACTTTCGATTACTAGTATATTCATGGTCTTGAATATTAATAAATATCTTATCATATGATGAGTGTTCTTTTGCATATCATTAATGTGATAATGTATTTATAGTATCCATTACATTGAAAGATCATAATAGTTCTCCACTATGATGAGATCCTTGAGGTGTTATGATGAATTTCTTGAATATATTTTTTATATTTGGATGAAATCTATCTAATGGGACATAGATGATGCAGACTATCAGGTTTTGGAGGAACATAGTACTTTGAGACTTCTTCTTCTAAAATTCACACTTAGTAATCACCAAGAGAGGAGATTATGAGAACAAAATCGTCTGTAAGAATTCCACATGTTATATGTGTCATTAGATATTCCTATATGCAGATGTGTTTATATGTACTTAGACTTGATATTACTATTTATGTATATCATGAATCACATACATAGATGTGTTGATCAAAACTATGATGAATTATTCTCACAATGAAGAAGGATATATTAATTAGGTGCGCCCTAAGTGATATGAAATTAATGAATAAGTCAAGAAATGATTTGTCTCTTCCAAGTTAATAGAAGTAAATATCTCAAACCCTTTGATTTGAATAAAAATGTTTTACTAATTCCATGACCATGATAATTTATTGATTAGTTCATTTTATAAAAGTCAAAGAATTATATTTAAAGCATGTAGGTTGAAGGTATAAGTGATGCAACCTGCTTGATGATATATTGATACAAATGAATTATATTACACAATAAGTGGTTGTTGTCAATGCAACATTAACATATTTTTCTATGTGTTCCTTATCATTTTTCTAGATGTTGTTCTTGGAATTTATGCCATTTGGCCTAATGTCACTAAGAAATAGGTATAGAGGGCCACACACTAACTGTATTGATATTCTCAGTTAAATTCTAAATTAATTTAATATTAGAATAAATATTATTATCATGTTCCAAGGAATAATAATTATTTAGGTTATATGGATCACATAAATATTTATTGATCAAGTAATGCTGTGATATTTATTATTTAAATAAATTGTTATTATTCAAGGTTTGATAAATTTTGAGGAGAATTGACGGATCAAGTTAATGATATAGTGGGAATGATATATTTAATATCCTTTAATTAAATATTATTTTTTATTTATAAAATGATATTAAAATTATCCACGAGTTTTTCACATGTCAAGGAAATGTTAATAATAAAATTAATATTATTTAACATAGGGTTTGCCTAAAAATAAGAGTATGGTTAAGGGTATTTGTGCAGTAACTTATTCTCTGACCTATTTATTTAAACCTGATTATATCATATCTAGTGGTAGTGGATTTGTTGTACAAAACATTCCTCTTTGGATAATTCCCTCAATCCCTAAAGGGAAATTTCTCAAAAAATTCTCTCAATATCGAAGAGCATCATTCTTCCTTCTCACTATGAAGTCCTTGAGAGATCTAGAGATATTTCTTCTAGTATAGAAGGAATTGTAGTTGTGATCATTGGGAACGATGAAAGGTGATCCGTCTTCAATACTAGCATGCAAAGATCCATTCGTGGTGTTATGATTTTCTTAAAGCACATGTGGATACCACTAGAGGGATTATACACTTGGATCCGTTTCCATAATGATGGTATGGAAAAAGCGGTCAACTGATTCAATAATGAATAAAGAATTAAAAGTTAAAGGTAATTCTTACTTATATAAATTAATTATAAATTATATGTGAAAAATATCCTAAAGTGACCCAAGAAAAAGTAACTTAAATAATACATTAATTTCATGATTTAGATAATATATCTCACAAACAACCACACAAACCAAGGATCGAAAGGTTTACTATCTTTGAGGAATAACTATATAACCAACACATGTGAAAATTTATATATAATCGTAATCCAATAGACACCCTTTCTAGACTTCCAAAAATATATATTTATCTTCATAATCTGAGGGAAGGAAAACATAAGAAAGGGGTAAGCTCAAATGATATTTAAGGGGAAAACATATCAACTTTTCATCAAGGGTTATATCATTAGCATATAAAAAAACATGGGAAAAGGAGAAATTTCTTATTAAAAAGAACATGGAACAATAAGAGTTGTCAGTAAGTCATGATATAAGGACATGAAATCTCAAATAAAAAAACATATACTAGGGAAAAAGCATGTAGAACCATGATAAATTAAACACGAATCAAGGTGAATAATTATAGGCACAATATTATGACATAAGAGTATGGAAAAAACATAATCATTGAAATCATATGTCAAGGATACCCACCTAGACATTCATCACATAGTAGTCTTGGGATTATCACCCATATACTTTCTTGGGATTGGGATAATACTCTCGTGTACCCTTGAAATTGGGGTAAAACCTCTAGTGTACTATTTTGGCTTGGGATAAATCCTCCAATGTAACCTCTATCTTGTTATAAATCCTCCTGTGTACCTTTTGGCTTGGGATACATCTTCCCATGTACCATTTATCATGGGATAAATCCTATCATGTATGCTTTTAGCTTGGGATAAATCCTTTCATGTACCCTTTTGAACTCATGAGACATAAATATAAACCAATGTATTGAAGGGAGATATAAGACCCCACCCATCATCATCCATACATGTGTGTGTAACATAAAATAAATCATCATTATATCATAAATAAACCAAGGAAAGAAAATGGGTTTCATATCCTTTTAAAATGGAATAACATAAGTAAAACATTCATAATTACATTAATAATCGTAACATGATATACCCTTGAAAAATAAATGGAATCCAAATATATCAATAACATTCTATGTAAATACTATTCAACCAAGATAATAAATCATATGGTAATCACACCATATATATAATGTGTATAAGGTTAAGTGCACATGATCCTCAGCCCAGTTGGTGAGGACTCCTTAAGTGCATCCAGGAGACCCGGGATCAAATCCAGGCAGAGGCTAATTTTTGGGTCACTGTAGCAGGCACTGTTTGACACTGTAGCAGCCAGGAATATTCCCACATTTGGGCCTTCAGGCTACTAATTTGGTCCCCGAGTCCTTTAAGACCTTCGGGCCACCCAAGAATTCAGGTTAGTATGGCCTTCGGGCCACCTCAAGGCCTTCAAGTCACCTTAAGTGCAGATGCAAACCAGATAACCTACAAGGAACAAACTTCAAAAGGAGGAGGAGCAAGGAGCTTTAACCATAGCAGAAGCTAAATGAATTGAAAGAATGAGAGAGTATGACACCTGCCATCAGGACAAGCCTGTGCATGCATGTAACCGAATAGCCATGCAAAGGTGGAGAGCTGATTTCACGATGAAGATGCTGGGGAGGAGCAGTTTCAAATAGTTAGTCTGGGTTGTGTGTAATGTTTGAAGCCTACAAGCAATGAATTCCTCTAAGGCCTATGGGACATGTAATACTTACACCTAAGGGCCTTGTAAGGGTTCCACCTCACCCCTTGAAAGGTGGATTATCAAAATCAATAAAAAAATGAAGGCCTTTGGGCCATTAGAGGTATAAGGTTAAGTTAATAATTTCCCCAATCAATCGATGTATGAAATCTAGGTGAACACCATATAATCAAAGAAATAGAAAACATGGTATTTATAAATCAAAGGCATTGGAATAAAAGTTGTCCCTATTCATAGTGGATGGTTAGGCAAGACAAAGATAGTGATGGATTATTACTCAAAAAGATAAGGACATTATATAAAATATAAATTTAAATAATATGGATTGTATCATTTTAAGAATTTCATTAGTCAAGTATAAGATATTTCAAATAAAAACGACTTAGATAAAAAATACTTTAAAGGAGTTTTAGAAAAAATCACTTTAGAAATAAGTACTATCCTTGATCTTTTGAAATATTTTTATAAGAAAAATTTTATAAATCTAGAAGAAATTAATTTATTTCAGAAACCATGAAAACATATAGATAATGTTTTATATAAACTGAAAAGGTAGTGGAAATATGTGTTCACATGGAAAAATTCTAAAAATATATTTTAGAATAAATTCATAAAAGGATGAAGTAATGGGTCACTTTGAAAAGTTATTTTCAAAGTGGTTAAGTTAAAACAATGGAAACAATTTACCTTTGAAAAATAAACTTCAATAATATATCCTTAAAAATATATAAAGGTTATCAAAATAAATGTAGGGTTGATAGTAAAACATTTTAATAGATGGAAAACCTTTTAAATATTTTGAAATATCTTTGTTGAAAACCCACATTGTAGAAAGAGTAAAAAAAATTTCTTCTAAAAATAAGATAAGGAAAACATATAGTTCAAATGAGATAACATATATTTTGGTTTCTAAATTTAAAGGAGAACATTTCTAGGAAATGAAAATAAGGACAAGGAGGGGAAACCTTCATTAAAGAGGATGAGAATTATTCTTAACAATGATATTCTTTTTGGAAATGAAATTTTATCATGGTAAAAGGTAAGAACTAAAAGTTAATTTTCCACTATATTATATGAAAATTACCACAAAATAAACACTCAAGGTGTAACAAACCAATCATTAAAGAAGAAAGTTCAAGAGGAAGCATTATAACTCAATGAAGGGAGTTTAGTTAACAAAAACCCTTACAAATTTGGCACTTTTTGAATCTAAATACATTTAAAGAGAGAGAATGATATGGATATTAAAATCCAATGAATTAAATGAATATGGTAAAATAAATTCATTAGGTAGGTGATACACCATTCTAAATAAAACATGGTGTATATTGAGAAATATTTATCAAGGGGTAAAAATTTGAGACAAAAAACCCTTACATTTAATTCCCATTTAGTTTATCACACTCTAACCTACTATATAAAAAAAATAACCATATTAATCATTGATTTTATAATATATTCTTGTATATAATTTTTTTGATATTTAATTAAAATTATTATCTACATGTATATTAGTTAGTTTTTATCTATTTTTCAATATCAAATGTGAGTAATCTTGATCGTCTTGAACAAGTTTCATAATAGAGGTGTTGTTCCTATTTCTAATCCCAAAGTTAATCATTATAAGATCATAAAACATACTGGAATTGATGTTTTTGGGCAGTTTATAAACTTATAATTTCATTCTATAATATTTTTGATTATTGTTCCTATAAATGAAATTGGTGATGAACATGTTTTGTTGTTTTTTAGAAAATGAATGGTGGTAACTTAATTAATGAGTTAAAAATTTATATTACAAAAAAAATTATTTAATTATTAATATCCAACATCATGTTTCTAATTCCGTACTTGATAAAAATTCTTAGTATTTTTCATATAGGTGGTTAAACCGACTAAACAATAGTATGTTATAATCTACGAGTGAGTATAACTATGGAAGAGATCCTTTTAATATAATATCATTATAAAAAAAGTATAATGAAATTATTTATATTTTATTAAGTCAATTAATCATAATTGGTAAGAGTTATAAGAAGTTAAATGAAAAATAAGTTGTGACTTATAAATAAATCATTTTCCCTCTTGATATGATCGTTTTAGGCAGTTAGTTACACAATGATCACCTATTACTAATATTACTTATAGAATATATAATTTATATTTCAAGGATATAAATAAAGACATAAATAACAAATCTATTCACTAAACCCATTTATAGAACCTCTCTTGAATAGTGGTGATGAAAAAAGGAATGTGTTGTACATGGAGGTGGTAGTCCGCACACACACATGAACAATGTTTTCATTTTTTTGAATGAATGGGATAGGAATTAATAGTGGTTATACAACCAATATAATATAATTTTAGTATATTATTTATAGTTATTTCATTATATACATATAGTTATAATGGTTTTGAAGAAGGCGGATGAGAAGGATAAAGAAATAAAATAAAAGAGAAAGTAATACTTATGTTGAGAATTTGGATCTTCTCTTGAAGTATCCATTAGAAATAAAGGACTTGAAGAAATTTGTAGAGGATAGGGGAAACCAAATGTGTAGAGTGTATCTATAATAATTAAATTGGGAATATTTTCATGTTTAATTTAAAATAATGTGTGCGTCTTGAAAAGGGTTTCAGTGAGCACATTTTATATATGAAAAAAGAGGGAAAAATATTTAGAAAAGAATGTTGGGTAAGGGGTAAGAATGGAATTACATGAGAGTTAGGTAGGTAAATGTTAGTGAGACATGTAGGTATGAATTTATAACCTAAAAAATTCATTCTATAAGGTCTACATGTCCAATTAATTTAGTAAAATTCAAACTACATTAGATTACCCATTTTAACACTTATTAATCTTGATTAAATATTAATCATGGTTATTATTTTATCACTAAAAATATAAAGTGTCCATTAATACCAAATTTTAATATTTTGAATCTAAATATGGACTCCATTTTATTCTAATTCAATTTCTATTTTTGAAAAAATTATCTTTTAAAATAGAATATATAATGTGTTGAAAAACTGGTTTTGTCGAAATAGATCATTTTAATAATTAAGTGTTCTTAATCACATTTAACGTTAATTACAAATCCAATGAGTGTTAATTAATTTTTATATATGTTTAAACATTATATTAGAGTATTAATTTAAAATAGATCCATTTAATTTAAAACTAAAAAATATTTAGAAAATATATTTCTTTGAAAAGTAGTCGTTTTACTACGGTAACTAATATTTACCATGGTAACTCAATTTTATGCCTAAAAATGAAATTGAATATACTATATAATGTGAATTTTTTTATTTAAAATATTTCAATAGAATTTTAATATAAAATTTCTATTTATTTGAAAACTTAATTTTAATATTGTCACACATGACGCATAAAAACCTCTTTTTGAAAAAGTGTATTTTATGTTAAAAATTTATGAAGTATAAATTTATCAATTTTATCGACTCTTATGATATAAATTGTGTTATTATAAAACAGATAAGAGTTATATGTGTTATAATGAATGAAAAAATTGAATATTACAATTAAAATTTTTAATTAAAAGAAAAGGCTGAGAACAATTTTTAAATTAAATGAAATATTACTTGTGATCTAAAATATTGAATATAGGCTTTCTCAGTTCAAAACGATATTTTAAAATAAATATTTTTTCTCCTTAAATCAATATTTGATTTATTAAATGGTTTTATCAACTTCTAGTTCTTGATCATATATTCATAAATTCATAAAATTTATAATTTTGATTAAAACTATATTTTTCATTATTCATTAAAAATCAATTATTTTAGAAAAATACCAAAAAATAAATAATATCAGGATAATTTTGATATAAAAAATTATAAAATAAAATTAATTTTTAAAATTTCAAATACTAAAATTTATAAATTTAGTTTTCAAATAAAAATATAATATATAAATAAATATCACTTTTATTAAAAAAAATCAAATTTTAAATTTTAATTGTTCTTAATCTTATTTTGTATTAATTTCTAATTGATTAAAATATTTTTATTTTCTTAATACTATTAATATAATTTGTCATGATTCATTTTAGTTCATTATTGTGTATAGCACAAGCTATTTATTAGTATTAATTTAGAAAAATATATTCCAATTTTTTAGGATGTTACATTCATCCCCTTAAATAAATTGCATCCTCACAATTTAAATTATCACAAACTAATGAAAATATATAAGGGTATTTAAAATATATACATGATTAAATATCCAATTTCTAGAGATATATCAACCTTAAAAACATAGGAAACAATCATTTTTTCTTATAATAGGATTATCCCTACCATTGAGTTTTTCTCCAACAATTTGAGCCAAGAGTATATCATTATTTGATATCAAGACCCACATTATACAATTTTCTTCTAAAGGGTGTTTATACTAATTCATGAATTTATAGAATAACACAGGTTGATACAATATGTGATTTCCTTATTCCAAATAATTTTCAATCTAATTGTATGGGATTAATACATTTCCAAAATTACATTAAATTCATATAAAGGAAGGATAACATGATTTTAACAAGTCATGTTTCGATAAAATTTAACTTGGAATAAAATATAACAAGAATCTTTCATTGATAATAAAATCACCAGGGTTGTGATTTTATGTTCTTAGAAAAAACATAGAGTAGAGTACAAGTGTTCCTTAATTGTCATGATCCACTTCAATAGTTGTGATAGGATAATATTTATCTTATTCCCATGATTTAGGGGGTTGTTGATACCTATAATACTTGTTAGACCTTGGATAGGGGAATCAATGTGCATAATTCCCAAAATCCTTCTATTTAAAGTGTTGATGTGTGAATGGTGTATTAATTTGTTCTCCATTACTTTCCATTGTATTGGAAAACCTCTTCATCTATCTCTTAAAATCACGTTCTTGGTGGCATATCCTTTCATAGATGAAACATTTTATTGTTTCTTTGAGAAATTTCCTTGCGTTCTTCTTCCCAAAATTTTGATATGTAGAAAGTTAAATCTTTATTCCTTCATCATCTTCATCACCTGATCTTTTATGAAAGTCAATCAATATCTTATTTAGCATGTTTGAATGTTTGGAAAGAGTAAATTTATTAATCACAACTCATGATAGTTAGGTGGGTACAACCATAATATTTTCAACACCATCATTTTTTTCTTAATAAGATAATTATGAAATTTTACATCACATTCATTATCAACTTAGTTCCTCCAAGATCCAAACATTTATAAAACCAAAAGTAGTTAATTGTGAGTGATATACAATTAACACTGTAATGTAATTATTATAAGATAATTACATGAAAAATTCAACCTCAAAATATCTTACCCTTTGAAATTATTTGGTTTTAGTTCAACCCAAATCACTCTTAGTTCAATCCAGTATTTATTAAGTTGGATTCTCTCATACTTTGTAACCAATTCCTCTAAAATATTTAGAAAAAAAATCTTTCATAATGGTTTGTAAAGATAATGTGAATTAACTAAAGAATATCCCATAGGAGTATCTAGCTAGGCGTGCACTCTTAGGAACACTCAACATGCTCAAAAGTGAAGATCAAGTCAATTCTTATCCTACCTTTTTCAAGGTGATTACCCCTAGGTGCATCTATGAAATGACCACATACACTTTCTAGTATCTAAACAAGGATGAAATTTCTAAGAGAACAATATAATATATACTTTACTAAAACTTTGAGATATTATCCTATATATAAACTTATCACTTAGAATTACCCCTAGGGTTTTCACTAAATTTCTCTTATCCTAACCCTAAAATATCTACACTAATCCTCAAAAATAAATATGACCTACTTTGATACCAACTGAATATACCAAAACTAAACATAATTTAAATAATACATTGATTTGATGATTTAGATTATACATCTCACAAACTATCTCACAACCTAAGGACCAAAAGGTTTAGTGAATTTAAGGGATATCTATATAAACAATACATGTGAATATTTATTCATAATAGAACACCGATATACTCCATTGTATACTTACGATAAGATATACTTATCTTCATAACCTAGGGAAAGGAAATAATAAGAAAGGGGTGATCTCAAATTCTCAGTAAGATAAACTATATCAATAAGCCATTGAGGGTTAGATTATACGTATATGAGAAAACATGTCCATGGGATATATTTATTATTAAAAATATCATGGAATAATAAACATTTTCCGTAATCCATGATAGAGGGACATATAATCTCAAATAAAGAAAAAATATATACCATGGAAAAACCATACTGAATCATGAGATATTAAACATAAGTTAAAGAGTATAATCATAGGAAAAATATTATGACATAGGAGTGTGTAACAAACAAATACCATATAAATAATATGTCAAGTCTACCAAATAATACATTCATCACATAGTAGGCTTGGGATAATAAAAATTATACCTTCTTTTTCTTGGGATAATCCTCATAAGTACAATTGGTCTTTGGGATAAAATCTCAAGTGTACCCCTTTTTCTTTGGATAAATCCTTCTATGCACCCTTTGGCTTGAGAAATCCTCCCATGTAAACTTTTGGATTGGGATAAATCCTACTATGCACCCTTTTGAGATCATGAGACATAAACTTAAACTAATACATTGAAGGGCGATATAGGACCCCACCCATAATAATACATACAAATGTGTGACACATAAAATAAAACATCATTATATCATAAATAAAATAAATAAATAAAATGTATTTAATATCTATTTCAAATTTAATCACATATAGAAATCATTAATAATTCCATAAATAATTATAACATGATATACCCATGGAAAATAAAATGTATCCAGATATATTCAATAACTTTTTAGGTAAATAACATTAAATCAAGATAATAAATAATATGATATTTACACAATATAGATAAAGAGTATACAATTAAGTCAATAATTTCCCAAATAAATATACATATGTAATCTATGTAAACACCCTTCATTCAAAGAAATGGAAAACAAGGTATTCACAAATCAAAGGCATTGGAAGATAAGTTATTCATATTCATGGTGTATAGTTATGAAATAAAAAGATAGCAATGGATCAATCATCCAAAAGGGAATCACATTACAAAATCTATCCAGGTAAAGAAGGTGGATAGTATTTTAAGAATGTCCTTGATCAATTATAATACATTCCAAATAATAATTAATTACATTAAAATATACTTTTTATATGTTTTATAAAAAATTACTTTGGAAATAATAAATATCCTTAATATTTTCAAATCATTTAAAAATAAATATTTTATAAATATAAGTAAAAATAATTTATTTTATAAATAATTAAAACATAGATAGAAAGTTTTATATAAAACTATAAAGGTGATATAAATATGTGTTCACATAGAAAAATGTTAAAAAGATATTTTAGAAGGCATTCATAAAATGAAATAGTTACACGCCACTTCAAACAGTTATTTTTGAAGTGTTAAAGTGAAAAATTTGAATAAATTTTACCTCTAAAAAAATAAACATCAATAATAGATCCTTGTAAAAATATAAAGGTTATAAAAATAAATGTGGGGTGGAAGATAAAACATTTTAAATTATGTAAAACCTTTTTAAATACTTTGAAACATATTTGTAGAAAGCACACATCATACAAAGAGTAAAAAAATTTAATTTTTAAAATAAGATAATGAAAATATAGATTTCACATGAGATAACACATAATTAGGTTTCCAATTATAAAGGATAAAATTGGTATTAAAGGAAAATATGGATAAGAGAGGAAACTTTCATTAAAGAGGATGTGAATTACTCTCAACAAAGATATACTTTTTGGGAATGAAATTTTTTCATAGTAAAATATTTGAATTAAAAGGTAATTTTCCACTAGATTGGAACATAAGTACCATGAAATAAAATCTTATGATGGAATAAACCAATCATTGAAGAAGGAAGTTAAAGTGGAAGAATTATAACTCAGTAAAGGGAGTTTGAATAATAAAAACCCTTATAACTTTTGTATCTTTAGAATAAAAATACATTTAAATAGGGAAAATGATATGGATATTCAAAACCCTTTAATAAAATGAATATAGTAAAATTAATTCATTAGATATTATATACACTATTATAAAGAAAATAGGGTACATATTAGGAAATATGTCTTAAGGGGTGAAAATTTGAGACAAGAAACCCTTACCTTGAATTACCTCTAAGTTGATAAAACTATAAAATCTTGCATAACAAAAAAATATATCCTAATAAATTATTTCATAACCTTATTCATGTATAAAATATTTTATAAAATCTATTTATAGTTACTTTATACATATATAATTGTTATTTTTTATCTGTTTTTAAATATTGTGTGTGAGTAATCTTGACTGTCTTGAACTAGTTTAGTAATAGTGGTGTTGTTCCTCATTATTATAAAAAATTTCATCATTACCAAATAATAACATATAATTTAATTTATGTTTTAGTATATTTTATAAACTTATAATTTCATTCTATAGGAGTTTTAGTTATTGTTCTGGTAGGCAAAATTGTCGACAACTATGTTTTTGTGATTTTTAACAAATGAAGAGTGGTAGATTAATTAATTAGTTAAATGTTTATATTACCAAAACAAAATAAAAAAATTATTTATTTATTAAAATCCCTTATTAATTTTATAATTATATACTTAATAAAAATTTATATCATTTTTCATGTAGGTGGTCAAACTGGCCCAATAAGAGTATACCACATTTTATGTGTGACTATGTCTATGGAAGAGATCATTTTATTATAATATCATTATCACAAAAGTATAATGATATTATTTATATGTTATTAATGTGATGAATCATAATTGGGAAGATTTATAAGATGAAGTTAAATGAAAAATAAGTTATCACTTATAAATAAATCATTTTTCTTCTTGGTAAGATCGTTTTATTCAGCTAGTTTTACAATGACATCTTATTGATAATATTACTTATATAATGCATAATTTATAATTAAAAAAATATAAATCATAGAATTAATACATATATTTACACTAATCCCATTTCTAGAACTATTCCTAAAAGTTTGTGCTAAAAAATGAAACATTTCATTCATAGATGCGGTAGTCTGCACATGCAAATGAGCAACACTATCATTATTTTGATTTAATGGGAGGGGAATAGATAATGGAAATACAAAAAATATAATAAAATTTCATTATATTATTTTCACTTATGTTCTTATATACATATGGTTAAAATGGTTTGTATGAGGGGTGATGGGTAGGATAAAGAAATAAATTAAAAGTGTAAGTAATACTTACGTTGATAATTTGGATCTTTGCATGAAGTATCCTTTGGAAATGGAATTGTAGAACTTTTTGGAGGGTAAGGGCTGAAAAAAGCAAATAAGGAACTATAAGTAGTAAATTAGGTATATTTTCTTTGGAATTTCAAAAAAGTGACGTGTATTGAAAAGTTTGGAAGTGAGATCTTTTTATAGATGAAGAAAGAGGGACAAATCTTTGGATAAGAATGTTAGGTATGAGGTAATAATGGAATTTCATGAGAGTTTGATTATATTGGTGGGGAAATATTGGTGATACATGTAGGTATGAATTTAAAATCTAAAAAAGGTATTATAGAAGGTATATGTGTCAAATTGATTTAGTAAAATTTGATCCACATTAGTTTACCCATTTAAAAAATTATTAATCTTGATTAAATATTAATCAAGTTTATTAGTTTGTCAATAAAAATAAAAGATGAATCTTATTATAAAATTTCAACATAATGAATCTGAATATGAAATTAATTTAATCAAATTCAATTTTATATATGAGAAAATTAACTTCTAAATTAAAACATATAATGTGTTGAAAAACTATTTTTGTAAAAAAGTCATTTTTATCATTAAGTGTTCTTAATATTATTTAACATTGATCACCAATTAAATGAGTTCTAATTAATTTTTATATATGTTTAAAAATAATATTAGAGTCTTAATGTAAAATATATAAATTTAATTTAAAAATACACTATATTTATAAAAGTGTCTTTCTTTGAAAATTAATTATTTTACAAAATTTACTAATATTTATCTTAGTAATATAATTTTATGTCTAAAAAATGAAATTTAACATACTATATAATATAAATTTTTTGATATAAAATATGAATATAATTTTATCAAATACAATTTATAAATTTTAGAAAATTTTATTTTAATATTATCACACATAATGTATAATTTTTTTAAAAAAATGTGTTTTTAGGCTTAATATGTTTGAAGTATAAATTTTTAAATTTCATTGAATATCAGGATATAAATTGGTCTATTATAAAATAAATAATATTTATGTACCTTTAAAATCATTCCAAAACTTAATATTACCATTAAACTATTTAATTAAAATAAAATACTGAAAAAAGTTTTTAAATTTGATTTAAATGTTACTTATGTTCTAAAATATTTAACATAGGTTTTCTATGTTAAAAATGATATTTTAAAATACATAGTTTTACTAAATTAATAAATATTTAATTAATTAAGGGGTTTTAAAGACTTACAGGTCTTTCTCATATATTGATAAAGCAATAGAATTTACAATTTTGGCAAAAACTATAATTTTCACTATTCCTTTAAAAATTGATTACTTTAGAAAAATAAAAAATAATAATATTAGGATAATTTTAATATTTTGATTTAAAAAATTAAATTCATTTTAAAAATTAAAAATATAAAATTTATAAATTTAGATTTGAAATAAAAATACAATATATAATGAAAAAAATTCTTTTATTGAAAAATACCCTTTAAAACTTTATATTTTCATAATCCTATTTTTTATGAACTGATAATTGATTAAAATATTTTTATTTTCATAACAATATTCATATAATTTTCCAAATAACTTTTTAGTTAGGTGTTTCATGTAGAAGAAGATATCCAACAATATTAATTTAGGAAAATATATTCTAAAATATTGGGGTATTATAAATCATTTATTTGATTCTTCCTGGGGTTTCTATCATCTTTTTTCGAAGAATTATTTGAAGAAACAAAAAAATCCATTGTTTTTTATCAAACCTACGTGATTCTACTACAACTTCAAATCTTCAATTTGTATAAGAGATATCACATTTTAATTTATAAATAGTTATTAATCATTAATCAATTTACTCATTTGTTGTTAGTTTTCATTTCTACTTTATTTGTTCTTTGATTCAAAAGTAAATATAATTTGTTAGTTCACATTCATATGAATAAGAAAAACCCTAAAAAGATGAAGAAAGCTCAAATATCACATCCGGAGGTGTCAAGGATTATAAATGGATAATATGGATACACAACAGATAACTAAAAATTAAACACTATGTGCTAAGATTCACTACACCAAGATGAGTTGTGTATATCACAACACATCATGTTACAGAACTGTATATGAAAACATTATATGCCACATATTGATTTCCTAGATAGAATATCACATAATGGATTACATGGTGTGTGGATGAAATATATGCCATGTAACCCTTTATAACGTCCCCGACCCGAAAGCCACTAACTGGTGCTCTGAGCCGGGTGGTTACATGACCTTAAGAGCGCCTCCCCGTATTCCAAAGGCTACTGACTAGCAGTGGGGGTCTATGGTGTCAAGTGGGGAGACTATACCCCCTTTTTATCAGAGTAAGCACAAAAAATAAACCAGATAGCAGAAACAATAACCAATAACAAGGAATATGTATAACAACCATTTCCAATAATAGATATTCCATGTCATACTACAAGTGAAAAAGTGGACACAACCCCAAAATAAAGACAAAGACAAAAATTCCCAAAATAGTCCTGACTCCAAGTCCGAATCCTCCAAAAAGTGCTACCCATGTCCACTCAGCTATCTAGCAAGGACCCTTGCCCTTGTCCTGACCTGCAAACATGAAGTCTGCTCGGGTACCCAACGGCGGCCCGGGCAGGGTGTGAGTACAACTCAGTAGGCCACCACCAACGGTGTCTACAAACTATCTAGTATAAACAGGCAGTGCATGAAAACAAAAATGAATGATAAATTCCAAGTAATTAATTAAGGTTCCATCAACCAGTTTAGAGCCAAGCCATTGCCACTTACATTACCGTTCATTACACACCCATTATCACCATTTACCATTTCATCACATTTCCATGGGTTAATCACATACATTATGTTACATGGGTCTAAAGCCAAAAATCACCTGCAAGAGGGTAAACACATCATTATCCTATCTCACTAGGACTGACTCCCTCATAGAAACCATAACCTCACCTCGAAGCCTCAGTCCGGGTGGATGAAACCGTTAGGAGAATAGACCCTCAGTCCCCTTTCCTAACCCGTGTATTTAGGGTGGAGTTTAGAACCTCAATCTTCACTTGACCCATGGACGTATATCCTCAAGTAATACCCCATTCTACAAAGCCATGTGAACATGCTTATATATATAAGTAACCATCAACCATTCAAACCATTGCCCTTCGACAAACACTATTCACAAAAACCCACATGGGAAACCACATCAAGACTTAACCCATTAACACATTACCAATTCACATCATTTAACCATTCACCCAATTCCCATGTGTTATGCCTATCTCACTAAGCATTCAACATTAAACCCATAATCTATCCTATTATGGTCTTTAATCAGTTTACACATTAACCCATTTAACCCGTTCATCATTCCCATGAATCAACCATTTAACCCATTCCACTTTAACCCTCAGGTTATTGCCAAGTCTAGGTGCATCACCTAACTTCTATTCCAAGTTTAACTGATCATACCAACATTTTTATCAAGGGATCTACAATTCATTACAATAAGGTCACTTGTTTAATAACAATCCCGAAACCCGGGAAAAGCCGGCACATCTCATGGGTGGCCCTAATTAGGTCAAGACAATCCCAACACATCCCATGGGGATCGTGAGGGTCCCCATTTACCATTTAAAACCCCAATATTACCAAAAATGCCTAGGTTATTCAAAACATAACCAAGGGAAGACAAGAACACAAGTAAACATGCACAAAACCCTAAATAACCATGGGATATCACTTGTAGACCACCTACCTCGAAACCGCGGTTGAACGCACCCTCAATCGAGTCCTTAGACCTCAATACAACCAACCTTTGGAGCTTCAACATAAAACTCACCCAAAATATAGGGTTTTAGGGTTTCAGAACAAGATGGAGAGAAGGTACTAACCCTAAACCAAAAAGAGAATCAAGGATGAGGTTATCCTTACCCGGAGCTTTGACCCACAACCTATGGCACCAAAAACGCCTTAGAATTGAAGGAGTTTGATCTATTGAAGTCCTTGGGGGGGGGTTGGTTCATTACTAAGGTGAAGAGAGGAGGAAGAGAGGAAAATATCGAGTGGGGTTTAAAAATCCCAGAGTGGAAATTTTGTAAATTTTCCCAACTTTAAGTGGTCGCACGGTTTGTCCGCACGGTTTGGAAAACCGTGCGCAAACCGTGCACATGCCACTGCCCGGAGGAGGAGGAGTCACATGGTTTAGCCACACGATTTGACAAACCGTGCGCAAACTGTGCGCTCGATTCTGTCCAGAGGAGGGAGGGTCGCACGGTTTTGCATGGGCAGGCCGCACGGTTTCACCTGGGCAGGCCGCACGGTTTGGATGACCGTGCACAGGCCATGCGCCTTGGTCTGCTCTGCCCAGACTTCCCTTCTTCTGTGCCCCGAGCCCCCGGATCCCCCATAAGGCCTCTCACACTTTCAAGAAACCTTTTAAAGTCCCAAAAGAAAGGGTTTAACCCAGAACACAACAGAAAAATACCTTTCCAAAAACCGGGATCTTATAACCTCCCCACCTTATGATGGCTCGTCCTCGAGCCGAGGTTCCAAACCTCATTGATCCACCGAGGAGAAGAGTTCGGGCCACTGGGCCCACATATCCAATTCCCACTCCCATGTTTCTTCCTGAACTTTACCATGCTGCCATAGTACTCACACTAATGGCACAACCTTGCCTCTCAAGACCTTTTCACTATGATCCACCACATGAACCGGATGCTCCTCGAAGGACGCATCAGCCTCAAGCTCCACATCCTCAACATCAACCACGTGAGATGGGTCAGGGTGATTCCGTCGAAGCTATGACACATGAAACACATCATTCATCCCACCATACCGCTGTGGAAGAGCCAATTGGTAAGACACTGGTCCGATCCTCTCCACAATCTCAAAAGGTCCCACATACCTGGGTGCCAACTTACCCTGCTTCCGAATCCGTCGGTGACCCAACCTTGGCGACACCCGAAGGAACACTTTTTCACCCACCTCAAACTCAAGAGGTCTACGCCTCTGATCTGCATACGACTTCTACATACTTTGAGCCGTAGCCATTCCCTTACTGATCAACTGAACTCTCTCTGAAGTCTCCTGCACGAGACTTGAGCCCAAAAACTTAGATTCACCGGCCTCTAGCCAACACAACGAAGATCTACATGGTCTCACATAAAGCACCTCAAATGGTGCCATCTGAATCGCATCCTAAAAACTATTGTTTTAGGCAAACTCAACCAACGATAGGTGCTTCTCCCAAGAACCACCAAAGTCCAAGACACAAGCTCTTAACATGTCTTCCAACACTTGGATCATATGTTCCGACTGCCCGTCCGTCTGCAGGTGGAAAGCCATACTCAAAAATACCTGTGTACCAAGCGCCTTCTGCAACCCTTTCCAGAAACGTGATGTGAAACAAGAATCTTGATATGAAACTATGGTTCACGGAAACACATGAAACCACACTATTTCCCAAACATACAGTTCACCCAACTGGTCGACTGTAAAGGTCTCCTGAATTGGTAAGAAATGAGCCACTTTCGTTAACCGATCCACAACCACCCAGATTGCATCATTCTTCCATGGCGTCCCCGGAAGCCCCACGACAAAATCCATCGTTAAATCATCCCACTTCCATTCCGGAATGGTAAATATATGTAACAAACCACCTAGGCGTTGATGCTCGGCCTTCACCTGCTGATAGGTAAGACACCGTGCCACAAAGCCCGCAACTCCCTTCTTCATTCCAAGACACCAAAACTGCCTTCGGAGATAACTATACATCTTGGTCAGACCAGGATGCACTGCCCACTTCGATGCATGGAACTCATGCATCAAATCTTCCCATTTACATTCTGGCACAACCACACGATCATGAACGCAAACAACACCGTCCTCACCGATGGCCCAGCCAGAAGGTAGCTCCCCACCTTTAATCTTTTCCTTCATGATCAAACACTCATGATCATCAATCTGACTTTCCTTAACTTGACTCAAGAGTACCGAATCCATCGTTAAGGAAGCAAGAGTGACCTGACCACTCTCCTACTACACCTCTAGGTGCATCTCTGCAAACAAAGCCATCACCTTACACTCGGTGCTGGACTCCTGAACCATCTGATTCTGAACCTTCCTTCTCAGAGCATCAGCAACACTGTTTCCCTTTCCCGGCATGTACACCAACCCAAAGTCAAAATACTGAAGATATTAAACCCATCTTTGTTGCCAAAGATTCAGATCCTACTGTGAGAAGATGTACTTTAAACTCTTATGGTCGGTGAACATGGTAAACCGTTCTCCCAACAGATAGTGCCTCCAGCACTTCAAAGCGTACACTACTGTAGCCAACTCAAGGTCATTAGTGGGATAATTCTGCTCATGGGGTCTCAACTACCTTGAACCGTAAGCCACCACCCACTCATCTTGCATCAACACAGCCCCAAGTCCGATTCAAGACGCATCACAAAACACAATGTACTTCTTTCCCGACTCAGGTAAGATCAATATAGGTGCGGTCGTCAACCGCTTCTTCAACTCTTGAAAGGTGTTCTCACAAGCCTCAGACCACTCGAACCTAATTACTTTCTTGGTCAAGCCCAAGAGTGGTGCTGCGAAGCAAGAGAAATCCTGGATGAACCTTCGGTAATACCCAGCCAAACCCAGAAAACTCCGAACATCAGAAATGCTCATGGGCTTCTCCCAAGATACAACTACCTGAAATTTCTCTGGATCCACTGACACACTTGCCTCCGAGATGATGTGACCCAAAAAGTGTACCTCACCTATCCATAATTGACACTTGGATAGCTTGGCGTATATCCGGTTCTCTCTTAGCGTACCCAAGACGATGTCAAGATGTTGGGCATGATCATTGTGAGTTTTCAAGTACACTAAGATATCGTCAAAAAAGACAACCACAAACCGATCTAGATAGGGATGAAATATCTGGTTCATCAAATCCATAAACATTTCCAGTGCATTGGTCAAGCCGAAAGGCATTACTACAAACTCAAACAATCCATACCGACTCCGGAAAGCAGTCTGCGGTACGTCAGAAGACCTCACCCTCAACTGGTGATAACCCAACCTTATATCAATTTAAGAGAACACTGATGCACCCCTCAACTGATCAAACATGTCATCAATTCTAGGCAGAGGGTGCCGATTCTTCACTATCATCTGATTCAACCTTCGATAGTCAACACACAACCTCAATGACCCATCGAACTTCTTGGAAAAAAGCACCAGAGATCCCCAAGGAGACATACTAGGATGGATAAACCCCTTACACTCCAACTCCTCAAGCTAAACCTTCAGTTCCTGGAGTTCTGACAGTGCCATTCGGTATGGAGGAATAGAAACTAGTTCCGCTCCTGACATTAACTCGATCGTGAACTCAACATCCCTCTAAGGGGGTAACCCCGAGAAATCCTCAGGAAACACGTCTTGAAACCGATCCACCACAGGAGGGAAAACAGACTGCTTCCCTCTTTCATCATCATCAAGCATGAGACATGCCACTCGAGCTGCGAGTCCACTCAACTGCTGACCAAACGGTCCTGCATGACCTACTCAAACATCCCATTCGCCACGGTGGACATAAGCGTCACCCTCAAGCAACCTGAACGATAATCTGTGATGGAAACAGTCTATGTGCGCCCGATACAACACCAACCAATCCATTCCCAGGATTAGGTAAAACCCTGACATCTCTAGAATGAACAAGTATCATAGAAAATGATACCCACCAACTTCCAAGGAACATCCCTTTCACTTCTTGATATCCTCAACCCGCACCCCCAATGGAGTGACAATTTACATCACCCCACACACCCCCTCCACAGGTAAACCCAGTGCTACCACTAGTTGAGCAGAGATAAAAGAGTGTGTGGCACCTATGTCAAACAACACACTAGAAAAAGTAGAAGCCACAAGGATCGTACCTCAAACAGTCGATGGCCCGACCTCTCCATCACCCGGTGCAAACTGAACTGCCTAAAGCTGACCTACCCCTCTACCCTGGGCTTCAACCTGAGTACTCTGCGCTACACTGCCCTGTTGGCGTGAGCGATATTGCCCCGGAGTTCCACGTCCACCACCCCTACCAGTACGGCCCGTGGAGGTCCAACTGCCTGCCTGATACGGGGCAACTGATCCCCTTACCGTATTCAGTACCTTCCTTCCACCATCATACTCGCCCACCTACTGAGGTTTCCTGCAGAACTTCTGCACATGTCCCATCTGGCCGTACGAATGGCACTCGACTGGAGGTTGAGGACACTGACCACACATATGCCCCGACCTACCACAATGATAACAGAACACCCGATTTCTACTCTGAGAGGCTGACCCTCTCTTCCAGCCACTTTTCACACTTCCTCCATGCTGTGATATCTCATGCTGTTGCTTCCGACCTTCGGTAGCTGCACCGCTCATCTGCTCCACTGGCACCACAAGACCACTACCCAAAGCTCCCTTCAGGTTTCATTCCGAGATCAGTGCCTGATCTACTAACTCTGTGAACCTCTTCAAGTGGAATATGTTTACTTGAGACCTAATTTCATGTCTCAACCCATCCTGGAAACGCCTTGCTACTGCTGCCTCATCCCCTGCTAACACAGGGATGAAGCGTCTCAAATCAGTGAAGCGACTGGCATAGTCCATCACCGATAGCGATCCCTGAGTCAGGATAATAAACTCTACAGCCCGCTCCTGCCTCAAAGTCTCTGGGTAGAAATGCTCCAGAAACTTTTCTTAAAAGGCTTTCCATGACATTCCCTCAGCCTGCTCGATTTGGGCCTGAATGTCCCACCAACGCCTAGCCTTCCCCCACAACATATAAGCAGACAACTTTACTCACTTTTCAATGGGGGTCTCTAGATGATCCAGTATCGCCCGGATAGACTCTAACCAGAACTCTGCTTCCTATGGCCCACCCTCTCTGGTGAAATTCGGAGGGTGCTGCAGCTGGAACTCCCTGGTCAGCTCAAACATACTCGGTGCAACCCGCCCTGGGTCCCGATCCATCATCTGCGTAAGGCGAGTAAAGTTCTCTCGGAACTAGTCTTCTCTACCTTCATTGATCGCCACATTTTCTTGCCCCTCTACTGGAGGAGTGTTCTCAGCAACACCCTCCCATTTCCCAACTGGTAACCGATGTCATGGTGGCATTTATCTACAATGCCAAGCATGAGTTTTAGCACACATACCATAAACATTCATGACTCCACCAAAAGCTCTTTACTAGCTACAACAACCCACTTTTCATATTCTAACCCAAAAACATTTTTTTCCAACTTGTTTCAAACCATATTACTCCATTAAACTTCATTTACCCACTTGTTTTATTTCATTCTTCTCATTATTTATTGGTTTCATGAAATGCATGATGCACCCTACTTTCCTTACTCACACACCCACCCCGTGCGTGTGTCTAATACAATGCATGTCACCTATCTCCCTAGGTGCTTACAATGATGCATGAATGAAAATACTCTTGCCGTTAAGGCCACGATCCAAACATCATAAAACAATCACATCAAACCACATGTGCATCACCCAGCGGTGAAATATCATCAACTGTAACATCACACAACCAAGAACATCATTTCCCACCCAGGGTGACTTGGGTTTTCCCCCATACCTGGGTTAGATACTCCCAAGCACGAGCTCATTACCAAGTCCTGACACATATAACACTTGGATAACAATCCCAAATAACAAGACCTCATAGAAGGAGAAGAAAGACCTCCTCTAATACCACTTTGTAATGTCCCCGACTCGGAAGCCACTAACCGGTGCTCCGAGCTGGGTGGTTACATGACCTTAAGCGCACCTCCCTGTATGACAAAGGCTGCCGACTAGCAGCGGGGGTCTATGGTGTCAAGTGGGGAGACTATACCCCCTTTTTATCAGAGTAAGCACAACAGAAATAAACCAGATAGCGGAAACAATAACCAATAAAAAGGAACATGTATAACAACCATTCCCAATAATAAATATGCCATGTCATACTACAAGTGCAAAAGTGGACACAACCCCAAAATAAAGACAATGGAAAAATCTCCAAAATAGTCCCGAATCCAAGTCTGGATCCTCCACCAAGTGCTACCCATGTCCACTCAGCTATCTAGCAAGGACCCTTGTCCTTGTCCTGACCTACAAACATGAAGTCTGCTCGGGTACCCAACGACGGCCCGAGCAGGGTGTGAGTACAACTCAGTAGGCCACCACCAACGATGTCTACAAACTATCCAGTATAAACAGGTAGTGCATGCAAAAGGAAAATGAATGGTAAATTCCAAGTAATTAATTAAGGTGCCATCAACCAGTTTAGAGCCAAGCCATTGTCACTTCCATTACCGTTCATTACACACCCATTATCACCATTTACCATTTCATCACATTTCCATGGGTTAATCACATACATTATGTTACATGGGTCTAAGGACAAAAATCACCTGCAAGAGGGTAAACACATCGTTATCCTATCTCACTAGGACTAACTCCCTCATAGAAACCATAACCTCACCTCGAAGCCTCAGTCTGGGTGGATGCAACCGTTAGGATAATAGACCCTCAGTCCCCTTTCCTAACCCATGCATTTAGGGTGGAGTTTAGAACCTCAGTCTTCACTCGAACCGTGGGCGTAGATCCTCAAGTCATACCCCACTCTACAAAGCCATGTTCACATGCTTATATATATAAGTAACCATAAACCATTCAAACCATTGCCTTTTAGCGAGCACTATTCACAATAACCCACATGGGAAACCACATCATGCCTTAACCCATTAACACATTACCAATTCACATCATTTAACCATTCACCCAATTCCCATGTGCTATGCCTATCTCACTAAGCATTCAACATTAAACCCATAATCTATCATATTATGGTCTTTAATCAGTTTACACATTAACCCATTTAACCCATTCATCATTCCCATGAATCAACCATTTAACCCATTCCACTTTAACCCTCAGGTTATTTACAAGTCTAGGTGCATCACCTAAATTCTATTCCAAGTTTAACCGATCATACCAACATTTTTATCAAGGGCTCTATAATTCATTACAACAAGGTCACTTGTTTAATAACAATCTCGAAACCTGGGAAAATCCGTCACATCTCATGGATGGCCCTAATTAGGTCAAGACAATCCAAACACATCCCACGGGGATCGTGAGGGTTCCCATTAACCATTTTAAACACTAATATTACCAAACATACCTAGGTTATTCAAAACATAACCAAGGGAAGACAAGAACACAAGAAAACTTGCACAAAACCCTAAATAACCATGGGATATCACTTGTAGACCACCTACCTCAAAACCGCGATTGAACGCACCCTCAATCGAGTACTTATACCTCAATCCAACCAACCTTTGGAGCTTAAAACTAAAAATTACCCAAAAGATAGGGTTTTAGGGTTTCAAAACAAGAGGGAGAGAAGGTACTAACCCTAAACCAAAAAGAGAAGCAAGGATGAGTTTATCCTTACCCGAAACTTCGATCCGCAACCAATGACACCAAAAACGCCTTAGAATCGAAGGAGTTTGATCTCTTTAAGTCCTTGGGGGGTTTGGTTCGTGCCTAAGGTTAAGAGAGGAGGAATATAGGAAAATCCCGAGTGGGGTTTAAAAATCCAGAAGTGGAAATTTGTAAATTTTCCCAACTTTAAGTGGCCGCACGGTTTGGAAAACCGTGCGCAAACTGGGCGCATGATAATACCCGGAGGAGGAGGAGTCACATGGTTTAACTGCACGGTTTGGAAAACCGTGCGCAAACTATGCGCTTGATTCTGTCCAGAGGAGGGAGGGTCACACAGTTTCGCCTGGGCGGGCCGCACGGTTTGGCTGACCATGCGCAGGCTGTGCGCCTTGGTCTGCTCTGCCCAGAAATCCCTTATTTTGTGCCCTGAGCCCCTAGAGAACCCCCAAGGCCTCTCACACTTTCAATAAACCTTTTAAAGTCCCAAAAGCAAGGGTTTCACCCAGAACACAACAAAATCATACCTTTCAAAACATCGGGATCTTACACCCTTCATGGTTTAGCCCCACCAAAATTGTATAATCCCTATGGTAACAATACATGACATATATTAATTACACATCATGAATTGGATAACCAAAAAGCACTATATTTTAGTTTTGACTATATGACATGTAGCTGACATACATACCATGTGACACATAATTATTTTCACCAATTACATGTTGAGTAACTAGCCACGTTTCACAAATTTATAGAGAATAGAGTATATGAAATGTAAAAAGATGTACATGTCATGTAACTCATACTAATTTATGTAGATTTAAAGATGATCTAGGATATACCATGTGAATTAATTAAATTTATGAAATAATAATTATAATATAAAAACCAAACTACATGGTTTGTAGTTAGCGTACTTGATTGTGTAACATATTTTTCAGAATTTAATGTTTAAATTAATTATTCTCTCTATGATTTCAGAAATTCACAACATGTATTATCATCATTTATGTCATGTACTTCAAAATAATTCCCAATGATATATGCTTTATATATAAATGGTGTTTCATGTAACCCTAAACACCGTGACAACTAATCGATTTGAAATATAGAATTATATGCCTTGTAATATCACGACACACCATGTACACCACATGTCATTTAAGTGCACAATACATATAAAGGAACATAAAAATTTAATTCTCATGCCATGTAGAATATATGGGTACAAATTTTATTTCCTCCATTTGATATCGTTTTCTAAAATAATTTTAATTAAAATTAATTTACTTAATTTATTTAAATTATGGTAGATTGGAATCTCAAAGTATATTTGGATGGACAATTAAGATTAATTAATTAATTAATTAATAATATATTTAGTTTATTAATTTGGGAACTTTATTTTAATGAAGAATAAAACTAAATGAATTCTATCTTGAATTAAATGCATATTCATTGCATGAATGCATGATCTTGAGATTGACTGATCTATGCAAGTATTGGGATTTTTTAGATTTAATTATTATTTCATGGGCTTTTGTGATAATTATTATATAATTAAAATGGTGATACATGAATCATCCCATACCCTTAATATCTATGGGTTTTCATGTCCATGGTTTCTTTTATGTAATCCAATAACCCTAGTTCCCATCACCAGTATGTGAATACACATATATAAAGGAAGGAGCTCCCAGAATAGTAAAAAACGTTAAAGATGAAGATGAAGTAAAACTAACCAAGGTGATATAAAGCTTAACATATGTAATACTATGATCAATTCAAAGAGTTATTCCCCTAAGATCAAGGGTTAGTTTATCATCCACTCGATAAACCAGACATTAGAAAATATCATGATCTTACTGTATATATTTAATTTATTTATGACGAATTCAAGGTTATTTTTTTTTATTAGATTCTTAATACTGATGACCTAAAATAAATAAATTAAAAATCACACAATATGGAATAAAATAAATAGATTATGCATAAATTATTTTATCAAGACATGTTTAATTAATTATGGAAAATCTTTATAAAATTAAAAATCATGAAAAAAGATAAAATAAAGTAAATTCACATATAAGATAAAAATTCCTAATAGAAAATATTAAGTTTGCATAACATACCATTACTTGAGTTAAAATGAAACCATAATTAAAATCACTTGTTAGGCCATTATTTGGATGATTTCAATTTTTATAGAGTTTTAATAAAAGTTTTAACATAACCTAGTTTGTATCAAGGGTTTTTTGCATCTCTGGGACTTGTTGAAACTTTGAGGCAAGTGTTGAGGAAATTAGAGTTTTGTATTTCAAGATTGAGGAGTCTACTCAACAAATTAAGGAACTTATGGTTTATAAAGTTGGAAAGACCACCTACTTAAATTCCTTTAAATATATTATCAATACCACTTCATGGTTATGTGAAGTGAAATATGGGTCATTTCCACTAGAATATCCACATGATAGGGTATACCAAGTCCAATGGAGAGGGTTTTAGGACTTGATAAAATAGCGAGAGGCTTATAATTTAATTAAATTATTATGTCCCATATTTTTTGGTAATCAAGATAAAGCACTTAAAACCTACTTTTATTTATTTTTGTATAAAATCAAAGTCACATGACTTCGATATTGTCATGGTGATCTATACAACAGGAAAAAAATATCCTAACTAGAAGAAACTTTTAGGAGGGGAACAACTTCTTGCACATAGTGCCACACCAAGAAAAAAAGTCTTACATCATGGAGTCCCCTATTCTTAATGATCCCTATAAGTAGGAAACTAAGGAGGATGTCACCATCAACCTAAGACTAATGTATGATGCGATAGATGTATATTTTTTGATGTTATAATCCATGTCTAATGAGCTACAGGATATGTATGGATACATTGATGCTTACATGATGTTGAATCACATGTATTATCTTTAATCGGAGAATTATAGATATGAGTGGTATTAGATGTTCAAATCACTATTTACATGCAATATTGGAGAAGGAGCGATAATCATAACTAAAGTATTCAAGATCATTGGCTATATTTTGTTTTGGATATCATGGGTTTTAAGATAATTGATTGGTTATGCATTGAATTCATGCTTGATTCACACCCTTATATTTTCTTTATTTTTATTTTGAATTATAAAATCTAAAATCTTAATAATTCTCTCCTAAATTGCAACACTCCAGGTTAAATTATAGTAAGTAATCTTTTCTTAATAAAGAAACAATAACATAATGCACACAAATTTATTCCATAATGTGATTAAGACATAAATTATAAAATTTTATAAATTTAATTTTATGAAATTAATTTAATTCTTTAATTTACCTTTTAAAAATTATCTTAGGATGAATTTTTGATATTTTTTTAGAAATAGTTGATTTTTGGGTGAATCGTGAAAAATGTTGATTTTAAAAAAATTATTACATTTATGAAATTATAATGAAATGAGAATAAATTGAAAGTTTATGAAACCATTTTTATAGAAAAAATATATATTAAATGAGTGATATAATTCATATAAAAAATATAATTTTTAACATAGAAATTTATGCATAACATTTTAGAAATCTAAGTAATACTTTTGTTCAAATAAAACTATTTTTGGTTCTTCATTCTTAATCAATTATTTAAAAGAATATTTTAATTTTTTTTTGTTTTAAAGAAAAATATGTATCCTTTTATTTAACACAATACAATTAATTTTATTTTAATCAGTGTTATACTTTATTTTATGGTGAAATCATTTTAATTCTTAAAATAAACATTTTTTTAAAAATTGTTTTTGTTGCATTTTGTGAAATTACATTTACATTAATTTCATCCACTTTTGGGAGTTTAATCATATAAAATGAATTTAATATTTTTAATCTTAATAATTAATATTATGTAATAAGTTAAGTTTATTTTTTTTCATAATTAATTGTACTGATGTTAAGTATTTATCACATTAGTTAAGGATAAATTGAGTTAAAATGGTTAAAAAAGGGACCAGGCTTCGAGATTAAAAAATAAAACAAATGATTAAACCCAATTTATTGGTTTTATTTCAATATTAACCATATCATATTTTAATCTATGACAATTTGGCGCCACTTTACTTGAGTAATACATATATTATATAATTAAGATTCAAATATTTAAAAGTTTACCACCCACTTCACTTATAAAAGAGAACCCCATATCCTATTTTATCCACACTATTTTAACCACTTTTATCAACCAATAACTTCCAAAATAAATTGAAAAAATACCTCCAAACATCCTATAGTTCCTGGTCTCTCTAAAATCCCATTTCAAGAAGGCTTAATGTGTTAGCTAATAGAGGATTCAAAAAGAAGTGGTATATGTTCTTACTAAGATTGTTCAAGTTATTTTTTTTCTTAAAACTACTAAAACTCTTCAATAACCAATGTAATATAATTAAATAATTATATTAACCACAAAAATATGGTTTTAGGTTAATATTATATCAATTTTATATCTCTTTTTCATCCTATGGAAAACAAAAACATCGCTTATGCGTATGTACAACCTACCGTCTCCATGCAATGATCTAATTCATTTTTAATCTCTTATTTACTTAGATGGTTATAAATATGTAAATAATGAATATATATATTATATTTATGACATAATTATTATTATGTAAATATAATATATAATCTAAATTCCTACCCGTCAATCCGTTGGAAATGGATAACATTAGTCATGCATACATGTGGACTACCACCTCCACGAGGTGATGTAATTTATTTTTATATTACCACCATGAATTAGTTATTATAAAATTGTAAATAATGAATAATAATTATATTAATTCCATTATTAACATTATGGAGATGATACAATAACTTCTTTAACTACATATTATATACTGAAGTAATTTTGGAAAAAATTGACTAAGCAACCTTAAGTTGTCAATGTAAGCAAGGACTATTCAATGAATATGTTTCAAATTATTATTAAAATACCTTGAGAAATGGAATATATATAAAAATTTTCTAAATAAAATATTTAAAAAATTTAAATTCATTACACTGAATGATAAAACATGTACAACTAAGCGAAGACCAAAGGTAAGATAATTTCTTTATAAAATTATTTTATTTTTGGGACTATTTATGATCTTATTTTATTTGGGAAAATTATATTATACTAATATATCAACCCCATATATTTTATTCTACTCTGATTATGTTTGGGATTTAATTTTTTATTTTCCTTCTCTTCTTAGATGAAGAATCAATGAGCAAGTTACCTATACGTGACTTTCTTTTAAGAACCCCATTTTAATGCTTTCCTATCAACTATTTTTCTTCCTTGTCGAGGTTATTCTAAATATTTCAAGATTTTTTTAATTATTATTCAAATATTTATAAAGGAAAATTTAAATTATTTTTAATTTATTTATAAAGTATTAAAAAAAATCATTTAAAATTTTCTATATGGGTTATTTTTAAATTTTTATAAAAGTTAAAAAAGAATGTTTTTTAATGAATATGACTTGACTGCCCTTTCCCACAATTATAGTCATTATTAATTATCAAGATTCCTTTACAATTTTAAAAGATTATTTTTTTATGAAAATATTTTTCTCAATATTCTAATAATTTTTATTTAAAATTGTATCAAAATTAAAGGGTATTATTTTCATAAATGAGTGAAAATAATTTTGAAAGTGATTTATAAATTCATTCTTTCAAAAAATTAAAAAGAATTTATTTTAATGTTTTTATTATATTTTATTTTCAAAATAATTATTTTTACTAAAAACCAACCATTTATTATAAATCTATGGTCTTTTATCACCCTTTAATGAATTATATATTTTACCTTGTTATGAGATTAGTCACTTCCTTGTGATCATGTTTTTTATCACTCTCTATTTATTGGACAACGATTTTCTCCTTAATTTTTATATTTTTAATATCATGGGTAAATTTAATATAAATTATATTAATTTGATGATATTTAAATCATATAAAATTTCTATATATGAAATCAATTGAATAAATATTATTAATAAAGTTATTTCATTGACTCGTGAAATATTCCATATTCTTGATTTAATATAGATAAATGTTGATTTATAAGGAATTTTTAGAATAAATTGTATTGATCATCAAATATATGAGGAATTATCAATAAATGAAAGTGATGGGTGGGTAATAGTTAAGGATATATCCTTTATGTGACAATAGGTCTCATGAGATAAAATAACAGGCATTCCATATTAGATGGGTATATGGTATTACACCTACCAATTTATCATGAATGTCTTAGCCAAGTCCTTGATGGTAAGATTCATGATAACTTGGATAATAACATAATATAATGATCATTAATGTATATATTTATAAAATTCCTTTATTTATAATTATGTTTCTATTATCCATGTGATTTCTATATTGATATTATCCATGTATGTACATTGAAATCAAGTTGTTGATTGAATGGTATGTGTTTTGATTATCCACTCTACCATATTGATCACACCTTATTGAATCATGATAGATTCCTTATACATAATCCTTATCAAGAATATGAGATCTCTCATTATTTGTTTTACTTTACTCATGATATGAAGAAGGATATTTTAAATTTTTTCAAAGAAGAAATAATGTTTCTTGTACTATTTATTTTTATATTTCCTATGTAATATGGGAATCATGTATATATCTATTTTTATGAGACCACTAAAATAATCAATCCTACATGGTGATATACCTTGTATATTGTACTAATATAATAAAATAAACCCCAAATTTGGGTTACTGGAGTCAGTTCATTATATTTGGTATCATAGTTTGTTTAATAGGAACCTTGGGAATTAGATTTTAAATGAACATAGCTAACATGAGATTTATGATAATTCCTTAGGGTATTTGAGAACTATTTACATCATAGGGATTTTTATTTATGGCTCAATATTCATGATGTTTATGATCTAACTTAGTGTGTTCTATTGTTTTGAGATATCTCGAATCAAATAAAAGGGAATTAATACCCATAGTAAATATAGGGATTTCCCAAATAATAAAGCCAATAAAGATGGTGTTGGAGTTGACCAGATCATGTCCATATTAAGGTATTTGACTCAGGTTATGATAAATAACCTTGATCATATGGAGAAAACTGTTGTTCCACAACATTATTCACCAATTTTGGATCGTTTAATGTGAAAAAATCCTCCAACTTTTAATAGAACTAATATTCCATTGGTAGCTGAACAATAGATTAAGTCCCTATAAAAGATATTTATGGCCTTAGAAAGTAATAAAAGAGAAAACTTTATTATGGAAGGATATTTTATAATGGTAAATATTGATAAATGGTGGTTATTTATCTAGAACACTAAAGAGGTTTATAATATAGAATGCATGAAACAAATAACATTTAAAGTGATATTATTTGAGAAATAATTTCCTCAAGAGAAATGAGATAAAATGGAGAGGACGTTTTCCAATTTAACTAATAAGGAAAAATAAATAATTTTATATTATGAGTCTAACTTTACAAGATTAACCAGATATAATTTAGACTATATATTCAATCTAGACATCTAGATTGACCATTTATTCGATGGGCTTAAGCTGATTCTCCAAAGGGATCTGGTTTCTCAAAACTTTTCACAATATAATGATATAATATCAAGTTCCATAAAAATAGTGAAATAATTATTTAGATCATATATATTAAAGGGAAATCATGAAAATAATAGGAATACCGAGAACCAAGAAAAAATAAATTCATTAAATAAGGAGAAAGGAAAAATGAGATTTCAAATATATGATAATTCTTGAAAGAAACACCATGGTACTTTCTTAATGGGAATCAGAGTCTATTTCAAGTGTGGAGAAAGGGATCATATGGCTCATGAATGAAATTAAAGTAAAGAAACCATTGTTATACAATGCTTCTACTATAAAAATATGATACATTATTCAAACCAATATATCAAGCTTCAAGGTAACCTCTCATAGAAGAGGACAAGGGGAGAAGGTCAAGTATATGCAATTACTACCGAGGAAGTTAAAGTTACCAAAGATGCAGTGAAAGATAATTTGATTATAACACCAAATTTAAATAATTATTTATTTATTTTTTAATATTTTCACTCTTTTATATCTTACATGTTTTCCATGAAAATTAGATATTTTCTTAGTAACTTATGAAGGGAGGAATCAATCACGTCACTCAGTGGAAATTTTATTAAAAAAAGGATGTGTTCATCAGTTACCATTATGACACATAAAAAAACCATATTTTCAAACTTTATTCTTATAACTATTATTGAATTTTCTATAATCCTTGGTATGTATTGGATTTAAAATTATAATGTAAAAGTTTATTTCCAATAGAAAGAGTACGATTCTCGATGGAGATGTAGAATTTATTGTCTTTAGAGGGGAGAATACATCATCTAAATCATGTATTGATCCACTTCTAGTAGATATACATAATTAAATTCATGGGGAACAAGAGATGATACATCTAATAAATTGGATAGGTATCCTTATAATAGAGGATGAACATATTTTATAGAAATTGCATTGATGAGTTTTCAGAAGAACTACCTGGACATCCAACTAATCATGAAGTTAGGTTTTTTATTGATATCATCCTTGACATGAAACCTATATTTAAGACTCCCTATAGGATATAAATAGTGTAATTAGTGTAATTGAAGGAAAAAATATAGGAGTTATGTGATAAATAATTTATATTCCCTAGTGTTTCACCATGTGGAGCCCTTTTTCTTTTTGGTAAGAAGAAAGATGGGTCTAAGAGGTTGTGCTTCAATTATAAGGAAATCACTACCATTAATATAATGAAATGTATCATATGCCCCAAAATATTGATTTGTTAAATCAACTAAAAGGTGTTCAATAATTTTAAAATATTGATCTTTATTATGGGTATCATCAACTAAGAATAAAGAAGGAATATATTCCAAATTTGGAATTTCATATGAGGTATAGACATTAAATTTTTTTAGTAATACCCTTTGGATTGACTAATGAACCCTATTTTTTATAGATTATATGAAAAGAGTATTCATGGATTATTTGGATATTTTATTTATTGTATTTATTGATGATATATTTATATACTCCAAAATATGCAATCAAAATAAGAGTCATTTGTGAATCATTATTAAGACTTTTAGAGAAAATGAGTTGAATGGAAAATTTAGGAAATGAAAAATACAGCTTTAAGAATTTTATTTTCTTGGAAATATTATTTTTATGGATGGAGTATCATTTGATCCTCAATAAAAAAGGAATATATAAAGTGGTAAATTACAACAAATATAACTGAGTTACAAAGTTTCCTTGGATTAACAGGTTACTATCAATGATTTTTTTCACAATTTTTCTTGATTAGATAACCAATTGACCAAGTTGACACATAAAGGGGTTAAGATTATATGGTTATAATAATGTAAATAATGTTTTTAAGAATTTAATTTTAGATTATCCAATGAACAAATATTGACTTTACCATAGGGAAGGGATGTATTTGTGATATATATTGATGCATCAAAGAAGGGACTTGAATGTGTCCATATGAAGAATGATAGGGTTTTTACCTATATATCATGGTAGTTAATGATTCATGAACATACCTATCTAACCCATGATATTGATTTGGTAGCCAAAATCTTTTCATTAATTATATATATGGATAGTATTTATGGGAAAAAATGTAGAATATATATGGATCAAAAAATTTTGAAATATATATTCTCACATAAATATCTTAACATGAGGAAAATTTGATGGATAGAACTACTCATGGATTATAATTTATCATTACACTATCACAATATGAAGGAAAATAAGGTTTCTAATGTGTTGAGTAAGAAATATCATGAAGTTTTGATGAAAATGTGGATTGAAAATGATCATATATTCTTGGATTTAGTAAATTTGGATATGGTAATCATTAAGGAAGGGGAATATCATATATATTCTAAATGATGTAAAAACCATCATATTGGAGAAAAGAGAAAGTTCTTAGCTTGATGATAAGAATATTCAAAATAAAATTAATGTTGTGAAATATGGGAAGTTGTTTTACTTCACCAATGAAGATAGTAAATTGAAATTTATAAAGGTATTGTGTTC